>OZ038004.1:16481616-16526616 GCA_964035705.1 Porites rus | reverse complement strand
TCTGAAGGTGGAGATGCGCCACAAGTCACATTTGTGGACGACTGTCTAGTTGCAGTGGCGGTTGCTGAAGCGCGACCTCCGCCAGATGAATATGAACCCGACTCAGGAGATGACTTTCCGGTAGGGAGGACTAAGATATTGCGCCTGTTACCATTTCAAGATCTGGGCGGCCAATACGTGCCCATTTTCGACTTGATTTGTAAGGTATGCTTATAGTAGATATGTGTCATGTTTCACAGGAGAAAACATATTAATTTTTGCTTATCACTCTCTTCCCAACGCGCCTGTTTGGGCGAGTGCAATATTCCCTGATCACTTCATCCCAGCCAATCACAATTGAGCCATTGACAAACAATACCCAATCAAATCAAACGAACAAAAAAAGAAAGAACTCTTCCGATATTTGTTTGTCTTTCTCACGATATCCTTCAAATATTTTGAAGGTGAATTTTGATGAGCTAAGGGTCTAAGGGTTAGAGAGGAATGTTATGCTCGGGCAAGCAGGAGAGTAATGATAGAAAGCCGCTTGTAATGAATTCAACTCCAAATTTGAAAAAGAAAAGGTTATTAGTGTAGCAACTTTCGAATTAGTGATACAATTTACATTTAATGTGCCTTTTAAAGTAAATTTTGGATAAAAAAGAAATAACTAAATTACTTAATTAATTATTAACAGCCAATTAACTGACAACTGACAAATGGCCAAAATTTTAACTGACAACCGACATTTGTAACCCCCCCCCCCCCCCCCCATCCAGACCCTCTATAATGGGGTAGGGGCTCTGAGAGGCCAGCGGCACAAACCCTGCAAAAATTAACCCAAGTACTCCCCCGGGAAAAAGCTACCCTCTAAAAGGAAGCCATCGAGGAAAATATGAAAACTAATTATAAAGCATATGAGGGGTGATATTAAATCTAATATACAGTTACTTAATATTTGTCTCACAAAAGATCATCTTATAGCAGACGCTGTAGACTGATGGATTCTTCCACTGAGGAAGCTGGTCTGATACTTCCTGTTTTTCTCCGAATACTGCCGGATATGCTTTGTGATGAGTGACCTCCTAATCTTCTAACGACGCTCAAATACGCTTTGTGTGTGATTTGAAGTAAAAACAAAAACTGGAATTTCAATTGTCGCAGTTGTGCTGTGATACGCCCTACCCTACCCCTGGAACTTGCTTGACAACCGGACTGGTGACAAATTTCAGTCGTAATGTCCGCACGAAATACAGTTTTCCTTCAAAATCCTTCCAATTTTCTATGTCCACTTTAATTTTATCAATGTATTATGATTTCCGTATTACATGAGATTGAGGCAGTTTGTTTCAATCGTCTACTAATCCCCTGGTATCAAATTCCCCACCAATCCCTCCCCCCTTCGAATCCCTAATCCCTGTTGACGCCTGCTACGCGACAAATTTTCACTTTCCGTGCTCATCAGTAAGTAACCAGCTCCGGGTTTTTCTACTCCCGGGGTGGGAACTCGTTAATGCTTCTGTTTGATCAAAAGTGTGACGCGAACGGGAAGGGTTCTAGCGTTACGCTTTAAAGCTTTATGTTGCTTTTAGGTATTGTTTGGTAGCCAGTAGCACGCGCTGCCTCCACTGTAAGCAGTTCCTCAGAAAAACGTAACCCCAAATTACTGAAGGATTCCACTAATCAAATGTCGCCATCGCCCAAATGCACCGTATTTTTAACGATCAGCGTTAGGAGGAAGCAAAATTCTGGTTTTGCGCAGCCCGCAGTCAGCCTAAGAGTCAGGAAAATCACGATCCCATGTTTTCTTTCTCTTAAAGAATAATAAAATTCGTTCCCCCTCCAGTCTGGGATTGTTTTGCTCTTCCAGGGATTTGCTGCTCACTCGGTACATCTTTAATAATTGAATGACATTTATGGACGAAGCGTGATGGTTTCGAAATGCCCTCGGTGGGGTACTCCCTATAATGCCGTATACGGGGAGGTCGTCCTCTTCTATCTCGGACTATTTTCCTTCATCATATTCTTAAAATGAAGCCAACGTTAGTCGGTTAGTGATTTTTTACGGCCGCTTAATAGAGGTGACAAAAATGGGAAAACTCTCATTGTAACAGCAAAAAGGTGGCCGCGATCGCTTAATAGAGGTGGCCGCCCAATAGAGGTTTAATTTCCCATTCTTTTCTACAATTATTTCGGGGCATTGATTACTGACCGCTTAATGGAGGATGGCTGCTTAATAGGTGGCCACTTTATGGAGGTTCAACTGTATACAGAGTGGGATGATAACCATGTATGCATAATAAATTGTTGAAAGGGCGGAGAGGAAATCCTACATGATGGGTAATATCGCTGTAAAAGTCCTCCGCGATCTGAAAGATCATAGACAACACGGCCTTATTAAAAAGAGACATATTTTGATAGAAGTTTAACCCCGGAAATTTAAGAAACAAATGCATTTCTAAGGTATTAAAAGAAATCTTGGAGTTCCAGGGTAACTTCAGCTAATGCAATGCCTACCTTAGTTAGAAATTCCCAAGTAGTCTTGATAGTTAGCTTGATTTGTCACGACGAAAGGGTCTACGAGGAAATGATATTTTGTAAGACAAGTATAAGAATAAAAGTCAACTGCATTTTCCTTCACAAAATAGCAGGACTTTTAGAAAACTTACCTAAAACAACAATCAACCCTTCTACCACGAAAAAGTTGAACCTAAGGGATTTTTCCCTTCTTTTAGCTCTCAGTTTCATTTTGATCAAATTACTTCAAACAAAAGTGGCGTAAGTGTTTCCAGAAATAGCTCCCACCAAAATGCAGCCATTCACAAAAATTTTAAACTAATTATAAAGCATATGAAGGGTGGCATAAAATGTAATATACAGTTACCAGGGGCACCCTCGCGAATATAGTTCAAAACCATTTAAACACAGCATAGATATAGGCATATTTTTATCCCCTAAAAAATTTTCATCTGTTCGGACTTCCTAGCTGAAAGTCTATTGATCCGAAAATTATAGGGATCAAAACTTACCTTTTCGAAATTTTCAGCCAGAAAAAAGGCTCCCGAAAACTCTACGTAACCTTTTTAGGGTAAAAATCCGTTAAAAATGGGCAATTTTATCATTTTTTAGATGTTCGAAAAAAGAGGCAGAGAGAGGCAGGCAAGCAAGAAGTTTTACAATAAATGTTCATCTCAAATCGTCTTCCGAACAGATAATTTCCGAAAATTGACGTTGGGTGCCCCTGAGTTATTTATTTTTCTCTGAGCGAAAAAACAAAAAGCTCACAAAAGATCTTCACAGATGCTGTAGACTGATGGATTCTTCTACTGAGGAAGTTGGTCTGATACTTCCTGTTTTTCTTCGAACATTGCCGGATATCGATATGTTCGTCTGCTACACAAGCCGTTTTTAGTCTCGTCACGCAACGTTCCTCAAAAGTGTGACGGGGATGGGTTCCAGCGTAACGCTTTAACATCGTTACGCGGCTTTACCGCGCTCGCTTCACTGGGGTCGGCATTAGATTCTACCCACCAAAACCACATCGATCGAGAGGGACTGAGATTGACTTTTGGACACCTTGTGACATGTTATACCAACGAAAGATGCCTACGATGTTTTGACGTATTCACCTCCCGGGGATTCGCCTTTCTTTTGCTTTGGGCTTAATAATATTTGGGAGATCGAGTTCTCGCCAACAAAGGGTGAATATAACGAGTATAACTGTATTTTGGCAAATATTGTACGTGAAGTTTGAAAATATGTTTCAGATTTCATGGGTCTACGTGATACACATCTAGCACCGAACACTGTCGGTGGTTTTGGTGGATGTTGAAGTCTACATCCACCAAAACCACTCAGGGTTTTAATTTTTTTAGGCGCATAGTTACGCTTCTGCAAAGTACTGACGGACTTTTTTAAGACCATACTCATAAAGCATAATAATTATTGACACAAACAAAATTGTAATCATGGTTTTTATATAAGTTGTTATTATTTACACATACAAACTATTTTATTTTCTTATTATTATTTATTATTTTTTTAATCTGCACTTGTGAGCAGCACACTTACACTTCCAGTGAACATTTTCACTTGGGAGAAGGAGAAACCATGCTTGCCCGGGGCAACGAAAATTTTCGTGCCCCGGGCGAGAGTTAGCCTGCGCGCAGACGAAATTAAACTCTGGTTAACTCCGTCTGCGAAATAGCCTGCGTGCAGACGATAACTAAAAGCTGATTAGTACCGTCTGCGAAGCAGCGCAGAGATCCTTGTTCTGAACCCCCAACGGACTCAACGAATTACCGGAAGTGCGTTTCGAATTTCCCTCCAACCTGATTGGCCATCACGACAAACAAAACAAAGGCCTTTTTTAACTGGCCAATCGTGGCGCGTACTCAAATCTGGGTACACAGCTGGAAGTCCAGAACAAGGATTTCGGCGCTGTTTCGCAGACGGAGTTAACCAGAGTTTAATTTCGTCTGCGCGCAGGCTATCTGCGAAACAGCGCCGAAATCCTTGTTCTGGACTTCCAGCTGTGTACCCAGATTTGAGTACGCGCCACGATTGGCCAGTTAAAAAAGGCCTTTGTTTTGTTTGTCGTGATCGCCAATCAGGTTGAAGGGGAATTCGAAACGCACTTCCGGTAATTCGTTGAGTCTGTTGGGGGTCCAGAACAAGGATCTCTGCGCTGCTTCGCAGACGGTACTAATCAGAGTTTAGTTATCGTCTGCACGCAGGCTAGGCGAGAGTCGAACTCGCGACCTTCCAAATCCCATCATCAGTCCCGGGAAACAAACAGGAACATCATGGCGGGAATTTTAAGTTTCGAACCCGCGTTCGATAGGAAAATTGCTGCGAATTTTGGATATGTTTCTGAAGTTCAAAAGCCAACTGACGATTGCGTTTTTCGCTGCCGTCAATCATCTTAACGGACCTCTTAGGAAACAAGACTTTACTTTAATGGGTTCAAAAGGTCAAGTTTTGTGATTTGTGATTGGTGGATTTCGATCCGTTTTGTGTTTTCCTGTGTTTCAAGGTTCGTTGCTTGTGGTCGTAATTATGATTGACGGCAGCGAAAAACGCAATTGCGAAGGCGGCTTTTGAACTTTAGAGTTCGAATGTTTGTGAAAAGCGCAGTAAAGCTGTATTATGTACATTCATAAGTCTCAGAAATTTAGAATTTTGGAGGTCAATATATGTAGACTGGAATGCTAAAATCCATACCGGAAAGAAACTTCTTCTTGCAGGGGGTGGGGGGAGTATAAAAAGCTCGCGGTATTTACACCTAGCTATATATCCTGGTTCCAGAGGTTGTTCCTGATTTTTCTCCACGTGAGAAAGAACGAGCACTTACCAGCGAGCTTCGCGATTCGTTCTCGCCGCTCTTTGCTCGTTTCCAACATCTTACTAACATCTCAGTCATTATGTATGAAACTGTATCCCTTGATATATTTTCTGCACCCCCACGTGAAATGAACGCAGCCTTTCTCGAGCCTTTCTCTTTCTTTCAGCTCCCAGTACAGAAGTACAGAATTCCGACTTCACTAACGCTAGAGCCCTAATGGTTCAGTGGTTAGAACGTCCGATCTAGTATTCGGATGTTCGGTTGTTCGTGCATATCATCCGTACATTTTCCGAGAATCTTCGGTTACGACTTTTAAGTTATTCAAAATTTAATCTCAGTCCCTCTCGATCGATGTGGTTTTGGTGGGTAGAATCTAATGCCGACCCTTCACTGGGAGCAGTTTCTCAAATACATGTAACCCCAAATTACTAAATGATTCCACCAAGTTGTAATCGAATGTCGCTATCACCCAAATACATGGTTTTTTTCACTCGGTAGATCTTTAAAAAAATTGAATGTCATTTGTATTATAAACGTGAAGGTTTTCATTCGGATAATGAAAAGCCCCGGTGGGGTCAGGCTCGCTATAGTGGCGTATACGGGAAGGACGTCCTCTTCTATCTCAAACTATTTTCCTTCATCATACATTCTTAAAATATAGCCAACCTTAGTCTGTTATGGCCGCTCAATAG
Organism: Porites rus; assembly: GCA_964035705.1. Lineage (NCBI taxonomy): Eukaryota > Metazoa > Cnidaria > Anthozoa > Scleractinia > Poritidae > Porites > Porites rus. The sequence goes on along the minus strand of OZ038004.1, from coordinate 16,520,601 downwards.
AGGTGAGAGAAATTGAAAAACTCTTATTGGAACGGCAGCAAATAAAGGTGGTCGCGATTGTTAATAGAGGTGGCCGCTCAATTCATTTAATTTCCCATTCTTTTCTGCAATTATTTCGGGGCATTGATTACTGGCCGCTTAATGGAGGATGACCACTTAATAGGTGGCCACTTAATGAGGTTCAGCTGTGTACAGAGTGGGATGATAACCATGTATGCGTAATAAATCAGTAAAAGACTAGCCTGCGAGCAAGCTCTCCTATTTGGGCGAGTTAAACGAGTCTCGCGAGAACGCGCGAGCGAGCGGCGAAGCCGCGAGGGGCAGAGGAAAGGAGAGCTTGCAACCATCCCTTACAAATTTTCATTTGTACTTCGCCCAGACGAAGGGAAATACCATTGGCTAAAAAATGACGTTCCGGAAATCAAAGTTGACTGATAACAGGCCAAGCTGGCACCCGCTTCGTCGGTGTGTCAAATTTGGTTCTCAGGGGGATCAGATTGGTATCGAGAAATTGTTTCAGCCCTCAATGCAGACGGGCTCGTTTGATGTAATTCTCGCAAAGAGAATATTGTGTGCCGAGGATAAGTCGGACCGAGTTTGTAGTTCTTGTGGAAGGAAAATGAAAACCAGGGAAACCCTTCATCAGTTGTATTCATTTGTGTCAAGCGCCTTGTTTAGTTCTGAAAACCGGGAGAGTGAAGTGAAGAGTGATTAAAGCACAGTCTTCCAACATCGGTTTCTTCGCCCGATTGAATTCTACTGGGTAGAAAAATTCAAAAACGTGTACTTGACAGTGTAGCTGTGTAGCTTGATCGTAAAGAAGGAAAAGAGAAAGAGTTGGAAGCAACTGGAGTAAACCTTAAGAGAACCAAGTGCAGGAAAACGCTATTCTCCAGTTCCAGACGGACAAATACATGATGTTTTTGTTGGTGATTGCGATGGGGAGTAGTCTTCTACACTGCAGTATGGACGACTTTTCAAAAGTAAACGAAATGAGAATCAAAGTAGCGAGTTCTTATCCGAGCTGACACGTTGAAGTTCGATGTCCCCGTGAAAAAAAAAAACATATAAGTGATTAAAAACATTGCTTTGATGCTGTTGCGAAAGCGATTTATAAATAAATAATTCTACGCGCCCTCGGCTGTCTAAACTAACCTTGACAGGCGGTTGTCACTTTTCTAATCTGCGGCACGTTTGCGGTGACAGTTTTCACGCTTTGCGGAGTCCCGGGATTTCCGGGGTGGAAATGAAAATTTATGAGAGATGGTTGCAAGCTCTCCTTTCCTCGGCCCCTCGCTCCCGCGTTCTCGCGATGCTCGCTTCGCTTGCCCAAATAGGAGAGCTTGCTCGCAGGCTAGTAAAAGACGAGAGGAAATCCTACATGATGGGTAATATATCGGAAAAAGTCCTCTGCGATCTGAAAGATCATAGACAACACGGACTAACATACAGAACATACTTTGACAAAAGTTTAACCCTGGAGATTAAGAACCAAATGCATTTCTAAGGTAAAGGAACCTTGGAGTTCTAGTGTAACTTCAGCTAATGCATGCAATGCCTACCTTCCCAATTCCCAAGTAGCCTTGATCGGTTCGCTTGATTCGTCACGACGAAAGGGATTGCAAGGAAATTATATTTTGTAAGACAAAATTAAGTTAAAAGTCAATTGCACTTCCCTTAAGAAAATAACAGGACTTGTTGATATGCTGAACCTAAGGGATTTTTCCCTTTTGTAATTCAGCTTTCAGTTTCACTTTGATCAAATTACGTTTATAAAAGTGACGTAAGTGCTTCCGGAAATAGCTCCCAAAATGCAGCCAACCCAGGAAAATTTGAAAACTAATGAAGCATATGATGTAATATACAGTTATTAATATTTCTCCGAACGTGATAACAAAAGGCTCGCAAAGTAAAGCTCTTATAACAAATTCTGTAGACTGATGCAATCTTCCAGTGAGGAAGTTGGTCTTAGACTTCCTGTTTTTCTCCTTACACTACCGGATATGCCTCCTGTGTGACATTTCTAAACAAGGCTCGCATTTTGTGTGTGACTTGAAATAAAATGGAATTTTCAGTGTCGCAGATGTGCTGTCATATACCCTACCCCTGGAAATTTCTTGGCAATCTGATTGATGACAAATTTCAGTGGTAGTATTACGAAAGATAGTTTTCTCTCAACTCCTGCCTATTTTCTACATCCGCTATAATTTTATCAAGGTACTACAGATTTCCGCATCATATGAGATTGAGGCAGTCCTCTACTAATCACATGGAATCAAATTACCCCTCCCCTCCCTTCCCCAGCCTGTGAACAGTCTCTCTGTTTGGGGGAAAGGGTGAAGTTTACCAGTTTTAATCCTATACTAAGGGACGGACCATTAGAAAAGTTATGGGGGGGAGGGAGGGGAATTTTCGAGCCGCAGGAATTTTTTTTGGTCATCAAATTCCTTGTATGAATTTTTTTTAGGCTATAGCATGAATATTTTTTTAGGATTAATTGGCGTGCAAGAATATTTTTTTCAATTAATTTTCCCTTGCGCGAATTTTTTTTGTGTACTTCGCCCGCCCCTCCCCCCGATAAGTTTTCTAATGGTCCGTTCCTAATCCCATGGAATCAAATAACCCTCCCCTCCCTCCCCCCCCTCCCCCTTGCCCCCAATCCCTTGCCCCTTTTGTTAGCCTGTGAACTGGCTCTCTGTTTGGGGAAAGGGTGAAAAAAAAAACCTCGTGATTTTTTCGGATCACTCTTTCCCCAAACAGAGAGCCTTAATATCGATATCTTAAACAATCAGAGATGAAGATGTGTGACTTAGATGGGTTCTAGCGTTACACTTGAAAGCTTTATGCCGCTTTAAAGTATTGTTTGGTAGCCAGTACGGCGCTGGCTCCACTGGGAACAGTTCCTCAGGTAAATGTAACCCCAAATTACTGAAGGATTCCACTAGTTGTAATCAAATGTCGCCATCGCCCAAATGCACCGTCTTTTTAACGTTCAGCGTAAGGAGAGACAACAAATCTGGTTTTGGTGCTGGTTGCAGTGCCAAGGGTCTGTGAAACATCTTACAAGCATCTCCTACAATGCTGGTAAAATCACGCTCCAATGTTTTCTTTCTGTTGAAGAATTTAAGCCCCAACCTCTCCCCCTCTCGGATGTCTTTGTTCCGGCTCTGAAGTTTTAAAGTTGTCTGTGGTCTGGCGGCAATATAGTTGCCAGTCTCTTAACGGCCACCTGCCTACAACGGACGCAAAGAGGACCAAAGTGGGGGTCCCCGCTTTAACCTCGTTCCCAGGGCGTTTTCCTGAGAAAATGGGAGGGGCGGGAAATGCTTTGCTTCAGTACCTTTCTTTGACTTTCTATATAGGTAGTCACTTCTCTATAACAGACACAAAAGGTGACCAGGATACACGGAATTGACATCAGTGCTTCAGTCGAACCCCCAGGGTAACTTCAGGTTTGTCACATTTCCCCGCTCATTATCATATCAGTGGTTGTGCAGAATCAGTATATAGCTTTACTATATGCCAGACGCTTCCTTTCATTCAATAATTACCCCCACCCTTAACACTTCTAAAAACCCTCTTTTCATGTGATAGAAAATGAAGTTGAATTTAGAGTCGGTGTATCTTCAATAATTGAATATCATTTTGGTGGTATAAACGTCGAGGTTTCTTTTCGGAGAATGAAATGCCACACGGGGGTACTTTCAAGTTTCTATAATGGCCTACACAGGAAGACTCCGCCCGAAAGAGATATCTTTTTCAGGCTTCAGGTCAGTATGAAAGAAAAGGGATTTCACCAGTTGAAGTTATGAAAGGGTAGCGGCACATCTAGCTGTCAGTTTCGGTCAGGAGCCCATAACCCGGACCGAGCAACTTCCATGAGCTCGTGTCTGGCGGCGTTTTCATGGACCAGTGTATTTTTAGAACGGTTTTGGCGCGAATTTTAAATATCTTTTAAATTCCACAAACCAGTCACCAAAACCTACAGACCTAAAAATTATATTTTGTGCCTTTTAATAACGTTTAGTTTTCCTTTTTGATATCTTATACTTCGAATGCCCTCAGAGATATGGTGGAGATTCTGGGTTCGCGGGAAAAAGTGCCCTAAAATGTGTCTAAAAATAAACTGGTCTGTAAAAACGCCGTGACATAGGCCCAGTATGGGAGTTGCTCGGTCCGGGTTATGGGCTCCCGTTTCGGTCTGTTAAAAGGCCCAAAGTGCTGAGCATGCTCAGAGATGTATTTTATGGGTGTGAAAAATTCTGGAGCACGTTCTGGTTTCTTATTTATTCATATTTTAAAGACAGTGTATTTACAACAATTATTTTCCCTTTGCTCGCTTTTCTCTGTTCTTTTTAGGGGAATATGTTACACAATCCTACACAGCATTATTCACTGTCTGAAAAGTTGGTGGCGGCTTTGATTGTAATAGAGGCGGGGCGTGGGGTTGAAACAATTAGTAACAGATAACCATAACAGAACAATGGAATATATTTTTTCATTGCCTGCTCATATTCCCCGGCTCAACATGTTTAACCATCCTACTAAAACTACACAAGTCAGAATTTTTCGATTTAGTGTACTTACCACATTTTCTTGGACTTCACTAAATCCTCGGCGGCTGTTGTCATAGCGCAAACTAGATATTCGCATATATTCCGCGTCACTTTTAAACGAATTTGACATTACATCTCCAATGTTTACCTGCGAACGTCCTTGTTTGACTCGTTGGACAACTGACACAAAACTCTGTCGCGGTGAGAGGTCCGAAAGAGTTTCCAAGACTACTCTGCCTTAACGTTAAGAATAGTATTCCTCTGAGTTACTCATCTCTTTCTGGTAAAACTACTATTTGACCACTCCACACGAATTGACAAATTTCCATATTTTAGAATTCAACCTCAAACAATTCGAGTCTCTTGGGAATAAGCATTTCTAAAGAATTAATTAAGGTAATTCCTTTGAAAATGATGTACTATTCAGATTTTTACGTCCTCACTCCCACCCTTTCAAGACTTCCACAACTCGGGCTTAAAAGGAAAAAAATGGTGGCAGCCCCCCTCCCCCCCACCCTGACTGTCTTAAGGTGATTTTACACGGGACGATTCGCAACGACGATTTTTAGCGCAACACAGCGTTGCAATGTTGGAACAATGTTGTAACTATTGGAAACAATGTCGCAACAATGTTGCAACGCTGTGTTGCGCTAAAATCGTCTCGTGTAACATCACCTTTAGAAAACCAAAACTGTATATCGGTTGCCGACACGAAGAACTAGGTTGTGAAGGGAGGGGTGACTGGGAGGGCCACACAGTAAGAACTAGGTTGTGAAGGGAGGGGTGACTGGGAGGGCCACACAGTAAGAACTAAGTTGTGAAGGGAGGGGTGACTGGGAGGGCCTCACAGTAAGAACTCAGTTGTGAAGGGAGGGGTGACTGAGAGGGCCACACAGTAAAAAATTACTAGAGATCGAGACACTTTGGGGAGCTAATTAAGCTTCACTGACAGCTAAATAAGAAAGCTAATTAGCCGAGCTAACTAACCGTTTCTAACTAAGCGTTTCTTTACTAAAATCGAAGATCAGATCAAAAATCCGGATCATTGGGATTTTTCGTTAGGAAAAGAAACGTTGTATCCAAATGTGAAAACATGTTTTTCACTTAAACACCAGTGTGGAAACAAGTTTTTCTCTTCACAAAAGACTCAAAGAGGGGGGGTCCCCGCTTTAACCTCGTTCCCAGGGCGTTTCCCTGAGAAAATGGAAGGGGTGGGGACTGCTTTACTTCAGTACCTTTACCTTTATTTGACTCTCTCTGTGTGTAGTCACTTCGATTGGGAGATTGCTGGGAAAAATTTATGTGTTCCTCATTCCCAGCAAGACTGATGGAAGAGTTCCAAGCCTGCAAGGTGTACCTACAACTTGCAACCTGACGTACTGGGAAGTTTCCCAGCAGACGTATCTCCAGGCACTTCTGACCGGTTTGGGTGAGGCCCAAGGACACAGGACAAAATTCAGACCTTCAGTGGGGGGCAGAGGGGGGCATAGAAACATGGGTGTGGCCAAAAGGCGAATTTAACCCTTCTGGGGGTGGGGAAGTTTCTGGCAAAAAACTCATGCCAGATATTCTACACATCAAATCCCAACAGACACCCACAGTTATATTTTTCCAAGCAACACTTTCCATCTTTGGACATATCACTTCTTCCAATTAAACTCCCATCCAGCAAAAAACCGGCCTGAAGAACATATATTTTTTTAGAAACAGATCTATTGGGTGCCCCTGATGCATGTTATGGCTGTTTAAATATTCTAGAGCACGTGCTGGTTTTCTTATTTATTCATATTTTAAAGACAGTGTATTTACAGCAATTTTTTCCCTTTTCTCGGTTATTTTTGTTCGTTTTAGGGACTCATTTGTTAAATAATCCCTCACAGTATTATTCACTGTCTGAAACGTTAGTGGCGGCTTTGATTGTAATAGAGGCGGAGTGCGGGGGTTGAAACAATCAGAGCTGATAACAGTAACTGAACAATGCGGCAATATATTTTTCCATTCCCCCGCTCATGTTCCTCTGAACATGTTTAACCATCCCACTAAAACTGCACAAGTCAGAATTTTTTGATTTAATGTACTTACCAAATATTCTTGGACTTCACTTTCGTCGTCGGCTGTTGTCATAGCGCAAACTAGATATTCGCATCACCGACCGCGTCACTTTTAAACGAATTTGACATTACATCTCCAATATTATTTTACCTGCGAACGTCCTTGTTTGCAACGTGACTCGTTGGACGACAGACACAAAACTCCGTCGAAGTGGGAGGCCCGAAAGAGTTTCCAAAACTACTCTGCCTTAACGTTAAGAATAGTATTCCTTTGAGTTACTCGTCTCTCTCTGGCAAAACGACTGTTTGACCACTCCACACGAATGGACCCAATTTCCATATTTTAGAATTCAACCTCAAACAATTCGAGTCTCTTGGGAATAAGCATTTCTAAAGAATTTACTAAGGTAATTCCCTTGAAAATGATGTACTCTCCAGATTTTTTTTTATGTCCTCACCCCCTCCCCCGAACCCCGCCCTTTCAAGACTTCTACAACCGGGGCTTAAAAGGAACAAATTGTTGGCAACGCCCCTGATTGTCTTAGAAAACCAAAACTGTATATCGGTTGCCGACACGACGAACTAGGTTGTGAAGGGAGGGGTGACTTAGAGGGCCACACAGTAAGAACTAAGTTGTGAAGGGAGGGGTGACGGAGAGGGCCACACAGTAAAAAATTATCAGAGATCAAGACATTTTGGGCAGCTGACAGCCAAAAAAAAAGCTAACTAGCCGAGCTGGAAACTCAGAGTGCTTTTCTTTACTAAAGTCTAAGATCAGATAAAAATCTGGATCATTAGAATTTTTCGTTGGGAAAAGAAATTTGAAAACAGCTTTTTCACTTAAACACCAGTGTGGAAACAGGTTTTTGCCTCCACAAAAGGATAAACGGACGACGGGGAAAACTCTACAATGCTCTCTGGGAAAGGCCTTTTCCTGGGGACACTCGCTGGCTGCGAAGAGGCGCGGAATCCCTTTCGCCTGTTGAATACCCTTAAAACAACAATAGTACACAGAACTTGACTCCAATGTAGAGGTTTAATCCAAGACGTAACCAGGATGTAACCGAAGAAATTCATACAAAGCACTTGTATTTAAGCCTAAGCTAATGATTGGATACAGATTACATCATAACTCAACGAGTCAAAATAACCGAATACAAAATCATTTCTGAAAGACTATTGGTGGAAATGGAAATTTGTAGTGAAACATTAATTACTTCCAAAAGTTTACACAAGTGGATAACGGTTCCTCACAGGTTGATTACAGCTTGGAGGCTACTACAATCATTACTCGACAAATAAGTTTACGCTCAATAAATATCAACAGGTTGTTTATGGTTTGGAGAAGCTAAGACTAAAGAATAAAGAATTTCTACATTGGCTTTTCATATTTTTTATCAGCGAAAGCAAAATAACTTAATAACAATAAATTCTCTCTTCACATTCCTCCATCTTAAGTTTCAGCTGTCCTCAGCTGAGTGGAGAAAAAAAAATGAAGTTAAAATGATAAGTGTCTTAAAGAGAAAAAAAACAAAAGCGCAGCGAATAAAACTGGAACCTTGTATTTTCCGTGTAGTTTTGAATTTTTTTTATATATTTGTTTTTCTGGTTTTTGAAATTTTGTATTTGATTTTGTGCCTGAACCGCGGCATAAACCGAACTAGCCTGGATATAGGGGCCTCGGGGGTCCAATTAACAAAGCAATAAAATAAGCAAATAAAATAGAGTACGCTAACTGGAATTTGTAGCGTTTGTGCAAAGGACACTTCGTGAGGTCAATTCATGTGCATTCTTTTTTTTTTTGCAAACTTGCGTAGAGCCATCTGGCAAGCGTTCACACGGTGTCACAACAGGGCTGAAGACGCCGTGAGATAACACAGTTAATACCAGATGTTGCTTTGAATGCGTATGACTAACTTAGTATAGAACCTTACCCTTTTGCTCGGGTTGTTTCAATTGCCCAACTAGGTCTCTCAGGTTCTTACACTGTCCTAAGAAACCAAATCGTTTGTCTCCGAGTTCCTCGCTGTGTATCGTTTGCCGACACGAAGATCTAAGTTGTGAAGGCGAGGGGTGACTGATCATGAGTTGGCCAAACAGTAAAAAATTACCAGAGGTCGAGACCTTCTGGGGAGCTAAGCTCCACAGGTAAATAGCAAAGCTAACCAGCCGAGCCAAAAAACTGGAAAAACTAAATTAAGTAGTCGTATTTATACGCAGTTAAACTAATGAATAGTGTGACAGGAAAAAGGCGTACAGTAAACGGCAAAGTTACGACCAACTTGCAGATAAAAGGTGCCAACAATACAAATAAGAAAACTTGATATTGAAACAAACCACACGCGAACAAACCTATGAAATAGCAGTCCTACGCATAACTAAAAGCGAGTAAAAGTAAAACTACAAAATTAGTGATTTAACCCAGTAATTGATCAAGCAATTTGATTGCAAAATTAGAATTGAGACCTTTGTAGACAGTAAGAGTAAACTGATCAGCCAAAAGAATGAAAACTACAACTGTGTAATTATAATAAAGCATTAAAAACTATATCATATTGTCAGTAGACACGTCTAAAATGACTCTGTAAAATATGGTATAATAATGAAAATAAGAATTGACTACTGATTCCTGATGTCCTTCTCAGGTGACTACTGAACAAGTTACTACCGCACAAGGTGTGCACACGACTAGTCTTCTAAAACAATCTACGAAAAGTACACTTAATTTTCTCTTCGGGATAAGCAGTTCCTACGCGATGAACGCTCCACTTTGTATTTGTTACACAAAAAAAACTGAGTTCAACACCAGATAGGAACCGGTTCACTGCATTCGCTTCGTACCTATGCAACAAAAACAGCAAAACGAAACGTTAGCAAGCTAGTAGAAGGAAAGGATAGTGATTTCAGCCGGCGAGGTACAATAATTATTCTAAATCTGTCAGAGCAAAGGATAATATTTAAACTGGTAACTTCATTCTACAAAGAGCCTTATTGTAGATTATTGATACTTTCATACCGTAAATCCTCTAGACCCCCTATCCAATAAGCCCCTCCCCCCAATTTCATGGAACAAAATTCTTTCCTTTTAAGCCCCCTCCCCTATTCTTAAATAATATACGTATGGTAGGTGTAATAATTAATCACGATTCTAACTCCTCACGTGGACTGATCCTGTATGGTTTATTCACATGAAGTTCAAATTTACTTTGGTTTCGGTCTCTATTCGGAGTAGAGAATCGATAGTCATACCACAATCTTCGCTTAATTAAATAACCCCCTCTCTATTAACCCCCCCTTAAACATACTTGAAAGAAATAAGTCCCCGGGGGAGCTTAAGAGAGAGTTTATGGTAGGTTCCCATCTTTCAGTCGGTGAGTAAGACCTCTGTTGCATCTCATAACCGACCACTCATCAAAAACACCAAAATCATTTTTCCGCCCAAAGCACCTTTCCTGGAACCACTCCTAAGGGATCACAGTTCGTAAGAGACCGGCAAATATTGGCATTTAAGGTGGTCCCTTACGGCAGGTTCTACTGTATAAATGTTACAAATGGAACAAACTCAAACAGAGCCACCCACACTTTGTAATGTACGGAAATGTTCATGTGTTTGACTGCCTAAAATATCCTAAAGTAGGAGTCCTTTCAAACTGCTGACATGACCTGTGAGTGGCAGCTTGATGTTAAGTGGCACCGGTTGAGTTCGTTGCCTTATAAAAATTTTGATTAAGCACGTAATATGATCCCAGGTTTAAATACATCCCAAAATACCTTGCTATTTATTTGATGCCCTCAAACTCAAGCGTCACGTCGTCACCAATGAGAACAAACGGTGCCCAGTACTTCACTGCACTAAAGCGGTCAGATTCTCTCATGGATTTCATGGCCTCATTCAGAGCCTCACTGGCACTTCTTCCATTGACTAGTTGTCGGTAGAAAAATTCCATGAACTCCATCGTAGCCTCGTCGTCAATCGCCCATAGGGAAACCAGAACAGAACGAGCACCAGCACCCATAAATGCCCGTGCAATACCGACCACGCCCTCAGATTTGACCTCTCCGCGAGCACTGTGACAGCAACTGAGTACAACAAGTCTTGCCCTAATCTGCGCCTTTAAAACATCCTTCATAGTTAAGAGATAGTCTTCTTTGACTGGAATCGGGGATGAACGTGTTGTGTTTGGGGCCAAGGCAATTTCTCCTGTTTCCAATTTACCGTGAGCAGCAATGTGCACCAAAGCAACCGAGGAAATACGTCTTAAAACTTCATCTTTTGTTGCATGCTTTCCAACGAGAGGTGAAGTTTGAAGTATTTCCCCGATCATTTGCACTTCCTTTTCGGCCCACTTCAACTGCTTTAATTTCTTTCCTTCATAAATTACCTCCTGTACCCACGGATCGCCGACGAGAAGAGCGCCAGTCTTACTGTGCCAATCTGCAGGACAATTTTGGATTAATCGCAGACAAGAAAGGGAGGGAAGCAGACGAATTCTAAAAGTTTCGCAGAGGTACTTTGATTTTAAGTCCAAAAAAGCCGCATAAGGCGCCAAACAGAGAGGTCCTTGTGGAACGACCACAACCTCATCGGCCTGGAGTAAGTCTCTTATAGGGTCAATAACAACATTGTACAATGTTTGTAATGACTTTGTCTCAAAATATGAAGGATGTGACTTTGGCTTACTGGATCTGGCTTCTGGTAACTTTTTATCGCTTGGGTTCCTTAATGAGCGATCTTCACAATTAACATCAGCTCTCACACCTATTTCTTTATGTGTAGTTTCCAAAAGAGACTGAAAATAGGTTGTGACGGGGATATCAATCTGAACACTCCTGGTTTTGATTTCTTTTCCTTTCTCGTTCACCCAGAGAACTATTCCTCCCTCGTTGATACCTATGAAAGCTAAATTTGATGGTAGGTAACTAAGAATGTCAGGTGTTGTTACAGAGGGTGTTCCTATTTCTGGACGTAACCCTTTGAACCCATACTTGAACTCCAGAAGATCATTTAAGGCTTGGGCACGTCCATGATCAGCAGTTAAAAGTGCCTCAACGACTTTACCTTCGTTAAACTGCAACCCCCATAGCCTCAAATTAATATTTTCATACGTACTCCTAAGGCTAATCTTCCATTCGTCATTAGATATAAGATTTCTTCTGATATGGTCGAAGGCCATAACATTCTTCTTATAATAGTGAACGGCTTTCTCCAATTCTCTAAGATTGTGAAAGGCGTTGCCAAGATTAAAATACGCTTCTCCTTCTCCTGCCCTGTCTCCCACTTCTTTCGAAATTTTGAGGTGTCGTTCATGATACTCTATGGCTTTCTGCCACTCTCCAAGATTGTCATAGGCGTAGCCAAGATTACCGTACGCTAATCCTTCTCCTACCCTGTCTCCCACTTCTTTCGAAGTTTCCAGGAGTTGTTCATGGTACTCTATGGCTATCTGGAAATCTCCAAGAGCGTTATAGACGTTGCCAAGACTACCGTACGCTCTTCCTTCTTAGGCCTTATCTCCAACTTCTCTCGAAATTTTGAGATGTCGTTCATGGTACTCTTTGGCTTTTTCAAAATCCCCAAGACTGTCATAGGCTTTGCCAAGATTACCATACGCTCGTCCTTCTCCTGCCCTGTCTTTCACTTTTTTCGAAATTTTGAGGTATCGTTCATGGTACTCTTTTGCTTTCTGGAAATCTCCAAGATTTGTAAAGGCGTTGCCAAGATTACAGTACGCTCTTCCCTCTCCAGCCCTGTTTCCTACTTCTTTCGAAATTTTGAAATCTCGTTCATGGTACTCTATAGCTTTCTGGAAATCTCCAAGACCGTTATAGGCGTTGCCAAGATTACCGTACGCTGTTCCTTCTCCTGCCCTGTTTCCCACCTCTTTTGAAATTTCGAGGTCTCTTTTATAGTACTCTATCGCTTTCTGGAAATCTCCAAGTCTGTTATAGGCGTTGCCAAGATTACCGTACGCTGTTCCTTCTCCTGCCCTGTCTCCCACTTCTTTCGAAATTTTAACGTCTCTTTCATGGTACTCTATGGCTGTCTTGAAATCTCCAAGATTCTCATAGGCGTTGCCAAGATTACCATGCGCTCGTCCTTCTCCTGCCCTGTCTCCCACTTCTTTCGAAATTTTGAGGTGTCATTCATGGTACTCTATGGCTTTCTTGAAATCTCCAAGTCTGTTATAGGCGTTGCCAAGATTACCATACGCTCCTCCTTCTCCTACCTTGTCTCCCACTTCTTTCGAAATTTTAAGGTCTCGTTCATGGTAGTCGATGGCTCTCTTGAAATCTCCAAGACTCTCATAGGCGTTGCCAAGATTACCATACGCTCGTCCTTCTCCTGCCCTGTCTCCCACTTCTGTCGAAATTTTGAGGTATCGTTGATGGTACTCTATGGCTTTCTGAAAATCTCCAAGACTGTGATAGGCGTTGCCAAGATTACAGTACGCTCCTCCTTGTCCTGCCCTGTCTGCTACTTCTTTCGAAATTTTTAGGTCTTGTTCATGGTACTCTATGGCTTTCTGGAAATCTCCAAGACTATAATAGGCGTTGCCAAGATTACCATACGCTCCTCCTTGTCCTGCCCTGTCTCCTACTTCTTTCGAAATTTTTAGGTCTTGTTCATGGTACTCTATGGCTTTCTGGAAATCTCCAAGACTATAATAGGAGTTGCCAAGATTACAATACGCTCGTCCTTTTCCTGCCCTGTCTCCCACTTCTGTCGAAATTTTAAGGTCTCGTTCATGGTACTCCATGGCTTTCTGAAAATCTCCAAGACTGTCATAGGCGTTGCCAAGATTACCATACGCTCCTCCTTCTCTTTCCCTGTCTCCCACTTCTTTCGAAATTTTTAGGTCTTGTTCATGGTACTCTATGGCTTTCTGAAAATCTCCAAGACTGTGATAGGCGTTGCCAAGATTACAGTACGCTCGTCCTTCTCCTGCCCTGTCTCCCACTTCTTTCGAAATTTTGAGGTGTTGTTCATGGTACTCTATGGCTTTCTGGAAATGTCCAAGATTTCTAAAGGCGATGCCAAGATTACAGTACGCTCTTCCTTCTCCTACCCTGTCTCCCACTTCTTTTGAAATTTTGAGCTCTCGTTCATGGCAGTCTATGGCGTTCTGGAAATCTTTAGAGTTGAAATTGACGTCGCCTATATTACTTTTCCCTTTTTCTTCCTCTCTCCTCTCTCCAACTTCATTGGCAATCTTGTTGGTGTTTTGAAGATTACAGTTCGCTTCTGTTTGTCCTTTCTCATCCATTCCAATAACGAATTGCACATAAAATCGACTGCTTTCCCAGAAGATGGTTGTGGTTGTCACATTTTTGGCTTGCTTTGCTGTTTCAGCTCTTGTGAAAAAAAGTATAAATATGTTGTGGGTTTTTGTCCGTGATACCATTTTCCTTTATGTACGATAACGAAGATAAGAAGTAAAATTAAATTTCTAAAGGAAAAAAAACAACACAGATTTACCATTGTTGAAACACGGTGTACATAAATCAAAGGGCTCTATGGGCCAACTCGTGAATCAATTGAAGGTTTAAAAAGTAACATTTTACAAGATGTTTGTGTTGGGGGAACGGAAATGTTTGAAAAAATCGCCTCCCCTGAGTAATTGTCCCCTCACTCCTTTAGGTTATACGCTATGGAAACTGTGAGGTGTGTTCCAGGAACTCGCTCGCTACACGATGAGGTACTAGGACTCTGATTTACATCTTGGTGTTTATTCTTCTTTGACTTCTGCTAACAAACTTAATCTTCTTACTCTTCTAACTCTTTCACTCACTTTCTTCTACAACTACCTTTCTTCTCTCTCAACTAGTTAAATAGCCGCCGTTTTTATAACCAAAGCTGGACATGTTCTTTCGTTAGCTGACCGTGGGAATAAAATCAAGGTGAACTCGGTGTGGGTAATATTTTGGTGTAAGTGAACCTACATAACATGGTTGCGATCGGCGAGAAGCTACAAACCAACGAAAAACTAAAACGCTGGTGAACAAACCCAAACAGGAACTTCAACGAGACTAACGTACCAAGGTCAGCTCTAACATCACAAACACGGCCACCTATGAAAAACTAACATCTGACAACGACAAGCGAAGAATATTCCTTAAATGGTAATAAGTAAATTCGCGAGCAAAGCATAAATTCAAGTGACAAGTAAAAACAAAATATCAAAACAGGAAAACACTTATGTGGACAAATCAAGACTAACCTTGACCCACTTAATGAAACAAAAACTAAAGTTAAAAGATGAGATAAATCCGTCTTAAAAAAATACTTGACAACAATAATCATAGCGGTAATCCTTAAGGATGAAGTTAACGTGTAGTCATATCCAGCAAAACTGATCGGTGACGACTTAAGCTCTGACGCCGAGGACATTGACAGTGAAACTTAATCATCGAACCAAACTTTCAACACTTTAAATGCCAATGTTCAGTTTAATTGATGAGATTATTTTTTGATTTCATTTGAAAAAAGAATAAAATATTTAGGACAAAACTTCTATTGAACAATATTTGCAATAATCGCACCCCTCGAATAATCACCATCCCTGAAATAATTGCCCCCTTTTGGTGCCAAAAAAAAATCGACCCCGCCAATTATTCGAGAAAATACGGTATATGAGTGGGAAGGGGTTTCATTAGTTGAAGTATATAAAAGGGCAGGGAAATCAGTCATCTCGGTCGGTAAAAAGGAGCTAATAGATGCATTTCATGGCTGTGAAAAAGACTAGAACACGTTCTGGTTTTCTGATTAATTCACAATTTAAAGACAGTACATCTCCACGCCAGCAGTTAAAGGGAAGGAAAGATCTAAACTGCGTATTTAAAAGGGATCTCATTTGGTAATAGAAAGTGTACGAAAGGGGGACCTTTTCTATCAAAATGGTATATAACTTATATAAAAGGGTAAGGAGTTAGACCTTGGGGCGTAGTCGTCCCCGTAAAAATTTTTTGAGTACCTGGCCCAAGGGAAAATATATCCTGTAGCCCTCCCTTTTTTAAGTAAGGATTATCCTAATAATGCACAAAAAATATATTATATAGAGAATATTACACGGTGGCGCAAAGATATGACTTTTATTTTCGAGTGGCAAAACTATATTTTAGGAACGAGTGCAGCGAGAGAGTAAAATATTGTTTTTGCCACTCGAAAATAAAATTCATATCTTCAAGCCGCCGTGTAACGTTCTTTTTATTATATAGACAAAATGACATCGATAAAATAATAGAGGGAAATTACCAAAATTACATCATCGATAAACTTGCGTGTGAGATTATGGAAAATAAACCACTCGGGTCCCGGATGTAGTTTTTATGAATTTTACGAGTGGTATATTTTCCAGTAAAACACTCGTGTCTATATAATAAAAATAATTATTTCTTACAGTGTCATGTAGAATAAAATATATCATGAAAATAGATTGTGAATTAAGACGTTTAGCGTGTTCGGTGGTACGCAGCCTCCTTTTAGTAGCGTGACGTATAAACACAAGCACCAAAACTTACAGAAAACGTTTAAGGCAGGAAATTTAAATTTAAATGAACCTTATCTCATCATATCGTTTGTTTGTTGAAGGAATTTTGGCTGACCATCATGTTGGCTGTATGTTTTACCTAAACTACTACAGGCTTTCTGTAAACCAGTGTTTAAGGTGGCTCGACTGGATTTTTTGGGGGGATACCTCCCACGTTTGAGCTTTAGCTACGTCGGCATGAGTAAAGATATGGGAAAAAGGTTACCACAACTGTTTTATATAATGATGAAAATTTGTTATGATCTGGGTTTTATTGCAATCGGAGTCGCCATGGCAACGTAATGACGCCAATACGCTTTTTATTTATCTTTGTGTTTCTCTGTACCAGGAGTTTTTAGAAGAAATCGCTTAAGCATGAGAGGACACAGAGGCTTTTTACTGCAAGTACCATCCCACGCAGGGATGTTTTCTCCAAGGGCAGCTAATCCGACTTAATCCCATTTAATATGTCGCGCTCCTCGAAAGTGCGAAAATTTTCTTGTCGTGTATTAGATTTCAGATACATTTTCTTAATCTTCATTTTGCGCCAGAATAAATTAGTTTGCGCGCAAGGGGCGCCGAAAAAAATCACAAGGTTTGTCCTACTTCGAGTCCACCTGTGATTCTTTAGGTAGAGCTAACAAACATAGGCTGCACTTTAGGTGGCACACCCATGGGTGCAGTGTAACCAAGTGATTCTTTAGGTAGAGCCAACAAACATAGGCTGCACTTTAGGTGGCACACCCATGGGTGCAGTGTAACCCAGTGATTATTTAGGTAGAGCCAACAAACATAGGCTGCACTTTAGGTGGCACACCCATGGGTGCAGTGTAACCCAGTGATTATTTAGGCAGAGCTAACAAACATAGGCTGCACTTTAGGTGGCACACCCATGGGTGCAGTGTAACCCAGTGATTCTTTAGGTAGAGCTAACAAACATAGGCTGCACTTTAGGTGGCACACCCATGAGTGCAGTGTAACCAAGTGATTCTTTAGGTAGAGCTAACAAACATAGGCTACACTTTAGGTGGCACACCCATGGGTGCAGTGTAACCCAGTGATTCTTTAGGTAGAGCTAACAAATATAGGCTGCATTTTAGGTGGCACACCCATGGGTGCAGTGTAACCAAGTGATTCTTTAGGTAGAGCTAACAAACATAGGCTGCACTTTAGGTGGCACACCCATGGGTGCAGTGTAACCCAGTGATTATTTAGGTAGAGCCAACAAACATAGGCTGCACTTTAGGTGGCACACCCATGGGTGCAGTGTAACCCAGTGATTATTTAGGCAGAGCTAACAAACATAGGCTGCACTTTAGGTGGCACACCCATGGGTGCAGTGTAACCCAGTGATTCTTTAGGTAGAGCTAACAAACATAGGCTGCACTTTAGGTGGCACACCCATGGGTGCAGTGTAACCAAGTGATTCTTTAGGTAGAGCTAACAAACATAGGCTGCACTTTAGGTGGCACACCCATGGGTGCAGTGTAACCCAGTGATTCTTTAGGTAGAGCTAACAAATATAGGCTGCATTTTAGGTGACACACCCATGGGTGCAGTGTAACCAAGTGATTCTTTAGGTAGAGCTAACAAACATAGGCTGCACTTTAGGTGGCACACCCATGGGTGCAGTGTAACCAAGTGATTCTTTAGGTAGAGCTAACAAACATAGGCTGCACTTTAGGTGGCACACCCATGGGTGCAGTGTAACCCAGTGATTCTTTAGGCAGAGCTTACAAACATAGACTATACAGGTGTACATCAGATAGTAACAAGTTTTCCAGTTAAAACTTTGTCATAAAGTGCTACACCATGGCACTTAGACTATTTCATTATCGCGCTTGTTTTGACGCACAATTGATAGTCAGGAGAAGTCGTATTGTCTAAAACCATAGCAAAAGACAAATTTACACACATCACAGCGTTAAGGTAATGTAATACACGGTATTTCCTTCAGGTACATTTACATTTTCTGTTAGGTTATAAGCGATTAAATCGCATGCAGCGACAAACAAAACGCGAAGCCGTCAGATATTCTAGAACCGTGTTATTTACAGTGCTGTGCATTATTATTGCTTAACTAGCTAACTACGCGCTGATGGAAATAAGTTTCCGCCGCTTTAAATTTTGAAACAATTCACTGGTATACTACTGTATAGTCATAACTGGAGCGGAAAGTTAGCAAGCGAGCAGGGCGATTCTGCTGTGGTTTCTGTAATGTAGAAGATATTACGGCAATGAAGCTCCCGAGGTCCGTTCTGGAAATTACAACTACATGTAGTATGAAATGTATTCTGCGTGCAGACGTCTCCTTTTCCAGGTTAGGTTAAATAAACCGTACCAAAGGTTTGTTTGACAAAGCTCCCGCGAGACGGTTTCTTGGTGATTTTATTAATTTTTCTGATCCATTTTTTTTTCAGCTCTATTTTCCTGGCTTTTGCGATACAAACTGAATTCATTTTTAGTTGTGATGGCATTACACTGCTTAATCATGAAGGCATTGGAAGAAACTGAATATATTGCGCTTCGCGATTTCGCAAAATCGCTGCGGGAATTAAAAAATATTTTCTTCCAAAAAAGCGTTTTCATGCTTCTTTCTCTAGTCAATTATCTCGTTTGTCTCGTTTTCTAAAGGTCCTTGAGAACAGAATAAGACAATATTTTATTACCTACAACCTAAAAACCTGATTTTTGACCAGATCGAAACAAAACTGACCTCTGAAATGGAAGAAGAAAAGCCTTTTTAAATATTTTTGCCGGCTTCGGCCCGCCGATGCGATCGTGTCTGGTTTGCTTTCATATGATGACATTTTCCTGACAGAAGGGTGTCGGGAAAAACACCTCGCGCTGATCATATGTGACCAAATCCGCCGCGCCTAAGCTAATTAAGAAAAGTCTCCTCGAAAGCTCCATACAATTCCTTATAACAAAATTATAAGGAATTGTATGGAGCTCTCCAAGATACTTACAGTGTAAGCCCTGTGTGTCTTCTCATGGAGTATGTACCTGTCATAATTGCCTCCATTATGGCAAAGTTTCAACAAATTCTATGAGAGCGTTTTCGAAATATTTTGACACGCAGTTTTAACTATCATAAAAACAGTGAAACAGCATGCTATCCACACAATTCGCTAATATTTTAAGAATCTGATAAGCTTTGGAAACGCGGCTTCATCCCATAATGGTTTGGTTCCATTGAAAACTGCATCCAAAAAAAGAGGGGAATTGCTCTGAGCGATCGCGAGTAAGAAGAATTTTATTGACTTGCATTCAGCTGCTTTTGTTACAGGTTTTGGACGTAATTTGGTCCGAAAATTGTCTCTTGCCACCAGCTGTGCCGTCTTGCATTGAAATATAAACGATCGTACCGACGTCGACCGATCTAAAGTTCGTCTGAAAGTTTCCCGGTGATTAAAGCCAAAGGCATTTCTTAAACAAAGGATCTGGTGTAACAGCTGCTAACGTATTAAATGCATACCTCAGTTGTAATTCCCGAGTAATCTTGATAATTCGCAAGAGGGTCCTTGATTCGTGACGACGAAAGGGTCTACGAGGAAACGATACTTTGTAAGACAAGTTTATATATAAAAGTCAATTGAATTTTTCTTCACAAAATAACACGACCTGCACAAAACTAACCTGAGCGACAATCAAACCTTTTACCAAGTGAAAGATGAATCTTGTATGAGGGATTTTTCCCTTCATTTAGCTTTCAGTTTCACAATAGCTACTTAAAGTGAAATGGTTGGAAAACCTTTTGCTATGGGAGGAGCGTTGCGTGACGACACTAAAAACGGCTGTGTAGCAGACTATTTTGGACCTGACCATGCACAACGTTCAAGAACATTCCTATCATTTTAAACTTACTGACCAATAGAAACATTGCATTAATTTATTCAGTCACAATCTGTGAACAAAAACTAAAGGATTGTGCACGGTCAGGGAACTTCCAACATAACCTACAGCACTATTAATTTCAACTTTGATGTTTGCCGGGTTTCCTAATCAGTCTCCTCTACTAACTATGGTTTCACTTTGATCAAGCTACGTGTAACGTCAACAAAAGTTACGTAAGTACCTCGAGAAATAGCTCCCAAAATGCAGATAACCATGAAAATTTATACAGCAGACGAGGCGTGAAATCTAAAATGCAGTTATCAACAGTATCTCTGAACAAAATAACAAAAAGCTATAAAAAAGATCTTTAAACAGGTGATGTAGACTACGGAAGCCCAGGGGGGCCACATAGTGATGTCTTTTTTATTTTTCACTTTTCCATTTTTCCAAGATGGCGAAGTGAAAATCAAAAAGTTTAAAACAAAAATGGAAAAGTGAAAACTAAAAACGAAACCACTATGTCGCCCCCCCCCCCCCCCGGGGCTTGCGTGGACTGATGGAATCTTTCTCAGAGGAAGTTGGTCTGATACTTTCTGTTTTCTCAGAAAACTGCTGGATACTGATATGCCTTGTGATTGACCCTCTGTCGTGGATCACACTGTATGAGTGTGTGTGAGAGTTTTTTGGAAGTACAGTCACCTCCCTATATAGTGGACACTGTAAGGAACTCGAGTTAGTGTCCTCATTAGCGAGAGTCCGTAATAGCGGGAGTTTATTTCAGTCAAACGTCTGTATATTATAATTTATTTTTGCCTGGGATTTATCTGTTGTCCGTATTACTGGGGTGTACGTTATAGTGGGGTGTCCGCAAGGCAAGGGTTGACTCTAGAATGGATTTTTTTTGTTGCAGATGTGCTGCCATATACCCGACCCCTGAGACTTGCTTGGTAACAGCAACAAGGAAAATAGGAGAAACAGAAACAAACACAAATTTTTCAATTTTCTATACCCGCCATAATTTTATCAAGGTATTACACTGTAATGACACCAAACATAGTTTAACATGATTAAGACAATTTGTTTCAATCCTCTTCTAATCCTATATGCCATCAAGTTCTAGACCTCAATAGCAGTCACCGTTGTCAAATTCCCTCCTTTCCGCGTACATCAGCGAGTCAAATACCCTGGGTTTCTTCCCCAGCTGGGGGTGGGGGAGCAAGTTAATACTTCTGTTTGACCACAATCGACATTAAAGTCTTAAAGAACTGAAGAAATAAAATTTTCTAACGGCGCGGAGGGGTTTTAACTTTTTTACGTGGCCAAACATGCTTTAAAGAAGTAATGGTTGGTCCAGCGGGTCCCGCTGTAAACATTTCCTGTAATCAAACGACAACATCGCCCAAATGGATCATAATTTTTTTTCTCGTTCAGTGTCAAAGGAAGCAATAATCTGGTTTAGGGGTGGCTACAGTGCTTAAGAGCATGCAAGGAAAGGAAGACTTTGAGGCCACCCTTCCTTTCTTTTATGTACTTTTGCTTGCCTAGGGATCCCAAGTCATCTTTGATTTGGCAATAGCATCCACGTCCCTACAACGGATACCTAGAGAGGGGCTTCGACCCTATAATAATCAAGCTATTGCTTACGGGATCGGTTTTAAACAACGAAAAATATTCAGCTATCTTCTTAAAAGGTGGTACTACGAGTTTTGGATAGACTGTCGCTTATGTGAGATGATCGCACATGGAAGTTCGACTGTTATAATTTTCTCCAGCAAAGGCTTCGCAGCAAAGAACCAAAAAGTACAAGACACTCCGTTTGCTAAGGCAAGATGTCTAAATGTTTTAGTCACAAATTTCCAACGAAAGTTGAAGCATAAAGATTCTCAAATACTTTGCAGGTTTTTAATTTTCCGGTTTAAGCAGCGACAGTGATAAAGACAGAAGATACAAATTTCATTGTAGAACCTAGATTTTAAGAATCTCATTCTTTGACAACGCTGGATTTCCATTGTCCGTATGTGCAGTTCCTTGTTTGTTGTTAGGTAACGATTAAAACTACTATTCAAAGCATACGGAATTCTTCTAAACAAATCGTTTGTAATAAGAAATATTAAATAACCGACGACGAAACTTTTAGACCATAAAAAAGCGAAGGAGACGATCGAAGGGAACTGTTTAGCGGTTAACCGACTCAAATGATCATACACGGATGACTAAGACGAGTAGAACTAAAAGATTACAGCAATCACAGAGGTATGAGATTCTTAAGTATCTAATGCAAACTCCTTTTAGCAAATGGCAAAGTGTTCCAACAATTTTGATTGAGACTGTAGCAGACTTCCGGTGAAAAAGTTAAGATTTCGTCTGTTACAGAAAAGAAGAAAAGTAAGGGTATCTGTACGGAAGAGTATCCGGAAAAATATCATTTCTTACTATTCCTCCGCATTCACAATTAATCTACAACCACGACGCCGAAGTGTACGCTCCCTTAGCGTTTTGATTTTTCTTCGATCAGAGTACGATAGCTGATGAAAATTGTGTCTTGCCACCTCGAAATATAAACGATCCTGCCGAATTCGACTGATCTAAAGCTCATCATAAAAAATCCCAGCGATTAAAGCAAAAGACATTTCTTAATTAATCGAGGTGTAACTGAAGCTAACGTATTAAACGCATACCTCAGCTGTAAATTCCCGAATCTTGATAGTTCGCAAGACTACAGCAGTGGGTCCTTGATTCGTGACGACGAAAGGATCTACGAGGAAACGATACTTTGTAAGATACTTTGTAAGACAAGTTTATGTATAAAAGTCAATTAAATTTTCCTTCACAAATGCAATAACGAGACCTGCACAAAACTAACCTGAGCATCAATCAAAACTTTTACCAAGTGAAAGATGAATCTTGTATGAGGGATTTTTCCCTTCATTAAGCTTTCAGTTTCATCATAGTTAATTCAAGTGGAATGGCTGGGAACCTTTTGTTATATAGGTTTTTGTTAGCTACTTTAAACCTGACCATGCACAACGTTCAAGAACATTCCTATCACTCTGAAGTTTTTGACCAATAGAAACATTGCATTAATTTATTCAGTCACAATCTGTGAACAAAAAATAAAGGATTGTGCACGGTCAGGGAGCTTCCAACATAACCTACAGCACTATTCATTTCAACTTTGATGTTTGCCGGGTTTAATTCCTAACCAGTCGTCTTTACTAAGTACGGTTTCACTTTGATCATGCTACGAGTAACGTCAACAAAAGTGGCGTAAGTGCTCCCAGAAATAGCTCCCAAAATGCAGGCGACCATGAAAATTTATACAGCATACGAGGCGTGAAGTCTAATATACAGTTATCAACAGTATCTCTGAACAAAACAACAAAAAGCTGTAAAAAAGATCTTTAAACAGGTGATGTAGACTACTGAAGCTCAGAGGGGCCACATAGTGTTTTTTTTAATATTTTTCACTTTCCCACCTTTTTAAGATGGCGAAGTGAAAATCAAAAAGTTAAAAACAAAAATGGGAAAGTTAAAAATAAAAAACGAAATCAGTATTACGTAGACGACTGATGGAACCTTCCGCAGAGGAAGTTGGTCTGATACTTCTCGTTTTTCTCCGAAAACTGCTGAATACTGATATGCCTTGTGATTGACTCTCTGACGTGGCTCACGCTGTATGAGTGTGTGTGGGAGTTTTTTGGAAGTACAGTCACCTCCCTTTATAGCGGACACTGTAGGGGCCTTGAGATAGTGTCCTAGCTAGAGTCCGTAATAGCGAGAGTTTATTTCAGTCAAACGTTTGTATATTATAATTTATTTTTCCCTGGGATTTAGCTGTTGTCCGTATTACCGGAGTGTCCGTTATAGCGGGGTGTCCCCAAGGCGAGAATTGACTATAAAATGGACTTTTTTGTTGCAGATTTCCTGTCATATACCCTACCCCTGGGACTTGCTTGGCAACAGCAACAAGGAAAATAGGAGAAACAGAAACAAACTCAAGTTTCCCAATATTCCATACCCGCCATAATTATTTTTTATCAAGGTATTACACTTTAATAGCACCAAAAATAGTTTAACATGATTGCGACCATTTGTTTCAATCCTCTTCGAATCCCAGATGCCATCAAGTTCTACACCCCAATAGCAGTCACTGTTGTCAAATTCCCGGCTTCCCGCGTACATCAGCAAGTCAAATACCCTGGGTTTCTTCCCCAGGTTGGGGGAGGGGGGGGGGTGTGGGGGAGCAAGTTAATACTTCTGATTGACCACAATCGACATTTAAATCTTAAAGAACGGAAGAAAAGGAAATATTTCAACGGTGCGAAAGGGTTTTAACCTTTTTACGTGGCGTAACATGCTTTGTTGGTTGGTCCAGCGGGTCCCGCAATTCCTGGGATCAAAGGACGCCGTCGCCCAAATGGACCATATATATTTTCTCTCGTTCACTGTTAAAGGGAGCAAGAATCTGGTGTAGGGGTGGCTACAGTGCCTTAGAGCAAGGAAAGGAAGACTTTGAGGCCACCCCTCCCCTCTCGGATGCAGTTTTGTTCGCCTGGCGATCTCATCAACTCATCTTTGATTTGGCAATAACGGCTACCTCCCTACAACGTATATCTAGAGAGGGGCAAGATGTTCAGGGGTACCCAACGACAATTTTCGGAAAATATCTGTTCGGAAGACGATTTGAGATCTAGAATTTGTTCGGAACATTTGTTGTAAAATTCCTTGCTTGCCTGCCTCTCCTAGGATTTCCGAACATCGAAAAAATGGTACAATTGCCCATTTTTAACCGGTTTTTACCCTAGAAAGGTCACCTAGAATTTTCGGGAGCCTTTTTTCTGCCTGAAATTTTCGAAAAGGTAAGTTTTGATCCCTATAATTTTCGGATCACTAGACTTTCAGCCAGGAAATCCGAACAGATGGACAATTTTTCGGGGACAAAAATATCCCTATATCTACCGTTTAAATACTAAAATGAGTTTAACAATGCTATGTGTTTAAGTAGTTTTGAACTATACTCTCGTTGGATGCCCCTGAGATGATTTTAATTTTTTGGTCAACAATGGCAGTAGCTGCACCACCGTCCAGGGGGAAGATTCTCGAATACTTTGCAGGTTTTTAATTTTCTCGTTTAAGCAGCAGCAGCGATAAAGACAGAAGCTACAAATTTCAACATAGGAAGTGGTTTGCTTGGAGAAAAGAATTTCCAAAGGGAGTCAGAGGCTACCCTAAGTGCCAGAGACTTTTCATGTCCAGTTACCGGTTCTAAGTGACCCGCAAGGTATTGCTGCTCGTGGATTCGGCCTTCGGTCGGCCGAAGATCTCTCGGCCAGCGGCCGACAACGAAGCATCTTGCCCGCCGCACGCGAGGAACAACCTCTAGAACCCAGGGTAATCAGAGCCTTACGACAAATTTAGTGATTTTACTGAGACAAGACGCGTATACTACGCGTGTATTGGGCTGCAAAAATTCTGTGCCGTAAATTTACTGTGTTTGTTTGTTATCAAGATAAGAGTGCCATCTCTTTTAAAAATCTATCTGCAAAGTTGAGTTAAAACAAATAACGTACTACTAGCTTTCACTGCTTTTGTATTCTAATTCCATTAACAAGTTAAATTTGTCTATGAGGTAGGGCGACTTTAGGCAAAAAGTTTCGACGGGTTTTTACTACGATGTTATTTTTTCCCTTCCTTTTTGGCGTAAGCATAGCACTTTGAAAGCCTTTTATATGAAATGGCCCATCCCCTTCCCTTAAAAATCGGCTCAGCTGCAGGGGGAAAGGGACACGCAATGCCTACTGGGAGAATAGCACGCCATTTTGTCTTTTTTCGACTTACCATGGAAGACCATGGAAGAATGTTGCTTCTCATTCCTTGATTGAGCGTGGTCCTGTGGGTTTGCCACAGGCAGCCCAATAAAAAAGAAATCAATAATCCTGGGACCAGAAAAGTAGTATGAAATAAAGCAACTAAAAACGCCCACGCTTCACTACAGCGTCGAGCTCACATTCAACGCATCGACTTCGCATGACCCTAGCTGAAGAAAAACAATTATTTGCACATCACTTGTTAAAACTGTAAATGCCTGACGTATTTTATTCAATACGTGGTTACTCTTACAGCCTTCAGCCTTCTTTTCACTTACAAGGAAAAGACGTTAAATTTAGACTCGGAACAATGGTATAAACGTTAAAGTTTCCTTGTATCACATTATTCAAGTAAAAAAAATACAAAGGAAAAGCTGTAAACAGAATGTACTATCCCAGAAGCCCATGGGCCCCGGTCTATACACATTAAAATACATCCTGTACTAACAGACATTACATTATAAATAATCGGTTATAATTATACAGTTCCATGTGCAATAATTTAAAACATGAAAATAAATTATTTTTCGACGTTCAGTGTGTGCGGCGTTACGCACCCTCCGTTATGGAAAACATCTGTGGCAATTTTCTTTAAATGATCGTCTCCATTCCTTTTTGAACCTGAAGATGAAACAAACCAAAACTCCTAAAAAAACTGGCTCACCCACGGTGTAAGAACCTGTAACACTCACAAGTAACGTGAAACTTACACCGTAGCCTGTCAGCGCACATGTATTTCCGGTCATCGCTTTTCTTACTTCCGGGTGGTGAAAAGGGACGACCAGATCGCAGGCTACATACACCGAGGTAAACCTAAAAAACTCATATCCCCTGTATGTTTGTAGGCAGCTGCTTCATCACCCTGAAGGAGAATCCGAGGGTTTATCCCTGAATCAAGATCTTTTCCTACGGATTGCCCACCCTGGTGTGTCTTTTACATGCCGTAGAGTCAGAATAATTAAAACTGTTGCTAGACGGGGCTTACGACCGCTTTGTCTTTCTTGACATATCAAAAATAAAACAAATTATTAATTAGTTTTAATCATGAGTGTGGAAAAATTCTTTGTTTCGCGCGACCGGCACATAGATTTTCGTAGGTTTAAAACACGCGACCTAGCGAGGTTCAACTGTAACTGTTATGCGTGACCTTCCATACAATGTCTCTATTTTATTTACGCGCGTAAAATTTACGTACGTACGCACGGAAAAATTACACGGCAGTTGAAATTTACCTTAACCCTTTCACTGTCAGAGCGCTTGATGGAGTTTTTTAAGGAGACCCTAACTTTTGAGTCTGCGGACCAAATCCTATGATGTGACCATTCAAATAGACGCTCTCTGCCTGTACTTACACACGGTGCTATTTGTTTTCCAAAATTTCACAAAATGAAATTTGGAAATTTGGTCGAAATTTGCCTTTGGCCGCTAAATTTGGCATTGAAAGGGTTCAGGGAGCGAAAGTCCGCTCGCCTTACAACAGTTTCACAGGTTTCTTGTTAAAGCGTTCTAAACAAGTCTGTTAAAACCAAAATTAGTTAAATGTGTAACGTACGAATGAGTACAGTACCTTTCCGTATTTGGTGGGTGAGCAGAATTTCTGATATTCTACCAAAGTCAGCAACATTTTGTTCCAGTGTTTTGACACTATCCTGCCATATAATTATGTTAAATGAATGAATGGATGTTAGATTGATCATAAGGTAGGACAGTCACTTAATAAGGGTTATATCATATGTGCAGTAAAAATTTTTTGCAAAGGGACAAACCTAGTTGTTTAATACTGACGTACACGACAATGAGGATGACCAACAGTTTATCAGCAAGGAATCTAAGTTCTTTGAGTTTGTAAACTCTGTTCATGTTATTTGAAACAGCGCTGAAACCCTTCTTCTGGGCCTCCACCTGTGTACAAGGATTTGAGTATGCATCATGATTGGCCAGTTAAAAAAGCCATTGTTGATTTGCTTACCAAGGTGAAAGGAAAATTGATACACACTTCTGGTAATTGGTTGAGTCCGTTGGGGGCCTAGGACAAGGATATCAGCACTAGCTGTTGCACAGACATTACTGACCAAGGTTAAACCATGTCTGACACACAGGCTAGTACACCATAAGCTTAGTCTTACACATGAATTCATGTACCTCTTGTGGTTCAAGGATACTGCTTCTCTATGTTCTCGTGAAGACATGAAATGCAACAAATGTATATGAAATACATCAACTGCGAGGATCATGCTTCACTTGATTTCATTTCCGCAGTTCACATATATGATTTATTTCATTTATTTACATTTGTCACATTTCATCTCTTTCATGGGAACATATGAACACATAATTGACCTGCTTCCAACATCAGTGGCTTCATAGCTTAGTTGGTTAGAGAATTGCACCCATATCGCGAGCTCATGGGTTAATTCAAATCCCGTTGAAGTCCTGAATTTTTTTCAGGCTCCTCTTACACAATTGCATAAGTTGCATTAACAACTGCAAGGATCATTTTTCACTTAAAAGTCCCATTGTTTTCTAACCCTAAAAACAATAGTCCACCGTCAGTCCGCAGTCTGCATTTTACTCTGCCCTTTTTTACAATGAATGTTACCTGATAAACCTGTTGTTTGCAATTAGGCCAATATCGATCCGTTCAATATATGCTCCAATAATGTCCAGACAAAGGCACGTTATTGATGACACACTATTTTCATATGTTTTCTGCATACAAAACAGAATACAAAATAACAGTCAATGAAACCAAGATCAACCTCACTCTTTTGCGAAAATACATGATTTCCACCTACCAGAATCTGAAACCAAGAGTCAACAAGCTCTGTGATGCACGTATCCCTGATGTGATCTTTAATTTTTGTGTTTCTTTCACTTCCTGTTCATGGAAGAAAAATTATATTTAGCTTCTAAACTGATTCATCTGTAAATGGTTTTACAAACTTGTACAAGTACAACCAACTGAAACTCATCAAAAGTTGACAGTCTTAATAATCAATCTTTGAGTCTTGAAAAAGGAAATGATGACTCAAGTTTCAAGATGTCAACAATCAAGATTGTAGAAGCAATGTCTTAACTCAAAAGAATTTTGATTTTCAGAAAAAGCATTTAGACCTCTTTAGCTTGTATGTTTTGTTTTCCCAATAGAGGTCCCAGGGGAACTTGATCCTTTGTCTTTTCATAAATTATGAGTAGATATGCACATGAATAAGACAAAATTTGAAAGAAACAGTTCTCTAGGGTATTACTATATGGCCTGTATTGGAAAAACAAAACATACCAGCTAAAGAGGTCTATTTCACACATATACAGTGTAGCCCTTTGTAGAGCTTGGTTAGAATTATTAGCACCAACAACTTAATGTGTGTGGCATGGTGGACTTTGTCACAACTTTAACAAGCTTGGCACAGTCAGACCCTGCTTTATAGACACCTACTAAATAATTATGGGTTCAGCTTCAATCGCTCTATGCACTGCAAATGAGACGTTTACAGTGGAACCCGGTTAATATATATGGACACCAATGGGACATGCCATAGTGTCTGTATTATCCGGGTGTCTGTATTAAGTGGGCTCTCAGAGAAAATGTCAGGAACACATGTTTTATCGATATAAAGACCAAAGCAGACAGTTTTACGAACCAAGGATGGGTAGAAGTATGTGGAAAGGCAGTCAATTGGGGTGGAGGTCTTGGTATGGAAATACCATGTGTTTACATTTTTGATGGTCCTTGGATACACGTGAATTTACTTGAACAATTACTAGACGTTAGCCACAACCCATCAATACAAGCAGAAAATGATCCTGGTACAGCTCGCAGCAAGCAAACAACGTCAAAGAGGAAGAAGGTTAAAAGCAATGACTGCAACAAAAAGCCAAGGAAGTGATCGAAACGTGTGTAACATGAGGCAGAAAACTTTATTAAAGGACTATACGTAGTACAAGAGTCAAACACCAGAAGAAAGACAGACTGTTCAAAATCAAGTTGTCACGCTACTTTGTTACTGTTATTTTTTAGCACTGTAAGAAAAATTAATTCACCCGTAAAAAATCTGTCATTATTTGAACAGGGTACAATGTCAATGAAAATAGACAGTGTGCAGATAACCAGTGTCCGTAAAGCGTGGTTGACAATATAAGAGAGTTTGTGACTCAGGACACAGAAAAGGGTCCGTTGTCCGTATTAAACGGTGTCCGTATAAAGTGGGTTAATTTTAGAGAAAATATATGAGCTTTTTGTCGGGACAAACGAAACTGTCCGTATAACGCGGGTGTCCATAGAGCAGGGTTCCACTGTATATAGTTCTAATTGAATAGGTATTAAATAAATTTCTGTTTGATGGTAACCCATGGATATTGTAACATAGATATAAAAACAATTCACAAAATTAACCTGTTGACTCCTTATCACATCTCTATCAACCACTTCCTCATCAATTGCCTTCAAAATCCTAAGATACATATCCACAGCTAATGCTCCATATTGCAAGCACTGGAGGAGGTCTGAGAAAAACAGCGGCCACTACAGCGAGAAGAGAAATGTAACATGAAGTTAAACAAAATTAAGGCAGCTGATAACAAGGAGCATCGTCGCGTGCTGTTGGTCAGCGGTCAGTGTGGTGGCTCAAGTGCAGTCAGCCTTGCTAACATCAGCTCCATGTGCTTAGTACAATGCTTTCAAAGCAGCTACTCGCTTTGTTCAGCCCTTGGATCATGCCTTTCACCCAACCCTTCCCTCCCTTTAATTTTTCCCTGATAAATCATTGTGACAGGTGCCTGGTTCCATTGGTGTGGGGGCTCATGGCTGCAAGGTGTGAGTTTACCAGCAATGAGTGTGTAACACTGTCTAACTGTCAAGTTATAGCCTACGTAGCATTAGCGTTTTCCAGTCGAGTTATAGTGCAAAAGATCAAAGTTGGAGCGGGAGCAAAAAAAATGGAAGGGGGAAGGAGAGGGGAGAAAAGGAAACGCTTGCCCGCCCCTACGATTCTGGAAACCCCCCCTTGATATTTCACCGTTTGGTTCATTTAATTGTAAATTGACAGCATGTCAAGATAGATAACGAATAGATTACCAGATCTGAAAAATTTACTTTGTTAACTAAAACACGCTCCATGCGATTGCAAAACTGTAATATATAAAAAGAAGCTTTACGTTAAAAGAAGGTTGAAACTCTAAGCGATTGCTGCAGAATTTCTTGTTCTTTACAGTTACGTAAGTGATATTTTGAATGTTATGTGGCTTTATCTCATCTGAAACCTTGTCACAACGCCACAAAGAAATGATTTGTCCGGAACAATTCACTCCGCCGGCTATAAGTTTTGCAGAGCAGCTCCTTTCTATAGGCGAGCCAGTGTCGAAAAGTTCTCTTTAATACATGCCGCTCAATTTCCGATCACTTCTCCATGGCGGCTATAGCTAGTGTCTATTACCGATGTTCTGATTTATTTGATGTTACCTCCAGTCTGATACGCACGCTGCCATTCCCAATAAATTGGCCTTCACTAGTCTCCACTGCTCGATCTCCAATTATACTTTTGATTGAAGAGACTCAGATCTGATAAACCTTCACACAAACATGATTCAAATAAATATCAGACCAAAGCATTTGTAATCTGCGACCACAAATAACATTAGACCAGATCTGCAACGCACGTCAACAAAACATACCTGCTTTGATTGATGTTTCGGGTGCTAAGTAATCAACACTACCAGCACCCAACCAATCAAAAGCTGAGTTCGTGGGCGAACACAGTTTTTCAAAATCATGGGGTTTGCGGGCAAGCGTTTCCTTCTCTCCCCCGCCCCTCCCCCTCCCCTGCCATTACTTTTTTTTGTTGCTCTCGTCCCAATGTTCTTGACGAACTCGCGCACTGAAACGCTTGCTACGCAGGCTAGTCAAGTAACAATTTCAGGTATCAGTATTCACACTCATAACATGACTCAGTTCTTTCTTTTCGTGACAAACAGTGCAACAGTGTTTAGTTTGACAGCAGTGTATTGGGTTCTGGAATGTTTTTCTATTTTTTCCTTTGTTTTTTGAAAACTTTTTGTGATGGTTGTGTTGTTGCATGACAAATGGCATTCAGTGTGTGAGAAGTTATGATTTTTAACAGTAACACATGAAATAACAATACATGTAAATAAGCTAACCTTCTCAGGATAATCACAGACAAAGATCAAGCTAAAGACTTGGGCTGCCTTGTTCTTCAAGAAATTCTTGTTATATGACTCAGTACAACACTGAAAAGTTACAACAAGGGTCAAAGAAAAATCACAGTGAAATTATGTTAAAATAAGCAATAAATTACACAAAATTAATATTTATTTAATACAGTTAAACCACCTATAAATGACCACCCAAAAGGCAAAGACCGGCCTATTGGTCACTTCCAGGAGGAGATTGTTCACAAGAATTGAACACAGGGGGTCTAATTGCAAGAAGAGGTCCAGACACATGTATTTATATATAATTAGAAGATAATCTGTTGCATGCAAAATCTGAGTTAGCCTGAGAAAACAGTTGACATTTGCTGGTGCTACCACTGGTTTCCCCACCCAATGATGTCTGAGAAACAAGCAGAGAAACTCCATACTGATGACACCTCACTACCCAGATGTGGGTAGTGCTCCTGACTGGTTGAATCAAATTTAATCTGTTGCATGCAATTTCTGAGTTGCAATAATTTATATGTAATCCCATGTTGTTCTTCTAATACTCTAAGTAGTATAGTATATACAGCAAACATGAGATCAAACCAAGTGTCAAAAGGTTACTTACAAGAGGTTAAAAACAATAAATAATAATTAAGCCAAGAGCCGCGAAAAGTGGTCATGGTATTAACTTACAGAAGGTGGTCTTTATAAAAAGGAGAGGTTCCAACCATGAGGCTTTGAATATGAAAACTTTGGTGATTTGGACAGGTGGTTGATTATGGTAGGTGGTCTCTTATGAGATCGGGTGGTTACAAATTAAGGACCTTTGACTGTATAAGATGAAAATGCTGTCAACCAAGGCTGTGCTCTAACAGAGCCTGGTGGTCCCTGAAGCTTCATTTTTGCTCATGGGCGACTAGAAAATCTTACTTTTTTCATACAAATCATATGCTGGGCACTCTAGATTTTACAGTTTCAGAGCACCCAGGGCTCCCTTTAATTTTTGTTAGAGCACAGTCTTGACAACGTTGGATCCATTCCGTGGGATTGCAGGGGTCTTTGGGGGTTGAATGCTAATCCAGACCTATTCTTACCTTTCTTAGCTACACGCATAAGGTGGTAAAGTGTATATTAACATCGCTCGAGTGTTTTAGGTGTTGTAAAGACAGGGGAGAAAGGGACAACGCCAACCAACTTCATCCTCAAATTCCGTGGAATTAAATTGAATTGCCTTTGAACAACTTTGTTTTGCATCAAAAAGTATGACAAAGTTGGACTTCAACAGGCAGACAGGTAGGTATAAGAATTCAAAGAACAAAGGTGCTAGTAACTGACGTCATCATGGCTTTGCAAACCAATGCACTAATTATGTCCACTTTTAGGTATCTTTGCACAACTATAAAAAACAAAGTTTGATTACGTTGCTCTAGTCCTTTTGACATGAAACAAGTTGTTTCAATTTTGATGAAAGCAAAGAGAGAGTCTAGACCATAATAATATGTCAAAGGTATTAGCAAGACATCCTTTTTCACCTTAAGTCTAGGGTGAGTAGCAAAAAAATAAAAAGAAATGTTCCTTGGGATTCTACTGCAGAGTAATGCCTAGTGTACCTGATTTCGTAGCCAGGTCAAAAGAATCTCTCTTAGTGCTTGTTGATCTACAAGATTTGATGACACATGTCTGTGTACGGAAGAAAAAATAAAAAAACATAGTCATTTTTTTGCAGGATCACACACTTAAGCAAGATCATCTGATATGTCTTGAAGACTACAGTGCAGAAGACTGAAGAATGTGTACAGTATACTCAATACAGCTAGCGATCAAATGTTTATAAGTTATTTCTGGTAAGAATACAGTTAAACTAGCCTGAAATTCATCCGATTGCTTCAAGTCGTTTTCTCCTCTCAACAACGACGTTACTGAGGGAGTAATAACGACTCGAAGTAATCAGATGAAATTCAGGCTACAGTAATAAACCCAATTGTCTCTAGTTGAATATTTTTCATTATAATAGCCTACATAATATCATACTAAGTGAGTAAACATTTAAAAATTAAATTTTCTGATAACATCTTTTAATAAGAGTTATTCAGAATAATTTAGTGGACAAAAATTTAAAATGGCAGATCAACCAACAGAATAAAACCTTTTTGATTTTTCCATGGAAGGAAGATTACTTTTAAAATGGATGCTGCACACCTAAACACAACTCTGTGTTTCAAGAAAGTTGATGTGATACTGCATGGAGCTATAAGTACATGTACTAGAACAGATGCTCACATGAGTGGCACCCTTGAGATGAGAGAAATGTGTCCAGATAATTATGTGAAAAAAAAAAACTCTAAAACTGATATAAGCTGAAAGTAGAGCTGTCTACTTAACCCTTTAAGTCCCAATATCCACATACAAATTCTCCATACTGATCTCTGTATATTTCCTTAAAGAAAGAGTTGAGAGAATTTGATAAAAGACCAAAGCATTTTCTCTTAGCTGATCATTTTATTCATTCTCATAACCTAATCTCTTGAGAATCTATGGATATTGTTAGGAGAAAATTAATGTTGGTCACTATTGGGACTTGAAGGGTTAAGAGGAGTGTACTGTCCAGAGTCTCAACTGTATCAACTGGGTGTTTATATACATAGGTAAAAACACACAGTTTTTCAAATAATAAACTTTTTCAATACCTGCAACGCACTTTATGACATGTCTGGTTACATTAGCCTGTGTAGCTGGCAAGATAAGCAGATGTTTGCTGTAATGTTTTTAGGCATCAGAGCGGCAAGAAGATTGGGAGCATTCAGCAAGTTAAATTGAAATCCTGCTTGCCTTAATCTTTCTTTTCCAGCCAGCCATAGCTTGTTTGCAGGATTTTTACCAAAAAAATTGTTCATTATAGTGGGGTCTTTGCTATAGCAAAGCAAAGCGAGCCGAGCGGTAGTCTGGGAAGGAGAGAGGGTAGAGCCTGGAGAAATGCCTTGATGCCGCCAATCCACCCTCGTCCATTATTTTAAAATCTGTTCCCGAATTTTAGGTACATGATATTGAAAGAGCATGATACTGTCCACAGCACTGCGAATCTGTCAACATGAAGACATTATTTTGACACCAAAATGGTATCATAGAATGACGGCATCAGAGGCATGTCTCTAGGCTCTGCTGCATTTCTCCCCTGCCCCCTCCCCCCTCCAGGCCATCGCTTTTTCCTTTTTGACCCTGTTCTTTGCCCTTTCCCCCACTGCGGAGCTGGTTCCAGACTATCCAATTTTTGTCAATCAGAAATAGAGAAATATTTTGAATGAAAGATAATGTCCTATATAAGCTAGTTGCATATGAATTATGAATGATAAGGTAAAAAGAATAATTATATCAAATAATGAAGCCATTAAATCAAGCTCTAAATTAATGCACATAGGTTTCAATAAATTAATGTCCAAAATATCACACAAAAACAATTAACTTTAATATCAAATTTAAAATACCTGTAAAGATTACGAATTAGGGCATCACAACATAGCTTCCAGCCGTCTGGGGAATTCTTTAGCTGTTCAAAATATTGCAGGGGCTATACCATGGCCATAAAAGAATTATAATAAGAATCATTTAATCTATGTACAATTGCAGTGCTAAATGTTCGAACACGAACCGAATGGTTCAAAACAAATGTAGTTAGCAAGAACCTCACCCCTGCCTGTGATGTCGCATTTGTGGCCGCCTAAAGCCCTTGTAGCAAATTATCAGCCATGAAAACGCTTCCAAAAAATGGTGCTCATGGACTTCACATTGCACGTGGAGCTAAAAGAGACGCGATTTTCTCCTTGCACCGTAGTGAAAAAAGGCAGTGTTTACGAGGTCAAGAACAATAATGATTTAATTCAATTCCCACAGGGTTTCAAATGGGCAAAAAAGCAACTGAGAATTTACATTTTCACTACTTTTCGTATCAAAAAGAAGAACCTCCGTACAACTTCCAACTTTCCAAGTGCAGGACCACGTTGCATCATTTTGACCTTCATCTGGTAGGAGCCAAGGTATGAGTATCGAAGATGCTCCTTTCTCTCGTACCCAGGCTACTCATTGGAGAAGACAGAGATAATTATAAAACAAAGGGCCCTATTCTCTGTTTTATAGTTCCTTTTTTGAAGTATCACCTTTACATATTTTGTTATATTCTAGTGTCTTCTTAAAATTTTATCTTATCATGACTAGGCTTTAATAGATTGTGCTCGCAAACTGTAGTACTTATATGCTAAAACAAAACTGAATGCAAGGCTGCCACTGCGGCAAAGGGCTGATTTATTATGGGCCAGTTATATTTACCTGTTGATTGGACCTCTGCATTTAAACAGTTTTTTCCTTTTTACTTATATGCTGCTAGCAGATGGCTCCTGTGCTCGTATCCCTATACGGTATTTCTAGAACAAAACAAATAATTATGCTAGTTGTTTGTAAGTTATATGCTCGTTTTACAGCAAAATATGCAAAATTATGCTTCTACTTTTTACTGGAAATTTGACAGGATCACCTCAAACATTATGCAACAAACAGGTGAATGGCAAACACATAACCTCTATACCTGCCAACTTTTTCTGAGATATAAGCATGAGATTTTTATCCTGGGAGTGCTGGGATTTTTGAAGACTACAAGATAATTTCCGAAGATTCCTGAAGAAGTCCGAAGACTTCTGAAGACGTCCGAAGTCTGCCGAAGGGGAAGTTATTGAGTCCCAGTCTTAGGACGCGTATAAACTCGAGCTCGCTCCCAGTGCTTTTCTCTTCAAACATCAGAGATCGCGAGGAAGGTATTGTCATTTATTCATTTTACATATGGTTTTTGTTCCTTACATGGGTCTGAGTTAACATATTTTTGGAAATTGTATCAAGCAAGACGGCAACAATTCACATTTTTCAATCAGGCGTGAGAAACTGGCCCGCAAGCGTGAGCCGGCGTGAGATCTAAGTTTTCAACCCGCAGGCATGAGACTCACGCCTAAGGCGTGAGAGTTGGCAGGTATAAACCTTATTTGGTCTGGAATCGCAGTGAATGAACGTATAAATTTATTCTTTCAATTCTAAATGAGTAAGAAAGAAAGAAAAAGATACGAATTCGAAGTGAATTTTAAGAAAGGCTAGGTCTGAAAACAGATATGGATTTTAGAGCCATGCAGGTATGAAAAAGGTGTCAAAATGACATTTTTTGGTCCAAAATAGGGTCAGGATTTGGATAACTGGGCACATACACCCCCACCAAGAATTCCCAGGAGTACCTTCCGGGCCTTATTTACATCTAGAAACTTAAAGAGAGCATAATTCAGTTATTGTCTGGCAGCTTTGATACAAAAACTCAATCAAGCAGACGTGATCTTGGGAGGGGGGGGGGGGGGATTAACAGAACTTGTTATGCGGAAGACGGAAGACTGCAAAAAGTAAATACTGTAGGACTTAATTAATTAACAACTTATTAGCCATATATGGTTAGGAAATTTTGTTGTTTGTAATTTTAGTTATTTGGAAATTCAAATAGTTGATATACTATTTATTGTATAAGACTTCAAATAAAAAACATGTATGTATGTATGTATGCGTTGAATGCAGTGGAAAAAGTCCTGGGTCTCTTCCTGTAAGATCCAGGTCCCATGAATGTGGCAATACTGAGCAAACAACAAATTAATTTTGTTACTTAAATTTGGCAGTATTAAACATGTACTGATCTCAGGATAATGAATGATTTTCCAGTAATTGGAGACTTAGTTATGCGCACAGGATTTCGCGATCACCAGGAAGCAAACATTGTAAGTCGCTACAAA
Organism: Porites rus; assembly: GCA_964035705.1. NCBI lineage: Eukaryota > Metazoa > Cnidaria > Anthozoa > Scleractinia > Poritidae > Porites > Porites rus. Next base: position 16,482,800 of record OZ038004.1, on the reverse strand, counting down.
GAAATACAGTAAGGCGTGGAATTTGAGTATCTTTTGACATGTAGAATTCCGCATTTTTGCAATGATTTTAAAATCTTATTTTATTTTTATTATTTTATTTGTGCTGCAAAACGAACCAAAAGTGAAATTATCCTAGTAATGGCGAATTATGCCAAAAATGATGGTCCTAGCCAGGAACCCCGTCGTTATATCTGCTCAAGGCGCAATTCAAGTTATGTAAAGATAATACCTGGTAAAAGTGCTTTCCTTTTTTAACGAAAGCGCGACCCAGGGACACAAGGCACAGGGTACAGAGGAGTTGCGTGTGAATAAATGAATTACTTATTTAAAGTCTCACCTTGAAAAATGTCTATAGCTGTCGCTTAGCACGATTAATTAGCCCAGTGGGATCTTTATGAATCTACTGTAAACGATTTCTTCGCTTCTTATCTGACCCAGATCGACTTTGTTGTTCGCCATCTTGAAAATCAATAACCGCAAGCCATATCTTCGCTGGCGCACGGCACGTCGCCCGAAGGGCGACCGAGGCGCGAAGTGCCGAGTAAAAAATAAAGCCGATCTTGCGAGCCCTCAGTCGCTTAGTTTGCTGTCTATAGAATGTGTAACGAAACTGTAACGCGATCAAAATAACCCATTTTTTAGAGGTTTTCGACGACTTTTGATGTTCTAACGAAAAACACATCTCCTCTGGCCCCTGTACCCAAGGGTACATTGATCGCCGCCAAGGTGCCACCCGTCGCCCTGGGGACGATGTTGAGCTTCTCACATAGCGCTAATTTATTACACCCATTTAATTACACCCAGGATTTTAAGGTGTACGAGGGGACAAGTGACCAGCCGATGCCAGGGCCTTTTCCCACCCCACCCATTTTTTAAGGGAAAAGCCCTGGGGACGAGGTTGCCGTCAACCTCTCTTAGGATAGACTCGCCCCAACTCTCTGTAAGTAAATTCTGGGAGCAAGGCTGAATGGAAAGAAAACTACCTGGAAGAAACTTTCGAAAATTTGGCTTTACCTCACGAGGTTGTCCTGTTTGTTTGGAAACTTCAGGAAATGCCGATCAGTTCACTACCGCGGAAAGTTGTCGGAAATTCAAACCGCGGAAGTTTTGGTTGCCGAAATGTAAAGTGCCTGAAATTTACGTTGGTTCACAAAAGCACTGTCCTCAGGAAAGGTTTTTTTTGA
>OZ038004.1:16441616-16471616 GCA_964035705.1 Porites rus | reverse complement strand
GCTCGAGCTACAAAGATAAAAAATAAGCAAGGAGAGTTAACTTATAATAAACCAGAATCACCAAATTTCTGGAGTACCCATCTTCTTTGGCCAAAAAAAAATTGATTTCTTAATTGTAGTTTAAGAAAATAAATTATAATTAACAAAATGCAGTTATCCAGCTACGATCATTTAACAAAAGACACCGTTATTTTCAAAGAAGCAAAAGAGTCAAAAGTAAAAGATAGTAACATTAAATACAAGCGTATACCAATTGAAATCAAATACCAAAATAACAAAAAAGGACCACTTGTAATCGAAACCCCATTTCTTTTTAGCTTTGGAGTAAATGAAAAGAGAAATCAAGAAACAAAAAAGTTAGTAGGATACAGTATACCAGTATGTCTTTGGGCAAAAGATAGCGAACCAAATGAAAAAGAAAAAGCGTTTTATGGTGCTATTAATAGTTTAACATCTTTGTCTATAGAACATTTAGAGAATGAATACGGACCAGATTTAGCCTCATCTCTTTCCCCACCGTTATACTACAAACAAGAAGAATATATAGATAAAAAAGGAAAGAAGAAAACTAGAAAAGATCCCTCATCTGCACCAGTTCTTTATACCAAACTTATTTACTCAGAAAAATCAAAGAAAATTTTATCTTTGTTTAAAGGAAAGGGGGGAAAGGATCTAAATCCTTTTAAACTCATAAATCAGTATTGTAATGTGAAATTGGCATTAATAATAGAAGGAATCTTTATAAGCAAAACTGTTACATCTCTGCAAATAAAAGTTCACGAGTGCTATGTTAAACCACTCAAACCAAGAGAGTCTTTACTAACAATTGAAGAGGAAGACGTCGACGACGACGAAGAGCAAAGCGATAATGAAGAGGATATAGAGAAATTAGTTGAAGATTTAACTTTATCTGATGAAGAGCCAAATGAGTGAATAGGATTTTATTTTTAATACATTATTTGTATTAAAAATCAACCAAATCCTTAGAACTTACCCATGAGTTAAATTTATCAGGATATCCACTCCATTTTACTAATGCCATTTTTTTCTTATTATCTCTCTTAATAATTTTTTCTATTCTAAAAGTTTGCTGTTTTGCTTTTTGTAATTCTTGCTCGTAGAAAGAACCTTTAACCTCTTCTCCCATCAAATCAGTAATAGAATATGTAACAGGTTTTGTTGGCAGAACTTTATCAATCACAAATATCTCCTCTGTCCAGTTTGGTGTGTAGCCTTTATCAAATACCTTTCTCTTATATTTTGAGATTCTAACTTTATCACCAATTGCAAACTTTGGTTTACCAGGTTTCAAGTAGATTAAATCACCGTATAAATTAGACCAAACTTTATTTTCATTTTTCTTTTTACTTGCTTCAACAGGAGTCATTTTTATACTTGAATGTCTAGCGTTATTGTAATCATCAACTAGTTTATCTATCTTATCCCAGTAAACAGTGTTGTTGTTCACAGTAAACATCTTCCACATTCTGTTTTTCATTGTTCTATTCCATCGCTCAATAACACTAGATTTCTCCTCGTTTTCAGTGTGATACAGTTTAATTCCATCTCTTTTCAGAAAATCTTTGAAATGTTTACTGATAAACTCAGAACCTTTATCAGTCCATAACATTTGAGGTTTACGTTTACTTTTGAATACATCCCCGAATGCTTTACTAACAGTTTCAGTTTTCTTATCTTTCAGCCCCCTAATCCAACCATACTTGCTAAACACATCAATAACCATCAAGAGATATTTAACTCCTTTGTTCCACTTACTAAACTTTTGCATTTCAACTAAATCAGCAGCCCAGATTTCATCAATACCGTTTGAGATTACTGATCTTTTTTGAAAGTTTCTTGTGATTGGTTTGTGAAGTTCGTCGGCTAATTGTTGAGACCAATCACTACTCAACGCCGACTCGCGTTTAAACCAAGTCCAAGTTTTTGTTTAGTATTAATTATTGTTCTAGCTAAAGTATGTCCCCATTGTCTTTCTTTCCAAGGAATTGCATCTAATGATTTAACCATCTTTCTATCAGCTTTATTTTTACACTTTCGGTCATCACCACAAACACTATAATCAACATCATGCTGCATAGCTACAGCATCAGTTGGTCCAGTTGGTTGATCGTAAATTTCTAATATTTCACCAGTTTCCGGATTGTATCTTACTTGGTTTTCGAGATCATTATAAGGACCTGTATATTTATGCCCTGGTAATGTCCATCCACCTTTTGGTTTAGGTAATTTACCAATATGCTTGTGAATATCTACTCCTCTTCCATCCAACTCTGGTCTATCAGTTTTATACTTTTTATTTGGTCTCACTTTTGTTGACAGCTGGTCCATTGCTGATCCAACAGAATTTTGAATAAATGGAGTGAGTTTACTAACTCCATAATTTACAGCTTTCTTCTGAAGATTTTTATTTCTCATTAACTCACTTGCTCCATATCGCCCCATTTCAACTGCTTTTTTACCCATCCAAGGTAAACCGTAATTAACAAATCCATCAACTGCTGTGCCAACAACAGTATCAAAAACACCTCCACCATATTTATTTTTAACTTCTGCTACAGATTTGTATATTTTGTTAGTTCCTAAACCACCACTAAAAAAATCTTTTACATGTGCATATCCAATTTGTTTGCCATTTTTCTTAACAATCATTATAGGATTACCTTCTTTGAGATAAAATTTTTTATCACCAGAACGAAAGACAGTTGTTTTACCCGTCCAGAAATTGGAAGTAAATATACCATCTTCTGAATTAACAACACCTTTGGCTGTATCACCAGACCAATAATCTTTAAATGTTTGCTTTGTTTGAGGAAATAAGGTTTCTGAAATTGTTTGTCCAACATTTATTCCTGTTTTGATTGGACCAAAAGCATCAGAAACACCTTTGCCCGCCATCACTGACGGGCTAATTAGTTTTTTGACTTCTTTTTTCCACTTCCAGTTTGAGAAGCTGATCCAGTTTTCACATATCTAACTTTTTTATTTCCACAAACTGCACATCTACAAAAAAATTGAGTTCTACCTCTTTTATCAGTTTGGTAACCACTTGGCTCTGTGCAAGGAGTTACTCTTTTATCTACAATGCAATATGATTCTTTCATTTAATATAATGTTTAGATAAAAAATATGTCTACTAGATCTAATTTTCTGAAAAGTGAGCTCCAAAAGATATACAATAGCCTAAACATGAGTTATGAATATGCTGATTTTTCTAGATTGGAAAACGATGCTAATTTTATAAAAGTATTTGAGTTGCTTATGGAAATAAGTGAGAAATCAAATACGCTTAACAAAGTTGTAAAAGGAAATTATCTATTTATATAATAAATGGAAGCTAAATTCTTTTCTGAGATAGAAAAAAAGATGGATGTTAAAACGCTAAAAGATTTCGAGAAAGAAGTAAGAACAAAAATAAATCATGAGTTGGAGTCTCTTAGAAAGAAAAACGAAGATCTTTCTAGAGTTCTGATGGTTGGTGAATGTGAGAAGTGGAATAAAATAAGAAACGAGGAATATTCTTGGTTGCAGCTAAATAGTGATAAAAAAAAGAAACTTTATCGTCTTATTGATATTTACTCTAATTTCATAGATATAGTTGATAGTGTTAAAGATCTAAATACAAAAGTTGAGAGGTTTAAATCACTAAAAAATGCCCCAGATGAAGATTAAAAAAATAATATTTAATAAATATTATTTTTATCCTCCAAAATATTCCTGTATGAAATCGCTGTTATCATCATCAAAATGTGGGTTATGTATTACATTTAAAATACTATCACCCCGCTGTCTCTCAAATAAATAATATAAACACCAATAACCACAGAGAACAGTATTGCGATTTTGTATTTCATCCATTGAGTAAATAATGCGTTTTCCAGAAGTATTAAAATATGTTAGTGCTTCGTTTGGCATTATTAGTCCAAATGGATCAAAGTACTCAACTACATTGTCTATATTTCTATAACAAACCCAATGTGTTCCAGGACCTTGTATATCATCTAGATTAATTATTCCACATTCTTTTTTTATTTTATGAGGTAGTCCATCACGACTATATATTCCTCTGAAATGTTTTATACCAAGTTTTTTTATCCATCCCATTAGGTCAAAGTTGGATAGAGGTTTAATTACAAAATGGTACCTAGTATGGGAATTGAGTTGAATGGGCTGTTTTTTCCTAGAAGAAGACCTTTTCCTTTGGAGTTTTTTTTTTTAACACCCATTCCTATAGGGTTGGACCATGTACCAATAAAAGGAGGTGATTGATACGGATAACCCGTACCATGTGTGGGTGGCACGTAAACATTTGCTGTATTAGATGACCCTTGTCTATCAACCTGAAGCCCTCCTCCAAGCATCTTAGATACCAGACTAATTGCTATTGGAATTCCAATAGAAGCAAGTGTACCTAAAAATCCTCCTTCTATTTGTTTTCTAGTTGGCTTTATAGTAAATCCTCTACCCGTTTGCATAGCTCTGCTAATTTGGTTCAACTGTGATTTGTTAAAAGCATTACTTATACTTGGAAGCAAAGTTAATGCAGCTGCTGGAATTGGTATTCCTTTTCTCGCTATTTCATATAAGCTGGCTAAATCCATTGCTCCTCCTCTTTGTCCTTTTCCAAATATTTTATTTAGCCCAATTTCACCAAGTGCAGTAGCAGCGCCAGTTGCTAATGCGGGAACAGCTTTTGAAATTCCTTTTATTGCGAAAGGAAGAACTTTTGCTCCAAGAGATGCGAGTGATGAAAATAAGTTTCCTCCGTGTTTCACAGATTTTCTAATTTGAGTTTTACTTATCTTTATATCTGATCCTGTGCCATTTGCAATAGATTTATTTATTTTATCAATCTGTCTTTTTGTCAACATTAACTCATCATTTCCTCTAAGATGCGAATGTTTTAACCGAAGAGTCAAAGGTGATTGATTTATTATCGCAGAAGCCAGTTTTGTCTTCTGGCCATCTGTAAGTTTTACTCCGTATTCAATATAAGTAGTCATTTTATTTGATGTTTATATTAAATTTAAATATCGTGGCTTAATCTTTTTTTATTTGTTTTTTCTATCAGTTCGTCGTTAAGTTTTTAATTAGTTTGAATGTTCTAGGTGTGATATAATTAGATTTTATTTTCTAAATCTAAATATTATGTCATAGTGACCTTCTAGAATGTTATTGTTTTAAATCACGAGATTATCGTGTGATATTACATCATATTTTTAATCTCGTGATTATCGTATGATTTTTTTCAACCAATCGACTGTTTACACATATTTTTTCACATTTGTGATAAATATATGTGAAAAAATAATAATAATCATAAAATTCTATCTTTTCGTGATTACAAGAAGAAAAGTTTTAACAGTTCTCATAACAATTTCATCATCCTTACTCGTTGAAGCAATTGGAATGACGCAGGGATGTTTGTATCAACGTAGGTTTCCCTTAATTTAAGCTCTAAGCAATAGTTTTCCATCTTGTTGTGATATTTCTGCTATTCTTTCATGTAAGACTAGCGCGTAAATATTATAATCAGCGTCTGGATTAGCAGTTAATTCGTAATGAAATGCTAGTTTTGTGACTCCATCTTTTATATCCATTTTCTGTTTAGTCAAATCAAAATAAACAAAAGGAAATAAAGTTTTGAAATTACTTCTATTGAGTAAGGTTCCGCCTTGATAATCATTATTTGCATAGACGTATGACATTACATTTCTAAAAACTCTTGACAAATCTGTAGAAGGTTTAAAGTGAATATCAGGATATTCGTTTCCATTTGCAACTTCCAGGTAACATCTTGATATATTAGCATTATTTGGTAGTTCAAAAGTGTCGTATAAAAATGGATTTGCTGTTTGTGAATCAATATTGGCTGTATCAATTCCAAAAATAAATACATGACGTGGTTTTGAAATAGCATTTGTAATTCTAAAATGACCTGTCTGTTGTTGTGTATTATTTGATCGCTCTACTACTTCATTCAAATATGTCCATTTGTAAGGTTTAAGATAATTTTCCATGTACAACTTTTCTCCTTCTGAATTAAACGTAAGTTTTGGAATAAAAAGTTGTAGTCTTGTTATAATAACTCTACAATTATCAGCTCCTTGAAAAATTAAATTTGCATCTTTTTCAATTTCGATATTTAGCTCAATTTTTGTATTTGGAAGTAATTTGTCTTCCAATGCTTCAAAGAAAGAATATCTATTAAGAGGAATTTCACAGTTTACTGTGGCTGATACACCTAATAGTAATTTCCTTTTATGAAAACCTTTATTATAAGTTGCTTGAGCAGGTCTTTCCTCTGCAGCTCTTGATGTATCAAGATAGTAAAATTCGTTTGTAGCTACACTCTCAGCATATGAAGGATTATACTCAAGAAGATTTTTAATATTTACAACATGATTTGCATAATTACAACTATAAACTTCTCTTCCATTTGCTAGGATACTTAATTTTTCTATAAAGGAGTTACTACCATTTACAATTCCGTTATGGTCTGCAATCGCAATGTTTCCTCCATCTGCCAGCTTATTTACTTTAAAATCCATTGATAGTCTGGCGTTATACCAATCAAAAGGAGTGGATTCTCCTGTATTATCAGCTACAAATCTAAGACCTGTTTTAGTTTGGTGAGCTGCATTTGCTGGAGCAGTATCTAAAGACTGTTCCAGGTCATAAACAACATCCTCATATCTATCTAAATATCTTGGATTTCTAAATGACTTCATTTTATTTTAATAATTATATAATTTTATGGGGGGATTGCATCCCCCTATAAGGGGAACCTACGGTTCCCCTAACACCCCTCCCTTATAGCAGCAGGGGGGTTTTGGGGGCTGCCCGCAGGGCTCGCAACCCCCCCATTTAATAATTGTAGAATTTTCTCTTACGTGTTGAACCTCCACTAAGAAGGTTATTCAACATTTGATCTATCTCTTTTTGAGTCATTGTTTTGTTTGGAGTTGTCTTAACTTTTTTAACAGGGGGTTTTCGGGGGGGTGCAACCCCCCCGTTGGATAACATTTGCACTATTTTATCACCAGCCTTTTTACCAGCATGTTCACCAGTTTTTGTTGCAGCCATTGTTAGTACGTTTTCACCACTTTTTTTAGCAGCTTTTTTCATTGTCTTTCCAAATATTTTTTTACCAAACGATTTAAAAACATCTGTTATTCCTTCACCATAAATATGTTGTTTTGTAAAACTACCCAATTCAGGGTCAAATCTCTTTTTATACTCTGATTGTCGCGTCATTTTTATCTAATGAATATATATTTAGCTGAGGGAGGGGGGCGCAGGGGGAACCGTAGGTGCCCCCGCTTACATCGAGTGGAGTATTAAAGTCATAAACCAATCTATACCATTAAAATTTACTGGTCTTCCAAGTGAGTCTGTCACATAGATTCTCATTTCATCAATGTAAAATGAAGAGACATCACAATACAATGGTCTTTTAGGTTCGAAAGTAAATGGATAAGACCTTGTGAGGTTATCAGTTGGTATCACAGCAATGGTATTAGTATTTATTCCATTTACAATACTATCAGTTATCGCCGTTGTGTTGATATTTAACACATCAATCGAATTTGTGATATTTGGTAGTTTTGATCCATACTCTGTTTTTGTAATAACTTTCTTTTCAAAACCAATCAGGTCTCCAAATTCTGTTCCTCTCAGATCAAGTTGATAATCACCATCCAGTGATACTAACACTCGATAGGTGGATAGTATAAAAGTTAGATTGATGGAGTACTTTTTTGTACCTTTAGAATCCGTTGTGTGGTGAGACTTTTGGTCCATGTACTGATGAATGTAATCATTGATATCTGAGTAGGAATACATTCCATCTACAAAAGTAATTGTTTGCCAGGCGGATCCATCATGAGTATATTTAATCTTATTGTTTTTATAATCACTTCTAATGTTGTACCATGAGTAAGTCATTGACAATCGATCAAGAGCAAGTTGATGTTTCTTATCAGGATCAAGTTTCAAAGATGGGTTAAACTTAATAGTAAAATCACCAGGTCTGCTTGTTCCTCTTTTTTCTCTGTTTAACGAAGAAATGTGAATAGCTCGTTCTTCCATTTTATCTTATGTTTACATTAGTGCGGCGTAGCCAAGGAAAGGGGTGTTAGGGGAAAACGTAGTTTTCCCCTTATAGATAAGTTTTTATTAAATCATTTAACTGTTTTTTTGAGACAACCCCCATTTGGTTTAGAAGATGTGCTATTTGAGAAAACTCATTTATCACACCATTATTCCCAGCTAGAATTGATCCACCGAGTAGTTCAAGTCTGTGAAGAAGTTGATGTGGGTTGTTAAAGTAAATCATATGGGGGGACTGCGTCCCCCCAAAACCCCCCTGCTGAAATAAACCAGAGCCAGATTTTGTTTTGTAATACCTAAGATTACTTAAATTTGTTGCATATATGCTTAATACGTTGTATTTATTTATTAAATCTAATGTGTTTTTATGTGGCTTTTTATTTAGTGGTTTAGCTAATAAATAACCGTTTGAATCACGTTCAAAAATTGCAGTATTTTTTATTGCTTTACTAGTCTCTCCTAAATCTTCATTAACATCTTCGATTACTTTTTCAATAGTAGAAACATCCTCTTCAAAATACTCAGAAGGGAGTTTGTAGTATTCATTAACTTTGAGTATATCTTGTGTTTCTTTGTTCATTAAATTTCTATCGAGGTCTTCAGGCGTAAATTTTGCTATTTTACCCTCTGATGTAGAGGGTAAAACTTCTTCGTCTTTTGGCTCTTCAATCGCCTCAAAACCAGGTAATTGAGCCAAATCCCATTTTTTTACTTCGTCAAGTTTATCAAATCCCTCAGTTATAGCCATCCTGTTTTGATTAAGACCTTGTGTAAGAGCAAGTTGATTAGCTTTAAGCTGTGCTATAGTTGCGTTTTGCTGATCATCAATACTTTTTTTAATAGAATCTTGAGATTTAATAAGTGGTTTAAATGTCTCTTTAAATCCTTCTCGCATATCTTGTTTTTGCCATTTTGTTGTTTTTATAACATCTCTAACCTGTTGAGTCAAAGCTTCGGCTTCGATTTTATTTTTTGCAAATTTTTTGTATTCTTCTATATCCATTTTATCTATTAATTAAATAAAAATGGAAATTCCAAATTATGATAGCACCGATGACATTGATAAAAAATATAAACAGTTATTTCCTTTTATGCCGGCGGATACGTTTCGAATGTTAATCTGCGGAAACAGTGGAAGTGGTAAGACTAATCTTTTGTATCACATGTTAATTAAACCACTGTTGCATTACGATGAGATTTATCTTTACGCACGTAATCTTGAACAGGATAAGTATCAAAAACTCATTAAAAAAATGAGGGAGTTGAGTAGTAAAATTGGATATGAAATACTTCATGTGAGTAACGACGAAATAACCCCGGTTACAGAAATCGATTACGAAGACAATCAAAAACTTGTGATATTTGACGATTACGTTTGTGATAAAAACCAGAGGTGTCTGATTGATTATTTTATTCAAGGACGACATAAAAATTGTTCTGTGGTGTATCTCAGTCAATCATTTTACAAAACTCCAAAAGATATCCGTTTGAATTGTTCTCACTACTGCCTTTATGAATTTCCGTCATCGAGGGAAGCAAACAGGATATCATCTGAGTTGGGAGTTGACAAAGAGGTGTATAAAGCAGCAACAAAGAAACCGTTTTCATTTTTGTACATCGATAAACCAAAAAAACGTATTGCTAAAAACTTTACCGGAGGAATTGTACTCCCTGCCGGGTGAACCTACGGTTCTCCCTCCCTTGGCTACGACGCATTAGTATATAAACATTAGATAAAATGGGAATATTCAACGAACAATCTTTTGATCATCCTTTTGCTAAAGGAATTCAGGGTGCTCCAGGAGTTGGATTTAGTTTAACCGCAGATGGAAATTATGATATGAATAAAAAAAGACTCACAAATGTTGGAGCACCCAGTGCTAATACTGATGCTGCTACAAAGAAGTATGTTGATGATAATTCTGGTGGATCACCCTCGACAACACGATTAACAGTTGATTCAAACATCGATATGAAGGACCAATATCGTATTCTTAACCTCAAACATCCGGTTGACGCAGATGAGCCAGCCACAAAACAATACTCAGACAGCAGATATCTTGACAGAAACGGTTCCCGAACAATGATTGGTAATCTAAGCATGAATAATAATAAAATAGTTAAACTTGGCACACCAACAGTCAATGATGACGCAGCAACCAAAAAGTATGTAGATGATAAATCAAGTGAATCAGTACCTACTTCAAGGCTAACAGTTGATTCTAACATTAATATGGGAGATCAATACCGAATTACAAATCTTAGCACTCCACTGGACGGAAAAGAACCTCCTACAAAAGATTATGTAGACAATACATTTCTTGATAGAGATGGTTCCTACCCAATGAAAGGTAATCTCAATATGGCTAATAATCGAATATTTAATCTACCAGCTCCAAATGGAAGTAATCAACCAACACCATTAGCTTTTACAGATTTAAAGTATGTTGCCCGTGATGGTTCATCTACAATGACTAATAATCTAAACATGGATAATAAAAAAATAATTAACCTTAGATCACCAACATCAGACACTGATGCCGCAACCAAAAAGTATGTGGATGACTCAATACCTGATACTAGTTCTTTTATAAAAAAAGATGGAAGTGTATCAATGACTAGTAGCCTAAATCTTGGAAACAAAAAAATAGTTGGTCTCGCAACTCCAACATCAAACACAGACGCCGCAACCAAAAAGTATGTGGATGATAACACAGGTGCTCCAGATCTAAGTGATTATTTAGAAAAAGATGGCACTGTAACTATGACTGGTGACCTTAATGTTGGTAATAATAAAATAATAAATCTTAGTAAGCCAACCCAAGACAATGACGCAGTAAATAAAGATTACGCTGATAAACTAGTTCACAAAACAGCAGTTCAACCAAGTCATTACAACAACCAGTTTGATTATCTCATGTCAAGTGGGTCTCAATGGACTGATGAAATAGATGATAGAACTAGTTTTGTTTTAAAAAGAATAGGAGATTTAGCACCAAACCAAGGAAACTTTCACGACTATAACCACAAAGTTATTTTTCTGGGTATAAACAAAAATACCCAAGGGGGATATAAGTACAAAATGGGAATCAACTTTTACAGGTTAAATGCAAATACTGATTACACACTGTGTTTGGAAATACTCAACACTGAATACGCTCTATGGCATAAGTCTCAAATAAGTGTAAACAAAGAAACTTCAACAGGATTATCAATTGGAAATGTTAGTATAAGGAAACTATCTCATAGGTACACACAATCAAATGGACAACCACAATTTATGTATTATCACAGAATAATAGTTAATTTCCGGAAGTTGTCAACTGGTAATAAGTTCTTTCTTCACATTTTGGTTGATATACCACAAACTGGAACTGACTTGGCTACTTATCCGAGTCAGTTTTCAGGAGTCTATATAATTACTTATGGAATTGTGGGAACATTTAGCAATATCGATCCGGATAAAGTTTATGATTACCACACCGCATTTGATATCAAACCAACACAAGTGGTTTACAATGTTGATATTAATGCAAATAATAAAAAAATATTAAATGTTAATCTTGATAGAAATAATGACAATAGCGCAGCAACAGTTGGAATGGTAAAGGAAATAAAACCTCACACTATAAATGATTTATACAGAAGTTATTTCGAAGACGTTTATGATTTTACTAATGCCACTAATTACAAATTAAGAAGAACCTCATCAGGTATTGTTTTTAACTATTTATCTTCAAGTAGTGGTGATACTTTAAGAGATATGGGTATACCTAATAAAACCATAGATAATATAAGAAAAGAGGGTCTAAATGTTAACGGCTATAATATTAGTTTTTCTCCTAATAGTGGTATTACAAAATATACTTTATGCTTAATATTTTATCACTGGAGAAATAGATCATTTGGTTTATATAAAAGAGATACAACTGGTCGAAGTATTATATTAACATTACGTTATTCTTCAGTTAGTAATGTATTATTTTTAGATGTTAATAAACAAAGAAGACAATTAACCATGCCAAGTGATTTTAACGGTAAAAAAATTGTTGTATGGTTGGTAGAAGATTTTAGCCAAAATATTACAAAAGTTAAAATAAGTAACTACAGCGCAATCTTAAGCTTACAATCCGTTAGATACACTAACCAACAAGATTTTATGTTTAATACTGAAGATGGAGAGGTAAGTAAAATAATGTTTTCTCCAAACTTTTACGACACTGATTCTGAGCAATATCATAGAGTATTGCTACAGGAAAAGTTAAATGGAAGTTATGTATTATAAGTGGGGGGACCTTGTCCCCCCAAAACCCCCCTGCTGCTACGCCGCATAATCTGAGTATAATATAAAATGAAGGATATCTTTGAGTTTAATCACATTGATAAATCTCTGAGTGAAACAGAAATAGAAACTATAAAAGATTTTTATAGACACTACCACAAAAAATATTGGTGTTTTAAAAGGTGTTACAAGAGTTATAAATTTCTTGATGATTTTTTTACGATAACTGGAATAAGTCTTGTAGCTATAGGAACAATTGCTGGTGGGATAACACTAAACCCAGTTATTCTTGGTGTTATAAATGGCGCTGGGATTATTGTAGCGGGTATTGGAAAGAAGAAAAATCCACAGAGAAAAATTGAGATGTCAAAGATCGCATTCACGACTTATGAAAAGGTACTAGTAGAACTGAGATCAGCTCTTAGAGGAGATGAATGGGATAAAGAAGAGTTTATTGATAGGATGAAACTGATAGATGAAATGATAATTGATCAAACTCCTATATCTGATAGATTTGCTAAAAAATATAAAAAGAAGTTTTCAGTGGAGGAAAACTGTGTTTTAACCCAAACCCCCTTTCCTTCAACCGAAAATAATCTAAGCAAGTAATAAATGGAGGAGTTAAGAAATTTGAAAAAAAGTTTTATAAAAAATTTTGAAACTACTTTATCTTCTACTGGAAAAGATTTGGTAAAAGAAATGGAACAGAAATATAGCGTTGACGACCAAATTTGTCTTGATTATGCTATGAGCCTGTGCCATAAGCTTGTCAAAATGGATGGAGTTAGTGCAGAAGATGAGAAAAAGTGCCAAGAGTTTATAAAAATTTTTTATTATCTAGACGAGATAAAGTCTCTAAACTAAAATCTAATCAAAATATCTGAAATAATATTTTTGGCCATTTATTTTTGATGTTGCTGTTTTATAAATACCTAAGCAAATCATACTAACTTGGGCTGGATTTATTCCCAGCATTTTTCCAACAGAGTACAAGCTTTTAAAATTTGTTTCTTTTTTTGTTACCAAATTTATTGCTGTTACCTTTTTAGGATTTTTGCGATAACTACCAAAATTTCTGTTTTTTGCTGATTTTTTAATGTTTTCGCTTGCTGTTACGACTTCCAAATTTTTTATCCTGTTGTCCGTTCTGATAGAATTTATATGATTGATCTGTTTGTTTTTTTCAATTAGACCGTAAAAGCATTCGAAAACGAATCTATGAGATAAGTAAGATTTAATCTTATTTTCTCCTGTTGTTATACCGCATTTAAGATAACCATTGTTAATAAGATTTCCTTTTCTAGCTTTCCTCAGTCTAATATTCATGATTTCTCCATCTTCATTTGCAGCGTATTTTTTATAGACAGGATGAATAAAAAACTTTTTTCCGTTTTCTAAAACAAAATTTTGCATTTTGTTTTAATATTTATTTCTTTATGCTTCAATTTTTTTTATCCAAGCATAATATAAAAAATGTTAAAGGAAATAGTAGCATACGTTAACTTCAGATTTCCAGCTGCAAAAACACAATTTTATAACGATAACTTTATCAAAGCTTGTCTTGTTTATGAGTATTTATATGCAAAATATTTCAACCAAGTGATGGATTTGAATAGAATTATTAACAAACTATCAGGTTACAGACATACTATTAGAACTAAATCTAAGGTATTGGCTAATCATTTGATTTTCAATTTGGGTTTCAGATCTTTCTGGAGCCACTTCAAACTTGGAAGAGGCAGTGTTTATGTTTTTGACTCTGGTTTTCAAGAAAATGAAGTTCTCGGATACTTAACAGGAATTTTGTATTGGGTTTTCCATGGGGGGGTTGATTAATTCTATATTTAGTTAATATAGAATTTACCCCTCTCTTAATTCAAGATAACTTTCCCACCATTTATCATAATAGTCTCGCGTTTGAGATGAAATATTAAGTGAAATTTTGTTTTTTGAGCCTATTTCCCCCAAAATTCTATTTGCGACATAAAAGACATTAATCATTCTCTTACGGCTGAACTTTTTATTTACCTCTTTCATAACTTTCTCATCTATTTCCATTAACTTTCTGTATAATTCATCCTTTTCCTCTCCTGACAAATTTGGAATCTGTTTTATCTTTTTCTCGTAATAGTATTTTCGCTGGTAGACGCTTTTCTTCCTGAAATATAATCTGTCATACTCTTTTGGATCAAAGTAACCTAGTACATGCCCGTTTGTTACTCCGCATTCTTCACAAATCTTATAACCAAAATCTATTGTAAAATATTTGCTATTTTCACAATTTGAACATTGCGAGGATTGCATTTTTGGTTCATCTGAGAGATTTTTAGTATAATTATGCAAAATTTCTAAATATTTTTTTATTTGTTCTTCTGAGTATTTCATTTATTTTTTATTTTTTTAATTTTTAATTTTACCTTATTGCTTTAGTATCAACTTTGTTACTTTGCACCAATCTTTTGTCATCATCGCAGCTCAGAGCTATTTTATTAACCTCTTTGGAATATATATTGTGATTCCTACTTTGTATTATTTTCATACTTCGCATTTGTTTATCCCCCGTGAATAAACAATCAAAATAATGCTCAAATGTAATTCCTTTTGAAACCACAGATTTTTTTATTCCCTTACACTTTTTAACATTTTTGCCATCTTCTATTTTAAAGCTGTAAAGCTTTGGGCGAAGACCTATAAAATGTGTGATTTGCTTTCCTGCAACTTCATCCTTGAACATTCCAATTACTTTTTTGTTTAACCCTGTTGGAATTCCAGATGGATGGGATTGAGGGTAATCTGATGTATCAAACTTGGATTTGACATCCTTTGATATGTCTTTGTAGAAATCATCTGTTTGTATCCGATACATGAGGCTATCAGTATCCGTAAAAAGTAACTCAGCTTTTGTGTCATATTTTTCTTTTATATAATTGTAGTGAAAGTCAAACATTAAAGTTTTGGATAAATCCAAAATTGCTTGGCCCACATAGACTGGTTTATTGAAATACACCTCTGTTTTTTTCATATGGGCCGCAATAAGATTTTTATCGAAAATCGTGGCTCTTTCAAAGTTGGGCCTTTTTGAGAGTTTTAGAGCTATTTTACGATTGTCAACTAGTACTATGTTTTGTCTTTTTCTAATGTTTTCTATTGTCTTACCAAAGACTGAATTATTCATTAGCTTAAAAAAGTCTTTCTCAAAACTGTTTGCTGCCGTTTTACGCAATTCTGTGTTCTTTCTTATATAAGGTTCCATCCAGGGGGATTGCTCAAAGGATATAGCTCTGTTTACCGCTTTGAGTTTGAGCCCCATATTGAGATACTGTTTCAGATTTTTGTAATGAAGCACATAATTGTTTCTTGGTTTGAGATGGCATATAAGTTTTTCAACCCCGTTTACTTTAATAAGTTCTGGAGCAAGTGGGTAATCGTTATGCTTTTCCCAAAGATATTTTGGGTAGACAAGATCTACATCGAAAATATAACCCTTCGCTGAATTGCCTTCAACTATATTGAGGACTTGAGTTTTAGTAATATTTTCAACCCACTCAAAACCATGAGTTGGAAGTGGTTGAGACATCGCCCAACCGTAAAGATTGTTGGCATCGAGGTATTGAATGTATGTTGAAGGTTTTTCTGGATTAAAGGTTTTCATGTATTGATTATTTGCTTCTGCGTACCTCTTTGATATGTGAGTTATTCCACCGCGTATTCCCCTTTCAAACATCATTAACATATCGTAATCGTCAAGTAATTGTAACTGCTGACCTGTTGTTTTGAGGCATGCATCCCAAGCGAGACCTGGTGAAGTGTAATAATAAGCTGGATCAAGATTGTAATGTTTCATACAAGTTTTCCTGAAGTTTTCAAACACATCGGCAAGGAGTAACACATCAGACTTAAGATAAAGATCATGATAATCTCTGATTGTTTTACAATTGAGTGTGTCCCAAACACGAATTGCGTGATAGAAATCTTCTTCACTTATGTGCTCATCGTTTAGCTTTGAATAAAATTCTTCTCTTGGTGGGAGTTGTGTTTCTGAAAACTTTTTTAGATTCGAAACGTAGTCATAGGGATAAACCCCTTTACGAGTGAGCAGTTCAGTATGTTGTTTGAACTTTCTTCTTGTGTTAATGAAGTCTGTTGATTGCAGATTTGAAACAAGATTTGCAAGAGATGTTTGAAGAAATTTGAAAGAGTCTATGAATCTGATTTCAAACGTAATTTCAATCTTTTTACCTGATACGCCTTTGAACTCTCCCACTTTAACGTGTTTTGAAAAGGAAATGTATTTCTCTTCCGTAGATGGAATGCATTCTAATTTTCCTGGAATTTTAGCAAGTTCCTTTATGAAAAGATGTGCATCATAACCTTGAAGATTATGGAATATAACTGGAAGAACTCTTGGTTTACGACATCTCAAATTACACTCGTCGTGGGCAGCACCTCTGTATTTACCTGTGAAATGGCAGTGATCTCTAACTCTGTCTTCACCCAATTCTTCCTCACATAACGAGCAATATTCAGCTTGTTTAAAAGAATTCTCTTCTTTTTTAGTCAATAACTTCGGTTTTGGTTTTCGGTAGTATTCAGTATATATTGATTGGGTGTAACCCACAATTTTATTTACAAAAATAGCTGCAACATTGTCATCTTCTTTTTCCTTTGTAAAGCTTTCTGTTTTAAACCAGTCTGTTATCCCTTTGAGATAAAAACAAAATCCTGATGGTTCGTGTTTTTGGTATTCTATGTTATAAGATTTACTTGGATCTGGTTTACAATTTAAAACAGGTTTTGTAAAACACTCAAAATCAGCATATATTACAAAAGGAACCGGATACTTTTTGTGAAAGTTTTTGAAATAAAGACTTTCTCCCTTCTTTGGCATTTTAACTGCAACCATTTTGTTGCTGGAACAGTATTTTTCATGTTTCTCAAAACTACTTTTTACTTTGAAATGGCACAAACATCTTTTACAAATAAAAACACCACCAATAACTTTTGTATTTGTAATTTGAGTTCTGATTAACCTACTTAGATTTTTTATCAAAGAGTAGTGACTTTTGCCATCCTCTTCAAAAAGAAATAAGTCTATACTTTTTTGACAATTTTTGTTTGAAAGTTTAAGAGGGTAAATAGTTTTTCCTTCAACTGAGAAGACTGTTATACTTGGAATATTTGGGTTAAGCTTTTCAAACTTTCTTATACTTTTAATATCCATTGGAAAAGTTAATCCCTTTGTTACTAATTCGTTTTCATACTTTTTCAAATCTGAAATTATCTCATTATCTCTTGGTTTCATGTGAAGGTATCTTAATACACACCAAATAAAGCATTTATCGTCTTTGTTTTTCGGGTTTATTATTGCCTTTTTATTTTTGATCCAAACTGGTAAATCTATATAAGATGAACCTTTTTGAGGGGAGTATTCAACAACATTTATCTGCAATTCTTTTATGTTCTTAAAATACCATCCACTTCCATTATTCTGATATTTTTCGATATCTAAGTTAATCTTTTTAATGTTATCTTTTACAAGCTTTTCCACGTTTGTTGACTTTAAAACTCTCTTTTTCTCAGTTCTAAAATACGCTTCATCCTCCTTGTAACCAGCAAGACCATTTTTATCAAAAAGTGGTTGCTGCATATCACAAACAAGAACAAAATTTGCTTTAATATTTTTGTTCTTTTGGAAGAATAGTTTAATAATATTTTTATTTTTCTCAAAAAATTGATCAGGTGTTAAATTTGGATCACCCTCTATTACATACTGTTTTGCAAACTCATCAATAGCTGTTTTAGTCTGAACTATTTTTTCGTCGTATTGCTCAATAAGCTTTTCAAGTGCTTTTCTGAAAAATGGAGGGGTATCCTCAGGTATTTTTCTGTTTTTTATACACTCATCAAAATACTCCTGAAATGTCTTCTTCTTTTTAGTCTTTTTTTTGATATTTACTCCCTGTCTTACTTTTTGCCTAGCTTTTTGTATTTTTTGAAACCTTTTGATGAGTTTCTTTCTTTCTGCTAATTCTGAGTACTCTTTTTTAAGAGCTTTCTCCTCTTTTTTTACTAATTTTCTAATTTGATCCAGAGACATATTCTGGAACTCTTTTGAAGCTGATTGTTTTGACATGATTCCTTGTGAAAAGCAATTTTATTATAAGATTTTATTCTTTTAAATTCAATTTTATTTTTCTGACGTGGAATTTGGAATATGGGATAATTTAAGTATCCGGTAATAACAGGAATTTGTAGATTTGTGTTATTTTGTGTTATTTTAGAGTAGTTAGGGAAAGATACTCTTTTAGCGGTTTGCCGTTTTTCATATGGTGGGGCGCGCATTTTGAAAGAATGCGGGCACCAGGTATGAAATTTGGTATTTCGCTAGAAGGTATCTTTCCCTAACTACTCTGGGATATGATCAAACCACTAACTGGTGCAGAAAGCACAACAGTAGATTAAACAGGACTAAACTTTGGTTCCAACAGCGTTTATTCTTCAGCGGATCAAATTCAGGAAGGACACAGCAAAAATAATAGAAAACAGTAAAAACTAGCTTACTTATAATAAATATGATTTCTACAACCATTGAAGGCAAAAGAAACTTTGAAAACTAAATGCAAACTCTATTTTTAACCTGAAGTCTTTTGTTAATACTGCTGCTATTTTAGAAAGTCTGAAGAACTGAAAATAAGAACTAGCCAGGTCAGCAGAGCAGCGTTTATGTACAAAGTGTTACAATATGAATGAAAATGCAGGTTCACCGCGAGGCTGTTTCAAGAGAAAGAAGCGCAGACTAATTGCAAGTTTTCACCTTAAACAAAAACCGATCTATTTAAAAAAAATTGCAAGCTAGACAGCAAAACCTTTCATATTGAAAATTAATCTGTTGCCTCTTTTGACTAACAACTTAATGAAGTATTTGTTCGCAAATAGACAGCTAATTTGCAAATTTAAAGAAGTGGCACCAGTACAAAAGGCCTATGAATAGATGTCGTCCAGTTGTAAATTCACGATAGATAGACTGAAGTTAATAACCATTATTCAGAAACTAATTATCCTTTTAAAAGTCAACATTGAAGTAAAATGTTTATAATTGAAAAGAGAACGAGCAATCAGTTTTGTTTGTTAAGGAACACTGTTGGCTTTTCTACAATTATTACTCAGCGGACACAAAGCAAATTAAAGGACAATAAAATGGCATGAGCCTTTTTGCGGAGCTAAAACATCTTTATGCAATTTCAGTATGAATTACTGAAAACAACGTCAAAGATATGAAATTCGAGGCAAATAAAGAATTCATGGAAAATCTCTCCTTCCATTGCCTTCGAGCTTCGACAATCTTTTTACATCTGGTTCTCTTAAGTTCTTCATGATTACAAAACTCAATTTGCTCAGTATCTTCGACCCAATATAAAGTCTAGCACAACCTTAAAACAAATAAAATATCTTGCCAATGCACACACTTTTGGAACTCTCCAAGTTCAAACGTCGATCTTTTCATGTATCAAACTTAACACCTATTTAAGTCAACCCAAATGATAAGTCATTCGACGGTTGATTCAGATGTTGAACTTAATTAGTCGGACTCAATTCATTTTCATGATGTTAATGGTCTAAAACGCTTACAAGTGAAAACAAATTTTAGTAATTTATGCATTAGATTCTGCATATGAGAAGTTCGACGTTTAAACTGGACCTAAACAACCATTTAACTGCCATGACATGGTCTAGCTAATTTTCAATTTTCCCTTAAATGTGAACTTTTGTCGAAATATTTCTAACTAATATGTCACCATCTCTATTATTTATAATCCAACTAAATCTCCTTATATTTTTTAAATGATTATATGTAACTCAACTTCCTCCTATTTTTTAAGTAATTTTGTTTGAAACTGATGTTGATTCTATTCCTTTTTTCTGTATCTTAGCAATCTGTTGTTGATTTTGTAAAATCGCGTCTTTCCTCTTCTTTAAGTCTACTTAAACTAACCTAGGAGGAGCCTGGACCCTATATAAGCCCCAGGCTTCCAGTTCAGCCTTCCCCGTCACCATCTTTTTCTGTACATTTATCTAAATTCTACAGCCTGTAATGTGACAAAAACAAATAAATCAAAACAAGAAGCATCATTTTCTTTCTCTTCAAGATAAAGAGTTGCCATCCTTGCGAGAAACGCTCCACCTCGTAATCGTGATAAAAATAAACTGTCTTCAACTCAGATAATAAGGAACTGCTTCAATGGCGCCATTCTTCATCGTACCTATATAACAAAAACAGCAAGGAGAAACGTTAGCAAGCTAGCAGAAGAGAGTGATTTCAGCCAGCGAAGTCAAACAGTTAATATTTTGGCGCCTGACTTCTAAATCATTTCAAGCATAGAATACCATTAAAACCTGTAACTCTCATCGTACGAGAAACCTTATTGTAGATTAACGGATACTTACAACCGAAAATGTTTAATAAACCATTACTCTTAACCAATAGACGTATATGACAGGTGTATTAAATGTTCATGCGACTGTAACTGGACTGAAGGTTAGAACTGGTTGTTGTTCTTCGGCTGTATGACCTCCAACTAAAGCTTTTCCACTCTGTTTTCTAGTTCTTTATGGAGACTACGATATTCGGTTAATTGACTAAGCCCCCCCCCCCCCGCCCCTCTCAAACGTCCTTGAAATAAATAAGTCCCCAGGGAAATTAACATAGGATTTACGGTACTTTCCTGACTTTCAACTGATAAGAATATTAAATCTTATAATTACCGACCCACCAAAAATGCCAAAGTGTTTCCACTCAGAGGACCATAACTGAAGCCGGCGACTCTCCTAGGCGATCACCTTCCGTAAGCGACAGAAAATTTTGGGTGGTCGCATACGTCAAGTTCGACTGTAAGTTACAATCATTCGGAAAGAACTCAAACAGGATCACCGTCACTTTAAAATGTAAAGAAATTACGAAATTTGAAATAAATTTTGTAATGTTTAACTGCCAAACAAGTTTCCTTTCTTACTGTCAACTTGACCTGTGATAAGCAGATCGACGCTACACGTGGCATCGATTGAGTTCGTTACCCGATAAGTGAAAAAAATAATTGCTAGTTAAAATGACGATTGCAAATGCAGGGATTATGATCCCAGGATTAAATATATTCCAAAATACCTTGCTATTTAATTGATGCCTTCAAACTCGAGCGTTACGTCATCACCAATGAGAACAAAAGGTGCCAAGTACCTCACTGCGCTAAAGTCGGCCCAGACGTACTATGTGTCACTGAATGAATATTATTAGTATTCACATGGACAAATTAATGCGATGAGTCGTCGAAACTCCCATGAACTAAAATAGTCCAAAAGTTAAAATATAACAAACTAAAGCTAAGATACCTTCAACTGAACGTATCCTTGTCTTTCCTGGCCGGTTTAAGTGGCATTTTGTTGAGTTTTGCAATTGTAGGTACTATCCACTAAAGAAGAATTAAAGGCTGGCTACAAAACAAACGGACCATCTCCACGCGCCTTCACACGAAGCGCTATAAATTCGAGACTAATCGACGAATCCGCTCCAAATTGCCATCGGCTAATCTGCAGGTAACGTGTGCTCCTGCTTCTTGCTCGCTGGCTGCACAAAACCCATCGCAACTGCACAATAATTGCTTGCTCATCAACAACCACTGTTGACCTTTACGCATCGATATGACCGCAAACTACCAGGTTTAATACGCGACGTGAATATTCAAGCTTAGCGACAGCGTTCGCGCAACAATGCAGCACTTGCTATGGGAGGGATGGTACTATTGCTTCTAGGTCAGTCAATCGGGAAAATAATATTGAAGCCTTTGTAATTTTTAAAAAGATCCAATTTGCCCTAGGATCACCGAACAGATACGAATTTTATAGCGGAGCTAAAAAAATGAGCGGCAGTGGAAAAAGTGAACAAGAACATGTACCACATTTCCTCCATAAAAAGTGAAAACCAGGAAGTTTTCTGGACATTTCACGTTGCAGTCATGCAAATCAGCGGCAAGGAAATGTACAAGAAAGTGTGCTGCAATTAGACCTATTGTTGTTTTTCACAGTTCTGGTCGGGTGTATGTAAAACACGGAACCTACCGGAACCTGCCGGAATCACCCGGAACCGACCCGGAATCCCCCGGAAACCAAAATAATAAAAATAAAATAAAATAAAGATAAGAAATAAAATAAACACAAGTAACAAAGTAAGAATAAAACGCTATAGAAATGATAAAAATAAATTTTCAAAATGACGGTAACAGAACGGCACGTGACTAAGGGAGTTACGAGCTAATCAGGAAACAGGCGCAGAAAAGAAGAGGAAAGCGCGGGTTCATTAACTTTTCGTGGAATTGCATTAAAAAAGAACAACCAGAACTAAACGAAGTCACACAGGAATTGGTTTATTCAAGTGAAAAGATACGAGAACATATGACTTCACTGTTTGTGACAAAAACTGCTGTTTGGCTTGCTTTGGTTGGCGGGTAACAACTGCCCTCCCATATACATAATGCATAAAATGGCTGGAGCTTAAAAATATTCGTAGAAGCCGGAACGTTTGTATTAATTTATCTATTGATCTAACACAAGCAACGGACATTAACGGCTGACAGATTCAACCTCATTTACCAAGATTATTGTCTTGATTACCATTATTCAACATCGTCAAGACCCTGATAAACTAACAAACAGAACATGATTACAAACGTCGTTCCTGTTGACGGAAGACACGATTAACCTAACGCTAAGGGCTCGATATTACCCTAAACAAAGCCTAAGAACGCAACAAAACACCTTTCAAAACAGAGTGATGGGTGTAGGAAATACCACTAAACCAAGGGTAGATAGTTACGTAATGAGTGCTTGAAGGAAACACAACGACGTCGATTACATGGGAGTAAGACAAAACAACGGTCGTTGACAGGTACCTTTCTTTATGATGGTAATCGTACTGAGTGAAGTCCAATTCGGTCTGTAATCATATGAGTAATTAACAAATGGGACGACCGCGAAACGGGAGTCCGATTTGTTAATCAGGAGTATGGTTACAGATTGAATTGGATGACACGATGTCTTGTTACCAATTAATCATAACCATTACAATTTCCCACAAAAGTAAAATTGCCAACTAAAAAAGAGCTTTTAACAGTCATTTTCAAATATCACAATTAAAAATATGGAGAGCAGCTTGCAAAATGGCTGTTAAGTTTCTTTCAAAACAGTCGCCGGAGCCTAAACCTCCTCAATTTTACAAAGTTACTCTCTTAAATTTATTACTATAGTGATTGTAATCAATGATTGGGGGATTTAATGAAAAGGACTTACAATGACAAGCTCATATAGCCGTTTGATTACAGCCAACTGTCCGCGATTGCAACTTTGCAGATTAATTAGGGCAGAATACAGCAGTTTATGCACCAATCTATTTGAGGATATTGTAATTGTTATGATTATGTCTGATAATATTATTAGATTTCATTTTGTCTTTTGTTTTTTGTTCGCCAGTTTATAACAGCGGTACGGACTGAACAGAGTAATCGATAACCTGAGAAAACAGACGTGGTATCAGATTTGGCGTCTTTATAGAATAATTTCAATACTGCTCAAATGAAGGGGCATCACTACCTGTAGCACACAGGTATTGGCATGGCGCTGCCAAACGTCGCCCGTCTTGTCAGTTTAAGAGGTGGACAAAAAGTATTTATACTGTAGTCTTCGCCATCAAAATGGGAATTGCCCTTCTTTTTTCCGTCGTCATATATGAAACCGATAGTTTTTATCGAAGAAATAACTTGGGTATTAAACGATTTCTTCTGCTGCATTTTTTTCAGTTTGACTTTTATAAACTGATAACATTAAATTACTCTATTGAACTACACAGACGTGTTTCTAGCCTCCTTTTCCGTTGTAATCACTTCCTCAGATTCTCGTATCGAATCATTACTTTTTATCCCGTTCAAAGTAGATCAAATACTAGATGATTATATGACGAACTGCGAGCAATTCAACCCTAGAATGCAGCCGTAACATCCTAACTACTTGCTACTGTATGATTTGGCTGGAGGATGCGTGTTCTTTAAATCAGAGATTATTGAGTACGTTCCTGTGACAAGGGAACAAGAATGGTGTTAGGTTTGGGGGAATCTTGCACATCGTTGGCAAAAAATATGGCATGCTTCTGCCTTACACACTTCAACCTACAGTGAAAGTATTAGGCTGATTTAACAAGAGGACGGGAACCAAATAAACAATAAAAATAATACAAATCAAATTAAAATAATTAAAACGAAATAAAATAATAAAAATTGTAGCTTTCAGACTATTTTTAAGGTGGAAGCTACCTATATTTAGTATATTTATTTCATTTTCATTATTTTTATTTGATTTGTATTATTTTTTGTTATTTGTTTTTTTTTTAATTTTATCATTTGCGCTTTTTTCAAGGTTCCGGGTAGGTTCCGGGGGGTTCCGGGGGGTTCCGGGCGGTTCCGGGGGTTCCGGGCAGGTTCCGCCATTTACATACACCCGTTCTGGTCAAGGGCATCCAACGTTTAATTTTTCTCATTTCACTCACCGGGTTAGGCTATTTTTCGTAGAGAGTAAAAAGGAATCCTAAAATTTTCGGATTCAAAAATGTGATGAAAGAAGGAATCTGAAAAATTATCTCCTTCGTAATACGTTAAATTGCATCTAAATTTTTCGGGAAAATAATTCTGAATTCCTCGTAATTTCAAAAAGACTCAAGTTCCTCTAGAATGGCCGAACACTGAGATACAAATTTTATAGCGCCACTTAGAATGCATTTCTATAGAGCTAAAAGTACTTCATGAATAGCTAATATATAGATTTAGCCAAGGCTAAAAGCGAGGCTCCCATTAATACATTTATAATTTAAATCAAACAATAAACTTGTATTCCACAATTCAGTTAACTTTAGAGCACCTTCATGTGACTTTTCAGGGAAAGGCTAAGTGATTTTAGAGAAAAATAATTTGTAAACAGCCCACGAGTGAACCAAATCTTACATCGAGTTGATAGCCTCATATGTACACCCAAAAACTGGCAATCGTCTTCGATCACATTTATTAAGAGCCATAATGGCTCTCGATCACCGTAGGTTAATTAGGCCTGGAAAAAAATTCCGGCGGAATTTATTTCGTTCGACAAGTTTACTCTAAAAAATCTTGCCAACAAATTTGAGTGCGTGTAAACCAACCTTATATATCATTTATACATCACATCTGAGGTGAAACAATACTATGAGGCACTGTTTTTATCATACAGACCTCGGACAACAGAATGCTGTATTTCACAATTTTGCAATACAAATTGCTATCATTCAATATTCAGGACGATCGAAGCACGCGTGGGCTTTAGCTAAACCGTTAAAAAAAATTTCCAAAATCACCTATCCGGCCAGCCGGTTCTGACATTTGCAGTGCTAGCTGTGGAGAGTGTTTGAATGAACATTAACACGGTTACGCTCCAACATAATAAAGAATTTATTACGTTTATTTTTTATTTTAAACTGGTTTAACGCGCGGCATTTTGAGTAGTACTCCGGGAAACGTTGTTCATTGAACGACTGAAAACAATCGGCACAGTGATTAAAAAAGAAAATAATTCGGTGAAACATATACAGAGACAACAATTCTCATTCAGGAAGACAAGTATTAAAGGTGTCTCTAAAAATCCTGAGTCTTACAGCTTAAAGCTTAAGTTTTTGTTTTAAGCCGGCTTCCCAGTGTTTGCTTTTTTCAAAGGCGAACTCGAGGCAAGAAGATCGCTCAAAGCTTCTTTTACAGCCAGAATTATAACTAAATATTCTTTGGAACGTGTTCTCTCTATTTGCGGTGAGAAAAATGTCTAAAGGCTTTTAAAAGATCTGTAAGCTTTAATTTAACAAACCAGATACTCGGTCAGATCATTAGGGCCATTTATACGAGGAAAAATAAGACGTGTCTTACATAAGACGCGTCTTAAATAAGACGCGAACTGTACCATTTATACCAGCATATCTTATCTAATAAGACGCGGCTTAGCTAAGACGCGTCTTATTAGATAAGACATGCTCGTATAAATGGTACAGTTCGCGTCTTATTTAAGACGCGTCTTATTTTTCCTCGTATAAATGGCCCTATTGTCTCAAATCTTACAAACGTGCGTAAACAAAATAGCCGCATAAACTACGATCGACTTCGTTAAATTAGAAATAAAAAACAAACATCAAATACAATAATTGCTCAGGCTTACCACTCGAGATGCAGCTCCTGAAGGGTATCCAGTAAGGCCAGTATCGCTTCAGACTTTGCAGCCCTCTTACGCATTAAGCAAGATGAAAACGAAAACGATGCCATCCGAAATCGGATTTCCGACTTTGACTCAACCAAAAGCCCAATAAACAAACTAGCCATGAATAACAGAAGACTCCTGATAACAGCTGAATTTCATTTTGTACATCCAGTGGAAAAAGACAGTTCAAAACATCACAAGTTGACACAAAACCCTGTCGGCTTCAGCGGTCAAAGTAAACAAGATTCAAGATGCTGCATAAATTTTCTGCATGAACTCACCTGTCAAATTTTGACCAATCAGAACATAAAAATTGGACGTAGAGCGTGACCAATGCGTGAACATAGTGAGAAAAGTCAAAAGCAACTGTCTTCCCTGCCTGTAGCAGCTGGCTGAATTTTCCTGTCCGAGGTCAGTTTGAAATCAAAATTTTGATTGTACGGCACATAAACACAACATATTTCATATGAATTAAAACAAAAAAAATTAAACTTGAGCCTGCGATCATTTGAAAACCAGTACCTTGTCAGCGGATAACTTCAAAAAAGTACTTGACCTCGATGGGTCGACACCTGAGCCCGCGATACGCTCAAGTGATACTGGTCAGCGGATACGTTGTTTTGAGAGCTGTCAATTGATCACAACATTGATGTCCAATATGTGTATCAGTTTTCCTGTGCTCCGATCCCAAACTAGCTAAAAAGTATGAGATTGAACATTGTTCGCGATCTAGCAAAACAATTAACTGGTCAGCAGACAGTTTCCAAACAAATCACGTCACTTCGATGAGTTGACACATGAGCCCGCGATATGGTCATAGGATACTGGTCAGTGGCTATCCTGTTTTGACAGCTGTCAATTGACCATATTGACAATGTCCTATATAAAAGATGAGGACTTGCAAAAACCGCGCCTGAGACACCCCTCCCTTCCTTTTGATAGTCTCCCCCTGCCCCACCCGTACAATCTGTAGACGCGTACGTACGCTCGGTTAATCACGTGACAACCAAACGAAAAGAGGTTGACCAAATTCCATGAGTATGGGGCTCTGTCCCACGCGCGCTTCGCGCGCGCGGGAGCCCCGCTATAAGAGTGTTTTCAAAGTATTTGAGGAAACAGTCCTTGGGTGTCCCTGTCTCGTTCCCTTCTCCGCTTAGCATTACACGATATATTTTATATTTAGTATAAGCAAACTATAAATCATTAGCTTCGCTTTTAGCCCTCCTGACTAAATTTATGTAAGCGCTGTTTAGAATGCATTTTTAGATCGAAAGTACTCTGGACAGCCTTAAATGTGTTTTCAATGCATTTAGGGGGAAATCGTCGTTGGGCGCCCCTGAGTTTTGATAATAATAATAATAAAAAAAGATATCGCGCACATAAATTTTACTTTACGATATCTTCAGCTGTATCTTCTATTCAGCTGCATAGCCGAGGCCAGATTTTGCCTTTTTCCTGGGCGGAAAATTCTCGTCCTCCCTCACCAGTTTGGACAACATATTGTGGAGTAAGACGTTGTTCTGGAAAGAACTGTTTATTTAATTAATCCAAGTAAATAGGTCCAGTAGTGTCAAGAACCTAGCTATGCAAGCGGCTGGACTAACAATGTGACAGCAGCTGTGACAGCGAACGTTCAGGAAGAATTCGAACTTGAAAACCAGAGCCGCCCTGTTGAAAACTTACGGACGGTCGCGCGATCGCCTTTTGTTTTCTGGTCAAAACTAACGCAGCGAACCTTCGGTCAGTGTCGATTGACCTAGGAGCAATAGTACCATCCCTCCCATAGCAAGTGCTGCATTGTTGCGCGAACGCTGTCGCTAAGCTTGAATATTCATGTCGCGTATTAAACCTGGTAGTTTGCGGTCATATCGATGCGTAAAGGTCAACAGTGGTTGTTGATGAGCAAGCAATTATTGTGCAGTTGCGATGGGTTTTGTGCAGCCAGCGAGCAAGAAGCAGGAGTACACGTTACCTGCAGATTAGCCGATGGCAATTTGGAGCGGATTCGTCGATTATTCTCGAATTTATAGCGCTTCGTATGAAGGCGCGTGGAGATGGTCCGTTTGTTTTGTAGCCAGCCTTTAATTCTTCTTTAGTGGATAGTACCTACAATTGCAAAACTCAACAAAATGCCACTTAAACCGGCCAGGAGAGACAAGGATACGTTCAGTTGCATGAAGGTATCTTAGCTTTAGTTTGTTATATTTTAACTTTTGGACTATTTTAGTTCATGGGAGTTTCGACGACTCATCGCATTAATTTGTCCACGTGAATACTAATATATTCATTCAGTGACACATAGTACGTCTGGGCCGCCTGTGATCACATGTGCTGCAAAACTAACCAAAAGTGAAATTATCCTAGTAATGGCGAATTATGCCAAAAATGATGGTCCTAGCCAGGACCCCCGTCGTTATATCTGCTCAAGGCGCAATTCAAATTATGTAAAGATACTATCTGGTAAAAGTGCTATTCCTTTTTTAACGAAAGCGCGACCCAGGGACCCAAGGCACAGGGTCCAGAGGAGTTTCGTGTGAATAAATGAATTACTTATTTAAAGTCTCACCTTGAAAAATGTCTATACCTGTCGCTTAGCACGATTAATTAGCCCAATGGGATCTTTATGAATCTACTGTAAACGATTTCTTCGCTTCTTATCTGACCCAGATCGACTTTGTTGTTCGCCATTTTGAAAATCAATAACCGCAAGCCATATCCTCGCTGGCGCACGGCACGTCGCCCGAAGGGCGACCGAGGCACGAAGTGCCGAGTAAAAAATAAAGCCGATCTTGCGAGCCCTCAGTCTCTTGGTTTGCGGTCTATAGAATGTGTAACGAAACTGTAACGCGATCAAAATAACCCATTTTTCATAGGTTTTCGACGGGATTTGATGTTCAAACGAAAAGCACATCTCCTCTGGCCCCTGTGCCCAAGGGTACATCGCCTCCACGGTGCCCCCCGTCAACCTCTCTGTTAGGATAGACTCGCCCCAACTCTCTGTAAGTAAATTCTGGGAGCAAGGCTGAATGGAAAGAAAACTACCTGGAAGAAACTTTCGAAAATTTGGATTTACCTCACGAGGTTGTCCTGTTTGTTTGGAAACTTCAGGAAATGCCCATCCATTCACTACCGCGGAAAGTTGTCGGAAATTCAAACCGCGCAAGTTTTGGTTGCCGAAATGTAAAGTGCCTGAAATCTACGTTGGTTCACAAATGCACTGTTCTCAGCAAAGGTTTTTTTTTTTGAGGGACGCACGCCGATTAGAAGTGGACTTTTTGCATTCA
>OZ038004.1:16409116-16436616 GCA_964035705.1 Porites rus | reverse complement strand
TGAAGCTATAGCAACGATGACATTTTCACATGTGAAGATAATCTGTTATTTTCACATGTGAAGATATAAAGTTTTCGCGCGAAAGCTCACTTGGTATTTCATTGGTGTTTATATAATAAAAGTTGTCTCTCTACTCATTATACATTCATCCACCTTCCGCTGAAAAAATAAATTTGTTGTCAATAAACAAACCACAAACCGGGCAAGCGGAAACATTTCAGAAAATTCAAATTTGGGAACCGGTGAACTTATTTCTAAGGGTTAACATCTCTAGGTAGCGGAATACAAGTGTTTAGCGATTGAAAAGAAAACCTATTTCTTCACCACCAAAACACTGAGAACGTTACAGGTATTTTAAGCTTGTAAGACGGCCTATCCAAAACTCATGCACCAAAATTTTGCCAGTCAAAGCCTTACAGTTGGAACCTCTAGTAAATGACCACCTCTTGTAAGCGACCGCGGTCACTTTTTTGGGCTTAGCTCATAAAGCGTCTGTTATGCAGGCTAACTAAAACTACCCAAGTCAGAATTTTTCGATTTAATGTACTTACCACATTTTCTTGGACTTCACTTTCTTCCTCGGCTGTTGTCATAGCGTAAACGAGTTATTCGCATCATCGGCCGCGTCACTTTGAAGCGAATTTTTACGAGACGTGTTTGAACAATCACAAACTGCACCTTAACAAAAAAGGTATTGCTATTTTAGCTAGTAATTTCGTAAATAATATTGTTCGTTGACATGATTCCTATTCAACAACTGTGGCGACACCTAATTCCACCACCACAACTAGTGCCAGGAGCAATTCGAATTCTGATTTTATATTTCCCAAGCGTCGTGGGTTTAAAATGGCTAGCTGAAATATTACAAGTCTATTGAAACGTATAGATGAACTTCGTATCGTATTAGATGGTCAACCAACTCATATACTAGCTATTAATGAGACGAGACTCGACGGGAGTATATCTGATCAGGATGTTAAAATTGTGGGTTATGATGTCATCTGTCGTGACAGGACCGTTAATGGGAGATTTGGTGGGGGTGTATGCTTCTATATTCGTTCGAATATAAATTACGTAGTCCGCGAGGATTTAAATAACGAACTTTTAGAAATCTTATCGATTGAAATTTTAAAACCTAACTCAAAACCTTTTGTTGTTACCTCGTGGTACCGACCGCCAAATTCACTTATAGACCTTTTCTCGAATATTGACTCCTTGTTAGCAAGAATTGATTCCGAGAATGTTGAACAATATTTTATGGGTGATATAAATTGCGATTTGCTGTCCAGCGAAAACATTTATGCAAGGGCTCTGTTAAATGTTACCGATATTTATGGCTTAAAACAATCAATCGACGAGCCTACTTGAGTCACACCCTCAACAAGTAGCCTAATTGATCTTATTTTCACCAGTCACCAAGACAATATTCTCTGTTCTGGGGTGACACACGTGGGTATAAGCGATCACAGTCTTGTTTACGCGTACCGTAAAATTTCAATCCCGCCTGTTTCTAAAGGAATCAATTTGATCAGCTATAGACAATTTAAACACTTCGACAGCAATAATTTCCGTAATGATGTTTCGATGCAACCGTGGGACGATATCAAAGAACTGTACGA
Organism: Porites rus; assembly: GCA_964035705.1. NCBI lineage: Eukaryota > Metazoa > Cnidaria > Anthozoa > Scleractinia > Poritidae > Porites > Porites rus. The sequence goes on along the minus strand of OZ038004.1, from coordinate 16,434,997 downwards.
CCCCAATGACATGTGGAAAAAGTGGAAAGAATTATTCCTAAGTGTTTGTGATAAGCACGCCCCTGTGAAAACTAAACGCACCCATCCCACCAAGTCTCCTTGGATTACCACAAATTTGAAAAAACGAATGAATTTCAGAAACCGGCTAAAGAAAAAAGCTGTTACAACTAAGGATGGAATCGATTCCGGAAGGTCAAAAATAAAGTAAATCAGGAAATCAAGGCTGCTAAAAAGGCCTATTATAATAATTCTTTTAATAATTATGCCGGTGATCAACGTAAGACCTGGAACACCATCAATGAATTGACTTCCCGCAAATCTAATAAAACAATGATAAATGAAATACAATATCAGGGACTAAAATCGAGCAATCAAGCAGAAGTTCCTGAATTGGTGAACACTTTCTTCATTGAGATTGGACCAAGGCTTAGTCGAAATGTTTCGAATGTTGATACCACCTACAAAGAGTTTCTTTGTGGAACTTCTAAGGAGTTTGTCTTCAAGGAAATTACATCTGCTCATATTTAGTCTTGTCAATGCCGTTGCCTTCTTAGACTTAAAAAAGGCTTTCGACACAGTTGATCATCATATCTTATTAACGAAATTACAATATTATGGATTACGCGGTTCCTGTCACGAATGGTTTACTTCGTGTTTAAACAATCGTACCCAAACTTGCCAAATTAATTGCTCAATGTCAAACCCAAAATTAGTTACATGTGGTGTTTCCCAGGGAACAATTCTTGAACCTGTATTGTTTTTACTGTATATTAATGACCTACCTAATTGCTTGCATTTTTCACAACCTAGAATGTATGCCGATGACACCAGCCTAACCTATGCCAGCGCAGATTTAAAACTCATAAATGACTGCGTTAACGACGATTTAAACAAGGTGTATATATGGCTATCGGCTGACAAACTGACCCTTAATTTGACTAAACCTGAGTTTATGTTAGTTGGGTCGAGGCAGAAGCTATCAAAGCTTTCTGAAACTCCTTCTTTTATGATAAACGACCATCCCGTGATGCAAGTGTCAACGGCAAAATCTCTTGGAGTGCATGTTGACCAAAACTTAAGTTGGGAATGCCACATACAGAGTATTTGTAAAAAGATTGCTTCTGCTTTGGGTGCAATTAAAAGAATACGACATCTTATTCCTTTTAATGTATTAATTAATGTTTACGACAGTTTAATTCAACCGCATTTTGATTACTGTAATGTCGTATGGAGCAACTGCGGCATTGGTCTTTCCGATAAGCTGCAGAGGCTCCAAAATCGTGCAACCCGTATTCTAATGTCCGCCAATTCTGATTGTAATGTGGACGATTTGTTCCTGGCACTGGGTTGGCGTAAGCTTAAACACCAAAGACAAGTATCGACAGCTATTATGATGTATAAAACCGTACATGGGATGACTCCCGACTGTCTAACATCTAAATTTGTATCTCGTGACGAAATAACTTCTTATAGAGCGTTTTCACTCACGTGGCCAGCATCTATGCTAATTTATTGGAACAAAAGAAAGCATTCACATGAGAAAAGAGTTTAACTCCCAGAGGATTTACTGGGTACACGAACATGGCCGTCGTTTCATTGTTTTGGAACACCAATATGGCCGCTGTGACGTCATGTGAAAACGCTCTATCGATTGAGGAATACTGAAAATAAATTAGTCCTTCCACTGCCCCGCACCAATTATTTAGAGAAAAGTTTCTTCTATAGCGGAGCTAAGCTGTGGAACAGCCTATCCCATGACTTAAGATCTGCAGATTCTTTATATGATTTTAAACGCAAACTGTGTCGCAACAGTTTTGAATGAGATCATACATTAATACAGTTTTACACTGCATCCTTGAAAAGCAGCTTTTGTAAATAGTTAGGTAGTTAAAATTTTATGAATATATTTTCAATCAGAGTTAGTTTAGTTAGGCATAATAGATCTTAGATTTTTTGTACATGCTGAAGGAATTTTAACCGTGTTTAAATAAAGTTATCTATCTATCTATCTATCTATCTAATTTAACATTACATCTCCAAAGTTTACCTGCGAACGTCCTTGTTTGCAATGTGACTCGTTGGACGACGGACACAAAACTCTGTCGAAGTGGGAGGTCCGAAAGAGTTTCCAAAACTACTCTGCCTTAACGTTAAGAATAGTCTTCCTTTGAGTTACTCATATCTCTCTGGCAAAACGACTGTTTGACCACTCCACGTGAATGGACCAATTTCCATATTTTAGAATTCAACCTCAAACAATTCGATTCTCTTGGGAATAAGCATTTCTAAAGAATTTATTAAGGTAATTCCCTTGAAAATGATGTAGTATCCAGATTTTTTTATGTCCTCACCCCCTCCCCTGACCCCCGCCCTTTCAAGACTTCTACAACTTGGGCTTAAAAGGAAAAAATTGGCGGCAACGCCCCTGATTGTCTTAGAGAACCAAAACTGTATATCGGTTGCCGACACGAAGAACTAGGTTATAAAGGGAGGGGTGACTGAGAGGACTACAAAGTAAAAAAATTTCCAGACATCAAGACATTTTGAGAAGCTGACAGCTAAATAAGAAAGCTAACTAGCCGAGCTAACTAAACTGGAGAAACTCAGAGTGCGTTTCTTTATTAAAATCTAAGATCAAATAAAAAATCTGGATCATTAGAATTTTCCGTTAGGAAAAGAAACGATGTATCCAAATGTGAAAACAGGTTTTTCAACAGGTTTTTCCCTTCAAAAAGGGATAAACGGACGACGGGAAAACTCTACAATGCTCTCTGGGAAAGTCCTTTCCCTGGGGACACTCGCGGCATGCGAAAAGGCGCGGAATCCCTTTCGCCTGTTGAATACCCTTGAGACAACAATTGTACATAGAACTTGGCTCCAATGTAGAGGTTTAATCCAAGACGTAACCAGGATGTAACCGAAGAAATTCATACAAAGCACTTGTATTTAAGCCTAAGCTAATGATGCGGTACAGATTACATCATAACTCAACGAGTCAAAATAACCGAATACAAAAATCATTTCTGAACGACTATTGGTGGAAATGGAAGCTTGTACTGAAACATTAATTACTTTCAAAAGTTACACAAGTGGATAACGGTTCGTCACAGGTTGATTATAGCTCGGAGGCTACTACTATCATGACTCGACAAATAAGTTTACGCTCAATAAATATCAACAGGTTGTTTACGGTTTAGAGAAGCTAGGACTAAAGAATAACGAATTTCTACATTGGCTTTCCATATTTCTATCAGCGAAAACAAAATAACTTAATAACAATACATTCTCTTTTCACATTCCTCCACCCTAAGTTTCAGCTCTCCTCAGCTGAGTGGAGAGGAAAAAAAAATGAAGTTAAAACTTAAAGAAGTTGAAGAAGTTAAAAAGAAGTTAAAGATAAAGTTAAAATCTTAAAGAGAAACAACAAAAGCACAGCGAATAAAACTGGAACCTTGTATTTTGCGTTTAGTTTTGAATTTTTTTTAATATTTGTTTTTCTGGTTTTTGAAATTTTGTATTTGATTTTGTGCCTGAACCGCGGCATAAACCGAACTAGCCTGAATATAGGGGCCTCGGGGGTCCAATTAACAAAGCAATAAAATAAGCAAATAGAATAGAGTACGCTAACTGGAATTTGTAGCGTTTGTGCAAAGGACACTTCGGGAGGTCAATTCATGTGGCTTCTTTTTTTTGCAAACTTGCGTAGAGCCATCTGGCAAGCGTTCACGCGGTGTCACAACAGGGCTGAAGACGCCGTGAGAGAGCGCAGTTAACACCACATGTTGCTTTGAATGCGTATGACTAATTTAGTATAGAACCTTACCCTGTTGCTGGGGTTGTTTCAATTGCCTAACAAGGTCTCACAGGTTCTTACACTGTCCTAAGAAACCAAATCGCTGTGTATCGATTGCCGACACGAAGATCCAAGTTGTAAAGGAAAGGGGTGACTGAGTTGGCCAAACAGTAAAAAATTACCAGAGGTCAAGACCTCCTTGGGAGCTAAGCTCCACAGGTAAATAGCAAAGCTCACTAGCCGAGCCAAAAAAAATGGAGAAACTGAATTAAGTAGTCGTATTTATACGCAGTTAAACAAATGAATTCTGCGACAGGAAAAAGGGGTACAGTAAACGGCAAAATTACGACCAACTTGCAGATAAAAGGTGCCAACAATAGAAATAAGAAAACTTGATATTGAAACAAAACGCAGGCGAACAAGCCTATGAAATAGCAGTCCTACGCATAACTAAAAGCGAGTAAATGTAAACCTACAAAATTAGTGATTCAACCCAGTAATTGAATAAGCAATTTGACTACAAAATTAGAATTGAGACCTTTGTAGACAGTAAGAGTAAACTGATCAGCCAAAAGAATAAAAACTACAACTGTGTAACTATAATAAGAGCATTAAAAACTATATCATATTGTCAATAGGCACGTCTAAAATGACTCTGTAAAATATGGTATAATAATGAAAATAAGAATTGACTACTGATTCCTGATGTCCTTCTCAGGTGACTACTGGACAAGTTACTACCGCACAAGGTGTGCGCACGAATAGTCTTCTGAAACAATCTACGAAAAGTACACTTCATTTTGTTTTCGGAATAAGGAGTTCCTACGCGATGAACGTTCCACTTTGTATTTGTTATACAAAAAAACCGTGGGGAGTTCAACTTCAGATAGGAACCGCTTCACTGCATTCGCTTCGTACCTATACAACAAAAACAGCAAAAAGAAACGTTAGCAAGCTAGTAAAAGAAAAGGAGAGTGATTTAAGCCGGCGAGGTACAATATTCTAAATCTGTTAAAGCAACGGATGATATTTAAACTGGTAACTTCATTCTACAAAGAGCCTTATTGTAGATTATTGATACTTTCATGCCGTACATCCTCTATGAGGCCCCCCCCCTATCCAATAAGCGCCTCCCCGCCAATTTCAGGGAAGAAAATTCTTTCCTTTTAAGCCCCCCTCCCCCTATTCTTAAATAATAGACGTATGGTAGATGAAATAATTAATCATGATTGTAACACCTCATGTGGACTGATCCCGTATGCTTTATTCACGTCCTGGAAGTTCAAATTTGTTTTTGATCTTCGGCTGCGCGACCTCCAATTTCATACGCTCCAGTTTTTCTACTTTGGCTTCGGTCTCAATTCGGAGTAGAGAATCGATAGTCATACTATGACCTCTGTTGCATCTCATAACCAACCACTCATCAAAAATACCAAAATCATTTTTCCACCCAAAGCACCATACCTGGAACCACTCCTGAGCGACCACCGTTCGTAAGTGACCGGCAAATATTGGCATTTTAGGTGGTCCCTTATGGCAGGTTCTACTGTAATTTTACAATGGAACGAACTCAAACAGAGCCACCGACACTTTGTAATGTACAGAAATGTTCTTGTGTTCGACTGCCTAAAATATCCTAAAGTCATGACCTGTGATTGGCAGCTTGATGTTAAGTGGCACCGGTTGAGTTCGTTGCCTTATAAAAATTTTGTTTAAGCACGTAATATGATTCCAGGTTTAAATACATTCCAAAATACCTTGCTATTTATTTGATGCCCTCAAACTCAAGCGTCACGTCGTCACCAATGAGAACAAACGGTGCCCAGTACCTCACTGCACTAAAGCGGTCAGATTCTCTCATGGATTTCATGGCCTCATTCAGAGCCTCACTGGCACTTCTTCCATTGACTAGTTGTCGGTAGAAAAATTCCATGAACTCCATCGTAGCCTCGTCGTCAATCGCCCACAGGGACACCAGAACAGAACGAGCACCAGCACCCAAAAAAGCACGTGCGATGCCGACCACACCCTCAGATTTGACCTCTCCTCGAGCACTATGACAGCAACTGAGTACAACAAGTCTTGCCCTAATCTGCGCCTTTAAAACATCCTTCATAGTTAAGAGATAGTCTTCTTTGACTGGAATCGGGGATGAACGTGTTGTGTTGGGGGCCAAGGCAATTTCTCCTGTTTCCATTTTACCGTGAGCAGCAATGTGCACCAAAGCAACCGAGGAGATACGTCTCAAAACTTCATCTTTTGTTGCATGCTTTCCAACGAGAGGTGCAGTTTGAAGTATTCCCCCAATCATCTGCACTTCCTTTTTGGCGTACTCTAACTGCATTAATTTCTCTCCTTCATAAATTACCTCTTGAACCCACGGATCGCCGACGAGAAGGGCGCCAGCCTTGCTGTACCAATCTGCCGGACAATTTTGGATTAATCGAAGACTATAAAGTGAGGGAAGTAGGCGAATTCTAAACGTTTCGCAAAGGTACTTGGATTTCTTCTCCATGAAAGCAGCATAAGGCGTTAAACACAGAGGGCCTTGTGGAACAATCACGACTTCATCGCCATGGAGTAAGTCTCTTATAGGATCTATAACAACATTGTACAATGTTTGTAATGACTCTGTCTCAAAATATGAAGGGTGAGAACTTGGCGTACTGGGGGATCTTTCTTCCGCTAGCTTTTTATCGTTTGGGTTTCCTAATGAGCGATCTTCACAGTTAACATCAGCTCTCACACCTATTTCTTTCCGTGTAGTCTCCAATAGAGACTCAAAATAGGTTGTGTCTGAGATATCGATCGGAGTTCTTCTAGTTTTGATTTCGTTTCCTTTCTCGTTCACCCAGAGAACTATTCCTTCCTTGTTGATACCAATGAAAGCTGTATTTGGTGGCAGGTAACTAAGAATGTCAGGTGTTGTTGCAGAGGGTGTTCCTATTTCTGGACGTAGCCCTTTGAACCCATACTTGAACCCCAAAAGATCGTTTAAAGCTTGTGCGCGTCCATGATCAGCAGTTAAAAGTGCCTCAACGACTTTATCTTGCTTAAACTGCAGCCACCATAGCCTCGAATAACTAACCTCGTGCTTACTTCTCAGGCTAATCTTCCATTCGTCATTAGATATGAGATTTCCCCTGATATTTTCGAAGGCCAAAACACTGTCTTTATAATAGTGAACGGCTTTCTGAAAATCTCCAAGACTGTCATAGGCGTTGCCAAGATTACAGTACGCTTTTCCTTCTCCTGCCCTGTGTCCCACTTCTTTCGAAATTTTGAGGTGTCGTTCATGGTACTCTATGGCTGTCTGGAAATCTCCAAGACTGTAATAGGCGTTGCCAAGATTACAGTACGCTTTTCCTTCTCCTGTCCTGTCTCCCACTTCTTTCGAAATTTTGAGGTGTCGTTCATGGTACTCTATGGCTTTCTGGAAATCTCCAATATTTCTAAAGGCGTTGCCAAGATTACAGTACGCTTTTCCTTCTCCTGCCCTGTCTCCCACTTCTTTCGAAATTTTGAGGTGTCGTTCATGGTACTCTATGGCTTTCTGGAAATCTCCAATATTTCTAAAGGCGTTGCCAAGATTACCGTACGCTTTTCCTTCTCCTGCCCTGTCTCCCACTTCTTTCGAAATTTTGAGGTCTTGTTCATGGTACTCTATGGCTTTCTGGAAATCTCCAAGACTGTGATAGGCGTTGCCAAGATTACCGTACGCTTTTCCTTCTCCTGCCCTGTCTCCCACTTCTTTCGAAATTTTGAGGTCTCGTTCATGGTACTCTATGGCTTTCTGGAAATCTCCAAGACTGTCATAGGCGTTGCCAAGATTACCGTACGCTTTTCCTTCTCCTGCCCTGTCTCCCACTTCTTTCGAAATTTTGAGGTCTCGTTCATGGTACTCTATGGCTTTCTGGAAATCTCCAAGACTGTCATAGGCGTTGCCAAGATTACAGTACGCTTTTCCTTCTCCTGCCCTGTCTCCCACTTCTTTCGAAATTTTGAGGTGTCGTTCATGGTACTCTATGGCTTTCTGGAAATCTCCAATATTTCTAAAGGCGTTACCAAGATTACCGTACGCTTTTCCTTCTCCTGCCCTGTCTCCCACTTCTTTCGAAATTTTGAGGTCTCGTTCATGGTACTGTATTGCTTTCCGGAAATCTCCCAGACTGTAATAGGCGAGGCCCAATGCGTGCTGTAAATCTTTAAGGCTGACAAAGGGGTCGCCAGTATTACCATTAATAGCTGTGGTTGTCATATTTTTTTTTTTTGCTGGCTGTGCTATTTCAGGTCAGCCACATACTGTGGTTTCTTTTTTTTGCTGATACCATTTCTCTTTTTGTGCGATAACGAAGAGGGTCTGAAAAGTAAAATTAAAAGCTGGAGTAAAAGCTTATTTATTAGCTCCTTTACAATTCGTTATGGACTTTATGGACTGGGGTCGTCTTTAAAAAAGGAAAATATTAACATTCGTATGGTAATAATGATCGAAATTTAAAAAAAACAACAACAACAAAGAAACAGATCTACCATTGTTTAAACATGGTGTATATATAGAGGATATTATATGGCCGCGCGGAGATGGGAAAATTCTCTTCGAGTGTTGAAAAATATTTTACTCGTTCGCTGCGCTCACTCATGAATATATATTTTTTTTAACACGAGAAGAGAAATTTCGCATCTCTAAGCGACCATGTAATGTTCTATTTATTATATAAACACCAATAAAATACCTACAATTTTACTTAAATAGTTTTTTGGTCTCAAAGGTGCGGTTTATTATGAAGCTATAGCAACAATGACATTTTCACATGTGAAGATAACATGTTATTTTCACATGTGAAGATATCAAGTTTTCGCGCGAAAGCTCACTTGGCATTTCATTGGTGTTTATGTAATAAAAATTGTCTATCTACTCATTCTATGTTCATTTACCTTCCAACGACAAAATTAAATTTGTTGTCAACAAACTACAAACCGGGCCAGCGGAAACATTTCAGAAAATTCAAATTTGGGAAAGTGAACTTATTTCTTAGGGTTAACATCTCTGGGTAGCGGAATACAAGTGTTTAGCAATTGAAAAGAAAACCTATTTCTTTACCACCAAAACACCGAAAAAGTTACAGGTATTTTAAGCTTCTGGGTTTTCGAAAAACTGTAATAGTTTCACAGATGGTTCCAGCTCAAGTCCAACTCGTTGCAAAAACCTGAGGAGTTTTCCTTTTTTTCCTCCTATTTTCTTAAGTAGATCTATAAGTAGGATGAGCATGATCGTCCGAGGGCTAACGTAGTACAAAATAGGACTGTTGCATTGACGTTGACTGACGCGCGGTAATCATCTGAAGAGTCAAAGTGAGTTGTATTACGTCAGTTGATGGTACAGTCGAACCTCCATGTGGGACCACCTCTCGTAAGCGACCACCTCCCATAAGAGACCGCCTATCCAAAACTCATGCACCAAAACTTTCCCAGTCAAAGCCTTACAGTTGGAACCTCTAGTAAATGACCACCTCTTGTAAGCGACCGTGACCACTTTTTGGGCCTGAGAGTTTAACGATTTTCCATTGTTTTTAAGCTCTAGTAAGCGACCAAACTCGACCACTTGACGCATTCTCTGATTCCTAGTTCGCTGTGTGCACTATGCTACTTAGAATATACGACATGTACGAAGAACTTTAGAAACAACATTGAACTACATATGGCGTAACTTATCTTCCACAAAGTAGATGTACCCAGACCTCTTCTCGGAAGAGGCCCCCTGTGGTTCGATTCTTGTAAGTGACCACCTCCCGTAAGCGACCACTCAGTCTTTGCATTTTGGGTGCTCGCTTACGGGAGGTTCGACTGTATTGAACTCTGATTATTGATCTGATTGGACAATTTCGTGATGTTATTGGTCGTCTGTCAGTTAAGTAGTGATTTTATTATTGGCTATGAAGACACGTAATGTCATTGGACAGTTGACTTTCCATCCGTCTATATTGTCACAGTTAAACAGTCGTTTATGTTAGTCCAATTGTGGGTTGTCCAGTCATTCTTTCATAATTAGTTTTGCTTGAGTCTGTCAATAAAGTCGTTTGTACGGTGCCGGCAACTGTTGACTACGATTCAATGACGTTTGTTCTCAGTTAGTAAACCAGATTTCTAAAGTGGGTCGTTGATAATAGTCTGAGAATACGTAATACAAGTCGCAGTGTCGCAGTCGATTTGATGTTTCGTCTGTAAATGGTGATCAGCAATGTGATTGTTGACGTCACCATTTCTCGTCGCTCGTATTCGTTCGGTCAGTCGCATGCTAAGGTTTCTGCCGGTTTCACCAATGTAACTAGCCTGGCAGTTGCAGCATGATCTTTAATACTGCTCCCTGTCTGTCCTCCGGTTTGTCTTTGTCCTTGACATTAGTGTGCAACACGTATGTTGTAAGGTTGTAGTATACGTGCGATAGTTTCACTTTCAGAGGTGCCTCTGATGTACGGTATAGTCGACGACTATATCGTACATCAGAGGCACCACTGAAACTATCGCATGTATACTACAAAAAACAGCGATAAAAAGTTTGAATAAAGCGATTTTAAAAATCATCCACGTTTGTTTGTCCGGAAATGGGTAGCCTGCGAAGAGCAGACGTATTTCCGGTCGACGGAACTAATTTCTTTTAAGTGATAAATTTACGTCATTGCCCCCGCAGGGATTTCGCCCAGAAAGCGAAATCCCGGGGAGGTACTCTAGTAATTCGCGCGTATATTAAGGAAAGTACATACAGTTGAAATATACAGTCATACAGTCAATAGAGAAAAAAATCTCGATTTGCTTGAACATGGGCTGCGAGGAATCGGTAGGTAATGATGACGTTTCTATTGCTTGCGCCCGCAAGTACGAAATGGTTAGGATGACGTAAAGACAGAAAATCCCGAAGGGACCGCTCAGGTAGATTTTGTGACATTTATTGTGCAGTCATACTTCGATACTCTTTTACGTTACGCAGTGACATTCTGAAGAGCAGTTGTTTTGAAAGTTATGGACCAAAAGACACTCGTTAAGCGCAGATGAGCTTAGAAGTTGCGTTTAACTGTGTATATATAAACACTTGGAGAGTTTGCCAGACATGAGTTCAAAAATCTTTGATTTGTATTGGAAACCTTGCCAGACACTCTTTCTCTCCGTTTGACCGGAATGAGACTCAGCCCCAAACAAGCAAGACGAGTGAACAACGGCTAGCTTATCACTAGCAGAACGATGGACGATTACAGAAATTCTCCCACAATCAAATTCTATGCTGACTTATTCCCTGCTCACAGATGTCCTTCCGTTATAAAGTTTCAAATAAGACTAGAATGCGCGAGCGTGAATCGATCAAACGTCCTTTTAATTTCTAAGGCTTACTTTCCGGCAAATAAAATGAACTGAATGTAAAAAGTGAAAGAGAAACAGCGAAAATTCAACTTCTAATTAAATCTTTTGTTATGGTTTAGAATACACTATTCTCTTTCGATATGCTCCGCATTATGGGATAATTATGCATACTTCCTACCTACCTACTGGTCAGCGGTCACGTTTCAAAGAAGCTATTCAAATGCAAATCAGCAGTGATATAAACCCCAGGAGGCGGCGTGATAACCAGTTCTTCCTTTCGTGCTTTACAAGGTCAGCGAGTTCGCTTATATTTTTCTATTTTACGTTCCTTGTTTTCGCTTTTTCAAGGGGTGTTCCTTGTTCGTCTACTCACATTTGTTCTTTTGGTCGCTTTACTCCTTCTTTTAGCTTCCGTCGCTTATTTGGCGCTCGACAGTTGACAGCAAGAGTTTCGCTTGCCCACGTGGTGATGTCTTCGCCAGCCGGCGCTAACACTGCACCTTTGGAACCCAATGTGGTGATTGCGAATGAAGTTCACGACGCGGTTGGGGTCGACGATACAGACCACGTGGAATTTGATTTGGATGAGTTGAAGGAACAGCTCGGAATAGATAGTATTCTTGAAAAGCTCAACGACCTTGCTGCAAAGTTCTGTAGCGAGAAATCTAGGACTGAGTACTCTGGTTCAGAGGCTCATAATTCAAAGTCCTCTTCAGAAACCGCCGAAGGGGTTTTTGACCCCTCGGCCGCAGTAGTTTCACACGAAGTCGCCTCGACTAATGAGCCTCACGAGGAGGAATTTAAGTTCCCTTCGGTCTTCGAGGAAACCGAAAGTTTTGGGCCTGAAGTGGCTGAGGTCATTGCTCAACGTGTTAATGACGCTTGCTCAAAAAAAGCCATGGATTCCAAGTTAAAGGATCTGTACGAAAAGTATAAGACTCCTGCTAATTGTAAATACTTGTGTGTGCCTAAAGTCAATTTAGAGTTGTGGCACGATTTGTCTAAGGAGTCTAAATCCAAAGACCTCGGTCTTCAGGAGCTCCAGAAAGGTATTGTCAAGGCATCACAGCCTATTATACAGTTGTTTGATTCAACACTTACAGCTCGTAAAGACAAGTCTTCAATGGATCCCAATGTTTTGCTACCTTTATTGGCAGACGCTGTTACCTTTCTGGGGCATGCCTCATTTCTTACATCTCTTAAACGAAGAGAGTTTCTTAAACCAGATATCGCTAAGCCTTATCAGTCTGTTTGTAACAAGTCTAATACCATTACAACTTGTTTGTTTGGGGATGAATTGCCCAAGCATATTAAGGAGATCGGAGAGGTCAATAAGATATCTAGGAGGGTGTCTGGCCGTCCGACTTCAATCAAGAACATGGTCAGTTCTTACAAGAGAGGGTCTGATGCACCTAGTAGGAGCTACCCACAGAGGTCTGGTAGAAAGTCCACTTTTTTAGGCGACCGAGGTCGTGGAAGTTACTTTCACGACCGGCATCAAGTGGGAGGACGATCAATAACCAGCACCAAACCACAGAAGGACAAAGTGTAAACAAGGTACATGTACGCTCTGTACCTTTGTTACAGACGGTAGTTTATCTGGGAGTTTACTAGTGATCCATGGATCTTACAAACTGTCTCAGGTTATCACCTTGAGTTTGAAACAACCCCTCATCAAGTAAATCTACCAAAGTTTCCTAAATTTACTGAAAGGGAAACTGCTTTAATTGAGTCAGAGATTAACAAGCTAATTTCCAAGGGCGCTGTGACTGAAGTGTCTCCTTGTGATAATGAATTCATTTCTACAGTCTTTTTGGTTCCCAAGAAGACTGGGGACTTTCGGCCAGTTATAAACCTTAAGCCCTTAAATCAATTTGTTGAAAAGATTCATTTTAAGATGGAGAATATCCGCATGGCCTTGAATTGTATTTCCCCTGGGGACTTCATGGTCTCTATTGACCTTAAGGATGCTTATTTCAGTGTACCTATTTTCCAGCCCCATCGTAAATACTTGCGTTTTCTTTGGAATTTCAAGCGTTATGAGTTTACTTGCTTACCTTTTGGGTACAGCCTTGCACCCAGGGTCTTCACTAAGATTTTTTAGCCTGTTATGGCTTATTTTAGATTTCTTGGCTTCAGGGTTATTATTTTCATTGACGATCTCATACTTATTGCAATCTCTTATGATGAGTGTTTACAGCAACTTGAGGTCTTGAAACAAACTCTTTGTGAGTTGGGCTTTACTGTCAATTTTGAGAAATCTCAGCTAGTTCCTGTCAATGAGATCCTTTATTTGGGTTTCATAATTAATTCCATCGCAATGAGATTGCAGTTGCCAGCTGTTAAGTCAGAGAAAATAGTCTTGGCCTGTAAAGCCCTTTTAGCTCAGCATCAACCTAGTGTTAGGGATGTTGCTAAGGTAACTGGGCAGTTAGTTTCTGCACTCCCGGCTGTGAATTACCTAGAGATGCATTACCGTTCCTTAGAGTTATGCAAGACCCAGACTTTGTCTGGAAGCCTTGATTATGTCAAGACACTTTCTTTAAACTCTCAAGCTCGTTCTGATTTACAGTGGGTCATTGAGAATATTGCACAGTGCAATGGTGAACTTTTTCAGATTCCGAAAATTGATATTTACATCCAGAGTGATGCAAGTTTGATTGGTTGGGGAGCCGTGAGTGGTAGTCTGTCTGCATCTGGCAGATGGTCTCAAAGTGAATGCAAACATCATATTAATTACCTGGAACTTCTAGCATCATTTCATGCTCTCCAGTGTTTTGTGTCTAACTCAAGGTCCATTCATGTTAGACTTGCAGTTGACAACTCCACTGCAGTGGCCTATATTAATAATATGGGGGGTGTACGATCCCCCTTATTAGATTCATTGTCCAGAAGTATTTGGGAATGGTGCAAGTTGAGGGATATTTTCATTTCTGCTCAGCACATCCCAGGGAAGGTTAATACTCAGGCCGATACCTTATCGAGGGAAATCTCCTCTAATTTGGAGTGGTCCTTAAATGGTGAGGTTTTTCAGCAAATTTTTTCTCAAACCTTTATTCCTGACACTGACCTCTTTGCATCTAGGCTTAATGCTAAGACTGCAAGTTTATCTCCTGGCACCCACAGCCAGGTGCAGTGGCTATAGATGCCTTTTCTTTGAGCTGGGCTCATATGAATTGCTATGCCTCTCCTCCTTTTAGTTTGCTGCCTCGAGTACTAGCCAGGATTCGCCACGACAAAGCCGTAGTTTTGTTAATTGCACCAGTATGGCCTACCCAGAGTTGGTATCCACTTCTGTTACAGTTGTCAACAGTTCAGCCAATCTTGTTCCATGAATGATGATCGAGATTCTCTTGATTCACATCCTTTAATAGCGAGACTTCTCAAGGGAGTTTACATTCTCAGACCACCTACTCCAAGGTATTCTTCTACATGGGATGTTTCTAAAGTGACTGAATATTTAAAGACTTTAGCACCTCTATGTGAGCTAAGTTTAAAGTTGTTAACTCTCAAGACTGTCATGCTGTGTGCATTAGCCTCTGCACAGAGACAGCAGACATTATCTGCTTTAGACCTAAATTTCAGAAAGGTATCTCGAGATTCAATTAGCTTTGTTGTGACTGATCTGTTATAGACTTCCAGGCCAGGGAAGTCTACTGAGATCACATTTTCGTCTTCGGGTTGTGCTTCAATTTGCCCGTTTGTTGCGTTAAAGGAGTATATTTCTCGCTCCGAAACACTTAGGTTTCGTAGCGGACATTTTGCTTCTAAATTGTTTTTGTCCTTCATTAGGCCCCACAACCCAGTGTCCCCTAGGACAATAGCTAGGTGGATCATGTCAGTGTTACAGTCCGCAGGGATTGACACTTCGAAATTTAAGGCACACAGTGTAAGAGGGGCTGCCACATCTCATGCGTTTGTCACAGGCACCCCAGTTGCAGATATCCTTAAGATGGCCGATTGGTCTAGTGAGCATGTTTTTCACAGACATTATTTGAGAGATGTTCGAGAATAGGTCTAGGCCTATATCTTAATAAATGCCTTATTTTGCTGTGCATGGAATTGCTTGGTGTGTTTAGGCCGCGGTTCTTTAAAATCGCATAATTATTCCATAATGCGGAGCATATCGAAAGAGAAATGAAAATTAGACGAGAGGTACTTACCTTGAAGTGTAATTGAAGTTCTCTTAAGATATGTGGAGCATTATGGGATAATGCTTCCCAACCCTGTCTCTTTTTACTTTTCCTTGGTTCTCTTGAGGACCTTGGCCTATCATATTTGCCCTCCAGGAAGAACTGGTTATCACGCCGCCTCCTGGGGTTTATATCACTGCTGATTTGCATTTGAATAGCTTCTTTGAAACGTGACCGCCGACCAGTAAGTAGGTAGGAAGTATGCATAATTATCCCATAATGCTCCACATATCTTAAGAGAACTTCAATTACACTTCAAGGTAAGTACCTCTCGTCTAATTTTCATTTCTCGAAAGTGAGAATGTTTATGATCAGGACCCATATTGATAGCAGTTTTTATAACTGAAAAGGTCATCCTGTTTAAACATGTTATTATTATTATCATTATTATTATTTTATCAAAGCTGTGTAAATCGAGCTGAAACTGTGCATCAAACCTTGGGCTTCCTCTATTTATCTCACCTATTGTAAGGAATATGTTTGAAAATCTTCATTATGAATCGGTATATTTCAAAGAGCTACACAACGAGCAAGAATACCTTTCACCGACAATATACAGAACGGGGGAAGCTGTAGTGTCAACTATTACTAGTTACTACTCTATAGCAACGAATTATTAATCTGGCGCATGCTCAACGGAAATCCCAAGCGGCTTGCTGCAGAGGTTTCTCACGGGGCATGACCGGGGGTAAACAAACCAACTATACGACACACAAGCCACGCCATTGACTTCGTAAACGCTAAAAGCCATGCAAGAGAGAAATCCCTACTCGCAGGGTAGTAACAGTAAGGTGAAAACATAATTATTTTTAGTCTGTTCACAGACCCTCCATTTTCTCTTCAAAGTCTGTCTAGCGCGGGTGATAAGAAATATAGCCTGTGCACAGACCCCCACCTCAGTAAAAACTCGGAAAATGAACCCGATTTCCGATTGTTATTGAGGCCGGAGGGGAGTCTGTACACAGGCTATAAAAAATATAAATCGCGGGGGATTTATTGACCGCTAGCGCAAGTGGGTAGGGGTGGGGGAAGAAGAAAATAGACGCGACCACCTTCCGTAAGAGACGGCCTATCCTAAACACCAAAACTTTCCCAGTAAAAGCCTTATAGTTGGAGCCTCTAGTAAACGACCACCTGCCGTAAGCGACCGCAACCACTTTTTGGGCCTGAAAGTTAACTGATTTTTCATTGTTTTTAAGCTCTTGTAAGCGACCACTTTACGCGGCATTTTCTGATCTCTATGCTCGCTGTGTGCACTATGCTAGAATATACGACTTGTACTAACAACTTTAGTAACATGAACTACACATGGCGCACAACTTAGGAATTGCATACAATAAATTATCTTCCATAAAGTAGATGTGACAGCCAATGTCTCTTTTTATCTTATTACGATTCTTGCTTTGAGTGTGAAAAACCATTCCTTAAAGGAAAGGAATGTCCTGGCGAATATGCTCACGGTAGATCACCACGTCAAACAAATATTATATCTGTTCACTAGGACAGTTACAAAGGCTTCATAACGCAATATCAGACAAAAACAAAATTTCAATTTAATTTGCTTTGTTAGCTTTAAGAACCAGAATTGAGAAATGTACTACTTGTTTATATTAACGGCGTTTTGACCCGTAACGACAATAGTTTTTTAAATTTCCGGTTAAGTCAAGTTGTAGTCACACTATATTTTGGGGAGCAGAGGGACTGTTTCCTGCTTAAAATCAATGGCTCACTTCCTTATTTTTATTCATAATGGTGGAATTTGAAAAGGTACTATACTGCCCCGACTTAAAAATGGTACTCATTTTCCTTGTTACGAAAGTCTTCCAAAAGGGTGCAATGTTCAAATGAGTAACTGTTTTTAAACTCTCAAATGAGATGCTACGTCACGCAATGGTCAGCGACAAGCCTGGTGGCCTAAGTGTGCAGCCACCCACTCCCCCAGGAAAATTAAATTGGCAGCACAGTAAAAATCACCTTTTGGCGATTCTTGTTAGATCTATTGATCTTGATGCCATTTTCATTGCCGTCCCCGTTGAACATTACGCGATTTAATTTTTTTTGTTTATAACTATTATTAACCAAAGCTTCGCTTTTAGACCTGGGTAAATATATATATTACCTGTTGATTCAGTTATTTCACATTGGTATGCCCGTGGAACGGGCGAGCGTACGGTTACGTGATTACCAAAACTTCTCGGGTAACAGCTGGGGCAAGTAGATTACCACACTTTTTTTTATATTAAGTATGGGGCTACGCTCGTGCGCGTGGAGCTCCATTTGCATTTTTACGGTAAAGAAACCTTGGAGTTTTAGTGTAGCTTCAGCTAATACAATGCCCACCTTAGTTAGAAATTCCCAAGTAGTTTTGATCGTTCGCTTGATTTGTCCCGACGAAAAGGGTCAACAATTTCTTATAATTTCTTTCCTAGGTACGACATTAGCAACTCTAGCGACGACGAACCGGTAATGGGGAACATAAGAACACGACGAATTTCATGACGACGACGTCTGTTGACTGGGAAAAGACTGGAACGAGAACGTCAGTTTCGGCGGGAAAAAGGAAACTTAAGGTGACTCTACCCAGTTATTTTGTGAGGGTACCATTCTACTTTGAAGCTCGCTGGTATGCCCACCTTTACTTTGATCGTAAGTCTAACATATAGTATGAATAACATATAGATCAATCTACGATATAGCATAAAATTTTTGGCAATCGGAGTAAATGTCACGTGGTTATAGTGCCACGCCTCTTTGGGGTCTGAGTCGAAATTCTGCTGTTGCCGGTATTTTTTCGTGAAAATCTCTCGGCAACATATAGTGCGTATTAGTGCCTTGCGTTGAACACTGACTTTCACCAAAATCGCGAAGACCCAATGCGAGAAATTCAGCGGTTTTCAAATTTCGGTCATAATTTATGCGAAAATGAAAAGCCAACTTTACACGATTATATCTAATAAACTATCAGATTTATCCCTTTATTTTGGGGATCTTTATAACAGATGGGTCCTTGCAAGCCAGCAAAAAACTTTAGGGCCTTGTAAATGCGCGCGATTTCGAGCAATGCAAACATTTACAAATTATAGTTTTAGCTAGTTGTTGACGTTTGTCAGCGTTTAAGAGTCCTTCTCACGAAAATAGCATGTTCTTAAAAATTCGTAGTTTTTTTTCCTTCAAATTTTTTTTAGGGCCACAATTGATTAACTGACTACCCGAATTCTAAATTTCATGATCATTGAAAAACTGTGACATTATCTTCTATAAGCCCAAACTTGAGTAAACATTGAAGATTTTTAGCGTTTTGGCTGACTTTGTGCTTTGGGAGTTTTCTATTGTTTCTAGTGTGTCATGATACAACATTCTTGTTCAGCACGCATGCAATGACCGCGCTGGGCTGACTTCCGAACAGTTGGTCTGAAACTGCCTGTAAGTTCGAAGTGTTTATTCGAAGTCTGGTTATTTAATAAGGATGTGACCGACGATAAAATAGCCATGATTGCTATGCGCTTGAGAATTTTCGGGGGCATTGATTACTCATGATTACTGGCCGCTTAATGTGAGGATGGCCGCTTGATGGTTCAACTGTATAATAGAAGTGGCCGCTCAATAGAGGTTTAATTTCCCATTCTTTTCTACGATTATTTCGGGACATTGATTACTGGCCGCTTAATGGAGAATGGCTGCTTAATAGGTGGCCACTTAATGGAGGTTTAATTATATACAGAGTGGGATGATAACCATGTATGCATAATAAATCAGTGAAATGGCTGAGAGGAAATCCTGCATGACGGGTAATCTCGCTGAAAAAGTTCTCTGCGATCTGAAAGATCATAGACAACACGGACTAACATACTTTGACAAACGTTTAACCCTGGAGATTAAGAACCACATGCATTTCTAAGGTAAAGGAACCTTGAAGTTCTAGCTTAACTTTAGCTCATGCAATGCCTACCTTAGTCATAAATTCCCAAGTAGTCTTGCTGTTTCACTTGATTTGTCCCGACGTAAGGGTCTAAGAGGAAATTATATTTTGTAAGACAAAAATAAGTTAAAAGTCAATTGCATTTTCCTTCACAAAAATAACAGGACTTGCACAAAACTTACCAAGCAACAATCAACCCTTCTACCAAGCTCGAAAAAGTTGAAGGGATTTTTCCCTTTTGTAATTTAGCTTTCAGTTTCACTTTGATCAAATTACGTCGACAAAAGGAACGTACAGTAAGTGCTTCCAGAAATAGCTTTAAAAATGTAGCAAATCAGGAAAAATTTGAAAACTAATGAAGCATATGAGGAGTCACATTAAATCTAATATCAAGTTAATAATATTTCTCGAAAGAAATAATAAAAGACTCGCAAACTAGAGCTCTTATAACAAATTCTTTAGACTGATGGAATCTTCCAGTGAGGAAGTTGATCTTAGACTTCCTGTTTTTCTCCTTATATTACACTGCCGGATATACACCTTGTGTGACCTTTAACAAGACTCGCACTTTGTGTGTGATTTGAAGTAAAATGGAATTTTTATTGTCGAATATGTATTGTCATATACCCTATCCCTGAGACTTTCTTGACGGTAGCCGGTTAGTGGAGACTCCTTAGGAAGAGCCACATTTCATGGAAAGGCTGGAATAAGTGTCGTTGATTATGCCATATGTGATCAAACGTTATTTTCACACATCCTAAACTTTATTGTTAAAGAGCCCACGTATTTATCGGATCATAGTCCACTGGTGACCTGGTTAAGTACTGACACCGATATTCGTAATCAAGATACTTCACCAGAGAGTGATACTTTAACACGATGTGGGAAAGCGACTCTACACCACAATTCAAAGCAGCTCTTCAATCTCCAAATTTGCAAATGATAATTCAAGAATATTTAAGTGACTTCAATTCAGCTAAAAATGTTAACACTTCCGCGGAACAGGTATAAATATTCTTATCACAACGGCAACACGGTGCCTAAAGATAAGAACGACGAGACGACATAAGCGCACCTATTCACGTTCAAATAAATCAAAGAAAGACTATCGTCAACTCGTGGGTACGTTGTTTAGAAAATAATCAATTAGTTATCACCTCTGGTTTTCCCACAGTAAATTTTAGGAAATGATAGAAATTCAGATTATAAATATACCATCCTTGTTCTGGAAACACAATACTTTTCTTGCTGTTTATTGCACTTTAGGTGTATATTTAAAACCAAAACAAAAAACAAAAAAAACAGCAAAACAAATAAGCAAACAAAACAAAACCAAAAAGAAAAAAAAGAAGGAAGAAGGGAAAAAGAAGGTCTTAACAGAATTTGAACCCGGTACCTTTGGGTTGACCCGACCTCACATAGCCACTACGCCATTGAGGATGATCACATGATTTGGTGAAAAGTTTCAAATTTAATGCCTTTTTCATGGAACTTCCGCCGGCAAACGATCGAGCCATACCTAACCGATTGAAAAAACGACTCGAAGCAATCGGATGAAATTAAGGCTAATTGAAACCAGGCTACTGACAGTAAAAAACGATGTAAACGCATTTCATGGCAATGAAAGAACATATGCGATACAAAGCCGACACAACTCCTCCGCGAAGTAGGACGCAAAACATAAGCTTATGTTTTCTTATCTCGATTTCCGCTGTTATTTTAAAACTTATGCTCAAAATCACATCCATTTCCCCCCGTGATCTTGGGGAGTCCTTAAGAAGAAGAAGAAGAAGAAGAAGTGCCTTTATTTACCATACATTCATTCATACACAAAACCTACTACATTACTACAAGGTCAGAGATCAAGCCAGCGTCGAAGTTGAAGGAGTCGAAGAGCAAATGCTCATCTCGTCAAGTTTAACGCCTGGACGAGTCAAAGGCTCTTGAATCGTACTAGTCTTAAATTTGGTAGGACCTCTATCCTCTAACCGTGCTGTAGCGCACGATGCACGCTCTCAGTGAGGAATTTGATGCCACCGAACTTCGGCGACCGCGTGCTTCTTGGGAACGATAGATCTTCGCGCTCTTGAGTTCGGACCCGATTAATTACGAAGTGCGTCTACTACAAGTGAGCGAGAGACTCATTTGCATATCCCTGTCCGTGCAATAACTCGTGGTACGCTCGCGCGTACCCACGAGTTAAAAATGGTTTGATAAGGAATGTCGCTTAAAAAGACACGAATTAAGTAAATTGTCAAATGAAAAACACAGAGATCCATTAAATACCATGCACTCTACGTGAAAAATATCATATTGTTTTACAGCAGTATAAGAAATTACTGAGACATAAAATAAATGAATATTCCAACAATAAACTTTCAGAATTAGAGGATATAACGTACAATTTCGATACTAAAAAATTTTGGAATTGCTTAAAATCAATGGATGACTCTACAAAATACAAAGACGCTCCACCAACTACAGAAGAGAATTGGATGAATTATTTCCAGTGTCTGCATTCTAATAAGCCACTTACTTATGACCAACAGAACGTTGTTAATGAGTTTAGAACACGCGAAGATATCGTAATGCAATCACGACCTCTAGACTACTTCATAACAGAAGCTGAAATAAGCAAGGAAGCAAGAAAATTAAAGAATAACAAATCTGCATACTCCGACAAAATAAGAAACGAAATGATTAAAACTAGCTTACCAACACTGCTACCAGTTTACCATAAACTTTTTAATACTGTTCTTAACTTAGGAACGGTGCCTAAAAATTGGTTCAACAGTCTTGTAACTCCCATATTTACATCTGGCGTAAGAAATGACCCATCAAATTACCGCGGGATTTGTGTTTCTAGTTGTCTAGGAAAGTTGTTCTTCTCAATTTTAAACCAAAGACTTCTTGAACACGTCACTTCGCTGAACATACTCCACAAGTCTCAAATAGGCTTCTTACCGAAAAATCGAACATCAGACCACCTCCTAACATTACGAACTCTTATAGACAAGTACGCACACTATCACGGTGAAAAAGTATACGCTTGTTTTGCTGACTTTTGACTCAGTCTGGCATGACAGACTTTTATATAAATTATTACAAATTGGTGTAGGGGGATGTTTCTATAAGTTAATCAAAAACCGATATTCAAACTCTTCGTGTGCATTGAAAATAGGTACGAGTCAAACAACATCTTTTAGCTATTCACGAGGCGTACGCCAGAGCTGTATTTTAAGCCCCTTGCTTTTCAATTTATACGTTACTGAGTTACCATCCGCATTTCAAAATACTTTATCAGACCCTATCATCCTTCCAAATGGCACCAAATTAAATTCGCTTTTATATGGCGATGATTTAATTATTATATCACGATCTAAAATAGGATTACAGAACTGTCTCAACACACTATCCTCTTTTTGCAACTGTTGGATGTTAGATATAAATTCCAAAAAGACCAAAGTCTTATGATCTTTCAAAAAGGAGCGAAGAAAAACTCCAATCTAGAATTACATAAAGGTAAAGAAACCATTGATATTGTCCATGAATATACATATTTAGGAACCAGTATCTCCTCAACCGGCAATTTTAATATCTCACTCGAACACTTGAAAGAAAAGGCTCTTCATGCTCTTTTTCGTTTAAGAAAACACACAAACTTTAGCAAATTAAAACCTTCTCTTGCTTGCAAAATATTTGAAGCGATGATTTCCCCAATATTATCATATAATAGCGATTTTTGGGGATGTATATGTAAAACATGATTTTAAAGCTTGGGACAATACCCCAATTGAAAAAACCCACTTGAAATTTTGCAAGCGCTGCCTAGAAATAAGCAATAAAGTTTCAAATGTTGCAAGTAGAAGTGAATTAGGACGATTGTCATTAATTATTAATATTTACAAAAACATCCTTTATTACGTATTGTATCTTCTGCGTAAAAACGAGGATACTATTGTTAAACAAGCCTTTCGTACGTCGCTAAAACTTCACTGTAATGGTAAAAATAGCTTTACCATAATCTTATGAAAATATCTGAATATCATGACCTGCCTGATTTTGATCCTAACAATTTGAGTGAAGCTCAGATCAAACACTATATAGATATAACTAGTAACAGTTGTCACTACAGCTGCCCCCGTGATGCAAAGTGTTGCATTATTTTTATTTGCAAATTTTTATAGTCTATACCGTATGTGTTGACTGTTGTTATGTTGTAATAGTCTTTTAACTCAGATCAGAAAAGGTGTAGCCTGAATTTGAGACGATTACTTTGAGTTGTTTTTACTCTGTCAGGGGGAAAATGAGTCGAAGTAATCGTCTGAAATCCAGGCTAGAAAAGGAGGAAAAGGCAATAGGAGTTTGGAACGAACAGAGTATGGAATATCGACGAAGTCGCAGTTCGTTTACAAATAAGTTTATTAAAGGATATCGTTTATTGACAATATTACTATATCTAGTGTTATTTAATTGAAAAATTGGTAAAAATACTGTATAACTAACAAAACGGAACTACTGCCTATGCAAAATATGGCTATTATATATAATTTTTGTTTGCATAGTGGCAAGAAAATTGTGTTGATCAGAACGATAATTGTTATTCGTTGTGTAAAAATGATGTACAGGATATATGCAATAGAGAAACTAAGTGTCCCATTCAACTGTGTTTACATGAAGATAACATTAACTTTAAAAACTAATTAGATCTCTTTGTGCTATTGCTTTTACAATACGTAGCTGTTATATTTTTTTTCTTTTTTGTTTGCATGTTCGCAGAAAACTGATTTAATTAGAAAGATAATAAATCTTTTTTTTCTAAAATGGTGTAATAGGCTATAACTAACTCAGTGTTCCACTCAATTGTCTTTGCAAGAAGATAACAATAACTTTAAAAAACTAATTAATTGGCCTTGTGCTACAGTACAACATGTATCTAGAAACTGAGCGCTTCACTCATCTGCCTTTGCAAGAGGATAATCTACAATAACTTTTAAAAATATTTCATTGAATGTCATTGTGCTACTGCTCATGCAATATGTGGCTGTTATATTCATATATATACTATTATACGGCATGCAAAAAAACGTTTTAATCACAAAGGTCATTAATCATTGTTTGTTGAACAATAATGATATATTAATATGGTATATTCAACACAGAAACTGAGCCTCAAATTAATCTGTTTATGTGAAAAAAGATAATAAGGGGCCAATTTCAGGTGACTGAATCCTATCAAAACTAATAAACAGCAACTGTCACGTTCTACTTTAGAACTATAGAGTGACTAAAAGAAGAGTGTCTATTTGTTGTCACTTGAGTCACTGACCTATTCATGGTCTTGGGCAATTGCACGCGAGACAATGAAAATTTGAATGTTTTAAAATAAAATTTTGAGCAATAAAACTTATACCATCAGAAAGTTGAGACAATGGGGTGTTTGAAATTACTGAGATCTTGTGCATCTTGTCCATGTGCTTAATGTGAGAAGGCATGAAATCCGGAGAATTTGAATCTCATCACATTTGGAAATTTTGGAAGGAAATTTTAAACAAAGTTTTTACATCTAAGAAAAGATGACAATAAACATAAAAGTATGTGTGTATAGCCTTTGCGTTACACTATCATTAGGCCATAAATTATCATATCCAGCTACTGGCACTCTCCTAAGAAAATAGATACTGAATTTGTGTTACGGACATTACGTAATGTCCGCAACATTAAAGGTACCTTTTTTCAGTTCCTCTACATTTCATGTGCTATTGATGCCGCTCAGTTAGTCTGATGTATACCTTATTTTAATCTCAAAATATTTCCTGGGTCAGCTTTCTCTGCTCAGAAATTATAAGTTGAAAAGTATTGCGGACATTACACATTGGTTTTAAAGACTTCATACAACTTAGAATCCTCTTTCAACTTTTTTCTAAATTTTCTTGACCTTCAGTGCTTGTCTTGGGCATAATTTATTGCAATTGACCTTGTTTACAATCAACTACAATGAATTTTCATTTAGAGGATTGGAAAAGGAGAAATTGAGTAGCTGGTCAGGGGTTTTGTACTGTTGAGCATGCCCAGAACTGTTTGTAAGTACATTTGTATGCTTTTTGAGGAAAACAACTGACCATCATTGTTTCTTCCCGTTCTGATTTTCTACTCACACTTGAATGAGTATTATTTTTTGAGTAGACTTTGTAATGTAATAATCTTAATGTAGTGAACAATGTGCAATTTTAGTGCAAATTAATTTTACATTTTATCTGTATTTAAGTCAGACTGAATGACAAGAAATGATAATTTATTTCAGTTAAGCTAAATCAGTTTCAGAAAAAAAACAAAATAATCTCCTCAGTACTGAGGCTTTTTTTCTCACAACATTTACTTGAGATGTATTAAATTAATTTTGAAATCATTTTAAGGAGTCAGTATAACAGAAAAAAATCTGACTGGTATTGCATGATACTAGGTCAGCAGGAGATTATAATTATAATATTATAATAGAACATATTAAATAAAGTAAATAATAATTTCACAGCTTCATTTTTAGACAAGAAACTACAGAAAAAATTGACATAGCGGCATTGAGCAACACTGACTAGAAAGTGAATGACAAAAAATGTGTTCCC
>OZ038004.1:16316616-16401616 GCA_964035705.1 Porites rus | reverse complement strand
ATATATCCCAGAAGCGCTCAGGCATAATAATATGCCAGGACTTCTACCTGGATGAACCGGAAAGGATATAGAACAACTACCTATTTTTTTTCTTTTTACGGCTACGGGTCGAAATGCTAAACGCGTTATATATCCTAGAAGCGCTCAGGCATAATAATATGCCAGGACTTCTACCTGGATGAACCAGAAAGGATATAGAACAACTGCCTAATTTTTTTTTTACGTTTACGGGTTGAAATGCTAAACGTGTTATATATCCTAGAAGCGCTCAGGCATAATAATAACATGCCAGGACCTCTACCTGGATGAACCAGAAAGGATATAGAGCAACTGCCTAAAATTTTTTTTACGGCTACGGGTTGAAATGCTAAACGTGTTATATATCCTAGAAGCGCTCAGGCATAATGATATCATGCCAGGACTTCTACCTGGATGAACCAGAAAGGATATAGAACAACTGCCTAAATTTTTTTTTTACGGCTATGGCTCGAAATGGTAAACGAGTTATATATCCTAGAAGCGCTCAGGCATAATGATATCATGCCAGGACTTCTACCTGGATGAACCAGAAAGAATATAGAACAACTGCCTAAATTTTTTTTACGGCTACGGGTCGAAATGCTAAACGTGTTATATATCCTAGAAGCGCTCAGGCATAATAATAACATGCCAGGACCTCTACCTGGATGAACCAGAAAGGATATAGAGCAACTGCCTAAAATTTTTTTTACGGCTACGGGTTGAAATGCTAAACGTGTTATATATCCTAGAAGCGCTCAGGCATAATAATATGCCAGGACTTCTACCTGGATGAACCAGAAAGGATATAGAGCAACTGCCTAAAATTTTTTTTACGGCTACGGGTTGAAATGCTAAACGTGTTATATATCCTAGAAGCGCTCAGGCATAATGATATCATGCCAGGACTTCTACCTGGATGAACCAGAAAGGATATAGAACAACTGCCTAAATTTTTTTTTACGGCTACGGGTCGAAATGCTAAACGTGTTATATATCCTAGAAGCGCTCAGGCATAATGATATCATGCCAGGACTTCTACCTGGATGAACCAGAAAGGATATAGAACAACTGCCTAAATTTTTTTTTACGGCTACGGGTTGAAATGCTAAACGTGTTATATATCCTAGAAGCGCTCAGGCATAATGATATCATGCCAGGACTTCTACCTGGGTGAACCAGAAAGGTTATAGAACAACTACCTAATTGTTTTTTACGGCTACGGGTTGAAATGCTAAACGTGTTATATATCCTAGAAGCGCTCAGGCATAATAATATGCCAGGACTTCTACCTGGATGAACCAGAAAGGATATAGAACAACTGCCTTTTTTTTCTACTCGTCGAAGTTCTAAACGTGTTATTCTTAGAAGCGCTCAGACTTAATAATATGCCAGGTTTCCAGCGACTGATTTTAGCTGATTTTGCGGTGCGCAAGAATGGATAATTTACCCGACTTGTAAACAGATATTTCCTTCAGCCGATTGTGTCTCATGCAGGAGAATGTCATGTCTGCGTTGTTTTGTTTCTACTGAAGTTTTATCAAAGAAAGCTTAAGCGAAAATAGGGAGATCGCAATTTATACTCTTACGAACTATAAATTAGGGCTGACCTGGAAGACGCGTTGAATTGTGCCGCCATCCTTCAAAATATAACCTGGCTGCGTTTAGGGAGACAATTTCCTCTTCCATCCAGATGCACTTGGTATATGTGTTTGCGCGAATCTTCAGACAAAGAATTGGGTATACACTGATTCGAATGGCTTGGCGATACTAAGTGCTTAAGTCTACTTACCGATTACAACATGTTTTGGAAGTATTGAGAAGCGCGCCAAACGAAGTTGTCACAGCGTTCTCGAGCGAACACGGCGCGACCTGGATTGATAAAAATTACCATTACATGCAGGTATCATGCCAGTGATATCTCCTTTCGTCGCATAGTGAATAGTTTGTGAGCACATCCTCGACTCTCGAAACATTTGTCTTGCGCCGCTATAGAAGTTGCTTCTCCCGCGAACCATAGGTAGATTTCCCGCTTAACATAATGTTTGATAATTTATGCAAAAGTTGACCTCGTGAAAGTCAGCAGTGCATTAATCGACTCAAAAATAAACAGACTTCCTAAAGGGTTTTGAACACGGTTTTAATTAAAGTACTTTACGAGCGCTGCGGTAGTTGACCGCAAAAGTGTTACGGTGATGGATACTCAACGGGATGATTACGTCACTTCATAGCAACCAGACGGTACGAATTTTTTAACTTCCGGAGCGCTGAGGCTCGTAGTGCCACAAACTCATGATTGAAACTGGATATAATCAAACTTCCCGCAATGATAGATTCTGCCCTATTTGTAACTCTGCTATCTGAAGACGAATTTCATTTTCTCTTCCATTGTCCAAAATATTCAATCCCAAGGGAGAAATTCTACAATCAAATCCAACAAACTTCTGTCGACTCTAATCAGCTATCTTACACAGAATTAATAATTAAATCGATGAATTCACAGAATTTTCCCGTAAATTCACGTCTATTGAAATTTGTCTCATTATGTAATGATTTACGTACTAATTTGTCATCAAATCATGCTGATGATATTTGATTGACTGTGGTAATCATTGCAACTTTATGTTAAAGCTTTTGCAATACCGTAACTACATATAGTCATGCAAATAAAGCTTATGTTGTTGTTGTTGACAACCGGACTGGTGACAAATTTCAGTGGTTGTATTACGAAAAATAAGTTTTCCCTCAACTCCTCCCAATTTTCTACTGATCCCCTACAATTTTATCAAGGTACTACAAATTTCCGCATTACATGAGATTGAGGCAGTTTATCAGTTTTAATCCTCTACTAATCCCATGGAATCAAATTACCCTCCCCTCCCATCTCCCCTTGCTCCAGTTCCCTTACCCCTTTTGTTAGCTTGTGAACAGGCTCTCTGTTTTGGTAAAGGGTGAAAAAAAACCTCGTGATTTTTTCAGACCACACTTTCCCCAATCAGAGAGCCTTTTTACAGGCTACCCTTTTGTCGCTTGCTACGCAGGCTAGACAAATTGTCGCTTTCCGTGCTCATCTGTAAGCAAGAGAGGATGCTCTCTAGTCAGTAAGTAAACAGCTCGGCTCGGAGTTTTTCTCCCCCCGGGGTGGGAACTCATTGATGGTTCTGTTTGATCAATATCGATATCTTAAACAACCGAAGTAGATGTGTGACTGGGATGGGCTCTAGCGTTGCTCTTTATGCTGCTTTAAAGTATTGTTTGGTAGCCACTACCGCGCGCTGGCTCCACTGTTAGCAGTTCCTGAGGTAAATGTAACCCCAAATTACAGAAGGATACCACTAGTTGTAATCAAATGTCGCCATCGCCCAAAAGCACCGTATTTTTAACGTTCAGCGTAAGGAGGAAACAAAAAATCTGGTTTGGTGCTGGCTGCAGTGCCAATGGTCTGTGAAACATCTTACGAACATCTCCTACAATGCTGGTAAAATCACGGTCCAACGTTTTCTTTCTGTTGAAGAATTTAAGCCCCAACCTCTCCCCTTCTCGGATGTCTTTGTTTCGGCTCTGAGATTTGAAGTTTTCTGTGATCTGGCGGCAATATAGTTCCCAGTCTCTTAACGGCCACCTCCCTACAACGGACTCAAAGAGGACCCAAGAGGGGGTCCCCGCTTTAAGCTCGTTTCCAGGGCGTTTTCCGGAGAAAATGGGAGAGGCGGGAAATGCTTTGCTTCGGTACCTTTATCTGACTTTCTATATAGGTAGTCACTTCTCTATAACAGACACAAAAGGTGTCCGGGATACACGGAGTTGACTGCAGTGCTTCAGTCGAACCCCCAGGGTATCTCCAGATTTGACACATTTCCCCGCTCATTATCATATCTGTGGTTGTGCAGAATCAGTATATAGCTATACTATATGCCACACGCTTCATTTCATTCAATGATTACCCCCACCCTTAACACTTCTAAAAACCCTCTTTTCAGGTGATAGAAAATGAAGATGATTTTAGAGTCGGTATATCTTCAATAATTGAATATCATTTTTGTGGTATAAACGTCGAGGTTTCTTTTCGGAGAATGAAATGCCACACGGGGGTACTTTCAAGTTTCTGTAATGGCCTAGTCAGGAAGACTCCGCCCGAAAGGGGTATCTTTTTCAGAGGTCAGTATGAAAGAAAAGGGATTTCACCTGTTGAACTTTATGAAAGGGTAGCGGCACATCTAGTTGTCAGTTTCGGTAAGGAGCCCATAACCCGGACCGAGCAACTTCAATGAGCTCGTTTCTGACGGCGTTTTCATGGACCAGTTTATTCTTAGAGCGGTTTTGGGGCGAATTTTAAATATCTTTTAAATTCCACAAACCAGTCAGCAAAACCTACAGACCTAAAAATGATATTTTTTGCCTTTTAATAACGTTCAGTTTCCTTTTTGATATCTTATACTTCGAATGCCCTCAGAGACATGGTGGAGATTCTGTGTTCGCGCAAAAAAGTGCCCTAAAATGTGTCTAAAAATAAACTGGTCCGTAAAAACGCCATGACATAGGCCTAGTATGGGAGTTGCTCTCTCCGGGTTGTGGGCTCCTGTTTCGGTCTGTTAAAAGGCCCAAAAGTGCTCAGCATGCTCAGAGATGTATTTTATGGGTGTGAAAAATTCTGGAACACGTTCTGGTTTTCTTATTTATGTATATTTTAAAGACAGTGTATTTACAGCAATTATTTTTCCCTTTGCTCGGTTTTCTCAGTTCTTTTTAGGGGAATATGTTACATAATCCCACACGGTATTAGTCACTGTCTGAAAAGTTGGTGGCGGCTTTGATTGTAATAGGGGGGGGGGGGGGGGGAGGAAAGGGCGGGGCTGAAACAATTAGTAGCTGATAACAATAACAGAACAATGGACTATATTTTTTCATTCCCTGCTCATATTCCCCGGCTCAACATGTTTAACCATCCTACTAAAACTACACAAGTCAGAATTTTTCGATTTAGTGTACTTACCACATTTTCTTGGACTTCACTAAATCCTCGGCGGCTGTTGTCATAGCGCAAACTAGATATTCGCATAACTCACCGCGTCACTTTTAAACGAATTTGACATTACATCTCCAATGTTTACCTGCGAACGTCCTTGTTTGACTCGTTGGACAACTGACACAAAACTCTGTCGCGGTGAGAGGTCCGAAAGAGTTTCCAAGACAACTCTGCCTTAACGTTAAGAATAGTATTCCTCTGAGTTACTCATCTCTTTCTGGTAAAACGACTGTTTGACCACTCCACACGAATTGACAAATCTCCATATTTTAGAATTCAACCTCAAACAATGCGACTCTCTTGGGAATAACCATTTCTAAAGAATTAATAATTAAGGTAATTCCTTTGAAAATGATGTACTATTCAGATTTTTTATGTCCTCACCCCCTCCCCCGAGCCCCGCCCTTTCAAGAATTCCACAACTCGGGCTTAAAAGGAAAAAAATGGTGGCAGTCCCCCCCCTGACTGTCTTAAGGTGATGTTACAGGGGACGATTCGCAACGACGATTTTTAGCGCAAATAGCGTTGCAATGTTGGAACAATGTTGTAACTATTCGAAACAATGTTGCAACAATGTTGCAACGCTGTGTTGCGCTAAAAACGTCTCGTGTAACATCACCTTTAGAAAACCAAAACTGTATATCGATTGCCGACACGAAGAATTAGGTTGTGAAGGGAGGGGTGACTGGGAGGGCCACATAGTAAGAACTAAGTTGTGAAGGGAGGGGTGACTGGGAGGGCCACACAGTAAGAACTAAGTTGTGAAGGGAGGGGTGACTAAGAGGGCCACACAGCTCCACTGACAGCTAAATAAGAAAGCTAACTAGCCGAGCCAACTAAACGTTTCTAACTAAGCGTTTCTTTACTAAAATCCAAGATCAGATCAAAAATCCGGATCATTGGGATTTTTCGTTAGGAAAAGAAACGTTGTATCCAAATGTGAAAACATGTTTTTCACCTAAACGCCAGTGTGGAAACAGGTTTTTCCCTTCACAAAAGACTCAAGAGGGGGGTCCCCGCTTTAACCTCGTTCCCAGGGCGTTTCCCTGACAAAATGGAAGGGGTGGGGACTGCTTTACTTCAGTACCTTTACCTTTATTTGACTCTCTCTGTGTGTAGTCACTTCGATTGGGAGATTGCTGGGAAAAATTTATGTGTTCCTCACTCCCAGCAAGACTGTGGAAGAGTTCCAAGCCAGCAAGGTGTACCTACAACATGCAACCTGACTTACTGGAAAGTTTCGCAGCAGGGGTATCTCCAGGCACTTCTGCCCGGTTTGGGTGAGGCCACAGGACAAAATTCAGACCTTCTGTCGGGGCTAGAGGGGGGCACAGAAACATGGATGTGGCCAAAAGGCGAATTTATCCCGTCAGGGGGTGGGGAAGTTTCTGGCAAAAAACTCGTGCCAGATATTCTACACATCAAATGCCAACAGACACCGACAGTTATATTTTTCCAAGCAACACTTTCCATCTTTGGACATATCACTTCTTCCAAACTCCCATCCAGCAAAAATTGACCTGAAGAACATACATTTTTTTAGAAACAGATTTATTGGGTGCCCCTGATGCATGTTATGGCTGTAAAAAATTCTGGAACACGTTCTGGTTTTCTTATTTATTCATATTTTAAAGACAGTGTATTTACAGCAATTATTTTTCCCTTTTCTCGGTTATTTTTGTTCTTTTTAAGGGAATCATTTGTTAAATAATCCCTCACAGTATTATTCACTGTCTGAAACGTTGGTGGCGGCTTTAATTGTAATAGAGCCAGAGTGCGGGGGTTGAAACAATCAGAGCTGATAACAATAACAGAACTATGCGAAAATATATTTTTTCATGCCCCTGCTCATTTTCCTCTGAACATGTTTAACCATCCCGCTAAAACTGCACAAGTCAGAATTTTTCCAATTCAATGTGCTTACCACATTTTCCTGGACTTCACTAAATTTTCGTCGGCTGTTGTCATAGCGCAAACTAGATATTCGCATCACCGGCCGCGTCACTTTTAAACGAATTTGACATTACATCTCCAATTTTTACCTGCGAACGTCCTTAGTTGCAACGTGACTCGTTGGACGACGGACACAAAACTCTGTCGAAGTGGGAGGTCCGAACACGTTTCCAAAACTACTCTGCCTTAACGTTGAGAATAGTATTCCTTTGAGTTACTTATCTCTATCTAGCAAAACGACTGTTTAACCACTCCACACGAATTGACCAATTTCCATATTTTAGAATTCAACCTCAAACAATTCGAGTCTCTTGGGAAAAAGCATTTCTAAAGAATTTATTAAGATGATTTCCTTGAAAATGATGCACTATCCAGATTTTTTTTTTCCTCACCCCCTCACCCGACCCCCGCCTTTCAAGACTTCTACAACTCGGGCTTAAAAGGAACAAATTGGTGGCAACGCCCCTGATTGTCTCAGAAAACCAAAACTGTATATCGGTTGCCGACACGACCCTGACACGACGAACTAAGTTGTGAAGAGAGAGGTGACTGAGAGGGCCACACAGTAAGAGCTAAGTTGTGAAGGGAGGGGTGACTGAGAGGGCCACACAGTAAGAACTAAGTTGTGAAGGGAGAGGTGACTGAGAGGGCCACACAGTAAGAACTAAGTTGTGAAGGGAGGGGTGACTGAGAGGGCCACACAGTAAGAACTAAATTGTGAAGGGAGGGGTGACTGAGAGGGCCACACAGTAAGAACTAAATTGTGAAGGGAGGGGTGACTGAGAGGGCCACACAGTAAGAACTAAATTGTGAAGGGAGGGGTGACTGAGAGGGCCACACAGTAAGAACTAAATTGTGAAGGGAGGGGTGACTGAGAGGGCCACACAGTAAGAACTAAGTTGTGAAGGGAGGGGTGACTGAGAGGGCCACACGGTAAGAACTAAGTTGTGAAGGGAGGGGTGACTGAGAGGGCCACACAGTAAGAACTAAATTGTGAAGGGAGAGGTGACTGAGAGGGCTACACGGTAAAAAATTACCAGAGATCAAGACATCCCGGGGAGCTGACAGCTAAATAAGAAAGCTAATTAGCCAAGCTAACTAAACTAGAAACTCAGAGTGCGTTTCTTTATTAAAATCTAAGATCAGATAAAAAATCTGGATCATTAGAATTTTTCGTTAGGAAAAGAAACGATGTATCCAAATTTGAAAACAGGTTTTTCATTTAAACACCAGTGTGGAAACAGACTTTTGTCGTCATAAAAGGACAAACGGACGACGGGGAAAACTCTACAATGCTCTCTGGGAAAGGCCTTTTCCTGGGGACACTCGCTGGCTGCGAAAAGGCGCGGAATCCCTTTCGCCTGTTGAATACCCTTGAGACAACAATAGTACACAGAACTTGGCTCCAATGTAGAGGTTTAATCCAAGACGTAACCAGGATGTAACAGAAGAAATTCGTACAAAGCACTTGTATTTAAGCCTAAGCTAATGATGCGATACAGATTACATCATAACTCAACGAGTCAAAATAACCGAATACAAAAATCATTTCTGAAAGACTATTGGTGGAAATGGAAGCTTGTAGTGAAGCATTAATGACTTCCAAAAGTTTACACAAGTGGATATAACTGTTCCTCACAGGTTGATTATAGCTTGGAGGCTACTACAATCATGACTCGACAAATAAGTTTACGCTCAATAAATATCAACAGGTTGTTTACGGTTTAGACAAGCTAGGACTAAAGAATAAAGAATTTCTACATTGGCTTTTTACATTTTTATCAGCGAAAAGAAAATAACTTAATAACAATAAATTCTCTTTTCACATTCCTCCACCTTAAGTTTCAGCTGTCCTCAGCCGAGTGGAGAGAAGAAAAAAATGAAGTTAAAAAGATAATTGTCTTAAAGAGAAGAAACAAAAGCGCATTGAATAAAACTGGAACCTTGTATTTTGCGTTTAGTTTTGAATTTTTTTTAATATTTGTTTTTCTGGTTTTTGAAATTTTGTATTTGATTTTGTGCCTGAACCGCGGCATAAACCGAACTAGCCTGAATATAGGGGCCTCGGGGGTCCAATTAACAAAGCAATAAAATAAGCAAATAAAATAGAGTACGCTAACTGGAATTTGTAGCGTTTGTGCAAAGGACACTTCGTGAGATCAATTCATGTGGCTTCTTTTTTTGTTGTTGTTGCAAACTTGCGTAGAGCCATCCGTTCACGCGGTGTCACAACAGGGCTGAAGACGCCGTGAGATAGCACAGTTAAGACCACGTGTTGCTTTGAATGCGTATGACTAATTTAGTATAGAACCTTACCCTGTTGCTGGGGTTGTTTCAATTGCCCAACAAGGTCTCCCAGGTTCTTACACTGTCCTAAGAAACCAAATCGTTTGTCTCCGAGTTCCTCGCTGTGTATCGATTGCCGACACGAAGATCCAAGTTGTGAAGGGGAGGGGTGACTGAGTTGGCCAAACGGTAAAAAAGTACCAGAGGTCGAGTCCTTCTGGGGAGCTAAGCTCCACAGGTAAATAGCAAAGCTAACTAGCCGAGCCAAAAAACTGGAGAAACTGAATTAAGTCGTCGTATTTATACGCAGTTATCAAATGAATAGTGCGACAGGAAAAAGGGGTACAGTAAACGGCAAAGTTACCACCAACTTGCAGATAAAAGGTGCCAACAATAGAAATAAGAAAACTTGATATTGAAACAAACCACACGCGAACAAACCTATGAAATAGCAGTCCTACGCATAACTAAAAGCGAGTAAATGTAAAACTACAAAATTAGTGATTTAACCCAGTAATTGAATAAGCAATTTGACTACAAAATTAGAATTGAGACCTTTGTAGACAGTAAGAGTAAACTGATCAGCCAAAAGAATAAAAACTACAACTGTGTAACTATAATAAAAGCATCAAAAACTCTATCATATTGTCAATAGACACGTCTAAAATGACTCTGTGAAATATGGTATAATAATGAAAATAAGAATTGACCACTGATTCCTGATGTGCTTCTCAGGTGACTACTGAACAAGTTACTACTGCACAAGGTGTGCACACGACTAGTCTTCTAAAACAATCTACGAAAAGTACATTTGATTTTCTCTTCGGGATAAGGAGTTTCTACGCCATGAACGATCCACTTTGTATTTGTTACACAAAAAAACTGAGTTCAACTTCAGATAGGAACCGCTTCACTGCATTCGCTTCGTATCTATACAACAAAAAAAGCAAAAAGAAACGTTAGCAAGCCAGTAAAAGGAAAGGATAGTGATTTCAGCTAGCGAGGTACAATATTCTAAATCTGTTAGAGCAAAGGATAATATTTAAACTGGTAACTTCATTCTACAAACAACCTTATTGTAGATTATTGATACTTTCATACCGTAAATCCCCTAGGAAGCCCCCCTATCCAATAAGCCCCTACCCCCCCCAATTTCAGGGAAGAAAATTCTTTTCTTTTAAGGCCCACTCCCACTATTCTTAAATAATAGACGTACGGTAGATGCAATTATTAATCACGATTGTAACTCCTCACATGGACTGATCCCGTATGGTTTATTCACATGAAGTTCAAACTTGTTTTTGATGTTCGGCTGCGCGACCTCCAACTTCATATGATTCAGTTTTTCTACTTTGGCTTCGGTCTCTATTCGGAATAGAGAATCGATAGTCATATCACAATCTTCGCTTAATAAAATAACCCCCTCTCTATTAACCCCCCCCCCCCCCTTAAACATGCTTGAAAGAAATAAGTCCCCGGCCGGGGGGAGGGTAGGGCTTAATAGAGGATTTACGGTAGGTTCCTACCTTTCAGTCGGTGAGTATGACCTCTGTTGCATCCCAAACCGACCACTCATCAAAAATACCAAAATCATTTTTCCACCCAAAGCACCATACCTGGAACCACTCCTAAGCGATCACCGTTCGTAAGTGACCGGCAAATATTGGCATTTTAGGTGGTCCCTTACGGCAGGTTCTACTGTAATGTTACAATGGAACGAACTCAAACAGGGCCACCGACACTTTGTAATGTACAGAAATGTTCTTGTGTTTGACTGCCTAAAATATCCTAAAGTCAGAGTCCTTTTTAACTGTTGACATGACCTGTCATTGGCAGCTTGATGTTAAGTGGCACCGGTTGAGTTCGTTGCCTTATAAAAATTTTGTTTAAGCACGTAATATGATCCCAGGTTTAAATACATCCCAAAATACCTTGCTATTTATTTGATGCCGTCAAACTCAAGCGTCACGTCATCACCAATGAGAACAAACGGCGCCCAGTACTTCACTGCACTAAAGCGGTCAGATTCTCTCATGGATTTCATGGCCTCATTCAGAGCCTCACTGGCACTTCTTCCATTGACTAGTTGTCGGTAGAAAAATTCCATGAACTTCATCGTAGCCTCGTCGTCAATCGCCCAAAGGGACACCAGAACAGAACGAGCACCAGCACCCAAAAATGCCCGTGCGATGCCGACCACACCCTCAGATTTGACTTCTCCCCGAGCACTATGACAACAACTAAGTACAACAAGTCTTACCCTAATCTGTGCCTTTAAAACATCTTTCATAGTTAAGATAAAGTCCTCTGCTGGATCCACGGATGAACGCGTTGTGTTTGGGGCCAAGGCAATTTCTCCTGTTTCCATTTCACCGTGAGCAGCAATATGCACCAAAGCAACAGAGGAAATACGTCTCAACACTTCATCTTTTGTTGCCTGCTTTCCAACGAGAGGTACAGTGTGAAGAATTTCCCCAATCATTTCCACTTCTTTTTCGGCCCACGCTAACTGCTGTAGCGTCGTTACCTCCTGTACCCACGGATCGCCGACAAGAAGAGCGCCAGTCTTGCTGTGCCAATCTGCTGGAGAGTCTTGGATTAATCGAAGACTAGAAAGCGAGGGGAGCAGACGAATTCTAAACGTTTCGCAGAGGTACTTTGATTTCATGTCCATAAAAGCAGCATAAGGCGCCAAACACAGAGGTCCTTCTGGAACAATCACAATTTCATCGCCGTCGAGTAAGTCTCTTATAGGGTCTATAACAACATCATACAATGTTTGTAAAGACTTTGTCTCAAAATATGAAGGGTGACACCTTGGCTTACTGGGGGATCTTTCTTCCGCTAGCTTTTTATCGCTTGGGTTTCTTAATGAACGATCTTCACAATTAACATCAGCTCTTACACCTATTACTTTATGTGTAGCCTCCAATAGAGACTGAAAATAGGTTGTGACGGACATATCAATCTCAGTTCTTCTAGTTTTGATTTCATTTCCTTTCTCGTTCACCCAGAGAACTATTCCTCCCTCGCTGATACCCATGAAAGCTGTATTTGGTGGTAAGTAACTAGCAAAATCACTTGAGCTTGTACAAAGTGTTCCCATTTCTGGGCGTAACCCTTTAAGGCCATAATTGAACTCCAGAAGATCATTTAAAGCTCCTGCGCGTCCTTGATCAGCCGTTAAAAGTGCCTCAATGACTTTACCTTCCTTAAACTGCAGCTCCCACAGCCTCAAATTAATATGATCATACGTACTTTTAAGGCTAATCTTCCATTCGTCGTGAGATATGAGATTTCTCCTAATGTGGTCGAAGGCTATAACACTGTTCTTATAACACTGAATAGCTCTCTGGAATTCTCCAAGACTGTGATAGGCGTTGCCAAGATTACCGTACGCTTTTCCTTCTCCTGCCCTGTCCCCCACTTCTTTCCAAATTTTGAGGTGCCGTTCATGGTATTCTATGGCTTTCTGGAAATCTCCAAGACTAAAATAGGCGTTGCCAAGATTACCGTACGCTGTTCCTTCTCCTGCCCTGTCTCCCACTTCTTTCGAAATTTTGAGGTGTTGTTCATGGGACTCTATGGCTTTCTGGAAATCTCCAAGACTTCTGTAGGCGTTGCCAAGATTACCGTACGCTCCTCGTTCTCCTGCCCTGTCTCCCACTTCTTTCGAAATTTTGAGGTGTTGTTCATGGTACTCTATGGCTTTCTGGAAATCTCCAAGATTTCTGTAGGCGATGCCAAGATTACCGTACGCTTTTCCTTCTCCTGCCCTGTCTCCCACTTGTTTCGAAATTTTGAGGACTCGTTCAAGGTACTCTATGGCTTTCTGGAAATCTCCAAGACTGTCATAGGCGTTGCCAAGATTACCGTACGCTGCTCCTTCTCCTGCCCTGTCTCCCACTTCTTTCGAAATTTTGAGGTCTCCTTCATGGTACTCTATGGCTTTCTGGAAATCTCCAAGATCTCTGTAGACGATGCCAAGATTACCGTACGCTTTTCCTTCTCCTGCCCTGTCTCCCACTTCTTTCGAAATTTTGAGGTGTCGTTCATGGTACTCTATGGCTTTCTGGAAATCTCCAAGACTTCTGTAGGCGTTGCCAAGATTACCGTACGCTCCTCGTTCTCCTGCCCTGTCTCCCACTTGTTTCGAAATTTTGAGGAGTCGTTCAAGGTACTCTATGGCTTTCTGGAAATCTCCAAGGCTAAAATAGACGTTGCCAAGATTACCGTACGCTGTTCCTTCTCCTGCCCTGTCTCCCACTTCTTTCGAAATTTTGAGGTGTCGTTCATGGTACTCTATGGCTTTCTGGAAATCTCCAACATTTCTGTAGGCGTTGCCAAGATTACCGTACGCTTTTCCTTCTCCTGCCCTGTCTCCCACTTCTTTCGAAATTTTGAGGTGTCGTTCATGGTACTCTATCGCTTTCCGGAAATCTCCAAGACTGTAATAGGCGATGCCTAGGGCGTGCTGGAAATCTTTAAAGTTGACAAAGGGGTCGCCAATATTACCATTAACAGTTGTGGTTGTCATATTTTTTTTGCTGTCTTTGCTATTTCAGCTCAGCCACGTATTGTGGTTTCTTTTTTCTGCTGATACCATTTCTCTTTATGTACGATAACGAAGAGGGTCCGAAAAGTAAAATTAAAAGTTGGAGTAAAAGCTTATTTATTAGCTCCTTTACTATTCGTTTTTGTCGATCACACTCGCATTTGATTTGCTTCAAAAAGGGATCCTTCTAGTACGTGTATTTCATCGTTGTATAATATGACTTGATGGACTGGGGTCTTCTCTAGAAAAGGAAAATGTTAACATTCGTTTGGTGATAATGATCGAACTTAAAAAAAAAAAAACAACAAAGAAACAGATTTACCATTGTTTAAACATGGGATATTATATGGCCGCGCGGAGATGGGAAAATTCTTTCCGAGTGTTGAAAATATTTCACTCGTTCACTGCGCTCACTCGTGAAATATTTTTTTCAACACGAGAAGAGAAATTTCGTATCTCCAAGCGACCATGTATTGTTCTATTTATTATATAAACACCGATGAAATACCAGACCATTTTACTTAAATAGTTTTTTGGTCTCAAAGGTGCGGTTTATTATGAAGCCATAGCAACGGTGACATTTACAAATGTGAAGATAACATGTTATTTTCACGTGTGAAGATATCAAGTTTTCGCACGAAAGCTCACTTGGTATTTCATTGGCGTTTATATAATAAAAATTGTCTGTCTACTCATTGTACATTCATCTACCTTCCACTGAAAAAATAAATCCGTTGTCAACAAACTACAAACCGGGCCAGCGGAAACATCAGTTCAGAAAACTCAAATTTGGGAAAGTGAACTTATTTCTAAGGGTTAACATCTCTGGGTAGTGGAATACAAGTGTTTAGCAACTGAAAAGAAAACCTATTTCTTTACCACTAAAACACTGAGAAAGTTACAGTTATTTTAAGCTTGCGGGTTTTCAAAAAACTATAATGGTTCATATATAATAGGGATAGCCCCCAGGCCGCTGGCCCTGCTCGGTTCCAGCTCAAGTCCGTAACTCGGTGTGAAACCTGAGGAGTTTTCCTTTTTTCCCTCCTATTTTCTTAAGTAGATCTATAAGTAGGATGAGCATGATCGTCCGAGGGCTGACGTAGTACTAAATAGGACTGTTGCATTGACATTGACTGACGCGCGGTAATCATCTGCACAGTCAAAGTGAGTTGTATTACGTCAGTTGATGGTACAGTCGAACCTCCTAACGCGACCACCTCCCATAACAGACCGCCTATCTAAAACTCATGCACCAAAACTTTACCAGTCAAAGCCTTACAGTTGGAACCTCTTGTAAGCGACCGCAACCACTTTTTGGGCCTGAAAGTTTAATGATTTTCCATTGTTTTTAAGCTCTAGTGAGCGACCAAAATCGACCACTTGACGCATTCTCTGATCCGTAGTTCGCTGTGTGCACTATGCTACTTAGAATATACGACATGTACGAATAACTTTGGAAACAACATTGAACTACTTATGGCGTAACTTAGAAATTGCATACATTAAGTTATCTTCCATAAAGTAGATGTGCCCAGACCTCTTCTTGGAGGAGATCCCCTGTGGATCGATTCTTGTAAGCGACCACCTCCCGTAAGCGACCACTAAGTCTTTGCATTTTGGATGCTCGCTTACGGGAGGTTCGACTGTATTGAACTCTGATTATTGATCTGACTGGGCAATTTCGCGATGTCATTGGTCGTCTGTCAGTTAAGTAGTGATTTTAATATTGGCTATGAAGACTCGTATTGTCATTGGACAGTTGACTTTCCATCCGTCTATATTGTCACAGTTAAACAGTCGTTTATGTTAGTCAAATTGTCGGTTGTACAGTCATTCTCTCGTAACTAGTTTTGCTTGAGTCCGTCAATGAAGTTGTTTGTACGGTGCCGGCAACTGTTGACTACGATTCAATGACGTTTGTTCTCAGTTGGTAAACCAGCTTTCTAAAGTGGGTCGTTGATAGTAGTCTGAGAATACGTAATACATGTCGCAGAGTCCCAGTCGACTTGATGTTTCGTCTGTAAATGGTGATCAGCAATGTAATTGTTGACGTTACCATTTCTCGTCGCTTGTTTGCGTTCGGTCAGTCGCGTGCTAAGGTTTCTGTCGGTTTCAGCAATGTAAGTAGCCTGACAGCCGCAGCATTTGATCTTTAATACTACTCCCTGTCTGTCCTCCGGTTTGTCTTTGTCCTTGACATTAGAGTGTGCAACACGTATATTGTAAGGTTGTAGTATACGCGCGATAGTTTCAGAGGTGCCTCTGAAACTATCGCACGTATACTATACCAAAAAGAGTGATAAATAGTTTGAATAAAGCGATTTTAAAAATCATCCGCGTTTCTTTGTCCGGAAATAAGACCACTTGTCCGGAAATGGGTAAACTGCGAAGAGCAGACGTATTTCCGGTCGTCGCTTCTCTCCCGGAAATACGGCTGCTGTTCGCAGGCTAGGAAATGGGGCGAGTAAAATTAGTTTTTGACGGCACTAATTTCATTTACGTCATTATCTCTATAGCAAGAAATTATTAATCTGGCGCATGCTCAACGGAAATCACAAGCGGCTTGCTGCAGAGGTTTCTCACGGGGCGTATTAAAACAAACCAACTACGCGACACACAAGCCACGCAAATGACTTCGTAAACGCTAAAAGCCATGCAAGAGAGAAATCTCTGCTCGCAGGGTAGTAACAGTAAGGTGAAAACATAATCACTGAAATAGAAAATCAGATTACATGTGGCAATATCATTAAGGATGCAGTTCATGAGAATTAAAACGTCATCATGACTTATGATTATTGAATGTGCGGGCCTTCATTATCAAGCACTGAATCCATGTAAAAAGTACAAAATACTCATGCAAGACTGAATTTGTATGAAGTGTCCACAAACAAGGTGATCCGTTTCTCCATTGGTCTCCATTCTAAACATGCATGAGCGTGTTGAGACAGTGCATGACAGAGCCATAGATTTTGAAATTCCCAGACTGACAGTCAATGTACACTTTCCCTGTAATACATGAATTTATCGTGAATTAAAGTGCAGAATGGATTGATCTTATGGGAAACCCTATAATAATTATCTGCTTGCACGGTCGTTTAATTTTTGAAACAATCTTCTGCCAATGGAACAGTTAAATTTTACCTGACTCATACTGAAATTCCCTGACTTATTATGATATACACTGCAGTAGCAAAGATTGAAAATCATTTGATACGCTAGCGAAGCGTAATGAACTAGTTTAATATGTCACTTGTCCACTCCCTCCATAGCTCGCGTGCATTAAACCTTACTGTGGACAGGTTTCAGACAAATAATAGGCTGATTAATTCTAACGGACTTTCGTACAGTTGTAGTCTGCGAGCAGTCACTCTTTTTCTTCAGATTTCGGGAGGGGAGTGAATGCGCGCGCGAGCGGCGAAGCCGCGAAACGGGAAAAACGAGGGCAGCAACCCGAGATCTCCAGTCTCGTAGCTTCAGTCACGAGCTTTGTTATTTGAGTGTCTCGCGCGTTTTGCTCGACGGACTAAGAAAAAAGAGACACTGCTCGTAGTCTAATAGACCTAATACAATTGAACCAAATTTTAAGCTTAAAACAATAAACTGATCCTTACGGGAGGAGAAAAAATAAATAAAGAAAACAAAAATAAAGTGGTGAATTATATTGTAATACAATTAATTGTAGTCTGATACACACTTTTTTTCATCCACGTGTCGTGTTGCGTTACATACACAGTTATTTGACTCTGTTAATGGCAAATATCAAAAATCGAAAGAAACTGCAACTGATTC
Source organism: Porites rus (assembly GCA_964035705.1). NCBI lineage: Eukaryota > Metazoa > Cnidaria > Anthozoa > Scleractinia > Poritidae > Porites > Porites rus. The sequence goes on along the minus strand of OZ038004.1, from coordinate 16,383,989 downwards.
AAACTATTTGAAATGTCATACTTTACTCGCAGCACTTCACTTTCCACTGGAAACTACTAGTTGTTCTTGAAAGCAGGAAACGACGATGGTATCAGTTCTCCATAAAGAACTTGAATACAAAGATGATCAGAATCGAATCCGAACTTCCAGTTGGTAAATAAACCACCCCGGATCAGTCAACACGAAGATTACACGAAGATTACAGATTGGCTAATACAGTCTATCATTTATTAGTGACATCCAACTAGTGGTCTATTATCAATGCTGCGTTCTGATTGCTTGAGCTACTACTAGGCTATATGTTATGGCCCACTAGTAGCGAAAAGCGCTTTGAAAACCAAAACAATGGCGACTGAATCTCGTTTTGCTAGCTAAAGTTGTTTTGTCGCGATATTTTTGACCATCTAGCTGGATTTTACTAAAACAATTATTCCTCTCGTCCTCATGGCCTCTGAGTCAATAGCCCGTTCGGCCTTTCGGCCTCATGGACTATTGACTCAGAGCCCATTCGGGCTCGGGGAGTAATTGTTAATTGGTGAAGAATAATTAGGAGAGGGGAGGAGAGGGGAGGAGAGGGAAGGAGAGGGGAGGGGGGCTTAATAGAGGATTCACGGTATTCATATACCCTATCCCAGAGTAAACTGCTTGAAAACCATACCATTCACTGCGGCACATACCTATATGGCCCATATAACTATGGCAGTACCACCCCCTCCCTCAACCTCGTCCCCAGGGCTTTTCCCGTCCCACCCTTTTTTTAAGGGAAAAGCCCTGGGGACGAGGTTGCCCCTCCCTGCCTCCCCCCTCCCCCCACCGGGGTTGGAAGGCAGTGCTTGAACTGGGCGCTTGAATCTCTCTTCACTTTCACTCCTCTCGTTTTCAGAACTAAACAAGACGCTTGACACAAACGAATACAACTGATGAAGGGTTCTGATTTTCTTTCCACTGGAACTACAAACTCGGTCCGACTGATCCTTGGCTCGTAATATTCTATTGGCAATCCAACACTTTCACACGTACAACTTTGCGAGAATTACATCAAAAGAGCCCGTCTGCTTTGAGGGCTGAAACTGCAAGTTCTCGTTTCCAATCTGATCCCCCTGAGAACCAAACTTGACACACAGACGACAGTTATCTCTCATAGAAGGAGAAAGCGAGTTTCTTCCTCCGCCGGTCTTCTTTCTCAGAGTGAGTTCAGCGATCGCCGACATAACATGGGTTTTTGCAATAAGAGCATCGTGTTTCCACATTTCTCGCGAAAATTTAGGGGAGGCCAGCCAGGCCTGTTATGAATAAACTTTCATTTCCGGAATGTCATTTTTAAGCCAATGGTATTTACCTTCGTCTGGGCAAAGTACAAATAGCTACAAATGAAAATTCACGGGATGATGGCTCTTTTTTCCTCCGCCAGCAAGTACAAGTAGCAAGTGGCCGCAATGTCATAAATTATCATGATCTTTCGTCGAGAAACATCACTTTATTTTAAAACGAACACGCAACGAGGGCAGCATTACTGGTCCATAATCGGTCGTCACCTTCTATCTCGGACTGTCTTAACTTAGTGCGTCAAGTGCTTGATGGCCGCTTAATAGAGTTGACAACAGTCGAAAATCTCTTTTTGGAAAGGCAAAAAGATGGCCGCGATCGCTTAATAAAGGTGGCCGCTCAATAGTGAATAGTGGTTTAATTTCCCATTCTTTTCTACGATTATTTTTAGCCTGTTCACAGACCCTCTATTTTCTCTTCAAAGATAAAAAATATAGCCTGTGTACAGACCCCACCCCTCTCCTCAATAAAAGTCGGAGAAGGAGCTCGATCTCTGCTTTTTACTGAGGGGAGGGGGGTGGGGGTGGGGGGTCTGTGCACAGGTATGAAAAATATGAATCGCAGGAGATTTATTGACCGCTAGCGCAAGGGGGTAGGGATAGGGGAAGAAGAAAATAGACGGACGTTTTTCATTTTTCTTTTTCACTCTACGCGCTTTCCGATGTTTTCGAAAAGAAAAATAAAACGTCTGCGTACAGGCTTAGGGAGCTTAAGCAAAGGCGTTTGTGAGCACGGGCGTCAACCGGAAGTGAGGCCTTTACCCTCTTAACATGACTTGACGATATAAAATTTGTACTGTGAAAAATCCACTTCCGGTTGACGTGCGTTGCTTAAAAACGCCTTCGCATAAGCTCCCTTTAATAGAGGTGGCCGCTCAATTCAGAGCTGCTTAATAGGTGGCCACTTAATGGAGGTTCAACTGTATACAGAGAGGGATGATAACCATGTATGCACGTCTAATTTGCCAGTCAAAAATGAGAAATTGTCAGCTGAATTGTCCTTGATGCGCGAGATTGATGTCTTTAGTCCGCAGTCGTGAGACTCACGCACAATGCGTGAGAGGTGGCAGGTATACAACGGTATAATTATAATGCATTTCTAAGGTAAAGGAACCTTGGAGTTTAAGTGCAACTTCAGCCTATGCAATGCGTACCTCAGTTATAAATTCCCAAAAAGTCTTGATACTTCGTTCCACTTGTCACCACCAAAGGATCTACGAGTAAATCATATTTTGTAAGACAAGCCGGATAAAGTCAATTGCATTCTCCTTCACAAATAACAGGCACTTGTACAAAACTTACATGAAGCAACAATCAACCCCTCTACCAAGAAAATGTTGAACCTATGGGATTTTACCTTCCTTTATAATTAAGCTTTCTGTTTGAATTTGATCAACTGAATTACGTCAACAAAAGTGACGTAAGTTCTTCCTGAAATAGCTCCCAAAATGCAGCCATCTAGGAAAATTTGAAAACTAATGAAGTACACGAGAGAACACATTAAATCTAATATTCTGTTGTTAATATTTCTCTGAAAACAATAACAAAAATGTCAGAAGAAGATCTTATAACAGATGCTGCAGACTGATGGCATCTTCCACTGAGGAAGTTGGTCTGAGACTTCCTGTTTTTCTCCGAGCACTGCCGGATATGATTCGTGATTATTGAGTGACCTTCTAACGAGGCTCAGTCACTTTGTGTGTGATTTGAAGTAAAATGGAATTTCAATTGACATCGCATATGTGCTGTAATATACCCTACCCCTGGGACTTGCTTGACGACCGGACTGATGACAAATTTAACTCGTAATATTGCAAAAGATAGTTTTTCCTCAAACTCCTCCCAACTTTATATATCCGCTAGAATTTTATCAAGGTGATATGAATTCATTACATGAGATTGAGGCAGTTTGCCGTTTTTAATCCTCCACTAATAACGTGATATCAAATTACCCACCCCTCCCTCCCCTCCTTCCTTCCAATCCCTTAATCCTTTAGACAAATTCCCGCTTTCAGTCCTCATCAGTAAGCAAACAGCTCGGAGTTTTTCTCTCCTAATGACGTGGTATCAAATCACCCACCCCTTCCTCCCCTCCTTCCTTCCAATCCCTTACTCCTTTGGACAAATTCTCGCTTTCAGTCCTCATCAGTAAGCAAACAGCTCGGAGTTTTTCTCCCCCGAGGGTGGGAACTCATTGATGGTTCTGTTTGATCAATATCGATACAGTAAAATCCCGCGTATAAGAACCTAGATTTTAAGAACCACATCCTTTGACAAGGCTGGATTTCCATTGTCCGTATGTGCAGTTCCTTGTTTGTTGTTACGCAAGGATTAAAACTACCATTCAAAGCATATGGAATTCTTCCGAAACAAATCGTTTGTAATAAGCCGAATATTAAATAACCGACGACGAAACTTTTAGAACATAAATAAGCAAAAGGGATGATCGAAGGGAACTGTTTAGCGGTTAAACGACTCAAATGATCACACACGGATAACTAACACGAGTAGAATTAACAAATTACAGCAATCACAGAGGTATGAGATTCTTTATTATCTAATGCAATCTAAATGTGCAAATGGCAAAGTGTTGGGCCAACAATTTTGACCGAGACTGTAGCAGACTTCCGGTGAAAAAGTTAAGATTTCGTCTGTTACAGAAAAGAAGAAAAGTAAGGGTATCTGAACGGAAGGGTATCCGGAAAAATATCATTTCTTACTATTCCTCCGCATTCACAATTAATCCACAACCACGACGTTGAAGTGTACGCTCCCATAGCGTTTTGACTTTTCTTCGATCAGAGTACGATAGCTGATGAAAATTGTGTCTTGCCATCTCGAAATATAAACGATCGCACCGAATTCGACTGATCTAAAGCTCGTCAGAAGAGATCCCAGCGATTAAAGACAAAGGCATTTCTTAATCAACAGCGGTGTAACTGAAGCTAACGTATTAGATGCATACCTCAGCTGTAAATTCCCGAAACTTGATAGTTCGCAAGACTACAGCAGTGGGTCCTTAATTGATTCCTGGTCCAGCGGGTCCCGCTGTAAACAATTCCTGTAATCAAAGGACGCCGTCGCCCAAATGGATCATTTTTTTTTCTCGTTCAGTGTTAAAGGAAGCAAGAATCTGGTTTAGTGGTGGCTACAGTGCGTAAGAAAGGAAGACTTTAAGGCCATCTCCCCCCCCCCCCTTTCTCTTATGTACTTTTGCTTGCCTAGGGATGGATCCCAAGTCATCTTTGATTTGGCAATTGCGTCCACGTCCCTACAACGGATACCTAGAGAGGGGCTTCGACCCTATAATTATCAAGCTATTGCTTACGGGATCGGTTTAAAACAGCGGAAAATATTCAAGTATCCTCTTAAAAGGTGGTACTACGAGTTTTGGATAGACTGTGGCTTATGTGAGATGATCACACATGGAAGTTCGACTGTTATAATTTTCTCCAGTAAAGGCTTCGCAGCAAAGAACCAAAAAGTACAAGCCACTCCGTTCGTTTGCTGAGGCAAGATGTTTAAATGTTTTGGTCACCAATTTTCCAACGGAAGTTGAAGCACAAAGATTCTCGAATATTTTGCAGGTTTTTAATTTTCCGGTTTAAGCAGGGGCACCCAACGAGAATATAGTTCAAAACCACTTAAACATAGCATTGTTAAACCTATTTTAGTATAAACGGTAGATAAAGGCATATTTTTATCCCCTAAAAATTTTACATCTGTTCGGATTTCCTAGCTGAAAGTCTAGTGATCCGAAAATTATAGGAATCAAAACTTACCTGTTCGAAAATTTCAGCCAGAAAAAGGCCCCCGAAAATTCTAGGCGAACTTTTTAGGCTAAAAATCCGTTAAAAATGGGCAATTATACCATTTTTTAGATATTCGAAAATCCTAGGAGAGGCAGGCAAGCAAGACATTTTACAGCAAATGTTCCGAAAATTCTAGATCTCAAATCGCCTTCCGAACAGATATTTTCCGAAAATTGACGTTGGGTGCCCCTGTTTAAGCAGCAACAGCGACAAAGACAGAAGCTACAAATTTCATTATAGAACCTAGATTTTAAGAACCTCATTCTTTGACAACGCTACATTTCCATTGTCCGTATGTGCAGTTCCTTGTTTGTTGTTACGTAAGGATTAAAACTAGCATTCAAAGCATACGGAATCCTTCTAAACAAATCGTTTGTAATAAGAAATATTAAATAACCAACGACGAAACTTTAAGAGCATAAATAAGGGAAAAGGGACGATCGAAGGGAACTGTTTAGCGGTTAACCGACTCAAATGATCACACAAGGATAACTAACACGCGTAGAATTAACAAATTACAACAATCAGAGGTATGAGATTCTTAAGTATCTAATGCAAACTCCCTTTGCAAATGGCAAAGTGTCCCAACAATTTTGACTGAGACTGTAGCAGAAATCCTGTGAAAAAGTTTAGATTTCGTCTGTTACACAAAAGGAGAAAAGTAAGGGTATTTGTACTGAAGGGTATCTGCAAAAATATCATTTCTTACTACTATTCCTTCGCATTCACAATTAAACCACAACCTCGACGCGGAAGTGTACGCTTCCACAGCGTTTTGATTTTTCTTCGATCATGGTACGATAGGTGATGAAAATTGTGTCTTGCCTTCTCGAAATATAAACCATCGTGCCGAATTCGACTGATCTAAAGCTCGTCAGAAGAGATCCCAGCGATTAAAGCCAAAGGCATTTCTTAATCAATGGAGGTGTAACTGAAGCTAACGTATTAAATGCATATATACCTCAGCTGTAAATTCCCGAATCTTGATAGTTCGCAAGACTACAGCAGTGGGCCCTTGATTCGTGACAACGGATTAAAGGATCTACGAGGAAACGATACCTTGTAAGACAAGTTTGTGTATAAAAGTATATTGAATTTTCCTTCACAAATGAATTAACGGGACCTGCAGAAAACTAACCTGAGCGTCAATCAAAACTTTTACTAAGTGAAAGATGAATCTTGTATGAGGGATTTTTCCCTTCATTTAGCTTTCAGTTTCACCATAGTTAATTAAAGTGGAATGGCTGGGAAACCCTTTGTTATAGGTTTTTGTTAGCTATTTTAAACCTGACCATGCACAACGTTCAAGAACATTCCTATCACTCTGAAGTTTTTGACCAATAGAAACATTGCACTAATTTATTCAGTCACAATCTGTGAACAAAAACCAAAGGATTGTGCACGGTCAGGGAGCTTCCAACATAACCTACAGCACCATTATTTTCAACTTTGATGTTTGCCTGGTTTCCTGACCAGTCTCCTTTACTAACTATGGTTTCACTTTGATCAAGTTAGGTGTAACGTCAACAAAAGTGACGTAAGTGCTTCCAGAAATAGCTCCCAAAATGCAGGTAGCCATGAAAATTTATACAGCATACGAGGCGTGACGTCTTATATACAGTTATCAACAGTATCTCTGAACAAAATAACAAAAAGCTGTTTAAAAAAAAACATCTTAAAGCAGGTGCTGTAGAATGATGGAACCTTCCGCAGATGAAGTTGATCTGATTCTTCCTGGTTTTCTCCGAAAACTGCTGGATACTGATATGCCTTGTGATTGACCCTCTAACGTGGCTCACACTGTATGACTGCGTGTGGGAGTTTTTGGAAGTAAAATGGACTTTTTTGTTGCAGATGTGCTGCCATATACCCGACCCCTTCCACTTGCTTGGTAACAGCAAGGGGAATAGGAGAAACAGAAAAAAACACAAGTTTCCCAATTTTCCATACCCGCCATAATTTTATCAAGGTATTACACTTTAACAACACCAAAAATAGTTTAACATGAAATTGAGACAATTTGTTTCAGTCTTCTTCTAATCCTATATGCCATCAAGTTCTACACCCCAATGGCACTCACTGTTATCAGATTCCCTCAGTCCTTTCCGCGCACATCATCATCAAATACCCTGGGTTCACCAGGTTGGGGATGGGGGAGCAAGTTAATACTTCTGTTTGACCACAATCGACATTAAAGTCTTAAAAAACTGAAGAAAATAAATTTTTTAATGGCGCGGAAGGGTTATAACGTTTTTACGTGGCGTAACATTCTTTAAAGAAGTAATGGTTGATCCAGCGGGTCCTGTTGTAAACAATTCCTGTAATCAAACGACAACGTCGCCCAAATGGATCATAATTTTTTTTCTCGTTTAGCGATAAAGGGAGCAAGAATCTGGTTTAGGGGTGGCTACAGTGCTTAAGAGCATGCAAGGAAAGGAAAACTTTACGGCCACCCCTCCTTTCTCTTATGTACTTTTGCTTGCCTAGGGATCCCAAGTCATCTTTGATTTGGCAATTGCGTCCACTTCCCTACAACGGATTCCTAGAGAGGGGCTTCGACCCTATAATTATCAAGCTATTGCTTACGGGATCGGTTTAAAACAAAGAAAAATATTTAACTATTGTGACTGCAGCGCTGCGCAGTCAGCGGTATGTTGTAAAAGCTTAGCAGCCGCACCAGATTTTAGTAAGCGGCCGCCATGTTAGCCCTTTCTCGTGTTGTTCAAGTTTTTGGATAGTTATCGCCATCCATCGGACATTATACGGCCTAAACGGTAAGAACTGTTAAAAGAACATTTTACGGAAAATCCCAAGAGAGTATTTCACACGACATTTTGAAGTTTAGTACTTACGAATCACGTATTTAGCCTATCATGTATTTGTCATGTCAGATTGTTATCTCGGGACTCAGGATCCAAGAACTAAGGAGTAAAAAGAATGTGTTGTACCGAGGACCTGTGAATAAACTACGTTTGGGACGTTCGTGTTGATTGTTAGCAACTCCTCTTGTTGTATGTACTACGGGAGGCCAGCCACAATAACAATCGTTAGACGATCTTCGTGTAGCAGTCATGTCCGTCAACAAAGAAGCAAGACCCGAAGACCAGGTCAATGTGGCGCTGGAAGAAGAAACTGATGAATCAAGGAAGCGTTTCCTGACGGAGAAAGGGTATACGTATCAACTCAACTTGAAAACAAGTAACTTGAAAACTAAGAAATGTGAGCTGGTGAAGCGAATGAGAGGTACTCTACTGAAGCGAGGTCAGTCAACTAAACTAGTAGAATTTAAGAAAGAATTCAGCGAAGCTCAGATTTTGTATTGCGAATTTCAAGACATGGTTGAAGAGATTAAGGTTTTTGCGAACCCAGATGAGAATGTGGAAAATATTGAAAGAATGGTTGATCAAGTTGGCAGAGAATGGTCAAATTTTGAGTGTGACATTAGATCAGAGATAAAGTTTCTGGAATTTGTCGAACACCACGTGGATGATTCAATCTCTGAAGCATCCAAAAGGTCCAGTCGAGCATCCAAGAAAAGTAGTAGGTCAAAAATAAGTTCCAATGATAATGTTGAAGAAGATAGGTTTCAGTTACAAAAGGAGGAAGCTGCCTTAAAGGCTAAACTGGCCTATATAGAGAAGGAACGGTTATTGAGATTAGAACACAGAAAGACTGAGTTGACCAAATTAGAACAAGAAAGAAAGTTGGAAGAGCTAAGATTACAAAGTGAACTTGCTCAGAATCAAGCAAAGCTTAATGTATGCATGTCAGCAGATAAAGTAGAACTGTTTGATGATCAGGATCTAAACTCGATTCCCCCCGCTGATAAAGTCAAGGACATGGACAAATTCCTTAATTCAATTCCAGTCACAAGTAAGAGTGATCTCTCTCCTGGTCAGCAAGAACCTATCTACTCTTCAACTCAGTTAAGTGGAGCCCAACCCACTTTCAGTCTTCCGCGTGTAGAAAATGGAGTGCACAGTACGTTAAGCCCCAGTGCCACACCCTTTCAACCACACTCTGTCGTCTTAGAAAAGTGTATGGACAAATTAGTGGAAACAAGTAGTATGTTGGTGGCAGCTACTATGGAGCAGAACCTAGTGAACAGGCAACTAGCAATCTCAGGGCAACTGCCTAAGATTTCAATCCCAGTTTTTAGTGGAGATCCTTTGGAGTATCCTACATGGAACAGTTCCTTCAGTGCCCTTATTGATTCCAAACCAATGGACGCGCAGACAAAATTGAACTTCCTACATCAGTACATCTCAGGAAAGCCCAAACAAGTTGTTGATCAGTATATGTTAATTGGTACTGAAGATGCCTATCAGTCTGCGAGAAAGTTGTTAAAGGAAAGGTATGGTAACTGCAATGTAGTAGGGACAGCCTTTATGAACAAACTGGAGAACTGGCCTAAGATTGGCGTAAGAGATGCGGAGGCCCTAAGAGATCTTTCTGACTTCCTGCAAAAGATAATTGCCGCCAGAGAAACTACTCCTAGTCTTGCTGTCTTAGACTTTGCGAAGGAGAACGTTAAAACTCTAAACAAGTTGCCATTTCAAATTCAGAATAAGTGGAGAGGAATAGTACAACAGTGTAGAGTCTCAAAAGGAAATGGTACTTACCCTACCTTCTCTGAATTTGCTTCATTTGTGAAAGAGTGTGCAGAGAGAGCGAACATTCCCGAACTTGAGGAGCTGTCCAAAACCAAAGAGTTTGTTAGGCCTAGAGGACCATTCAGACGCTCACCAAAAGGCGAGGAGGCCTTTTCCTTCGAAACTCATGTATTGGATCCAAGCAAGAACGTGACTGCCCAGGGTCAAGGTGAAAAGGAGAGACCCCCAACCTGTTCGCAAGGGAGGAGCGAGAAGAAAAAGACCGAAGTATGTCTGTTTTGCAAGGAAGAACATCAGCTAGACGAGTGTAAAAAGTTTGCAGAGAAGCCGCACAAGGAAAGGAAGGACTTCTTCTATAAGAAATTTCTTTGTCTTGGATGTGCCTCTAGCAGTCAACATCAAGTATCCTCCTGTAAGAACAGACTTAAATGTCGCACGTGTTCTGGAAATCACCCTACATGTCTCCATATTCAGAAAACTCCCAAGGAAAGTATTACGAACTGTACAAATGTTTGTACCATCCCAGAGCAAGAGGGCGGCTCGGATCATGCCATGATTGTACCTGTTTGGGTTAGACAAGTTAGCCAACCCAGTAAAGAAGTCTTACAATATGCAGTGCTAGATGACCAGTCCAATGTGAGTTTTGTGTCGCAAAGTTTGTGTGAAAAATTGGACTTGCAAGGCCCACCAACCGACTTGCTGCTGACAACAGTGCAAGAGAGAAATGTACATGTACCAAGCAACCGTATTTGTGGAGTTGAGGTGTTGGATTTTAGAAGGGAGCATGCTGTGAAGCTACCCATGATGTTCAAGCGAGATATCATCCCAGCCAGTCGGTCGCAGATTCCAAAAGCCAGTGTTGCCCGGAAATGGGAACATCTGTGTCCTATTGCTGACGAGCTCATGCCCTACAATCCAAGTGTGGAAATCTCCTTGCTGATTGGCAATAATTGCCCTAGTATCGTCAGACCCAGAGAAGTCCTAGTGGGAGGTGAAGACGACCCTTACGGCCAAAGATCTTTAATGGGGTGGGGTATAATCGGCAAGGTGTGCAAATCTACAGGTGAAGCCAACCATAAGGAAGGAGTGTGCAACAAGGTGATGGTCAAAGAAACCCATGAACACTTTGCCTTTACGACAAAGGTGAAAGAGATTATCAACCCACAGAAGATTATTAAGATTCTTGAGTCAGACTTTACAGAAAGTTCTGCAAATACCAAGCCCTGTTCAGCTGAAGACAGGAGATTCCTCAACATCCTTGAGAATGGTATTGTAAAGAGATCGGATGGGCACTACGAGATGCCTCTCCCTTTGAAGACAGACAAACCGTCTCTACCCTTCAACCGCGAACTAGCTGTCAAGAGATGGCACCAGCTTTTAGCAAGGTTTAAGAGAAACCCCAAGTTTCTGGAAGATTATCGCTTATTCATGAAAGATGTGATTGCTTTGTGTGCAGAAGAGGTACCACCGGACCGCCATGGAGTTCAGGATGGAATGGTTAACTATGTACCACACACCGGTGTTTACCACCCAAAAAAACCAGACCAGATCAGGGTTGTTTTTGATTGTTCGGCCCAGTATGAAGGGGTGTCCCTGAACGATCACTTGTTACAAGGACCCGACCTCATGAACACTCTTCTGGGGATCCTGTGCAGATTCAGACAAGAAAATGTTGCGTTTATGACTGACATTAAGAGTATGTTTCATCAGTTTATGGTGTCAGAGGAACACAGAGATCTCCTGCGCTTTTTGTGGTGGAAGGATGGGAATCCTGCAAATGAAGTGACTGAGTATAGGATGAAGGTTCATCTTTTCGGTGCTGGTAGTTCACCTGGCTGCGCAAATTTTGGTCTAAAGAGAGCAGCAGATGATGGGGAGAAAGAGTTTGGTGAAGAAGCTGCTGAGTTTATACGACAGGACTTTTATGTGGATGATGGACTAAAATCAGTCCCTACCGTGGAGCGAGCTGTTACACTGATAAAAGCAAGTCAAGGCATTTGCGCCAAGGCCGGCCTGAGACTGCACAAAATTTCATCAAACAAAAGAGAAGTTCTTGAACAGATTCCGGCCGAAGATCGCGCCAAAGGATTAAAGGAGCTAGACTTGAAGGTTGATCCACTGCCCTTAGAACGTGCCTTAGGAGTAGTGTGGTGCATTGAGAATGACAGTTTTCAATTCCGCATCGAGCTGCGTGACCGTCCCCTAACGCGACGTGGCGTACTTTCCACAATCAGTTCAATCTACGATCCTAGTGGTTTCGTTGCCCCAGTTACCTTGAAAGGAAAACAAGTTTTGCAGCAAATGTGCCGAGACAAGCTTGATTGGGACAGCCCAATTCCAGAGAGTTTGTATACTCATTGGGAGAAATGGCGTCAGGATGTTCTGAATCTCGATCAGCTGCAAATTCAACGTTGTTTTAAGCCGGAGAACTTTGGGCAGGTCAAAGCCAGCGAGTTGCATCATTTCTCAGATGCTAGTGTAGAGGGTTATGGACAGTGCTCGTACCTTCGACTAATCAATGTGGAGGACAAGGCGTACTGTTCCCTTGTCATTGGGAAATCTAGAGTGGCCCCGTTAAAGCAAATCACTGTGCCGAGGCTAGAATTGGCTGCAGCTACTGTTTCAGCAAACGTGAGTGAATTTCTTCGTCGAGAATTGTCTTACACGGACATTAAGGAACATTTCTGGACAGACAGCAAAATCGTCCTTGGTTATGTTAACAACGAAGCTAAGAGGTTTCATGTGTATGTGGCAAATCGTGTGCAGCAGATTCGTGACGTCACTAACCCGAGTTCTTGGTTGTATGTCAGCACTGAACTTAATCCTGCTGACCATGCCTCGCGAGGCCTTACAGCGTCACAGTTATTACAAGGAACCAACTGGCTAACTGGACCCTTATTTCTTTGGAAGAGTGGAACTTTCCAGCCTGAGAAGATAGAAGAATTTCAAGTGACCGAAAGTGATCCTGAAGTAAGGAAAGCAGCCGTTTTCACATCTCGTGTAGAGAGCAGAGCTACTCAAGCCCCTGAACCGTTAACGTCAAGCCGTTTGCGCCACATGTCAAGCTGGCAGCATGCGCTGAAGGCAATAGCTTTGTGTCTACGACTGAAGAGCAAACTGGCAAGTAGAGAAGTGAAGTTGACGAGACAAACGGGTGGTGAGAGCATCAGACCATTACCGAAGGTATCAGTCACACTTACAGAACTTCACGCAGCAGAGAGGGAAGTTCTTAAGGTTGTTCAACGTGAACATTTCCATGACGAGATGCAAGTTTTAAAGGAACTTAAGGAAGTTGGAGAGCTTACTACTAGAAAGATCGCAAGAGAAAGAAATCTAGCCGTCAAGAAGTCTAGTTGCTTATATCGTTTGGATCCATTTCTCGATGAAAACGGTGTTATCCGCGTTGGTGGCCGCGTGAGACGAGCTAACCTTCCATTTGCAACGAAGCATCCTGTGATACTTCCTCGTAAAAGTCATATTACAGATTTGCTGATTCGATTCTGGCATGCCAAAGTGAACCACATGGGACGAGGTATCACCCAAAATGAGTTGCGCCAGAGAGGCTACTGGGTTGTTGGTGGATCGTCAGCAGTGTCAAATTGTATTTCCAAGTGTGTTACATGCAGAAAAATGCGCGGCCCCCTGCAAATTCAGAAGATGGCCGATTTGCCTGTGGATCGAGTTGAACCTTCGGCCCCCTTCTCGTATTGTGCTGTAGATTTCTTTGGACCTTTCCCGATCAAGGAAAAGAGGAGTGAAGTTAAACGTTACGGAGTTATTTTTACCTGTATGGCCAGCAGAGGTGTTCACTTGGAGACAGCCAACTCGTTAAGTACCAGTTCCTTCATCAACGCACTTAGTCGCTTCCTCAACCGACGCGGTCCAGTCAGACAGCTCCGCTGTGATCAGGGTACAAACTTTGTAGGAGCGAAGAATGAGCTAAAAGCTGCCTTAGAAGAACTGGATCAGAACCGGGTGCAAGAGTACTTAGTGGAGAACGGATGTGATTGGATACCATTTCAGATGAATGTACCTCATGCCAGCCACATGGGTGGCACATGGGAAAGGTTAATCCGAACTGTTCGTAGTGCACTGGAGACGTTACTTCTGAGCGCTGGCACACAGTTGGACGACGAAGCGTTCAGAACCTTCATGACTGAAGCAGAGTGTATTGTTAATTCCAGACCCTTGTCTACGAACGACTTAAATGACCCAGAGGCACCAGAACCACTTACGCCCAGTCATTTACTTACCTTGAAAGCTAAAGTTGTACTTCCACCGCCTGGAAGGTTCCAGCGAGCAGATCTATATTCCCGCAAGTGGTGGCGCCGAGTACAATATCTCGCGAACGAATTTTGGCTTAGATGGCGCCGTGAGTTTCTTCATAGCCTGCAGGCTCGTAACAAGTGGATGTATCCAAAGCGAAATCTATCAGTTGGAGATGTAATCGTATCCAAGGAAGACGAAGGACCACGTAACCAATGGCCACTCGCTAGAGTCGTAGAAGTCTACCCTAGCGAAGACGGATGTATCAGAAAAGTCAAAATTGTGAAAGCTGATGGAGAACTTGACAACCAAGGCAGACGTCGAAAGCCACCTACGTTCCTGGATAGACCAATCCACAAATTAGTCTTACTGGTACCCTCTGCAGATGAAGCGGATGTTGGTGATAGCAGCAGGGAGACCGAGGAATTCCCCAACGAGGAGCCAACTACTCAGTGAAGTCGCCCCGACAGGTGTAGAAGACACAAGTGACCGCCTTTATGAACATTTGTTTTGTTTAACTGTCTAGTATGGACATTAACTTAAGTAATTGTTAGGCAACAATTAGGGGAGCCATGTGACTGCAGCGCTGCGCAGTCAGCGGTATGTTGTAAAAGCTTAGCAGCCGCACCAGATTTTAGTAAGCGGCCGCCATGTTAGCCCTTTCTCGTGTTGTTCAAGTTTTTGGATAGTTATCGCCATCCATCGGACATTATACGGCCTAAACGGTAAGAACTGTTAAAAGAACATTTTACGGAAAATCCCAAGAGAGTATTTCACACGACATTTTGAAGTTTAGTACTTACGAATCACGTATTTAGCCTATCATGTATTTGTCATGTCAGATTGTTATCTCGGGACTCAGGATCCAAGAACTAAGGAGTAAAAAGAATGTGTTGTACCGAGGACCTGTGAATAAACTACGTTTGGGACGTTCGTGTTGATTGTTAGCAACTCCTCTTGTTGTATGTACTACGGGAGGCCAGCCACAACTATCTTCTTAAAAGGTGGTACTACAAGTTTTGGATAGACTGTCGCTTATGTGAGATGATCGCACATGGAAGTTCGACTGTTATAATTTTCTCCGGCAAAGGCTTCGCAGCAAAGAACCAAAAAGTACAAGCCACTCCGTTCGTTTGCTGAAGCAAGGTGTTTAAATGTTTTGGTCACCAATTTCCAACGGAAGATGAAGCATAAAGATTCTAGAATACTTTGCAGGTTTTTAATTTTCCGGTTTAAGTAGCGACAGCGATAAAGACAGAAGCTACAAATTTCATTATAGAACCTAGATTTTAAGAACCTCATTCTTTGGAAACGCTGAATTTCCATTGTCAGTATGTGCAATTCCTTGTTTGTAGTTACGTAAGGATTAAAACTACAATTCAAAGCATACGGAATTCTTCTAAACAAATCGTTTGTAATAAGAAATATTAAATTACCGACGACGAAACTTTTAGACCATGAATAAGCGAAAGGTACGATCGAAGGGAACTGCTTTGCAGTTAACCGACTCAAATGATCACACACGGATAACTAACTCGTTTAGAATTAACAGATTACAGCAATCACAGAGGTATGAGATTCTTAAGTATCTAATGCAAACTCCCTTTGTAAATGGCAAAGTGTCCCAACAATTTTGACTGAGACTGTAGCAGATTTCCGGTGAAAAAGTTAAGATTTCGTCTGTTACAGAAAAGGAGAAAAGTAAGGGTATTTGTACGGAAGGGTATCCAGAAAAATATCGTTTCTTCCTATTCCTCCGCATTCACAATAAATCCACAACCACGACGCTGAAGTGTACGCTACCATAGCGTTTTGATTTTTCTTCGATCAGAGTACGATAGCTGACGAAATTTGTGCCTTGCCATCTCGAAATATAAACGATCGTGCCGAATTCGACTGATCTAAAGCTCGTCAGAAAAGATCCCAGCTATTAAAGCCAAAGGCATTTCTTAATCAATCGAGGTGTAACTGAAGCTAACGTATTAAATGCATACCTCAGCTGTAAATTCCCGAATCTTGATAGTTCGCAAGACTACAGCAGTGGGTCCTTGATTCGTGACGACAAAAGGGTCTACGAGGAAATGATACTTTGTAAGACAAGTTTATTTAAAAAAGTCAGTTGAATTTTCCTTCACAAATAAAAGAACAGGACCTGCACAAAACTAACCTGAGCGTCAATCAAAACTTTTACCAAGTAAAAGATGAATCTTGTATGAGGGATTTTTCCCTTCATTTAACTTTCAGTTTCACCATAATTAATTAAAAAAGTGGAATGGTTGGGGAACCTTTTGTTATAGGTTTTTGTTAGCTATTTTGGATCTGACCATGCACAACGTTCAAGAACATTCCTATCATTTTAAACTTACTAACCAATAGAAACATTGCATTAATTATTCAGTCACAATCTGTGAACAAAAACCAAAGGATTGTGCACGGTCAGGGAGCTTCCAACATAACCTACAGCACCATTGTTTTCAACTTTGATGTTTGCTGGGTTTAATTCCTAACCAGTCTTCTTTACTAACTATGATTTCACTTTGATCAAGCAACGTGTAACGTCAACAAAAGTGGCGTAAGTGCTTACAGAAATAGCTCCCAAAATGCAGGCAACCATGAAAATTTATACAGCATACGAGGCGTGAAGTCTAATATACAGTTAACAACAGTATCTCTGAACAAAATAACAAAAAGCTGTAAAAAAATCTCTAATTAGGTGATGTAGACTGCGGAAGCCCAGGGGGTCACAAAGTGATTTCGTTTTTATTTTTCACTTTTCCTTTTTTCCAAAATGGCGAAGCGAAAATCAAAAAGTTAAAAACAAAAATGGAAACGTGATAACTAAAAACGAAATCACTATGTCGCCCCCTCCCCCCCCCCCCCGGGCTTACGTAGACGACTGATGGAACGTTCCGCAGAGGAAGTTGGTCTGATACTTCCCGTTTTTCTCCGAAAACTGCTGGATACTGATATGCCTTGTGATTGACCCTCTGACGTGGCTCACACTGTATGAGTGTGTGTGGGAGTTTTTTGGAAGTACAGTCACCTCCCTTTATAGTGGACACTGTAGGGACCTCGAGTTAGTGTCCTCATTAGCGAGAGTTCGTAATAGCGGGAGTTTTTTTCAGTCAAACGTTTGTATATTATAATTTATTTTTCCCTGGGATTTAGCTGTTGTCCGTATTACCGGAGTGTCCGTTATAGCGGGGTGTCCCCAAGGCGAGAGTTGACTCTATAATGGACTTTTTTGTTGCAGATTTCCTGTCATATACCCTACCCCTGGGACTTGCTTGGCAACAGCAACAAGGAAAATAGGAGAAACAGAAACAAACTCAAGTTTCCCAATATTCCATACCCGCCATAATTATTTTTTATCAAGGTATTACACTTTAATAGCACCAAAAATAGTTTACCATGATTGAGACCATTTGTTTCAATCCTCTTCGAATCCCAGATGCCATCAAGTTATACACCCAAATGGCGGTCACTGTTGTCAAATTCCTGCCGTTCCGCGTATATTAGCAAGTCAAATACCCTGGGTCTCTTCCCCAGGTTGGGGGGGGGGGGGGAGGGATGGGGGAGCAAGTTAATACTTCTGCTTGACCACAATCGACATTAAAATCTTAAAGAACTTAAGAAAAGGAAATATTTCACCGGTGCAAAAGGGTTTTATCCTTTTTACGTGGCGTAACATGCTTTGAAAAGGTAATGTTTGGTTGGTCCAGCGGGTCCCGCAATTCCTGGGATCAAACGACGCCGTCGTCCAAATAGACCATATCTTTTTTTTCGTTCAGTGTTAAAAGGGAGCAAGAATCTGGCGTAGGGGTAGCTACAGAGCCTAAGAGTAAGGAAAGGAAGACTTTGAGGCCACCCCTCCCCTCTCGGATGTAGTTTTGTTCGCCTGGGGATCTCAAGTCATCTTTGATTTGGCAATAACGGCCACCTCCCTACAATGTATACCTAGAGAGGGGCAAGATGTTCAGGGGCACCCAACGTCAATTTTCGGAAAATGTCTGTTTGAAAGACGATTTGAGACCTAGAATTTGTTCGGAACATTTGTTGTAAAATTCCTTGCTTGCCTGCCCCTCCTACGATTTTTGAACATCTAAAAGATGGTATAATTGCCCATTTTTAACGGGTTTTTTGCCCTAAAAAGGTCACCTAGAATTTTCGGGAGCATTTTTTTTCTGGCTGAAATTTTCGAAAAAGTTTTGATCCCTATAATTTTCGGATCACCAGACTGTCAGTTAGGAAATCCGAACAGATGGAAAATTTTTCGAGGATTTTATCCCTATATCTACCGTTTAAATACTAAAATACGTTTAACAATGCTATGTGTTTAAGTAGTTTTGAACTATACTCCCATTGGGTGCTCCTGACATGATTTTAATTTTTTGGTCACCAGTGGAAGTAGCTGCACCACGGTCCAGGGTGAAGATTCTCGAATACTTTGCAGGTTTTTAATTTTCTCGTTTAAGCAGCGGCAGCGATGAAAACAGAAGCTACAAATTTCAACATAGGAAGGGGTTTACTTGGAGAAAAGAATTTCGAAAGGGAGTCAGAGGCTACCCTAAGTGCCAAAGACTTTTCATGTCCGGTTACCGGTTGCCTTTGTTTTCTAATCCCATTAACAAGTTAAATTTGTTTACTTGTAGGGCGACTTTAGGCAAAAAGTTTCGATGGGTTTACTACGATGTCATCCTTTTTCCTCCCTTTTTGGTGTAAGCATAGCAGTTTGAAAGCCTTTTATATCAAATGGCCCATCCCCTTCCCTTAAAAATCAGATCTACTGTAGGGGGAAAGGGACACGCAATGCCTACTGGGAGATCAGCCCGCCATTTTGTCTTTTTTCGACTTAAGATGGAAGACCATGGAAGAATGTTGCTTCTCATTCCTTGATTGAGCGTCGCCCTGTGGGTTTGCCACAGGCAGCCCAATAAAAAGGAAATCAATAATCCTGGGACCAGAAAAGTAGTATGAAATCAAACAACTAAAAACGCCCAGGCTTCACTACAGCGTCGAGCTCACATTCAACGCATCTACTTCGCATTACCCTAGCAGACGAAAAACAATTATTTGCACATCACTTGTTAAAACTGTATATGCCTGACGTATTTTATTCAATACGTGATTACTCTTACAGCCTTCAGCCTTCTTTTCACTTACTAGGAAAAGAAGTTAAATTTAGACTCGGAACAATGGTATAAACGTTAAAGTTTCCTTGTATCACATTATTCAAGAAAAGAAATACAAAGCAAAAGCTGTCAACAGAATGTACTATCCCAGAAGCCCATGGGCCCCTGTCTATACACATTAAAATACATCGTGTACTAACAGACATTACATGATAAATAATTATATACAGTTTCATGTGCAATAATTTAAAACATGAAAATAAATTAGTTTTAGACGTTAGGTGTGTGCGGTGCTACGCACCCTCCGTTATGGAAAACATCTGTGGCAATTTTCTTTAAATGATCATCTCCATTCCTTTTTGAACCTAAAGATGAAACAAACCAAAACTCCTAAAAAAAACTGGCTCACCCGCGGTGTAAGAACCTGTAAAACTCACGAGTAACGTAAAACAAAGAAAACAAAGACGTCAAAACAGTAGAACCGAAAAAAAAAAAAGTGCGAGGCAAAGAAATCTTGGTGATCTCGTGATCTTGGGTGGGCAATCCGTAGGAAAAGATCTTCATTCAGGGATAAACCTTCGGATTCTCCCTCAGGGTGATGAAGCAGCTGCCTACAAACATACAGGGGATATGAGTTTTTTAGGTTTACTTCGCTGTATGTAGCCTGTCAACGCAGACGTATTTCTGGTCGTCGCTTTTCTTACTTCCGGATGGAGAAAAGGGACGACCAGAAATACAACTGCATTCCCAGGCTACATACACCGAGGTAAACTTAAAAAACTCATATCCCATGTATGTTTGTAGGTAGCTGCTTCATCACACTGTGGGAGAATCCGAGGGTTTATCCCTGAATGAAGATCTTTTCCTACGGATTGCCCACCCAAGATCACGGGGAGGGGAGGGCCGGGGGGGGGGGGGGGTCAATGCCAGAAATTTGTTACGCCCCTGGTGTGTCTTTTACATCCCGCAGAGTCAGAATAATTTAAACTGTTGCTGGACGGGGATTACGACTTTTTTGCCATTTCTGAAATGTCAAAAATAATATACAACTATCCCCCGACGGGGAGGTGAATAGTGGTGCATATATACTGACACGCGAAGCGTCGAGGTATATATCCAGCGCTATGAACCGACCCTGAGGGGGATAGTTGTTTTAGTATTTACCAAATCAGTTGGAAAAAAATCAAAAAGGAACTTTTTGTAAACAAACGACGTCACTTAGCCAGAGTTTGTTTACGTTTCAATTGACAGTGTTTCAGGAATCATTTTTTATGATTTTGTTGCAAATTCAGTCAGAAATTTTTTTTCTACCAGCCAGTAAACACCGACAAGCTCAATTTTGTCTTATTCTAGGTATTTGTTGGTGCAGCTGCTTCATTTATCGCTAACATTTTATCTTTCGAAAC
Organism: Porites rus; assembly: GCA_964035705.1. Taxonomy (NCBI): domain Eukaryota; kingdom Metazoa; phylum Cnidaria; class Anthozoa; order Scleractinia; family Poritidae; genus Porites; species Porites rus. Next base: position 16,363,435 of record OZ038004.1, on the reverse strand, counting down.
TGTTGCGAAACGGGAAGCCATTTTGAATTTCGTCCAAAAACAGTGAATGTCAAAGGATTTTCCGAGTTACTGGAGCCAATCAGAACGCGTGAAAGTTGCTATCCACTGATTTGGTGAATACTAAAACAAATTATCAATTAGGTTTAGTAATGAGAGTGGCAATTTTTTTTGTCCGGCTCGATCGGCACATGGATTTTTGTAGGTTCAAACCACGTGACCTGGTCAAGTGTGAGTAAGGTTTGTTTGGGAGCTAGGAAGGTTTGCGCATGGCAGGCAGCACGTGACACATTCCTTTTCAAACGGAAAACGCGCTTGAGTTGAGAGGTATTAAATTATTGTCAGATACTAAGTGTTGTGTTGATCTAGCAATGTAGCCGTTTTGTCTCGTCACGCAACGCCCCTCACCACTATGTGCGACTAAGGCTGTGTTCACACTATACCCAATATCTGTTTAGTCTGCTATACAGCCACAGCCGTGTTTAGTGTTGTGACGGGAGGAGTGTTGCGTGACGACACTAAAAACGGCTGTGTAGCAGACTAATATCATCACACAACACCCCTCACCAAAGTGTGAGACTGAGGCTATGTTCACACTATACCCAATATCTGTTTAGTCTGCTATACAGCCACATCCGTGTTTAGTGTTCTGACCGGAGGAGTGTTGCGTGACGACACTAAAAACAGCTGTGTAGCAGACTAATATCGTCATGCAACACCACTCACCAATGTGTGAGACTGAGGCTATGTTCACACTACACCCAACATCTGTTTAGTCTGCTATACAGCCACAGCCGTGTTTAGTGTTGTGACGGGAGGAGTGTTGCATGACAACACTAAGAACGGCCTTTATAGCAGACTAATATCGTCATGCAACACCACTCACCAATGTGTGAGACTGAGGCTATGTTCACACTATACCCAATATCTGTTTAGTCTGCTATACAGCCACAGCCGTGTTTAGTGTTGTCACGGGAGGAGCGTTGCATGACAACACTAAAAGCAACTGTGTAGCAGATAATATGTTGCGCCGTCACGAAACTCCTGCTGGATGGGGCTTCTGTTCACGTCTGAGAACGGTGATTTCGGCGCCATCTTTGTAATGGAGTGAAAGGTGCGCCGTGCCAATTTTGAAATTGGAGGGTCATATATCGGACTGGTTTTCATATAATACTGGATAGATTTTTGTGTCGGCAGGAAAAGCTATCTAGTATAATGTGAACATAGCGCACAGGAAAAAATAACGGATTCCCATTTTTGGATATTTTTGGGTATTTAAAGAATACTCATAAAAATCCCAAATTTGGCAAAGTGAGACAAGTCCCAACCAGGGAATTCCCAACCAAGTTCCCAGATTGGGACTTGTCTCACTCTTCCAAATTTGGGATTTTTGTGGGTATTCTTTAAATACCGAAAAATATGCAAAAATGGGAATCGGTTATTTTTCCCTGTGAGCCTAATGGTTGGCAGGACACTATGAACTATGAAGACTGGCACCCAAGTAACAAAGTTTGTGCTACAATAGAGCGCTTACAGTATATTAAGATAGCTACACCCTGCCCAATAAAAAATAATGCAGCTTCTAACCTGATCTGACTTCTTTGAAGAGAGCTTTGTTCACGTTGCACTTGTTAGTGCATATTGTATCTGTAAGGAAAACATATTGAAAAAAATGACAGTTGATAAATAAATTCAAAATCCTCTGGTAAATCTATTTTGCGAAGGCCACCAAAAATAGCTCTTACCGTTAACACGGTATCGAGCTTTTTTAAACATTTTTTGCTGGGAAGGTTGAGGGTGAGAGGGTTGACGTAAAGTCAATTACCGCAAAAAGAAAATAGCCGCAATTACTTCCACAACAACATTGTCACTCATTTTAAGCTTAATTTCCAGTGATATTCCTCGATTGCCTGTGTCAATACTCATTAAATAAAGGCCTCACTAGGTTAGGGTTCGAGTCCCGGCTCCCGAATCCCGAATCCGGAATCCTGGTTCGAATCTGAATTTTTTCAGGCTTTTATTTTTTCACAAATGCACAAGTCAGCGAGTTTAGCCTGTGTGGCTGGCATTCGAAAGGGAAGGTAAAGAGAATTTGGGCTCGAAACCACTTCTCAGAAACCCCAAATCCTCTTTCCCTTCCCTTTTGAACACCTGCTACGCAGGCTAGTGCGGCGAGTTTAAATGCGAGGATCTTCCTTGCATTTATTTAAATACGCTACCTATCACTCACCTCATGGCTGGCACTTGGTTTATGGATCGCGCTGCTCTGGAAATCAAAGCCGTCATAGCAAACAAGTTGATACAGGCATCAGCCACTCGATTCAACAGAAGCTGCTCCTCGATAATGCTCTTAAAAAGCGGAACACCACAGAAAAGAATGTTAGGGGCTTCTCTAAGATAAGTTATGCCGGCCCTCGCACTACTGTAAACTCAGCATTCTAATTTGCTACACATTTGCAAAGCGATCACCAGGAAAATCTTTCTAGCCTACGCTTTCACTTAAACAAGTATTGGTCATGCTTGGCATAATTATAAGAGTAACTGGAACACGAAAAAAACCTGTTACGACCTTTCTCGTATTCAGTGCTGAATTATAACAACAAACTAAAAAAACTGCATCTCTTTTTGAGCTCTTTCTAGATTGTTTCGGTTGGGGGTATCAGCTCTACAGAAGTTTGACTTTTTTAAAGTGTTTTATTAAACGAGGCCATTAATACCAAAAAAATAGTTTTAATAAAAATGTAATGTAGATAAATTAGAGAGTTTAGTACCTTTCCATAATTGGTGAGCAAAGTTTCTGATATTCTACCAAAAGTCTTGGAACACTTCTGCATTTCTCAGGGACGTTTTCCAAATTAATTCACACAGGCCCAACCCTCCCTCACCCATGTTGGACGTATGTATCGACTATCCTGAATTTTTACCGACTTTCTACTTTGTATAGGGTGGGAATAGGGAACCGAGAAATGACAGAAAAACATGAATATTGCAGTAGTGTCCCAAGCATATTTGTCCAGGATTGTAGAAAGATTTAGAGTTATGTTTACAGCAAACGTGAAATTCATACCATGTGACCAAGTTTTCCCTTAACTTTGTTGCGCAATTTACTGTTTACTAATTCTACCACAAACTTAGTAGCTTCACATTAGTTATGTCTTGTTTTTAGCTGCACGTTTTCAATTTTGAGAAATTCTAAACTTGAATCTGACATTTTCTGTTTCCTGACAATACAACTCTCAGTCTCTCTAAAGTATTGTCTTGCTTAAGAGCACAGTTTGAAATTGTGCTAGCAAATCAATAATCTCTTACTTAGATACACCGGGCGGATGCTCTATCCACTTGACCTACGCAGAACTCATGGAGAGGGAGGCCATAAATTATACCACAGGGTGTACATTCAAATTTTACCATCTTTCATTCTTTCACCAAAAGTCCCATTGTTTTCTAACCCTAAAAATATTATTCTGCGTAGTCTACAGTCAGTCCACAGTCCGCATTAACTTTACTCTGCCCCTTTTACGATGAACATTACCTGATAAACCTGTCATTTGCAATCAGGCCAATATCAATCCATTCAATATATGCTCCAATAATGTCCAGGCAAAGGCATGTTATTGATGACACACTATTTTCATATGTTTTCTGCATACAAAACATAATTTAAAAAAACAGTCAGCAAAACCTCAACCTCATTGTTGTACCAAAATACAAGATTCCCACCTACCAGAATCTGAAACCAAGAGTCAACGAGCTCTGTGACGCACGTATCCCTGATGTGATCTTTAATTTTTGTGTTCCTCTCTGCTTCCTGTTCATGGAAGAAAAATTTCATTCAGCTTCTAAACTGATTGATCAGTAAATGGTTTTACAAACTTGTACAAGTACAACCGACTGAAACTCCACAAAAGTTGACAGTTTTAAATCAAATCTTTGAGTCTTTACACAAGTTTCAAGATGTGACAAGCAAGATTCTAGAAGCAGTGTTTTAACTCCAAAGGATTTTGATTTTCATCAGGAGCAATTTCACACATGTACAGCGTAGCCCTTTGCACAGCATGTTTAGATTCATATCAGCACCGACAACTTCACGTGTGTGGCATGGTGGACTTTGTCACAACAAAAACAACTTGAATGACAAGCTTTAACGAGCTTTTATATTAGGCAAATTAAAAATTTAGGTACAGTCCAAACCCGCTTTACAGACACCCACTAAAATGGGTTCAGCTTCAGTGGCTGCAAGCTGCTCGTATGAGATGTTAGGTAGTACAATATTATATATAGAATTGAATAGGTTCTCAATTTCTGTTTGATTGTACCCCTCTCTGTTGGAGATATATTTTTACCAATGGAAATTGTAACAGTCTTTAAAACAATTCACAAAATAAACCTGTTGACTCCTTATCACATCTCTATCAACCACTTCCTCATCAATTGCCTTCAAAATCCTAAGATACATATCCACAACTAATGCTCCATATTGCAAGCACTGGAGGAGGTCTGAGAAAAACAGCGGCCACCACAGGGAGAAGAGAAATGTAACATGAAGTTAAACAACATTTAACGCAGTTAATAACAAGGAGCGCCATTGTGTGTTGTTGCTCAGCGGTCAGTTTGGTGGCTCAAGCACAGTCAACCTTGCTACCATTAGCTCCAGCTCCATGTGCTTAGTACAACGCTTTCAAAGCGATTACTCTCTTTGATCAGCCTTTAGATTGTGCCTTTCCCCCAACCCTTCCCTCCCTTTAATTTTTCTCTGATAAGGTGCCTGGTTCCATTGGTGTGGGGGCTCATGGCTGGAAGGCGCGAGTTTACCAGTCATGAGGGCATAATCTAAGGGCTGACTGTGACAAAAGTGCAAGACCCTGGTCATCCTGGGCACCCACTTTCACCAAGAGTCGCAGTTGTTACCTGATTGTCAATAGGTTTAAATGCGAAAAAAATGTTTTTCTTGCTGGCTGAGCAGGAGGCAGGAAATTAAATGAAGTTCTCTCACACTGAATGAAATCTGGGCACAAGTTACAATTTAGGGTATCAGTATTCACACTCATTACACTTGAAATAACAATAAATCAGCTAACCTTCTCAGGATAATCACGAACAAAGATCAAGCTAAAGACTTGTGCTGCCTTGTTCTTCAAGAAATTCTTGTTATCTGACTCGGTACAACACTGAAAAGTTACAACAAGGGTCAATGAAAAATCGCAGTGAAAAATGTTACAATTACCAATACAGTGTAGGTATAAGAATTCAAAGAACAAAGGTGCTAGGAAGACTCTTATGGCTTTGCAAACCAATGCACTTATGTCCACTTTTACAGTAGGTATCTTTGCACAACTATAAAAAACAAAGTTTGACAATTTTGCTCTACCTTTTGACATAAAACAAGTTGTTTCAATTTTGATGAAAGACAGAGAGAAAGTCTAGACCATAATAATATGTCAAAGGTATTAGCAAGACATCTTTTTCACCTAAAGACAGACATTGCAATCTAGGGTGAGTGGCAAAAAAAGAGATGTTCCTTGGGATTCTACTGTAGAGTAAATTAGCCTAGTGTACCTGATTTCGTAGCCAGGTCAAAAGAATCTCTCTGAGTGCTTGTTGATCTACAAGATTTGATGACACATGTCTGTGTACAGAATAAAAAATAAAAAACATAGCCATTTTTTGGGCAGGATCACACACTTAGACAAGATCATCCAAGATGTCTAGTACAGTACAGGAGACTGAAGCATGTGTATACTGAATACAGCTAGTGATCAAATGTTTATAAGTTATTCCTATAAGAAAACAATTAAACCCAATCGTCTCTAGTTGAAAGTTTTTCATCATAATAGCCTATATAATATCATACCAAGTGAGTAAAATTATATTTAAAAATTAAGTTTTCTGATAACATCTTTCAATAAAAGTTATTCAGAATAATTTGGTGGACAAAAATTTAACATGGCAGATCAACCAACAGAATAAAACCTTTTTGATTTTTCCATGGAAGGAAGATTAATTTTAAAATGGATGCCACATTATAATAATTATGTAAAATTTATTATTACTCATTATAATTAGAAATTATCAATGTTCAATTTTACCTTGTTTTTACGTGATGCTCTAATACTTGAAAGCAAAAGAACTTGACACTTTCATCACTAAAACAACAACAACAACAACAAAAAACAATAATTATAGAAGACCAATAATGCAAAGGCAGATTAGCCTCCCACGCAGACGTTCTTAGGGGTTCATCACACGTTCCTGCCCCACGAACGTCTGCTGAACCGAAAGATACATTCCTTTCCCCTTGTTCGCAAATATCAACTGGAGATCACATGCAGATTATCGGAGATCCAATCGGCGCTGTTGAAGTCAAAGTGTTGACAAGCCAAACACATGCGTACAAGCTCTGTAGAGTGTGATACATGACCAAAGATTTTTGCTCCTGACGAGAATCTAGGAGATAAGCGATGGGGTGTATATTTCTCTCTGAAAAGGCTGGATTAGATGTCATTTGCTCATAAAGTTGTTCTTTGGGTGATGCAACAGCGGGGTTGCCTTGTAAGACTGAACAAAAGGCAGAATTTTTTTCACACGTTATTGCTTTGTAGTAAAGCTGACTTCCATTCAGCAAATTTAACCTCCAAGGTAATTTTTTTCAATGAGTTTGTGAGGGTATAGTCACTAGTAAGAATGCTTGTGAGTTAACTGAATAGTTTGTTCTAAAACTGAAAGCTCTTCGCCTTTCATGAGACCTTTCTGATCTTTTTTGGAGCTATAAAGTCAAGCGCAAAATTTCTCAAGGTCCAAAGTGCACTTCCCAGATCTGGAAGTCTGCTGTGATTGGTCTATGTGTTTTTCCGCTCCAGTCAGCAGATGTTTGTGGGGGAGGAACGTGTGATGAACCCCTAAGAACGTCTGCGTGGGAGGCTAAAGGCAGATGAAATTTTCTTACATCACACCCATACACAAGACAGTTGATGTGATACTGGAGCTAAGTAAATGTACTAGAATAGATGCTCATGTGAGTGTCACTCTTGGGATGAGAGAAATGTGCCCATAACTGAGGCACATCAGGGCTGGAAAATGTGAATGATACGGTCGCCAATGCAACTAACATGTTCTCCTTGGCGACTAAAAGTTTTGGTTTAGTCACCAAAGTAGCAACCAGATTTCTCTATGCTTTAGATTTAAATTATAAGAGTAAAGTTAAAACAAACATTTCATATTATCTTGCTTTGCTTTCATCGTAAAAAATGTGCCAAATCACATAAACAGTAGTAGTAGTAGTTTCGGGACATTGTTTGCATGTTTCAGTGACGAAGTTTCAAGATAAATTTGCTGAGATAAATCTCAAATATGTTGTACACACACATATCTCATAAGATTTCTACCAAATTTTGCGCTATTTCGCGTGCTTTTGTGAATTTTGCGGATTAACCTGAATTTCCCGGCTCTGCAACTGCGCAAAATATCACAAGCCCTGAGGTGCGTCATTTACATTATAAAAACAGGAGACTAAAAATTTGCATCTGACGACTATATTTCTGCAGTTGTTCGCCACAGGGCAACCTGAGGATTTTTTTAATTTCGAGCCCTGCATCTCTAGTTACATTAGCCTGTGTAGCTTGCAAGATAAGCAGTCTGTTCGCTGTTGTTTTTAGGTGTCGGGGCTGCAAGAAGATTGGGAGCATTCGGCAAGTCAAATTGAAATCCCGCTTCCCTTAATTGTTCATTTCCTGCCAGCCCTAGCTTGTTTGCAGGATTTTGATAGAACTCCATTATAACAAAGTACCATGGTACCAAAAAAATTATTGGTTACAGGCTGTATAGTGGGGTCTTCGCTATAGCGAAGCAGAGCGGGTAAGAGGTAGTCTGGGGAAGAGAAAGGGTGGGGCCTGGAGAAATGCGTTGATGCCACCAATCCACCCTCGTTCATGTTTTAAAATCTTTTCTCGAATTGTATGAGCATGATATTGAAAGGGTGTGATACTGTCCACAGCACCGCGAATCTGTCAACATGAAGACGTTTGCCACCAGAATGGTATCACAGAATGGCAGCATCAAAGGCATGTCTCTAGGCTCTGCTACATCCCCTCCCCTCCCCTCCAGGCCACCGCTTTTTCCTTTTTGACCCTGTTTTTTGCCCTTTTCCCCGACTGCGGAGCTAGTTCCAGACTATCCAAATTTGGTCAATCAGAAATAGAGAAAATCTTTTGAATGAAACATAATGTACTATATAGTTGCATATGAATTATGAATGATGACATAAAATCAATATAAATTATATCAAACAATTCCTCGTTTTAATCAAGTTCTGAAATAATGCTCAATGAGGACCAAAACGTTAACGACTTAATACCACCGTAAAACAATTAACTTTAGTATCAAATTTCAATTACCTGTAAAGATTTCGAATTAGGGCATCACCACATAGCTTCCAGCCGTCTGGGGAATTCTTTAGCTGTTCAAAATATTGCAGGGCCTATCATTATTGGCCAAAAAAAATTAATAAGAATAATGTTACTGACAATGTCTAATCTATGTACGATTGCATTGCTATACGATGTTCGAACGCCAACCGAACAGTTCAAAAGAAAAATAGTTGGCAAGAAACTCACCCTGCCTGTGATGTCGCATTTGCGGCCGCCTGAAGCCCTTGCAGTAAATTATCGGCCATGAAAACGCTTCCAAAAAATGGTCGTCGTCGACTTCACATTGCACATGGAGCTAAAAGAGACGCGATTTTCTCCTCACCAGAGTGAAAAAAGGCAGTGTTTACGAGGTCAAGAACATTAATGATTTAATGAAATTCCCATAGGGTCTCAAATAGGCGAAAAAACAACTGAGAATTTACATTTTCACTACTATTCGTATCAAAACACGAACATTCGTACAACTTCCAACTTTCCACATGCAGGACCACGTTGCATCATTTTGACCTTCATCTGGTAGGAGCCAAGGTATGAGTACCGAAGATGCTCCTTTCTCCCGTACCCAGGCTACAAGGGCGCATACTGGAGAAGACTGAGAAAATTATAAAACTGTTTATAGTTCTTTTGTTTTTTAAGTATTTTGTTATATTCTTGAGTCTTCTTAAAATTTTATCTTATCAGGAGTAGGCTTTGACAACAGAGAATGAGATATTCTCTCTTGGCTTTGATAGATTGGGCTCGCAAACTGTAGCACTTACATCACAGGTAGCCCAAGATCGAAATATGAGTATCGGCGAGCATCGGCATTGCTGCGTAACATTCGAAATATAAGGATTGTATGGGGAAAAAACCTATCACTTCTGTAACCTAAGAAAATGAAAGGATTTCAATTATAAACAGCTTACCTTACATAAAATGTGTGTTACATCTCTCCTGTGTGGTTCATGGGCCGATTTATGACCGTTTTATGAGTTGTACTGTAAACGGTTTTCTCTATATATAAACCTTATCCTTATATATTGATCTTGATAATTTCTCAGGCTAGGTTTGAAAACAGGTATAGATTTTAGAGGCCAGGTATGAAACCAGTGTGAAAAATGACATTTTTTGGGCCTAAAATAGGGTTAGGATTTGGAGAACTGGGTGCGCATACCCCCACCAAGAATTCCAAGGAGTACCTCCCGGGCCTTATTTCGTCTAGAAACTCAAAGACAGCATAATTCATTGTCTGGCAGCTTTTATACACAAACTCAATCAATATCGAAAACCAGCACGCAGACGTTTTCGTTATCGTATAAACCGAACTTTACAGAGATGCGGATGCGTTGAATCCTTAGGAAAATTCGTGTAAGACCCACGTCCCAGTGACTATAAGCAAACAAAAAAAAAAAATTTTGTATCTTAAATTTGGCTGTAGGACTGATCACGGGACAATTGTGCGCCGCAAACCTAGCAAAAAGTAAAAATATGCTAGCAGCGCTTTTGTTCGGTACAAAATTAAAAATATGAAAATCAACCGCATGCTAGTAATAGTGAATTGCCAAGAATTATGCAAGTGTTAGATTCGAAGCCAAGGAGCCCCGTTTGCTGAAGAAGCAAATCATGTAAAACTATTAGCCTGACAGGTGTTTACTTTTTTTTATTTAACGAAAGCGCGACCAAGAGGTACATTGATCGCCGCCACCCGTCAACTTCTCCCTTGGAATCATTTTTTGAGTGCGACCAATTAGGAGAGACCTTACGAACAGCTTCTACACTACTGCCCTATTGGACATGCATAAAAACCAAGGGCGTCAAAGTAAACGGCGTCGGTCATTTGTGCTTGATAAAAAAGCCATGGCTTATGATATTTCGAGTTAAATCTTGTGGCTACGATGTTCGGCTGGGTTGTATGTGGTGTCTAAATGAATCCAAAACCATCCGAAATGTATCTGGTCGCTTTTTCATCAATAATAGGAGTTATCTCATTATTTTCATGCCTTAATATAAGAAGTCCTAAGAATAAACGAGAAATGAAAAGAACTTTCAGGAAAATTTTCTTTCATCGGTTATTTAATCATACTTCAAATTGGCCGATGATTGTCAGACGTTTCTACGACCAGTTTTTTTATGTCATTCTGTGGGAGGGAAATGTCGAGCTTAACATTAATCAAACTTATCAGTATTTGGTGGATTATGATCATGAAAAAATCAACACAAGGATCGTCAATTATGCGATCGACGGTTTTGCATTTATGTCAACTTTAAATTCGCATAGGCTTGACGCCCTTGGTAAAGTGACGGAAGGTTTTTCGCAGAGCCGTCACTTCTCTTTAGCACCGGCCGGGATCAAACCACTAACTGGTACAGCAGTAGATTAAACAGGACTAAACTTGGTTCCAACAGCGTTTATTCTTCAGCGGATCAAATGACAATAACTCAGGTAGGAAAAGGCGAAAATAATCGAAAAAGAATAAAAACTAGCTTATCGGTACTTACATATGATTCTTCTACAACCATTGAAGACAAAAGAATATATAGACAGAAATCGCTTAGAGTTAAATAAAAACTAAAAAAACTCTATTTTACCTGAAATCTTTTGTTAACTGTTGTTATGTTAGAAAAAGTAGAAGTACAGTACTGAAATAAAGACCTTGAAGCCACGTCAGCAAAACAGCCTTTATGTACAAAGTATTACAATACGAATGAAAATGCGAGTTCAGCGAGCGGCTGTTTCAGTAGAAAGAAGAGTAGACTAATTGCAAACCAGTTTTCACCTTAAACAAAAACCGATCTATTAAAAAAAGACAGTAAAACCTTTCATATTCAAAATTCACCTGTTGCTCTATTAGACTAACAACTTAATGAAATAGTTGTTCTAAAATAAACATCTAAATTGCAATTAAAACTAAGTGCACCTGTACAAAAGGCCTATGAATAGATCTCGTCCGGTTGTAAAATTACGATATACAGATTGACTGAAGTTAAATAACCATTATTCAGAAACTAATTATCCTTTTAAAAGTCATCATTGAAGTAAAATGCTTATAATTGAAAAGAAAACGAGCAATTAGTTTGTTTGTTAAGGAACACTGTTGGCTTTTCTACAATTATTACTTCAGCGGACACAAAGCAAATTAAAGGACAATAAAATGGCACGAGCCTTTTTGAGGAGCTAAAACATCTTTATGCAATTTCAGCATGAATTACTGAAAACAACGTCAAAGATATGAAATTCGAGGCAAATAAATTAAAGAATTGATGGAAAATCTCTCCTTACATTGCCTTCGAAATTCGACAATCTTTTCACATCTGGTTCTCTTAAGTTCTTAATGATTACAATACTCAATTTGCTCAGTATAAAGTCTCGCACAACCTTAAAAAAGCAAATGTAATATCTTGCCAATGCACACACTTTTGGAACTCTCCAAGGTCAAACGCCGATCTTTTCATGTACCAAACTTAATCAGTCGGACTCAATTCATTTTCATCTGTTTTCATGATGTTCAATGGTCTAAAACGCTTACAAGTGAAAATGAATTTTAATAATTTATGCATTAGGTTCGGCATATGAGAAGTTCGACGTTTAGCCTGGACCTAAGCAAAATTCAACTTCCATGACATGGTCCAGCTAATTTTAAATTTTCCCTTAAATGTGAACTTTTGTCGATAAAATTTCTAGTTAATATGTGACCATCTCTATTAATAATAATCCAACTAAATCTTCTTATAATTTCTAAATGATTGTATATAACTCAACTTCCTCCTATTTTTAAAGTAATATTGTTTGTAACTGATGTTGATTCTATTCCTTTTTCCAGTATCTTAGCAATGTGTTGTTGATTTTATTAAATTGCGTCGTAGTCTTTTTTAAGTCTAGCATTCTCGTCCCCAGAGCCTCCTGGGGGCCTGAGCACGAGACCAAAGAGACTCTGGGGACACAGGATTTGGAGTTGAAGTCCTAGATTTTAGGACTTTCGGTCATTTCTGATTTTCTACAAGAGCGTCCTGGTTTTCGTGCTCAGGCCCCTAGGAGGCTCTGGGAACGAGAATGTAAGTCCACTTAAACTAACCTAGCAGGAGCCTGGACCCTACCTAAGCCCCAGGCTTCCAGTTCAGGCTTCCCCGTCACCATCTTTTTCTTTACATTTATCTAAATTCTACAGACTGTAATGTGACAAAAACAAATAAATCAAAAGAAGAAGCATCATGTTCTTTCTCTTCAAGATTAAGAGTTGCCATCCTTGCGAGGAACGCTCTACCGCGTAATTGTGATGAAAATTAAACTGTCTTCGACTTCAGATAATTAGGGACTGCTTCACTGCATTCTTCATCGTACCTATACAATAAAAACAGCAAGGAGAAACGTTAGCAAGCTGCAGAAGAATAGTGATTTCAGCTAGCGAAGTCAATCAGTTAATATTTTGGCTCCTGACTTCGAAATCATTTCAAGCATAGAATACCATTAAAACCTGTAACTCACATCGTACGAGAAACCTTATTGTAAATTAACCGATACTTACAACCGTACATGTAAAAGCCCCCCCCCCCCTCCAAACCCTCCAATCGTTTCAAAGAAAGAAAGCGCGAACACTCCCTCTCTCTCTTTCAAGCCCCACTATCATTACTCTAAACCAATAGACGTATATGATAGGTGTATTAAATGTTCACGCGACCGTTACTGGACTGAAGGTTAGAACTGGTTGTTGTTCTTCGGCTGTACGACCTCCAACTAAAGCTTTTCCACTCTGTTTTCTATTCTTTATGGAGACTACGATATTCGTTTAATTGAATAAGCCCCGCCCCGCCCCGCCTCGCCTCTCAAACGCCCTTGAAATAAATAAGTCCCTGGGGAAATTAATATAGGATTTACGGTACTTTCCTGACTTTCAACTGGTAAGAATATTAAATCTTATAATCAACCACCCGCCAAAAATGCCAAAGTGTTTCCACTCAGAGGACCATAACTGAAGTCGGTGACTCTCCTAGGCGATCATCACCTTCCGTAAGCGACAGGAAATTTTGGGTGGTCGCATACGTCAGGTTCGACTGCAAGTTACAATCATTCGGAAAGAGCTCAAACAGGATCACCGTCACTTTAAAATGTAAAGAAATAACGAAATTTGAAATTTTGTAATGTTTAACTGCCAAACAAAGTTTCCTTTCTTACTGTCAACTTGACCTGTGATGAGCAGATCGACGCTACACGTGGCATCGGTTCAGTTCGTTCTCCGATAAGTGAAAAAAAATAATTGCTAGTTAAAATGCCGATTGCAAATGCAGGGATTATGATCCCAGGTTTTAATATATTCCAAAATACCTTGCGATTTAATTGATGCCTTCAAACTCGAGCGTTACGTCATCGCCAATGAGAACAAAAGGCGCCCAGTACCTCACTGCACTAAAGTCGTCATGTTCTCTCATAGATTTCATGGCTTTATTCAGGGCCTCACTGGCACTTCGTCCATGGACTAGTTCTTGGTAGAAAACTTTCATGAACTCCATAGTAGCTTCGTCGTCGATCGCCCACAGGGACACCAGAACAGCACGAGCACCAGCACCCAAAAAAGCCCGTGCGATGCCGACCACACCCTCAGATTTGACTTCTCCCCGAGCACTATGACAACAACTAAGTACAACAAGTCTTGCCCTCATCTGCGCATCTAAAACATCTTTCATAGTTAAGAGATAGTCCTCCCTAGCTGGATTCACGGATGAACGCGTTGTGTTAGGGGCCAAGGCAATTTCTCCTGTTTCCATTTTACCGTGAGCAGCAATGTGCACCAAAGCAACCGAGGAGATACGTCTCAAAACTTCTTCTTTTGTTGCCTGCTTTCCAACGAGAGGTACAGTTTGGAGTATTTCCCCGATCTTCTGCACTTCTTTCTTAGCCCATATTAACTGCTCTAGCGGCATTCCTTCATAAACCACCTCCTGTACCCACGGATCACCGACTAGAAGAGCGCCAGTCTTGCTGTGCCAATCTGCTGGACAATTTTGGATTAATCGCAGACTAGAAAGTGAGGGAAGCAGACGAATTCTAAACGTTTCGCAGAGGTACTTTGACTTTAAGTCCATGAAAGCAGCATAAGGCGCCAAACACAGAGGTCCTTGTGGAACAATCACAACTTCATCGCCGTCGAGCAAGTCTCTTATAGGGTCTATAACAACGTTGTAAAATTTTTGCAATGACTTTGTCTCAAAATATGAAGGATGAGACTTTGGCTTACTTGATCTTTCTTCTGCTAACTTCTTATCGCTTGGGTTACTTAACGAACGATCTTCACAATTAACATCAGCTCTTACATCTATTTCGTTATGTGTAGCCTCCAGTAGAGACTGAAAATAGGTTGTGACGCAGATATCAATCTCAGTTCTTCTAGTTTTGATTTCATTTCCTTTCTCGTTCACCCAGAGAACTATTCCCCCCTCGCTGATACCCATGAAAGCTGTATTTGGTGGTAGGTAACAAGCAAAGTCACTTGGTCTTGCAGAAAGTGTTCCTATTTCTGGGTGTAACCCTTTAAGGCCATACTTGAACTCCAGAAGATCGTTTAAGGCTTGTGCACGTCCTTGATCAGCAGTTAAAAGTGCCTCAATGACTTTACCTTCCTTAAACTGCAGCTCCCACAGCCTCAAATTAATATGATCATACGTACTTTTAAGGGTAATCTTCCATTCGTCGTTAGATATGAGATTTCTCCTGATGTGGTCGAAGGCTATAACACTGTTCTTATAACACTGAACGGCTTTCTGGAAATCTCCAAGACTGTGATAGACGTTACCAAGATTACCGTACGCTTTTCCTTCTCCTGCCCTGTCTCCCACTTCTTTCGAAATTTTGAGGTATCGTTCATGGTAAACTATGGCTTTCTGGAAATATCCAAGAATGTGATAGGCGTTGCCAAGATTACCGTACGCTCTTCCTTCTCCTGTCCTGTCTCCCACTTCTTTCGAAATTTTAAGGTCTCGTTCATGATACTCTATGGCTGTTTGGAAATCTCCAAGATTGTAATAGGCGCTGCCAAGATTACCGTACGCTCTTCCTTCTCCTGCCCTGTTGCCCACTTCTTCCGAAATTTTGAGGTGTCGTTCATGGTACTCTATGGCTTTCTGAAAATCTCCAAGACTATAATAGGCGTTGCCAAGATTACAGTACGCTTTTCCTTCCCCTACCCTGTCTCCCACTTCTTTCGAAATTTTGAGGTGTCGTTCATGGTACTCTATGGCTTTCTGGAAATCTCCAAGACTGCAATAGGCGATGCCAAGATTACCGTACGCTGTTCCTTCTCCTGCTCTGTCTCCCACTTCTTTCGAAATTTTGAGGTCTCGTTCATGGTACTCTATGGCTTTCTGGAAATCTCCAAGCCTGTGATAGGCATTGGCAAGATTACCGTACGCTTTTCCTTCTCCTGCTCTGTCTCCCACTTCTTTTGAAATTTTGAAGTGTCGTTCATGGTACTCTATGGCTTTCTGGAAAGCTCCAAGACTGTAATAGGCGTTGCCAAGATTACCGTACGCGCCTCCTTCTCCTGCTCTGTCTCCCACTTCTTTTGAAATTTTGAGGCCTCGTTCATGGTACTCTATGGCTTTCTGGAAATCTCCAAGACTGTCATAGGCGTTGCCAAGATTACCGTACGCGCCTCCTTCTCCTGCTCTGTCTCTCACTTCTTTCGAAATTTTGAGGTCTCGTTCATGGTACTCTATGGCTTTCTGGAATTCTCCAAGTCTGCGATAGGCGTTGCCAAGATGGCAGTACGCTTTTCCTTCTCCTGCCCTGTCTCCCACTTCTTTCGAAATTTTGAGGTGTCGTTCATGGTACTCTATGGCTTTCCGGAAATCTCCAAGACTGTGATGGGCGTTGCCAAGATTACCGTACGCTTTTCCTTCTCCTACCCTGTATCCCACGTCTTTCGAAATTTTGAGGTGTCGTTCATGGCACTCTATGGCTTTCTGGAAATCTCCAAGACTGCGATAGGCGATGCCAAGATTAGAGTACGCTTTTCCTTCTCCTGCTCTGTCTCTCACTTGTTTCGAAATTTTGAGGTGTCGTTCATGGTACTCTATGGCTTTCTGGAAAGCTCCAAGACTGTAATAGGCGTTGCCAAGATTACCGTACGCGCCTCCTTCTCTTGCTCTGTCTCCCACTTCTTTTGAAATTTTGAGGATTCGTTCATGGTACTCTATGGCTTTCTGGAAAGCTCCAAGACTGTCATAGGCGTTGCCAAGATTACCGTACGCGCCTCCTTCTCCTGCTCTGTCTCCCACTTCTTTCGAAATTTTGAGGTCTCGTTCATGGTACTCTATGGCTTTTTGGAAATCTCCAAGACTGTGACAGGCGTTGCCAAGATTACAGTACGCTATTCCTTCTCCTGCCCTGTCTCCCACTTCTTTCGAAATTTTGAGGTATCTTTCATGGTACTCTATGGCTTTCTGGAAATCTCCAAGACTGTAATAGGCGATGCCAAGATTACAGCACGCTTTTCCTTCTCCTGCCCTGTCTCCCACTTCTTTCGAAATTTTGAGGTGTCGTTCATGGTACTCTATGGCTTTCTGGAAATCTCCAAGACTGTAATAGGCGATGCCAAGATTAGAGTACGCTTTTCCTTTTCCTGCCCTGTCTCCCACTTCTTTCGAAATTTTGAGGTCTCGTTCATGGTACTCTATGGCTTTCTGGAAATCTCCAAGACTGTAATAGGCGATGCCAAGATTACAGTACGCTTTTCCTTCTCTTGCCCTGTCGCCCACTTCTTTCGAAATTTTGAGGTCTCGTTTATGGTACTCTATGGCTTTCTGGAAATCTCCAAGACTATAATAGGCGTTGCCAAGATTACCGTACGCTTTTCCTTCTCTTGCCCTGTCGCCCACTTCTTTCGAAATTTTGAGGTGTCGTTCATGGTACTCTATGGCTTTCTGGAAGTCTCCAAGACTGTAATAGGCGATGCCAAGATTAGCGTACGCTTTTCTTTCTCCTGTCCTGTCTCCCACTTCTTTCGAAATTTTGAGGTGTAGTTCATGGTACTCTATGGCTTTCCGGAAATCTCCCAGACTGTAATAGGCGAAGCCTAATGCGTACTGTAAATCTTTAAAGTTGACAAAGGTTTCGACAATATTCCAATTAATAGCTCTGGTTGTCATATTGTTTTTGCTGGCCTTGCTATTTCAGCTCTTCTGAAAAAAAAAAGGTATTGTGGTTTCTTTTTTCTGCTGATAACATTTCTCTTTCTGTTTCTCATTTCTCTTTCTACGATAACGAAGAGGGTCTGAAAAGTAAAATTAAAAGCTGGAGTAAAAGCTTATTTGTCGTTGTTGCTTAAGCTCCCTAATATTAAAGCTCTGCATGTCATCCTTTTGGGCGAGACGTGCTAACATGGCGCTCCTAAATTTTGTCCTTATATCTCTGTTGTATTGGGGACTTAAGTGGAATTTTCTCTTGGAATGGTCAAGTAAAACTTCTATCGACGGCGGGTGTGTTTTTTCTACGACGAATCTCACCGGTTCGAGCTGCTTTTTGAGAAGATTCTCAAGTCAGCCGTACACTGGATCGCGAGCGAATGGTGCGACTACAACTGAGTTTAAACTTACAAGAAGAGGCAAGTACTTCAAGTCCAAAACATCCTATTACCCTATTTCGGCCTCCACTTTTTCAATTCAACGACTTCTGCTTTCTGGCGACATTGAACTTAATCCAGGGATGCCAACGAATAATTGTAATAAATCAAGCAGACCACGAGGACGACGCGAAACTACTGGTAACATTAAGATCGCACATTTGAATATTCGTTCGCTTAAGAACCGGGAACATCTTATTCTGGCCAAGGAAACTGTCATTTCTAACAAAATCGACATTTTCACAATCTCTGAGTCATGGCTTGATAGCTCTGTTTCCGACGCTGAAGTTCAATTTCCTGGGTACATCTTACATCGACTCGACCGCGTAAACAAACATGGAGGAGGTTTCTGCGGCTTTGTTAGGCAAGAATATCGGGCTGAACGGTTATCTGACATTTCCTACATTTCTGAGTCTGGCTTGCAACAGCTTTGGCTAAAAATTCAAGTACGTAATTTCAAATCGTTTCTAGTCTGCACGGCTTACAGACCACCCAACACTCACTTGGATTGCTTTGATTCCGACTTTAGCAACACATTAGTTTCAGCACTGTCGATGAACTTGCCCGTTTACATCTTGGGTGACCTTAACTGTAATTTATTGTCTTTGCAAGACCCACCGGCACAAACCCTCGTGCGTTTTTGCTCTTCTTTCAATCTATCGCAAGTTATCAGTCACCCAACGAGGATTACAGAGTCCACGGAATCACTGATTGATGTCGCCTTGGTCTCAAATGCTAAAACGAGTAAAACATTACCGACTACCGACAGGAAAAATATTTACCGACTACCGACATGGGCTGACATTATGAATATTTGTTTTCAGAAAAAAGAGAATTTCGCATTTTTTTTCTAGCCGTTAGGAAGTAACTTCTTTAAATTTATGACTCATCAGATGGTCTAACAGAAAGAATTTCCTCTTTTGTTGATACGGGTACATTACTACAACTAATATCATAATCACATGTACAGAAGACACACCTTAAAGATGCTACCGACTTTATAAATTTTATTGAAAAGACAAAGGTGAAAAAACTGAACGTTTCTTGTTTCGGTACGAGGAATGTTCAGATTAATCATCAAAGAAAATTCGCTCTAGTTTAATGGAAAGCACTATCAGTAAAAAAAACCACAGTACCCCGATGAGCACATACAGCAGTTTCCTTTCCAACATTTTCATGGCCGCATATATTGAAACACAAATTTTAAGCAAAACCGTCTTTAAATTTTTAACCAACTGTTTGAAAACGTTACATGATATTTTTCCCTATGGGACATAAGTAAACATGGTAGATTTCTTCAAATTCACGGAACAAGTAAACTTACTTGACCCTACCGCTCTACTACCTATGAAATTTACGGCCGAAATATCTGACACTGAGACAATCTTTTTAGATCCGGTTGTAAACCAAGGCACAACATTCAACGAAAAATGAGAAAAAGCTATCATTGACGTAAAGACGCATTTTAAACGGAAAACCTTCCAGCATATACATTTTCACCTGTTATCACCCACCAATTGTAAAAAAATGGATTTGACAAACAAGAAGCCTTGAGAACCCTACGAAAAAACTCCTCTGAGGAAGTATTTCAGATTTCAAAAAGCGGTTGATGGACAGAGGGTGGCCACACAATTTTGAAAGAAAAATTGCTATTAGAAGTAAAATTCACAGAAGGAAAGCAACGCTCCTGAAACAAAACAACAAGGAAGAAAAAGAAATATTGCCTTTCGTGACGCAATACAAGCCCTTAGTGTGTATTATAAAAGAAGCTTTAATGAAAAAGTGTAATCTCATACAAAACCTACAACTACCTTGCCACTTAACCTCCGGACGTACACGCAAAATCATACCCCCCGCCAAGAGGAGGGTAGATGGAACCCCTTCCCAGAGTTTTTGATATGTTGCAGTATTTCGAAGCGATTTTGCCTTCACTGGAAAGCCTTTGATCTTCTTAACAAGATGAGGTATATTTTATGAGTGGTGGCGCTGCTGGAGGCCTACGACGTGACCAAGAATGGTCGCCATCTTGGATTTTACCAAGAATTAGAAATCAGGTTAAAACAGCGAAAAATGCTTGACGTGAATAATAACACATAAATAACACTTTGCAGGATTTTAGCCACAAGATTTACTTTTATTTTTGAAAAAAGTTGAATTCACTCAAACTGGCTTGACCACCTGCTACTTGTTACGTCATACCTGGTAACCATAGAAACTGATCATCACTGAACTTGTCTCAAAATGCGTGCAAGGGATAAACGAATCAACCTCGTCCCCAGGGTCTTCTCGCTTTCCAATATGGCGGCGGCAGGAGAGAAGACCCTGGCACACAGCAGAAATCACGTGACTGATTTGTCCACGGAGAGTGGAAATTTATTCAAAATGGCGGCCAAGATAAAGACTGAGAGGATCTGGGTACGAGGTCTTGAGACTGAAGAAAAACAAACAAAATGGCGGCAAAGGCAAACGCAAGAGAAACTAAAAATATGAAAGAATGCACTTAAAAGCCACAGGAATACGGTAGAATGATATAGCGATCTTATTTTCTGTTCAATGACCTTCATTTATTTTAAGCCTGAACGTTCTAGGGTACATGGCACTTAACAACTGTCTACAACTTTAATAATTTCTCCGATAGCGGTCTTTTTTCACTGTTTTCTTTTTTTGCCTACCCTGAGTGCCAGAGGTTCAGTTTTCTTCTTTCGTGAAAGGGGGAGCTTTTTCTAACCGTGAGGGCAATTTATTTCATCTTAGGAATTTCCAGAACACACCTCTGAAGCCAGGAAATGTTTTGTCATGACGCCCTAAAACCTCTTCCGCTCCGAAATTCAACAAGGCATTAAATTGAGTCGCAGACACTTTACCGAATACTACGATAAGTTATGTCAGTTTTGTTACAGATCTTCGTGAGGTTTTTGACTATTGTTTTTCTATCTGTACACATTTTAACTGAACTCTGATATGCAAAAAACAATTTTTTTTTCTGAAAACAAGAACCAGAGAACACTATTAATTTTTGTTAATATAATTTGAGGAAACTTTGGTTGAAACTTGAACAGTTCCTTGTTCAGTTTGGATATTTTGTCACTTGATCTGGTACAGGTAATAAAATTATTGTCATCCTTCATCTACTTTACAGTTTCTAGACTTTCTTATTGGCTTTTGATATCTAACCCTGTTCACAATGCTTCCGGGCAATATTTATTTAATCTAGCAAAGACGCTGTCATTAGTTCCCCACAAAAAAAAAATGCCAAGTGAAAAAGCCCAAGTACAAGAAATTAAGGTTGGAGGTCAAGCAGCTGAGGATCAAAAACAGATCCGAACTTCCAGCTGGTGAATAAACCATCCTGGATTGGTCCTTACAAAGTTTTACAGTTGTCATTGATTGATAGTCTTTTATTTATTAGTGAAGAATAAGAAAAGGGGGGGGGGGGGAGGTGGAATGGGGGTTAAAAGAGAGGGGGACTTATTGTTAAAACTTTCATCCACTGAAAAGGAGGGCTTATTTGAGAGAGGGAGCCTTAATAGAGGATTTAAGATGCTGTTATTATTGTTTTTTTTGCCTCTCAGATGTAAAAAAAAGGCATTAACCCCACTTCAATAGCTAGCAAAAGGTGAAGAGTGTTTCCATTGTTTGTAATATAGCAATCCAAAATGTATTTTCCACTTTGAAGTAGATTTGATTTTTAGAGCAAAAACTTTCTTAATCCCTCATGACTTTGGTTTATTTTACATATTACTTGGGGCTGCACTTTGCCATTGCAATGTGCAAATTGACTAAAGGTTAGACTCCAGTTGTTCAAAAATTTGATTGTCCTATCTGAGTCATGTGCACTGTAAAAGTTCCTATCTGATTTGGAGACAATAGATCCTTTAAGTCAAACATGCTTTGCTCGTCAGATGGGCCATTTCGTACTCTAATTGAGACATGACTTGGTAGTGGTGTGCTGATTATCGCTCATAATCTATCATTGATCAGAAACCTAAAGCAAAGTGAGTATTGCTTATACAAATGTTCAATTGATTGTTGTGGAAAATTCACAAAAACATTGTTGACAAATAAGGACATTAATACACCTGTGTTGTCTTTTTGATGGGCTCTTAATGTAGTTTATATGATGTTTAGTTGGTTTTTAAAACTATGTGACAGATAAGCATCGGCTTGCAGGGTAGGTTTTTTGTTTTGTTCACTTACAAAATTATTTTCAGTGTTGAAAGTGGCACACAGGGGTCACAAATCTATAATCTACTATAATCGATTATCAGTTTAATAGTTGGGTTAATCTGATTATTTCTGATGATATGATTATGATACAGACACTATGACTAAGACTAACCAACACCTTAAAGTAGACTTTGGAAGTATTTAAGCCAGCACATCTAACAGCTGCCACCTCACAGCCCAACACCTAAACAAGCTAAAAGCCTTGCCTTGTCCCTGTGTGGCATTTTCCCAGGCCTTCTTGGTCAATTCATTTCGATGATGTATCTTAGGCAAACTGGAGGGAAACTGTTTCACTGTTTCACTTGGGACCACGTGACGTGAAACTCATTGGCCATGACTAGGCAACTAAAAGCTCACTATGCTACTGGGGACTCTGGCGCACAACACTTCAAAAGCCTTACATCCCTACATGAAAAATCCCATGATCAAGACGCTGCAAGCCCCTTCCGCTCTTGTTTATTCAGTGGATAGTGATGTATGCACCCTTTGAAGCAGTTTATTTTTTTAAATCCAAGTTTTAGAACTGAATTATAGCTGCTTCATAATCATACCCAGCTGGTTTTGGAATACTATAATGCCAGCCACTATTTCACCTGGTCCACAAACCCCCTTTTCAAGCATATAGTGACAAGAACAACATGTACACTTAGCCTACAGTAATTAGAAGCTCAATTATATTAACAGGTTTCGGTTTGACAGAAAACGTATTTATCTTAGGATCACTGTCACCCTATGTAAGGGAATCCGGAATCTGGGAAATTTTTCTCTTGGAATCTGGAATAAAGGTCAAGTACTCTAGATCCCACTTATAATTGGAATCCGGAATCCAAGTTCCACTGACAAAGAATCCAGAATGCAGTATCCATGGTGTAGAATTGAGAATCCAAGACTGTCAGATTTCCTTGCATGGGCTGATCACTGTTTTCAACTTGATAAAATGAAAAGACATCATGTGCTTTCATTATTTTATTTTTGCAACTAGAAAGAATTTATCCCACAAGCTTCAAACATTAATATGAAAGTTTTTCATTTCTGAGAAAAGGAAACAGTTTATTTTCCCAATGTCTCTGTATTTAGCTGTATTTTACTGCCAATGAAATGAGCAAATAATAATAAATTATCATCATTGTGACACTGAAAACTGAATAAATGAAAAGTCAGGATTAAAAATATCAAAGGATATCGACACTATGTTTGGCTTCAATTTTTAGTTTTGTCTCGACATCTGCATCGATCTCTCACTCCTCATCCCCCTTCAAAATCACCGTGGAAAACATTAAAAGAAGGCCAGGTTAGGCCCATGCATGTTACGATCAAATGAAAAAAAATGTTTCACTCGACAAAAAACTGCTGAGACAAAGCACAGATTATGCAAGATTTCCGTATAACCCCATACATTAATAATATTATGCATACAGCTATTGTTCAAAGAAAACAAAAGGCAGAACAATACTAAACCTTTGCAAACGGACAGCTAAATTTAGTGATAAGCTAAAGCCTTGCAAGTATTCTTTCACATATCGGGAATCAAAGAAACAAATCTTTAGTAATTTAGAATCGAACACACAAACCAAATAGCACGAGCAATACCTCTACGCCTTATAATATTCGCAGCGATTACCATTTCAGATATCACTATCTTCGAATCGTTGCCTTCCAACGGTACAGTCACAGTTTTCCGAACAATCAGACCTGAATTCTGTCCACCATTTCGGTCTCAAGCACTGAAGAAAGCACTTCTCAGCCTCTACGAAGCCCTCAAAGGATAACCATCTTTGTTTTGGAATGAATAAACCAATGAGAGCGCACGTATGAACGCGCAACAGAATGCACCAATCAGCGATCGTTTTAGCTCGCTGTGTGCCAGGGTCTTCTCTCCTGCCGCCGCCATATTGGAAAGCGAGAAGACCCTGGGGACGAGGTTGTAAACGAATATCTACTGAAAACGTCAGGTGCTGATGTTTTATCCTCGTGGAAAAATCCCAGAAGGGGGTGGCATCCACACCCTCTCCCCCCCCCCCCCCCCCACTCCTTGTACGTCCGAGGGTTAAAGTGTTATTTCTTTGAGAAAGAAAAATTATGGCAAAGGACATGTTTGTTAGAGCCAAAACATTAAAGGTACAGATGTGCAGCCTGTCACCCCTTGCAGTTTTTCACTAAGAAGAATTTAAGTACCCAAAAGGCTGGAGTCCATTAATTAATTAATTACTTTTTACTTTGCCCTGTAGTCGACAGGGAAACCAAGTTCGAATTTACAATAAAAGGTTTGGTGATTTTATCAGTACTCATGATATTCATTTGGCAAACAATGGTGACATAAACGATCATGTTGCATAAACAAACAAGAGTTAATGGGCTTAAGTGAAATCAAATGATAAATTTTTTTTTTACAAGTTTTACTCTTTCCTTAGGGATCAAAGTCTAGAAACTGGGTGAAATACATAAAAAATATTAATAATTAACCAGCGTTTTTACTTATTAACTGCGATTTTCCGACAACCGACAAAAATCAAAAAGTTTAACCGACTACCGACAAAGATCGAAAATTTTAACCGACTACTGACAAAGTAACTGAATTTTAACCGACAACCGACAAGTGGACCCCCCACTCAGACCCTCTTATTAAAGTGATCATGACTTATGATTATTGAATATGTGGGCCTTCATTATCAAGCACTGAATCCATGTAAAAAGTACCATTTTTTTACCACTTATGCAAGCGTTTAAAGAAACAAAATACTCTTGCAAGAGTGAATTTGTATGAAATGTCCACAAACAAGGTGATCAGTTTCTCCATTGGTCTCCATTCTAAACATGCATGAGTTTCTTGAGAGAGTGCCAGAGCCATAGATTTTGAAATTCCCAGACTGACAGTCAATGTACACTTTCCCTGTAATACATGAATTTATCGTGAATGTAAAGTGCAGAATGGATTGATTTTATGGGAAACCCTATGTAATTATCTGCTTGCATGTCTTTTAATTTCTTGAAACAATCTTCTTCTGCCAATGGAACAGTTAAATTTTCCCAGACTCATACTGAAATTCCCTGACTTGTTATAAGCAAAGATTGAAAATCATTTGATACGCTAGTGAAGCGTAATGAACCAGTTTAATATTGAAGTCGATTGGCCAAATTCACTCGCCACTCACTCCATAGCTCGCGTGTTCTAAACCTTACTGTGGACAGTTTTCAGGCAAATAATACGCTGATTTATTCTCACGGACTTTCATACAATTGTATTCTGCGAGCAGTTCTTTTTTTCTTCAGATCTCGGGAGGGGAGTGCACGCACGCGCGCGCGGCGAAGCCGCGAAACGGGAAAAACGAGGGCGGCACCCCGAGATATCCAGTCTCGCACCTTCAGTCACGAGCTTGGTCATTTGAGTATCTCGCGCGTTTTGCTCGACGGACCAAGAAAAAAGAGAGACTACTCGTAGTCTAATACAATTGAACCAAATTTTAAGCTTAAAACAGTACACTGATCCTTACGGCAGGAAGAGTGATAGAAAAAAAATTAATTAAGAAAACAAAAATAAAGTGGTGAATTATATTGTAATACAATTGTAGCTTGATACACACACTTTTTTTCATCCACGTGTCGTGTTGAGTTACATGCACAGTTCTCTGACACTGTTAATGGCAAATATCAAAAATCGAAAGAAACTGCAACTGATTCAAACTATTTGAAATGTCATACTTTATTCGCAGCACTTCACTTTCCACTGGAAACTACTAGTTGTTCTTGAAAGCAGGAAACAAAAGAGCGTTTAGTCTAGGGGGCAACAATTTTAGCAAATGGAAAGTTCAACCGACCGAAATGATCAGACCGGTCAAAGTTGACCACGTTCGAAGCTGGTCCCGAATATTCCGGTCGGACCAAACCGAAATGGTCCGTTCCATTTCATGTACCAACCGAAATTTCCGGAATTTTGGGTTGAATTGAAAGTGCCCTAAAATCTTCAACCAACTGATCAGTTTCCTGGAAAATGATACCCTATTGTAGACCCAAACTCTCTTACAGTAAATCCTCTATTAGGCCCCCCGGGGAGCTTATTTATTTCACGCCCATTTGAGGGGGGGGGGGGGGGGCGGTGGGAGCTTTAGAAACGACGATGGTATCAGTTCTCCATAAAGAACTAGAATACAAAGTGGAAAAGCTCAAGTACAAAAAGATTTAGGTCATGCAGCCGAGGATCAGAATCAAATCCGAACTTCCAGTTGGTAAATAAACCATACCGGATCAGTCCAACAGTCTATCATTTATTAGTGACATCAAACTAGTGGTCTTTTATCAATGCTGCGTTCTGATTGCTTGAGCTGCTACTAGGCTATATGTTGTAACCCAAAAGTAGCGAAAAGCGCTTTGAAAACCAAAACAATGGCGGCTGAATCTCGTTTTGCTAGCTAAAGTTGTTTTGTCGCGATATTTTTTACCAACTAGTTGGATTTTACTTAAACAATTATTCCTCTCGCCCACATGGCCTCTGAGTCAATAGCCCATTCGGCCTTTCGGCCTCAGGGGCTATTGACTCAGAGCCCATCCGGGCTCGGGGAATAATTGTTAATTAGTGAATAATTATTAGGAGAGGGGAGGGGAGGGGGGGGTTAATAGAGAGGGGGAGCTTATTAACTTTCTTCTCCTGAAAAGGGGGGGGGGCTTGTTAGAGGGAGGGGCTTATTTCAGAGGGGAGGCTTAATAGAGGAATCGCGGTATTC
This sequence comes from Porites rus, assembly GCA_964035705.1. Classification (NCBI taxonomy): domain Eukaryota; kingdom Metazoa; phylum Cnidaria; class Anthozoa; order Scleractinia; family Poritidae; genus Porites; species Porites rus. The sequence goes on along the minus strand of OZ038004.1, from coordinate 16,336,480 downwards.
ATATACCCTATCCCAGAGTAAACTGCTTGAAAACCATACCCTTCACAGCGACACATACCTACATGGCCTATCTATGGCAGTACCACCCCCCGCCCGCCCCCTTCCCCCACCGGGACTGGGAGGCAGCGCTTGAACCGGGCGCTTGAATCTCTCTTCACTTTCATTCCTCACCGTTTTCACAACTAAACAAGGCGCTTGACACCAACGAATACAACTGATGAAGGGTTCTGATTTTCCTTCCACTGGAACGACAAACTCGGTCCGACTGATCCTTGGCTCTTAATATTCTTTTGGCAATCCGACACTTTCACACGCACAACTTTGCGAGAATTACATCAAAAGAGCCCGTCTGCTTTGAGGGCTGAAACTGCAAGTTCTCGGTTCCAATCTGATCCCCCTGAGAATCAAACTTGACACACAGACGACAGTTATCTCTCACAGAAGGAGAAAGTGATTTTTTCCTCTGTTGGTCTTCTTTCTTGGAGTGAGTTCAGCGATCGCCGACATAACACGGGTTTATGCAATAAGAGCATCGTGTTTCTACATTTCCAGCGAAAATTTAGGGGAGGCCAGCCAGGCCTGTTATGAATCAACTTTGATTTCCGGAACGTCATTTTTTAGCCAATGGTATTTTCCTTCGTCTAAGCGAAGTACAAATACACAAATTTTATGAGAGATCGTTGCAAGCTCTCCTTTTCTCGGCCAGCAAGTACGAGTAGCAAGTGGCCACAATGTCGTAATTTATCATATTCTTTGGTCGAGAAACATCACTTTATTTTAAAACGAACACGCAACGGGGGCAGCATTACTGGTCCACAATCGGTCATCACCTTCTATCTCGGACTGTCTTCATCATATTCTTAAAATATAGCTAAACTCAGTGCGTCAAGTGCTTGATGGCCGCAGCCCGCTTAATTGCAACAATAGTTTTCGATTGTCGTCAACTCACAAGAGAAATCCATTGGATCAGGCTTTGGCTGCTGGGAAATTTTGGTGTATTTTCGTTCTATCGAACGGCAGAAAGGTGGCCGCGATCGCTTAATAGAGGTGGTCGCTCAATAGAGGTTTAATTTCCCATTTTTTCTACAACTATTTCTAGCCTGTTTACAGACCCTCCATTTTCTCTTCAAAGTCCGTCGAGCGCGCATGATAAAAAATATAGCCTGTGCACAGCCCCCCCCCCCCCCCCCACAACCCTCAGTAAATACTCGGTGAGGGGGCCTGATCTCCGATTTTTACTGAGGGGAGGGGGGGTTTCTGTACACGCGCTATAAAAAAATATAAACCTTAGGGGTTTTATTGACCCCTAACGCAAGGGGGTAGGGGTGGGGGAAGAAGAAAATAGACGGACGTTCTTTATTTTTCTTTCTCGCGCCCCGCGCTTGCCGATGTTTTCGAAAAGAACGAGAAGAAAAATAGAACAACGTCTGTATACAGGGTTTATTAGAGGTGGCCGCTCAATAGAGGTTTAAGTTCCCATTCTTTTCTAAAATTATTTCGGGACTTTGATTATTGGCCGCTTAATGGAGGTTCAGCTGTATACAGAGTGGGATGATAACCATGTATGCACGAGTAATTTGCGAGTCAGACGTGAGAAATTGTCAGCTGAATTGTCCTTGATGCGCAAGATTGGGGATGTCTTTAGTCCGCAGGCGTGAGACTCACGCACAATGCGTGAGAGGTGGCAGGTTTACAACCAAATAATATATAATGCATTTCTAAGGTAAAGGAACCTTGGAGTTTAAGTGTAACTTCAGCTTATGCAATGCGTACCTCAGTTATAAATTCCCAGATAGTCTTGATAATTCGCTTGACTTGTCACCACCAAAGGATCTACGAGCAAATCATATTTTGTAAGACAAGCCGTTAAGTATAAAAGTCAATTGCATTTTCCCTCACAAATAACAGGCACTTGTACAAAACTTACATGAAGCAACAATCAACCCCTCTACCAAGAAAATGTTGAACCTATGGGATTTTCCCTTCCTTTATATTTAAGCTTTCTGTTTCACTTTGATCAACTGAATTACGTCAACAAAAGTGACGTAAGTGCTACCAGAAATAGCTCCCAAAATGAAGCCATCTAGGAAAAATTGAAAACTAATGAAGTATACTAGAGAACACATTAAATCTAATATTCTGTTATTAATATTTCTCTGAAAACAATAACAAAAATGTCAGAAAAAGATCTTATAACAGATGCTGCAGACTGATAGCATCTTCCACTGAGGAAGTTGGTCTGAGAATTCCTGTTTTTCACCGAACCCCTGCCGGATATGATTCGTGATGATTGAGTGACCTTCTAACGAGGCTCAGTCATTTGTGTGTGATTTGAAGTAAAATGGAATTTCAATTGACATCGCAGATGCGCTGTCATATGCCCTACCCCTGGAAATTGCTTGTCAACCGGACTGGTGACAAATTTAACTCGTAATATTGCGAAAGATAGTTTTTCCTCAAACTCCTCCCAACTTTATATATCCGCTACAATTTTATCAAGGTGATATGAATTCATTACATGAGATTGAGGCAGTTTGTCGTTTTTAATCCTCCACTAATAACATGGTATCAAATTATCCACCCCTTTCCTCCCCTCCTTCCTTCCAATCCCTTACTCCTCCCAACTTTATATATCCGCTACAATTTTATCAAGGTGATATGAATTCATTACATGAGATTGAGGCAGTTTGCCGTTTTTAATCCTCCACTAATAACATGGTATCAAATTACCCACCCCTTTCCTCCCCTCCTTCCTTCCAATCCCTTACTCCTTTAGACAACTTCTCTCTTTCCGTGCTTATCAGTAAGCAAACAGCTCGGAGTTTTTCTCCCCCTCCCCCCCCCCCCCCCCAGGGTGGGAACTCATTGATGGTTCTGTTTTATCATTATCGATACAGTAAAAAGCCGCGTATATCAACCTAGATTTTAAGAACCACATCCTTTGACAACGCTGGATTTCCATTGCTCGTATGTGCAGTTCTTTGTTTGTTGTTACGTAAGGATTAAAACTACCATTCAAAGCGTAAGGAATCTTTCTAAACAAAACGTTTGTAATAAGAAATATTAAAGAACCGACGACGAAACTTTTAGACCATAAATAAGCGAAAGGGATGATCGAAGGAAACTGTTTAGCGGTTAAACGACTCAAATGATCACACACGGATAACTAGCACGGAGAGAATTAACAGATTATAGTAATCACAGAGGTGAGATTCTTTATTATCTAATGCAAACTCGCTGTGCACTTAAATTTTCCCTGACTCATACTGAAATTCCCTAACTTATTATGATATACACCGCAGAAGCAAAGACTGAAAATCATTTGATACGCTAGCGAAGCGTAATGAACTAGTTTAATATGTCACTTGTCCACTCACTCCATAGCTCGCGTGCTTTAAACCTTACCGTGGACAGGTTTCAGACAAATAACTCACGGACTTTCATACAATAGACTTTTTTTACTGATACGGCTGCCATATTGAATTAATTGGATTTAAGGAGTATCACAAGCCTCAGCGTTCCGGAAGTTAAAAAATGCGTAGCGTCTGGTTACTATGTAGTGACGCTATCATCCAGTTGAGTATCTATCATCGTAACACTTTTGCGGTCAACTACCGCAGCGCTCGTAAAGTACTTTTTAAAATTAAAATCGTGTTCAAACCCCTGTGGAGGAAGTCTGTTTATTTTTGAGTCGATAAATGCACTTCTGACGTTCACGAGGTTCGATTTTGCATAAATTATCAAAAATTTTGTTAAGCGGGAAATCTACCTACGGTTCGCGGGAAACGGAACTGTAGAGCAGCGCAAGACGAATGTTTCGAGAGTCAAAGATGTGCTTACAAACCATTCACTATACCTATGCAACGAAATGTGAAATCACTGGCATGATAGCTCCTGCAATGGTAATTGTATCAATCCAGGTCGCGACCGAGTTCGCTCCAGAAGGCTGTGACTACCTCGTTTGGCGCGCTTCTCAATACTTCCAAAACATGTTGTGATCGGTAAGTAGACTCAAGGACTTAGTTTCTCCAATGGGCTCCTGGTTTCTCAAGCCATTCGATTTCTCCACCCTATTATTTGTCTGAGGATTCTAGCAAACAAACAAGTAAATTTGGATGGAAGATGAAATTGTCTCCCTAAACGCGGCCAGATTATATTCTCCAGGATGGCGGCACAATTCATCGTGTCTTTCAGGACAGTTCTAATTTGTAGTTTGTATAACGAGGCGGGTGAATAGGCGAACGGATCGGCGGATTTTGAAAATATTTTTGCCCGGATTTCGGATTCAAAGCGAGATTTTAACGGATTTCCGGATCCTGCAATTGCAGCGGATTGCGGATTCATCTATCTTTTGGGCGCGGATTTTGGACTTTACGTGTAATTGATATATTTTTGCCCGGATTTCGGACTCAGGGCGAAAATGGAAGGGCGGATTTGGTTAATAAATCATAACGGATCGGCGGATTTGTATACCCCTATTCACCCCCCTCTATAACAATTGCGATCTCCCTATTTTCGCTTAAGCTTTCTTTGATTAAACTTTCATAAAAACAAAACAACGTAGACATTCTCCTGTATAACCAGTGACTCGATCGGCTGGAGGAAATATTTGGTTCCAAGTCGAGTAAATGCCTATATTTACATTTATCTCATCTTGCGCACCGCAAACTCAATCTCAGATATCCTGGTATATAATTCAATACCAGAGCCTTCTAGGATAAAAAATTATGCAGTTGTTCTATATCTTTTCTGGTTCACCCAGGTAGAAGTCCTGGCATCATATAATTATGCCTGAGCGCTTCTAGGATATATAACTCGTTTAGCATTTCGACTCGTAGAAAGAAAAAACTGGGCCGCAGCGTCTTTAAAATTCTACGGTTCCACGAAAGGTGTTCCGTTCTTTAAACAGTCATCCCAGACTCGTGTACTCCATGAAGACATGTAGTTGACCTCTTTGTGTTTTGTTGTATTCTTGCTTCATTCCTCGACTAAATTTCCTCGTCAGTTACAGTAGTGAACCTTCGCCCGGAATCTTCTTTATCTGTAAACATGCAGGTTGCTCGAAAGATCCTTGGTGCGAAAATTGAAATTGTCAACTGCTTACTCGTTGTCTGCCTCCGAAATGAAGAGTCAAAATTGTTTTCCGAAAGCTCAATTGCAGTACCGCCATTAAAGCTGCTTTAGTTTGAGTAATAAACAGCTCTACTTCTAATAGATCTGAATCGGTCGACACTGCTAGGCTCTTTAGGCTGTTGCTAGCATTCACTACGAACAACTAATTCGAAATGAAACTTTGAGAAACTAACATAATTAAAAAGCCGAGAAATTTGTGAATCCCACCAGTGCCAGCATGGAGTGTTAAAAAACAAAAGAAAAATGAACAACAGAGACATTTTTCGTCAATGTATTTTTGCATCCCTTGAGGAATCCTCGCCAATGTAAAAATAAGGCATTTATCGGCCTTCAGCTCTGGGTTATGTGATTTATTCCCCTCGTGCGTTGCCCTCGGGCAACGCACGAGGGGAATAAATCACATAACCCAGAGCTGAAGGCCGATAACCCTTACGTGTTATTTGTCAGTAATTTTTAGTGTTTGCTGTTAATTTGGCCAATTTTTTAATGTTTCCTGTTTCCGGAGAAAATACGGTTAAGTGTTGAAGGGTTTTTCGTGGAAACCCCATAGTCTTTTAGCTCTGCTCAAATCACCCATGAACTTTGATTGCGCGCTTTAAGAGGCTGTAGATGTAGTCTCTTTTTTCCACCCATGCGCAACAGTATTCTACTAGGAAGCCTGGGGAAAACTGGGTACCAATCTCGTGCCAGGAGCCCACTATCCTTTACCAAGTCAAAAGATCATGGCGGTGATAGAGGCATCGAGTGAATTCTCCTCCCCCAGAAATACACCGTGTGGCACGAATTTTTTGCGGGAGTTTATTTTTGTGGATTGGCGGTTTTTTGTGTTTTGCGGGAACTAATTTTTGCGATAACGACAGATTGATTTTTCTTGCTGGAAATTAATTTTTCCAGTTTTCAGAAAGTACCCAGTACCCAGCATTGATAATATTTTCGTTTTTTTTGAGTACGTGCAATAGAAATAAATATTTTCAAACAATACTATGGTGTGCGTACCTAATGTAAAACCTTCTTCGTGGCATGTCTGTAAAGTAGCTGATTAGCTAAGAACATTAACCACGTTCAATAAAGGGTATTGTATGTATTGTTGTATTGTAACCAGTATTTCATTGTTTACCGTTTTGTTTGTGTAGCGAATTTAAGTTATAGAGAATATTTACTGTAGCGAAAATTTTTGCGGACAAAATGTTTGCGGTATTTTTTATTTGCGGGAACTTATTTTTGCGGATCGCTTGAAAAATCGCAAAACTCGCAAAAACTAGGACCCGCAAAAATTTCGTGCCACACGGTAGTCGAAAATTTTCGAATTTCTCCTTGGAAAACTTCGGAAATCTTCCGAAATGATCGGGAATCGTCGGAAAGTGGCCGAAAACTTCTTGATATACTAAAAATAACATTGCCCTTTTTGGAGCCTTTTTTTGTTTCCTTCTGGATAAAATTTACAGTTACAGAGAATTTTTTACTGTTAGTGTTAAAATGCCTAAAATTAAACTGTTTTATGTTACAGAGCCAAAAAAATTAAGTGTTTAGTGTTATCGATGTACCCCCATTCAGACCCTCCAATAAATCCCTACCTCAATGGCACTAATAAATTCGCGAGTAATCTCAGTGATGTACTGGAGATCTTGATAGTCCGCTTGATTTAACACGACGAAAAAGGTCTACGAGGAAATCACATTTAACACAAGTTTAACACTTCGTACTTAAATGTCACTGAGAGAATTTTCCTTCACAAAATAAACTGGACTTCCACAAAACTAACCTATTAACGAAGTTCACAATCAACCCTTTTGGAAACAGAAAGATGAACCTAAGGGAGTTTCCCTTTCTTTGTTTCAGTTTCATCGAATGAAGCTAGCAAAAGTGATGTATACTTCCAGAAATTAAAATATGATAACTCGCAAAAAGCCGTAATCCATCAAAATAGAAAACTACGGGGGAATTAAACTATATGAGTGTCACATAAAACCCAATACAGTTTCCTGAACAAAAACACGAAAAGCTCACATAAAGAACCAAAACGAACGTACAGTAGAACCGAACGAAACACGTACAGGGAAACGAAAAAACTGTTGGAGTTGGAAGGGGGTTCGAGTTATCGGGGTCGATTGAATATTCATTTAACCACGTTAATAACCAATCGTTTACTGAATTTTCAGCACTTTCGTATACCTTACAGAGCAAATTAAACTTATAGGAAACTTTAACACTTAGGGTCCGGTTACGTTAATTTATAATTTTGTCAGAATTTGCATCACACGTGGAAAGCGCATGATTTCTTAGTGAAACAGAATGTATCTTCTTGGTGGTTGCAGATACCTAGCAAACAAGGCGTTAACAAATTGGGCGTGGAGTTAAATGTGTGAAAAAAATTGGTGTAAAGTAAAATGTGCGAAAAACGTAAAAATGGGGCGCAGTATTTATGAGAAGTACAATAAATTTGAATAAAATACAACGACCTAATGAGCGGGTGTCACAGGAGCAGAGTCATTCAAAAGGCATAAAAGATAGACTCTAAACAAAAGGTCCACAAATTTGTTGCATTCCTCACGGGAGTTGAGGGCTGGCTCAATGTAAATCAAGCTGCAAAAAACACGCTGGTTCAGACAAAAATTTGGGCGTTGAACCGTATTTCTTTTTGATTGGCTGAAAAACAGGGCACTAATAGCCCTTAAAAGAAGAAATGGTAAACTTGCTCACCTATTAGGTCCTCAGCAACAACTCAACAAACGCAATCCACATGCAGTCCACAACCAACAGTCACACACTGGATCACTCGGCCTCGAACCACAAGGACTAAATGCAAGACCTTGACGTCACTACCCAAATATGGGGTATTACTTACACCCAAATATGGGCAAAAAAGAAAAGGCGAAAAGAAAGCCTGAAAAAAATTCAGGCTTGTACGGGATTCGAATCCTTGACCTCTGCGATACCGGTGCAGCGCTCTACCAATTAAGCTAACAAGTCAACTGGGAGCAGGTCGTTGAATTGGTTCGTGATAAACCCGTGAAAGGATAATGATGAAATAATAAATACATGAAAATCATATATATGTGAATTACGGAGTGAAGAATTAATTAAATTCATATATATATTTTTTCAGGCCTTCTTTTTGCACCTACATAAGTTGCGTATACAAGTGCGATGATCTTCCTTCAAATAATTCTTCACTCCGCAGTTCACATATATGATTTTCATATATCCATAATTTCACGAAGATCTAAGTTGTGAAGGGAGGGGTGACTGAGTTGGCCATACAGTAAAACATTACCAAAGGTCAAGACCCTCTGGGTAGCAAAGCTCTACAGGTAAATAGCAAAGCTAACTAGCCGAGCTAACTAAACTGGAGACACTGAATTAAGTTCTTAATGTATTTATACATGAGCAAACAAATAAACTGTGTGACAGAAAAAGGGGACAAAGTTAGGGCCAAAGTTACGACAAACTTTCAGATAAAAGGTGTCGACAAGAGAAATCAGAAAACGTGATAGTAAAAACACCGTTGGGAACTGAGAATGGAGGCCTTTCTAGACAGTATAAGCTTTAAACAATTTACCAGTAGGATAAAAAACTACAACTATGTAAATAATAAAAGCGTAAAAAAAATAAATTAAACTGCTAATAGCCACGTCTAAAGTGCCTCTGTCACATATGATATAACAGTGGAAATAAAAATTTACTACTGATTCCTGATGTTCTTGAAGTGACTATTGAACTGAAGGTTGCAAGTGCACAAGCTCTGCATACGACTAGTCGAAAATTTATCTTTGAACTACGAAACGATTTAACTTGTTATTGTCCCCAATTAGCTGAACAAATTGACACTTAATTAAAGTTGACATTTCATTGTACTTTTTTTCACCACAAAAGTTAGGACGGTTATTTCCGTTGAAGGGCGTGAAGCCCTCTCCCGATGATCGCTCGATAATAAATGACATTCTCGTTAAGACTCGTAGTAGAATGACGATGACTATCCAATTTTCCCGCTTCGCGCGCCCGCGCACTACTTAGTATTGGGAAAATCTTGTTCTCGTTCTCGTCTTAAAATCTAAAGCTCTGATGGTAAAAACAAGGTACGCGAATAATCCTCGGCTATGAAACAGCAAACCTACGCATATAAAAAAGACGAGTAAATGTAAAACTACTATATATTTTAAAAACTGATTCAAGCTAGTAACTGAACAGGGAATTTGACTCCAGTATTAAACTGGAGGCCTTTCTAAACACTAACTTTAAACAATCTAACAATAGAAATAAAACTACAACTATGTAAATAATAAAAGCGTAAAAACTATATTAAATTGCCAGTAGGCACGTCTCAAGTGCCTCTGTCATAACAATGGAAATAAAAATTTACTACAGATTCCTGATGTTCTTCAGGTGACTATGGAACAAGTTGCAAGTGCATAAAATGTGCAGACGACTAGTCGTAAAATAAGCTATGAAAATTACACCTATCTTTTTTTTTTCAGGCTTTCTTTTCGTAACTGCATAAGTTGCGTATACAACTGCGAAGATCTTCCTTCAAATAATTCTTCACTCCGCAGTTCACATATATATGATTTTCATATATTCATAATTTCTTAATTCTATTTGTCCACAGCTTGATAATTGGATGAACTTTTATCATTTATCTTTAATCAGTTAATTGCCAAATAGCATAGCTACCGTATTTACTCCAATGAGCGCCGCACATGGAGTGGAAAAGTTAATAAGCGCAGCTCTTGAATAAGCGCCGCAGCTCCGGTGCAGGGCTTAATCGAGTATTTCCACAAGATGATAAAAATACGCTGTAATCGCTGCAATGCGGTTCTAAGCCAGCAATGTGAATTTATTTTCATCAATAGTGATGTTTTTCAGTTCAAAGTGAGTATATTTCGACGCTCTTTCATTCAGTTCTCTCTTCAAAATCTTCGCGTTCTTCAGTTCTTGCGTGAAAAAAGCCATGAAAAAATACTCAGGAAGTAAATTAAATTGTACAATCAAAATGTTTTGTCTTTGTGGTATGACCCTTTTAAATAAGCGCCGCCCTCGAATAAGCGCCGCATCGGAGACACGAAAATTAAATAAGCGCCGCTGCGCTTATTCGAGTAAATACGGTATAATCGAGGCAATGGGTGGTCAGCTGCTTAGGCAGTAGGTGACAAACAGATAGAATCGAGAAAAACATCCGAGAAGATGCTTTTAAAAAAATAAAGAAAGAAACCAGAGGATTAAAATTTAACACCGGGTTAGCGCTAATCGCTAATACGTTTCCCCCTGTGGTGTTTTCTGTTTAACAATATTGAGTTGACGCAACAGGACGACAGAAAGAAGAGGACGACAAAACGCTTGTGTGTGACAAACGTGACAGGGCTATTGCTTGCGTGTTTTGTCGCAATCTTCACTTAACGATGTTTTCCGGTCTTTAACAAATAAATCTGTTTCAGGAAAGTGAAGTTTGGCGGAACTTTTGTTCAAACAAAATTATTGTCACGTTTGTCACACAAGGTTTGCTGTCTTCTTGCCTCTCCCGTCCTGTTGTGTAAGTTCACTAACAGCTGCCTAGAACTGCAGTGCTAAACCATGCATCGATCGGAAAAGTTCATTAGAGCGATTTTCGTATGACCTTGAAATGAAAACGCGCGAACAAAACAGAAACAACAAACGAACGGAAATAGAGCGATGTGATTGGTTTATCGAACGGATACAAACGTGCGTGGCTTTTGGTTGGTTAAGCGAACAATCGGGTAAAAAAACTTCATTCCAGAGAACTTTCTAGAAATCAACCGATACTTCACTTTGACGTCATACTGCAACACAATATAGGACAATTGCACGATGACGTCATTTTACTACAACTACCAGAATCCTTGAGTTTGTTGTTTTCTTATGCAAATTAAGGCTATTGTTCTTTAATCCTCAGCGGGATTGACAAATTTAAATAACAAAGAAAAACCGAAATGAATTCTGGTAGTTGTAGTCAAATATCGTCATCGTGCAATTGTCCTATTGGCCAATCGAACAATGCCTTATCCATATTAGGGTTTTCTTTGGCGGGAAAACGACGAAGCCATGTTTTGATCTTTTCATCCATTGGCTGATAAATCAAATAACGAACACTTACCGAATCCATTTTTCGAGATCATACGAAAATCGCTCTAACCACATGCTTAGTGTCGCTTTCTACAAAACAGAGATCACTGGACTCTTTGTTTTGCCTACTGACGCAAGACAATTGCGTAGTTGAATTCTAAAAGTCCTTTGCTATGCACTTGTACCTCCCGGCCGGCTTAACGTCATATATGTTTGTAGAGACACAAAACGTTTTGTCGAAATAAGAGTCCACGGTTTTCTGTTTCAGTTCTGCATAGTATTATAGTATTATAGCATAGTATTATTTTTTTTTCTTCTCTTTTTTCCCTTTGTGCTAAGAAATATTTACTCTCCCTAAAAACTGAAAGGTCTAATTGCCTTAAGTGTGCATACCTAATTCAGTTTGGAGCCTTACCATTTTGCTGTTTTTTTTTTAATGGCACAATAGACCTTATTCACGATACCCGCCTTCTTTGCACGCACTTTAGGATTGATGGGATAAAAGGAATGTCACGTGGTATTTCAATGGGCAAACGAATATATGATACAATTGCCAATACGAGTAATAGCCGCCGAGTTTGTGAAGATTCTCTCACGACGAGACGGCGCTTTCGGTCTTGCAAAATGTACAGTTCGAGTTTCGACAGGTGGTTTATCTGATTTTCCCCCAGAAACATATAAACTCGACTTAATTTTTTTTGCGATTTCTGTGATATTCCTGAAAATGGGGAAACATAGTGATTACTGTAAAATTCGTCATGCATCTACTACTTGGAAGGAACTACTAGTAGCAGGTGAATGACGAATTTTATAGTTCAACAGAAAAAAATAAATAATATTTTAAAGAGTTTATATGGTTTTGGGGGACGCTGTCACAAAATTACAGACGTTTGTGTGGATCTTTAACCATGTTTCAAGAGTCATAACTTGATCCCTGTTCAACTTTAGAGCACCAAACTCGGTTAAATGACCAATCTCAACATGACCTTTTATATGGCGGTGTCAGTTTATCGATTAGTTTAAGTTTGAAACTCGCCCCAGTTCCTTACACAACTCCGGAATGGGCAATTGCTCGCTGTAAGGACATCTGCGGTCGCTACTGCATCCAGAAAAGAAACAATGATCACTTCCTCTACTCATATTTGCCATTATCGTCATTAAGATAAAAAGTTCTTCATTATCTTTTGTCCAGAATAAATAAACTCAACCGCGATTTCTTGCATTGGAATCTTTTATTACTTGTTTGCCCCCTGAGAAACCATGTGACATTGCATTGCTTTTATCCTTACGCACGTGCAAAGATGGCGGACATCGTGAATAAGGTCTACTAGGTCTCTTACGCTCTTACATTGTCCAAGAAAACCAACTTTTGTCCCCATTTTTTACAGTACATCGATTGCAAATCTATCTAAGTAGGGAAGGGAGGGTGACTGAGTTGACCAGTAAACATTAAAAAATTACTAGAGGTCGAGACTTTCTGGGGAACTAAGCTCCACAGGTAAACAGCAAAGTGCCGGGTCTACAATACAGTTCACATTCCACAGGTCAAGAGTAATGCTCATCGATAAATTACCAAACCACACAGATTCCCCTCAAACTAATAGAGCATTTTGTTAAGACATTAGGGCTATTAGACACTTTTAATGCTGTTTGTTTATCTGTATCGTGGTGACCTGTACTCTGACAGCAAATGAATGACCGCGCTAACAAACCTGGAGAAACTAAACTAAGAATTTGTATTTATATGCAAGTAAATAAACCGTATGTGACAGGAAAATGGGTTACATCGGAAAACTTACGACCAACTCGCAGAAAAAAGGTGTCAACAAGAGAAATAAAAAAACTTTATAGTAAAAATGAACGCACGTGAATAAGCCTGTAACAAAATGGTAAAGCTATGTATCGGTCCCTAGAAAGGTCAACACAGGACACCCGGGATGGATTTTTTTTGCACAGTGCCCAGGGCTCATTTTCTTGGCCGCGCGTTGAACTGGCCTGGCTACTTCGTCGAGCATATTCTCGGCCTTTTGGATTACATCCTTCGAGTATGTCAAAGTCTACGGGATTCGTTTCTTTATCTGGGAAAGCGTCATTGGTTCCTATATCTGCTGCTAACCTATTACCACGATCCTGGCATGTTTATTTTCTGTTGGAGTTCGAATTTCGAGGAAAAAGTTGTGTTGAACAAGAGCATGGCGGCGAAGATGGCATCTCGTGTCTCCGACCTTGTATATTATTATTGTATATAGAGTGAATTTGAACAAATTATCACGAAACTTCGTTGGAGCATTAAGGACAACACCAACTAACTGCAGAGTAAGTTTCATTGATCTTTATTTAGTATTTCCTAGAAATTTTAGGATCGTATTTTCACCCCATACACACACTGTAGTCTTACTGGAACGGTATACTGCGGTACTATCACAGAGCCTGGGTTACCTGTGGCATACCTTGTCCGCACTTTACCCCAAAGTAAGGCTTAGCCCTTGGAGACAGGTCCTAGAAAATATCCACTCCGGACCCCGGGTCCCACCAGAACTGTACTCCACCCATCCCAGATCGGGCCCCCTACTGGTTCCCCGTAGTTCCTAGAGACGAGGGGATATGGGCCTTTTGATTAGGACTTTTGTCCAAGTTGTCCAAGGTGCATGGCTACCCATGGTGGTAGGGAAGTACTACCACGAAAATGTTGCCCATTACTTTCGTCTGGTGTTTTCTGTTTAGTAATATTAGGGAGATTTAAGCACGCCAAGACGGCGACGGCAGCAAAAACGTCACTGAAAAGTGAATTCGGGCTGCTTCAAACTTTACAGCGCTTATTACATCTCGTGCAATTCGTAAAATATTGGTCAATTTTTCTGTGGTTGAATTCTAAATGACTGTATCGAAGTTCAGGAAAAGAAGAAAAAAGTCGTTGTCTTGTCTTCAAGTCCTCCACAAAACGTAAAACGAGGCACTTTCACGTCGTAGTCGTGTATTGACGGCAGAGAAATTTTTGTACAAAAAAGCGTGATGCTCGTGCAAAGTTGTTGTTTGGCTTGTCTTATCCTATCGCTTTTTTGCCGTTCTCGTTGCCGTCGCCGTGGACGTTGCTAAAGCTCCCTAGATGCAACGCAAAACCATCCGTCGATCGGAAGAGTTCGAATTCATTAAAACCATTTATTTTTCACTTTGCTCGGTTTCCTTTGTTCTTTTTAGGAGAATATATTACATGACCCCTGATTATAAAACACTGTCTGAAAAGCTGGTGGCGGCTTTGATTGTAACAGGGGAGTGCAGAGCTAAAACAATAGCTGATAACAGTAACCAGAAAATGTAATATATATTTTCCTTGCTCATATTTCCCTCGTCATATTCCCCGGCTCATATCCCCTTCCCCTAAAAGAAACAATAGGGAATTTAAGCAGCGACTACGGAAGAGCCAATCACGGTGACCGAAAGTACTTTTTTCCCGCCACGCGCCAATGCCCCAAGTTCAAGGAACCACGACGGTGACAGCGGTCAAAACGTCGCTTTTTAATAAAAAGTGAATTCGCATTCTTTCAAACTTCTTCACGATTATTACAAGTCGCTTATTTTGTGAAAGATATGGGGAAACTCATCAGGAAAAAAGTTTGTCTTTGTTTTTTTTTTACGTCCTCAATAAAACGTAAAATTAGGCATTTTCACGTCGTCGTCGTGCAGTGATGGCAAAGAAATGTTGATAAAACAATAAGATGCACGTGAAAATTGTTGCTTTGCTAATCAAACTTATTGATTGACAGTATTACGCTTTCCAGAATACAGTCGACTCCCGTTATTGCGAACACCCTCGTGGGGTGGGGGGGGGGGGGGGGGGGGTGCAGATTTAGGGTCGGTAATAGCGACAGTCCGTAATAGCGGGGTACGAGAGAAAAAAATTGTTTGGGAGATTTTTCTGACTCCTTTTGAAAAACAAAACATCCCTAAGTTCAGTGTAGTCATTGATCTTTTAATAGTCTTTTGTGAATTTTACCTTTAAACAGTTCCCCAGTTTCTTGTTTGCTCAGTAAAACTTTGTGAAACTCGAGGGGAAAGCAGCGACAAAAAGGTGCAAACCATGAACGCGGTTTAGTTTGTTGAGAAAAAAAATGTAGTAAAGCTAATCGCTCATTTCAAGGAAAATTGTTTATGGACTTGAGCTGCATTATAATGAACAAAACGATTCCGTGCTTGGTTATATTTTTGTAGACAAAACGAAATTCTATAGTTTATGTGCTGGGACCTTGTGACTCATGTCGGAAGAGGTTAACGTGAATTTTTTCGGGAGCATCAACTTTTTTGATTTTCACAAGCCATAGAGGCAAAAAGGACGTGTATTGCAGCTATTACGACGATAAGATTGTTACAAACAATTTTCCAGCCATTTTAGAAGACCCAAAAGTCAAATGGCTGTTTAGTTCGAGCTGAATATTTGAGAAAGTTTCTCTGTAAACAAGCTTCTCACCGGATGACCTTCCAAGAATATCTGTAATTCTACCACGTATTCAAGAATTTTCATTTTTCATTGAAACAAAATTTTCAAAGATTAATTTCATGGCAGGAAAGGGAAAGTCGTAAGGTTTATCCTTGTTCAAGAAATGAGATGATTTGTACTTATTTTAAACTTTAGCGAGTTTCTTTTCATAACATTTTAACATGATTATCACATAACCTTGTTCAAGGAAGACTCGGCTCTGATTTGTAATTTTTTTCTCTAAAAGTCCACGTGGCCATGCGATTTACCGCCGAAGCGCGGGGTGTTTGAAATGCAAAATATCACCCCAGCTTACATTAAGGGGTGGACTTACGAACGTACGTACGGACCAATAACATCACGTCGTAATTGACCAATCAGATCAATAACCAGAGTATAACACCATCAACTGACGTGATATAACTCACTTTGACTCTGAAGATGACTACCACACAAGTCACGGTTAAAACGTCAGTCACTGTCAACAACAACAGTCCTATTCAGGCACCCGCAAGATCAAACTCAACCTACTTTTGATAATTTATATTCGTACAAAAAACATCCGAGACGGGAGTGGGGTGGGGTTTAAAGTCTTTGACAAAAAAATATGGGAGATTCTCGTGATTCTTGGTCACTGCAACCACCCCGACACCAAATGCTTAGACTCGATTTCCGTTATTCTCTCGGTCCTACTCTTCTTTCCAGAGGAGGCGCAGAGGCTCATTTCCCGAACGGCGGCTGGTAATCGAGCCTTCCTAATGCTGAACGTTAAAAATAGCCCATTTAGGCGATAGCATCATCGCAGCCTCCACTGACCGCAGTTTCTCAGATGAATGTAACCCCAAAATACTAAAGGATTCTACTGGTTAGGATCAAATGTTGACATCGCGCAAATTGCAAATGGACTATTTTCAGCCACGAAAATGTTCCATGTTTCTTCTTGCAATAATCTTTGGACTTCTCGGTTTTTTTTTTGCTTCGAATATTTTTAGCCAAAATGTCCTTTTATGTTCTCTTCTTCAAGCAGATTAGATCCTTCTTGAGTTCCAATGTTGACAACCAGCTGGATCTTCGTGTATGGTTTTTGCAGTTTGTTTCTTGATCACTCTCTAAACGGCTGCCTCCCTGCCATTCTTGACATTCTTCAGTCGCTTTATATGATTCTCTATGTAAGTAGTTACATCTCTAAGAGACACTTAGTGCTGGTCCCAAAGGTGTGTCTTGCACAGAGTTGACTGTATTACAGTCGAACTCTAAGGGTTCCCTTTCTTCAAGGAGAAAGAATGGCACATTTATATACCCGCTCATTATCTTAAAAGTGCAGAATGGTATTATCCAAATTGCACCGGATTCAGCTGTGTAGGGAGGTAGGATCTATGGGCAAGGGATCGGACCGTTTATCAAGCGATTGCTTACAAAAACTACGAAATATATTCAATTATCTTCTTAAAAGGTGGTAGTTTACGAGTTTTGAATAGGCTGTCGCACACCGCGAGGTTCGACTGTAACAATTTTCTATAGCAAAGGTGTCGCAGAAAAGAACCAAAAGATCAAAACCGGCCATTCCGTTCGTTTCGAGAGGCAAGCTGCTGAACGTTTTGGCCATATTTCCAATGGAATTCGCTGCACCAAGGTCCAAGGTGAAGATTCTCCAAGATTTTGAGCGTTTTATAACAGAAGCTTCGAATTCCATAGGTGGGTGCACTGCTTCCAAAAAGAGTTCCAAAGGGGAGTCTGGCGCTTACATCTGGCCTCAAAGTTAAGTGATTTTACTAAAAAAAGGAAAATCAAATTATCCTGAAACCTTGCAAATAACATGAAAAAGAGCAAATGAAAACGTCCACGCTTCCCTCGTGAGTCGCGCTCACATTCCCCGCATCTACTTCGCACGATTTCTATTTGAAGAGAAGTGAACAATTAGTTATTCCGTATGCCCGACGTATTCTTTTATTATTGGGCTTCCCGTGGCCCCCAATGATGGATTGGGCTTTCTCCGTCGAAAAAAAAAAACAAAACAAAAAGGCGGACCGCTCACCCAGAGGGCGTTACGTGTCCCACTTCAATAGGGCCGATTTTTTCGGGGAGGGGACGGGCATTTCAGGTCGATGTCTGACGAACAGATTTGGGAGTCGATTTGGAACGAGCACAAAATTATTTCGTGGAGTTATTGGCCCTATATCTACGCCGAATGATTATCTAAATGCAGTATTCGATGATATTATTAGCCTGTGCGGGAGGTGCAGAAACAATGCCCTCCCACGGTCCCTACGGGAAAAGCTTCAACTTGTTGCAATTCTTCTCCCTGCGTGTGATGGGTCTTTCCTTACAATAAAGGAATATGCTATTTGTAGATCGCCCCATCAAACAGGAACATATTCACTTGCCATGGATAGTTAGAAGGGCTTTAAATGCAATATCCAACAGAAATAAAACTGAAACTTAATTCGCTTTGCGAGTTTTAAGAAACAGCAATTTACAGTTATTCAGAAGTATTTTAAACACCAAAATTGACCCCGTCACGTTTTAAAAGCGTAGAACGATAATAATTTTTGTGTGTTTATTTGGTATAACCTTTCAATACTAAGCAAGCAACGAGACCATGCAATATGTAGATGATAATGTGCAATTATAAAGGTAAGACTTTGGGGGCCTGAGGGAGTAAAATTTCCTTGTTTTATTCTGGAAAATAGGAGTTTGATTACTGGTACTGGGAATTACAACAAGATATGAAATAAAGAATAAAACATCTGTATAAAGCAAGCTTAAATGTAATGTAATAACTTAACTTAGCTTTAACTTTTATTACATATCACGAGCTCGAGAAAAATACATGAGAACAACCAAAGCCAGGGGCTTAAATGGCTACCCTGGTCCCAGAGGTTTTTCTTGATTTTTCTTTGCGACCGAAAGATCAAGAGCAAGCCGCAAAGCGGCGACAACGAGTCGCGAAAGCAACGAGGAGAGAGAGAAAAACCTCTGGTTACCTTGGCCTCGAATCTCACTTTCATGGAGACGACAGCTGTCAAACGCGTCAAATTGCTAATAAAAAGAGTGACCAATGGCAATTTAGCAAACACGTGCTTATCAGCCGCTATTTTTTTTAACCGGGGGTACACCTGGGGAAATTATGTTATGAACAAACCATCTCCACTTGGGTGGTAAAGAGTGATTTGTTAATCGGAGTCAAGCATGTGTTAACAATGGGCCACAAGAGTCCAGGAATGAGAACACCACTTTGTAAAGAAACCAACATTGTTCCAAACGACTGCTGCAGGATTTGCAGAATTTATGTAAAAATAAGTGACCGATCTAAAATCAACGTTTTTGGGTATAATAACAAGGATTTTTCACAAACATTGTCATCTGTTCTGTTCTGTTGACCCAGTGCCAAAAATAACGTTGGTTAGATCTTTAAAGATAAATATTGGGCGTCGCAGGAAAATGCAAGCTGTACCGAAAATGATTACAAGAAAACTTTCATTCCGTATTCGGAGATTTATATTTTGCTGCCCTAAACAAGTCAGTTTATTTAATGGAATGACAGTATTGTAACAGAAAATGGTAAATACATCGAGTCACGAGATTCTTGTCGTCAACGTCTGGACTGTTCAAACTGAACGCCACGGTTTCACTGTTCGCGGATATGCGAGTCCACAAGAGACTTGAGAGGACAGACAACCAAAATTATTGCATGGCGAGGGTATGAGTATCCTCTTAAGGAATGGTACTTGCAAACAGCAGGTAACACGGTCCGGTTGATAAAATGGTGAACACATCCTTTCGACTCAAGGCGGCGAACAAAGCTTTCTTTTGTTGCTCAGTGAGACTCAGGAAAGCGCTCATCAAGTACCGAGGTGAAAATTTCTTCGAATATTCTTTCAGGAACAACACCCTTGTCAAAATCTCGAAACATGGCGTGCCTTTACGTGCCTTGGTCCCGTGTAAATGTTATTGCGAGTGCAGTATACAAACAATTTCCTTCCCTGGTAGAGAGAGGCGAAATTTACCTTCAGAAATGAGGTGTGAAAATCCTCAGCGTCCCCTCGGTAGTTACAATTAAACAAGCCAATCAAATTGGCTTGCGTGTTTGAAAAAATATCAACCAATGAACGCCCGAGGGTCAGATCCTGACCCTGTCGTCTGCATGAAAGTGAGATTCGAGGCCAAGGTAACCAGAGG
>OZ038004.1:16306616-16311616 GCA_964035705.1 Porites rus | reverse complement strand
TGCTGTAAACTCAGCATTCAAACTGACTACACATTTGCAAAGTGATTCGCCGGAAAATCGTCCTAGCCACGATTTCACTTTAACAACCATTGGTCATGCAGAAGAGTAGCTTAAACGCGAAAAAAAAATTACAATATTGCTTTTCAGATAAGCGCGACCCACGAAACATGTAGCATGCTTTCTGGACGACGATTGTCGTATTCAATGCTGATTTATAACTACAAACTAAAAAGTTACGTCATTTTTTTAAAACTCTTTCTGGATTGTTTCGGTTGGGGGGGTGGAGCGGGGTGGGGTCGGCTCGCTCTACAACAGTTTGTTGACAAGTTTTTGTCAAAGCATTCTAAACAAGTCTGTTAAAACCTAAAAATATTTGAAATGTGTAATGTACGACTGAGTGCAGTACCTTTACCTATTTGGTAACCAGAATTTCTTATATTCTACTAAAATCAGGAACATTTTCTTCCAGCTTTTTGACACTATTCCTTCCATAAATGTTAAATGAATGAATGGATGTTAGATTGATCATAAGGTAGAACAGTCACTTGATAAGGGTTATATCATATGTGCTGTAAAAACTTATTAACCTAATAAGTAAAGAAACATTTTTTGCAAAGGGACAAACGTAGTTGTTTAATACCGACATACACGACAATGAGGATGACCAACAGTTTATTAGCAAGAAATCTAAGTTCTTTAAGTTTGTAAACTCTGTTCATGTCATCTGAAACAGCGCTGAAACCCTTCTTCTGGGCTTCCACCTGTGTACAAGGATTTGAGTTCGCGCCATGATTGGCCAGTTAAAAAAACCTGTTGATTTCCTAATCAAGATGAAAGGATATTTAACACACTTCTGGTAATTTGTTGAGTCTGTTGGGGGCCTAGGACAAGGATATCAGCACTGCTGCACAGACGTTAGTAACCAAGGTTAAACCATGTCTGACATGCAGGCTAGTACACCTTAGTAAGCTTCGTCTTACACATGAATTCAAGTACCTCTTCTAGTTCAAGGATATTGCTTCTCTATGTTCCCATGAAAGACATGAAATGTGACAAATGTATGCGAAATACATCAACTGCGAGGATCATGCTTCACTTGATTTCATTTCCGCAGTTCTCATATATGATTTATATAAGAATATATTTACATATATTTACATTTGTCACATTTCATCTCTTTCATGGGAACATATGAAAACATAATTGACCTGCTCCCAACATCAGTGGCTTCATAGCTTAGTTGGTTAGAGAATTGCACCCATATTGCGAGGTCATGGGTTAATTCAAATCCCGTTGAAGTCCTGATTTTTTTCAGGCTTCTCTTACACAATTGCACAAGTTGTATTAACAACTGCAAGGATCATTTTTCACTTAAAAGTCCCATTGTTTTCTAACCCTAAAAACAATAGTCCACTGTCAGTCCGCAATCTGCATTTTACTCTGCCCTTTTTACAATGAATGTTACCTGATAAAGCTGTCATTGGCAATTAGGCCAATATCAATCCATTCAATATATGCTCCAATGATGTCCAGGCAAAGGCACGTTATTGATGACACACTATTTTCATATGTTTCTGCATACAAAACACAATACAAAATAACAGTCAATAAAACTGAGATCAACCTCACTCTTTTGCCAAAATACAAGATTTCCACCTACCAGAATCTGAAACCAAGAGTCAACAAGCTTGTGATGCATGTGATCTTTAATTTTTGTGTTTCTTTCTGCTTCCTGTTCATGGAAGAAAAATTATATTTAGCTTCTAAACTGATCAATGTTTGAGTCTTGAAAAAGGAAATGATGGTACAAGTTTCAAGATGTCAACAATAAAGATTCTAGAAGCAATGTCTTAACTCAAAAGAATTTTCAATGATTTTCATAAGAACCAATAGACCTCTTTAGCTTTAACTAGTATGTTTTGTTTTCCCAATAGAGGTCCCACGGGAACTTAACCCTTTGTCTCTTCATAATTTATGCATAGATATGCACATGAATGAAACAAAATTTGAAAGAAACAGTTCTCTAGGGTATTACCATATGACCTGTATTGGAAAAACAAAACAAACCAGCTAAAGAGGTCTATTTCACACATGTACAGTGTAGCCCTTTGAAGAGCATGGTTAGATATTAGCACCGACAACTTAATTTGTGTGGCATGGTGGAGTTTGTCACAACTTTAACAAGCTTGTATATCAGGCAAATATAAAAATTTTGGTACAGTCAAAACCTGCTTCATAGACACCTGCTAAATACGAGTTCAGCTTCACTGGCTCTATGCACTGCAAAATGAGATGTTAGGAAGTAGTACAATATATAGTTCTAATTGAATAGGCAATCAATTTCTGTTTGATGGTACCCCTCTTTGTTGAAGGTTTATTTTCACCCATGGATATTATAACATAGATATAAAAACAATACACAAAATTAACCTGTTGAGTCCTCATCACATCTCTATCTACCACTTCCAAATCAATTCCCTTCAAAATCCTAAGGAACAATATCCACAGCTAATGCTCCATATTCCAAGCACTGGAGGAGGTCTGAGAAAAACAGCGGCCACTACAGAGTGAAGAGAAATGTAACATGAAGTTAAACAAAATTTAAAGCGGCTAATAACAAGGACCGCCGTCGCATGCTGTTGGTCAGCGGTCAGTGTGGTGGCTCAAGCGCAGTCAGCCTTGCTAACATCAGCTCCATGTGCTTAGTACAATGCTTTCAAGGCAGTTACTCGCTTTGTTCAGCCTTTAGATTGTCTCTTTCCCCCAACCCTTCCCTCCCTTTAATTTTTCTCTGATAAATCATTGTGACAGGCGCCTGGTTCCATTGGTGTGGGGGCTCATGGCTGGAAGGCATGAGTTTACCAGCCATGAGTGCGTAACACTGTCTAATTGTCAAGTTACAATTTAGGGTATCAGTATTCACACTCATTACATGACTCAGTTTTTTCCTTTCGTAACAAACAGTGCAACAGTGTTTCCCTCCCTCCCACCAAAGTGTGTGTTAGTTTGACAGCAGTGTATTGGGTTCAGGAATGTTTTCCTATTTTTTCCTTTGTTTTTTGAAAACTTTTTGTGATGGTTGTGCTGTTACATTGTTGCGTAGCAGACAAATGGCATTCAGTGTGTGAGAAGTTATGACTTTTAACAAAATTAATAATATTTCTTTAATACAGTTAAACCACCCATAAATGACCACCCAAAAGGCAAAGAGCTATTGGTCACTTCCAGGAGTAGGTTGTTCACAAGAATTGAACAACAGGGGGTCTCTTGCAAGAAGAGGTCCAGACACATGTACTATTCTCGGCTTGCACTGTCACGCAATGAAAAATAAAAATGCAAACCATTCAATACAGAAGGACTAGAATCTGGGAAATAAAAACAGATAAATATACAAAACCCCTTGCCAAAAATCAGGTCTGTGAATTATTTCAAATGCGAGATATTGGGAAAAACGGTTTACCTAAATTTATAAAGCTTTGTATGGAAACGCCATGTTGGTGTCCCTTTCAGGAACACCAATATGGCCGCCAGATACCAACAGAAACATCTGTTTTCGAGTTTTCCTACTAATGAGTGAATTCTTGGCTTGAGGAACTCATAAAGATTACAGTAATATTTATTCTGAGACAAGGAATGTTTAGATTGCAAAATCTCCCAAAATCGGTAATGTTTTTAACCTAGATAAGAGCTTTCTCGGCCGCCAGCTAAATGCCGCGTCACGCAAACGCCTGGGAATTCAAGCGTCCTCTCTCGCAAAACGAAGAACCCTTTCGAACCAAAAATTTATTTATGTAAAGATGTTTAGGTACTGTAATACCTCATGAAAGTAGAAACTCAGAAGAATCGATAGTTTCTTAGTTTGATTTTTGGTGACGTCACATGTAACTCAAGAATATAGAAGATAACCTGTTGTATGCAATATCTGAGTTAGCCTGAGAAAACAGCCGACATTTGCCGACGCTACAGCTGGTTTCCCCACCAAATGACGTCTGAGAAATGAGCACAGAAACTCCATACTGATGACGTCTCACTACCCAGATGTGGTTTAGTGCTTCTGACTGGTTGAATCAAATTTAATCTGTTGCATGCAATTTCTGAGTTGCAATATATGTAATCCCACGTTGTTCTAAGTTCTAATACTCTAAGTAGCATAGTATATTCAGCAAACATGAGATCAAAGCAAGGTTCAAAAGGCCACTTACGAGAGGTGAAAAACAAAAAAGAAATAATTAAACCAAGAGCTGCGAAAAGTGGTCATGGTAACTTACAGAAGGTGGTCCATAAGGAGAGGTTCCAACCATGAGGCTTTGAAAAGGAAAACTTTGGTGTTTTGGACACAGGTGGTTGATTATGGTAGGTGGTCACAAATGGAGGACCTTTGACTGTACAAGAAGAATGTGATGTCAACCTGGGCTGTGCTCTAGCAGAGACCAGTGGTCCCTGAAGCTTAACTTTTCCTCATGGGTGACTAGTGTACTTGTTTTCATAGCCAGGTCAAAAGAATCTCTCTGAGTGTTTGTTGATCTACAAGATTTGATGACACATGTCTGTGCACAGAATAAAAAATAAAAAACTATAGTCATTTTTTGCAGAATCACACACTTAGACAAGATCATCTGAGATGTCTGGTACAGTACAGGAGACTGAAGCATATGTATACTGAATACAGCTAGTGATCAAAATGTTTATAAGTTATTCCTGGTAAGAAAACAATTAAACCCAATTGTCTCTAGTTGAATATTTTTCATTATAATAGTCTACATAATATCATACCAAGTGAGTAAATATTTAAAAATTAAATTTTCTGATAACATTTTTTAATAAGGGTTGTTTAGAATAATTTGGTGGACAAAAATTTGAAAATTATGGTGGAATCAACGAAATAAAACCTTTTTGATTTTTGCATGGAAGGAAGATTAATTAATGGATGCCACATTATAACAATTATGTAAAATTTATAATTAGTCATTATAATTAGAAATTATCAGTGTTTGACCTTA
>OZ038004.1:16286616-16299116 GCA_964035705.1 Porites rus | reverse complement strand
AAATTTGTTACTCCTGCTATTTTGCCATATTTGTTACTCAGCCTCTTTACAAAGCAAGAAAAATCCTTGTTACTTTTGCGATTTCTGCGAAATTTGCGGACTTCTGGGGGCAGTTCTTGGGCTTTTCTCTCTCTAAGTCTAGAATTTTGTTAAATTGGTCATTCATGCTGCTCTTGGGATATTTGCTAGTGGGTGTCTCACAAAATTTTCTTGTGATTACAGAATTATTTTTTTTTTTGCTAAAATTGCGAAAACAATTTGCTAGCAAATTTTTGCTAACAAGATTACTCCTGGACATATATCACCTACTCACCAAAAATGCCAAAACAATGTTTTCACTCAAAGAGCAACATACCTGGGGACTCTCCAAACGGAATGGCTCGAACCACTTGGTTTTCTAACCGGAATTTCCGGTTTTCTTTTGTTGGTAAGTACCGCTGGACACTTTCCTAAACGACCGGAAATTTCATCTTGGAATTTTGGGTGGTTGCATATGTCAGGTTGTACTGTAAGTTACAATGGAACGAACTCAAACAGGACCAGGGATACTTTGAAATGTAAAGAAATCATGAGACTTGAAATAAATTTAATTTGTAGTGTTTAACTGCCAAACAAAGTCTCCTTTCTTACTGTCAACGTGACCTGTGATTGGCAGATTGTAGCTACACCTGGCACTGATTGAGTTCGTTGTCCGATAAAACGACAAAAAAATTGCTAGTTAAAATGACGATTGCAAACGCAGGGATTATGATCCCAGGTTTAAATATATCCCAAAATACCTTGCTTTTTAATCGATGCCTTCAAACTCGAGCGTTACGTCATCACCAATGAGAACAAACGGCGCCCAGTACTTCACTGCGCTAAAGCGGTCAGATTCTCTCATGGATTTCATGGCCTTATTCAGGGCCTCACTGGCACTTCGTCCATGAACTAGTTGCTGGTAGAAAACTTTCATGAACTCCATAGTAACTTCGTCGTCGATCGCCCACAGGGACACCAGAACAGCACGAGCACCGGCACCCAAAAAAGCCCGTGCGATGCCGACCACACCCTCAGATTTGACTTCTCCCCGAGCACTATGACAACAACTAAGTACAACAAGTCTTGCCCTAATCTGCGCATCTAAAACATCTTTCATAGTTAAGAAATAGTCCTCCCTAGCTGGATTTACGGGTGAACGCGTTGTGTTAGGGGCCAAGGCAATTTCTCCTGTTTCCATTTTACCGTGAGCAGCAATGTGCACCAAAGCAACCGAGGAGATATGTCTTAAAACTTCATCTTTTGTTGCCTGCATTCCAACGAGAGGTACAGCTTGAAGTATTTCCCCAATCATCTGCACTTCCTTTGCGGCCCACGCTAACTGCTCTAGCCTCATTCCTTCATGAACTACCTCCCGTACCCACGGATCGCCGACGAGAAGAGCGCCAGTCTTGCTGTGCCAGTCTGCTGGACAGTCTTGGATTAATCGAAGACTAGCAAGCGAGGGGAGCAGACGAATTCTAAACGTTTCGCAGAGGTACTTTGATTTTAAGTCCATGAAAGCAGCATAAGGCGCCAAACACAGAGGTCCTTCTGGAACAATCACAATTTCATCGCCGTCGAGTAAGTCTCTTATAGGGTCTACAACAACGTTGTAAAATGTTTGCAATGACTTTGTCTCAAAATATGAAAGATGAGACTTTGGCTTACTTGATCTTTCTTCTGCTAACTTCTTATCGCTTGGGTTACTTAATGAACGATCTTCACAATTAACATCAGCTCCTGCACCTATTTCTCTATGTGTAGCCTCCAATAGAGACTGAAAATAGGTTGTGACGGAGGTGTCAATCTCAGGTCTTCTAGTTTTGATTTCATTTCCTTTCTCGTTCACCCAGAGAACTATTCCTCCCTTGTTGATACCTATGAAAACTGTGTTTGATGGTAAGTAACTAGAAAAGTCACTTGGTCTTGCAGAAAGTGTTCCTATTTCTGGGCGTAACCCTTTAAGGCCATAATTGGACTCCAGAAGATCATTTAAAGCGCCTGCACGTCCTTGATCAGCAGTTAAAAGCGCCTCAATGACTTTACCTTCATTAAACTGCAGCTCCCACAGCCTCAAATTAATATGATCATACGTACTTTTAAGGGTAATCTTCCATTCGTCGTTAGATATGAGGTTTCCCCTAATGTGGTCGAAGGCTATAACACTGTTCTTATAACACTGAACGGCTTCCGGGAAATCTCCAAGACTGTTATAGTCGTTGCCAAGATTATCGTACGCTCTTCCTTCTCTTGCCCTGTTTCCCACTTCCTTCGAAATTTTGAGGTCGCGTTCATGGTACTCTGTGGCTTTCTGGAAATCTCCAAGACTGTAATAGGCGCTGCCAAGATTACCGTACGCTATTCCTTCTCCTGCTCTGTCTCCCACTTCTTTCCAAATTTTGAGGTGTCGTTCATGGTACTCTATGGCTTTCTGAAAATCTCCAAGAATGCGATAGGCGTTGCCAAGATTACAGTACGCTATTCCTTCTCCTGCTCTGTCTCCCACTTCTTTCGAAATTTTGAGGTGTCGTTCATGGTACTCTGTGGCTTTCTGAAAACATCCAACATTTCCGTAGGCGTTGCCAAGATTACAGTACGCTTTTCCTTCTCCTGCCCTGTCTCCCACTTCTTTCGAAATTTTGAGGTGTCGTTCATTGTACTCTATGGCTTTCTGAAAACATCCAACATTTCCGTAGGCGTTGCCAAGATTACCGTACGCTTTTCCTTCTCCTGCCCTGTCTCCCACTTCTTTCGAAATTTTGAGGTGTCGTTCATTGTACTCTATGGCTTTCTGGAAATCTCCAAGACTGTGATAGGCGTTGCCAAGATTACCGTACGCTTCTCCTTCTCCTGCTCTGTCTCCCACTTCTTTCGAAATTTTGAGGTCTCGTTCATGGTACTCTATGGCTTTCTGAAAATATCCAACATTTCTGTAGGCGATGCCAAGATTACAGTACGCGTTTCTTTCTCCTTCCCTGTCTCCCACTTCTTTCGAAATTTTGAGGTGTCGTTCATTGTACTCTATGGCTTTCTGGAAATCTCCAAGACTGTCATAGGCGTTGCCAAGATTACCGTACGCTTCTCCTTCTCCTGCTCTGTCTCCCACTTCTTTCGAAATTTTGAGGTCTCGTTCATGGTACTCTATGGCTTTCTGGAAATCTCCAAGACTTATGTAGGCGTTGCCAAGATTACCGTACGCTTTTCCTTCCCCTGCTCTGTCTCCCACTTCTTTCCAAATTTTGAGGTGTCGTTCATGGTACTCTATGGCTTTCTGGAAATCTCCAAGACTGTGATAGGCGTTGCCAAGATGACAGTACGCTTTTCCTTCTTCTGCTCTGTCTCCCACTTCTTTCGAAATTTTGAGGTGTCGTTCATGGTACTCTATGGCTTTCTGGAAATCTCCAAGACTGTGATAGGCGTTGCCAAGATTACCGTACGCTTTTCCTTCTCCTGCTCTGTCTCCCACTTCTTTCGAAATTTTGAGGTGTCGTTCATTGTACTCTATGGCTTTCTGGAAATCTCCAAGACTGCGATAGGCGTTGCCAAGATTACAGTACGCTATTCCTTCTCCTGCTCTGTCTCCCACTTCTTTCGAAATTTTGAGGTGTCGTTCATGGTACTCTATGGCTTTCTGAAAATCTCCAAGATTTATGTAGGCGTTGCCAAGATTACAGTACGCTTTTCCTTCTCCTGCCCTGCGTCCCACTTCTTTCGAAATTTTGAGGTGTCGTTCATTGTACTCTATGGCTTTCTGAAAATCTCCAAGATTTTTGTAGG
Source organism: Porites rus (assembly GCA_964035705.1). Classification (NCBI taxonomy): domain Eukaryota; kingdom Metazoa; phylum Cnidaria; class Anthozoa; order Scleractinia; family Poritidae; genus Porites; species Porites rus. The sequence continues at coordinate 16,295,318 of OZ038004.1, read as the reverse complement.
CGTTGCCAAGATTACAGTACGCTATTCCTTCTCCTGCCCTGTCTCCCACTTCTTTCGAAATTTTGAGGTGTCGTTCATGGTACTCTATGGCTTTCCGGAAATCTCCAAGATTGTGATAGGCGATGCCTAGGGCGTGCTGGAAATCTTTAAAGTCGACAAAGACGTCGCCAATATTACCATTAATAGCTGTGTTTCCCATATTTTTTTTGCTGGCTTTGCTATTTCAGCTCAGCCACATATTGTGGTTTCTTTTTTCCGCTGATACCATTTGTCTTTATGTACGATAACGAAGAGGGTCTGAAAAGTAAAATTAAAAGCTGGAGTAAAAGCTTATTTATTAGCTCCTTTACTATTCGTTTTTGTCTATCACAGTCGCATTTGATTTGCCTCAAAAAGGGATCCTTCTACGAGTTTTTCATCGTTGTATAATATGACTTGATGGACTGGGGTCGTCTCTAAAAAACGAAAATATTAACATTCGTTTGGTGATAATGATCGAAATTAAAAAAAACAACAACAACAACAAAGAAACAGATTTACCATTGTTTAAACATGGTGTATATATTGAGGATATTATATGGCCGCGCGGAGATGGGAAAATCCTCTTCGAGTGTTAAAAGAGACGAGAAATTTCGTATCTCCAAGCGACCATGTAATGTTCTATTTATTATATAAACACCAATGAAATACCAACCGTTTTACTTATAAATAGTTTTTTGGTCTCAAATGTGCGGTTTATTATGAAGCTATAGCAACGATGACATTTTCACATGTGAAGATAACATGTTATTTTCACATGTGAAGATACCAAGTTTTTGCGCGAAAGCTCATTTGGTTTTTTATTGGTGTTTACATAATAAAAATTGTCTGCCTACTCATTGTACTTTAATCTACCTTCCACTGAAAAAATCAATCTGTTGTCAACAAACTACAAACCGGGCCAGCGGAAACATCAGTTCAGAAAACTCAAATTTGGGAGAGTGAACTTATTTCTAAGGGTTAACATCTCTGGGGAGCGGAATACAAGTGTTTAGCAATCAAAAAGAAAACCTATTTCTTTACCACCAAAACACTGAAAAAGTTACAGGTATTTTAAGCTTGTGGGTTTTCAAAAAACTGTAATAGAGTCACAGCTGGTTCCAGCTCAAGGTCAACTCGGTGTAAAAACCTGAGGAGTTTTCCTTTTTTCCCTCCTATTTTCTTAAGTAGATCTATAAGTAGGATGAGCATGATCGTCCGAGGGCTGACGTAGTACTAAATAGGACTGTTGCATTGACATTGACTGACGCGCGGTAATCATCTGCAGAGTCAAAGTGAGTTGTATTACGTCAGTTGATGATACAGTCGAACCTCCATGTGGGACCACCTCCCATAAGAGACCGTCAATCCAAAACTCATGCACCAAAACTTTCCCAGTCAAAGCCTTACAGTTGGAACCTCTAGTAAACGACCACCTCTTGTAAGCGATCGCGACCACTTTTTGGGCCTGAAAGTTTAATGATTTTCCATTGTTTTAAGCTCTTGAAAGCGACCACTTGACGCATTCTCTGATCTCTATGCTCGCTGTGTGCACTATGCTACTTAGAATATACGACATGTACGAAGAACTTTAGTAACAACATTGAACAACACATGACGTAACTTAGAAATTGCATACAATAAATTATCTTCCATAAAGTAGATGTGACGGCCAATTTCTCTTTTTATGTTATTGTGATTCTTGCTTTGCGTATGAATAGTCCGCATTCCTTACAGGAAAGGAATGTCTTGGGGAATGTGCTCATTGTTTATCACTGCGTCAAAAAAATATTATATATATTCACTAGGACAGTTAGAGAGGCTTTATAACGCAATATCAGACAAAACCAAAACTTAAATTTAATTTGCTTTGTTAGTCTTAAGAACCAGAATTGAGAAATTTACTGCTTGTTATTATCAGCCGTTTTGACCCGTAACGACAATAGTTTTTGGAATTTCCAGTTAGGTCAAATTAGTCACACTATTGTTGGTTTTCACATGAAGTCACTAAAATTCAAACTAAAAAACTATTGATCCTACCAAGATTTTACTTTCACGATGCATTAGAGCAGCTGAAAACTGATTTTCATACAAATTTTCGCTTCAATAGGGTTCTTGGTTTTGTGATAGAGTACGCTTGAATTTCAGTAAGCTTTTGCGTAGCGCGGCATTTACATGACGCGGCCAAGAGAGCTGTCATGTAGGTTAAATAAATGACTTATTTCAGGAAATTTTGCTATCTAAACAGTTCATGTATTAGAAAAAATATTACTTTAATGTTTATGAGTTTCTCGAAGAATAGATTCACGCTTTTGTAGCAAAATTCGGTGACAGATGTTTCTGTTGGTTTCCGTCCGCCATGTTGGAGCTCATCCAGGTGAGTACCAGCATGGCGTCTCCATACAAATCTCTATAAGTTTGCCTGGTAAAACATTTCTTCGGATATCTCGTATGCGAAATATTCCTCTGACTTGAATCTTGGCGAGGGTCTTTGTATATGTACCTCCTTTCATTTGGCAGATTCTGGACTTTATCTATTGAACGGTTTTGATTTTTATTTTGAACTATTTTGAATGGCGTGACACTGAAAACCAGCAATATTTTGGGGAGCAGAGAGGTTAATAATAATAATAATAATTTAAACATATTTATGCAGGATTGCTGCTTCAGTTTTAAGAAAAAAACTGCTATCAATGCAGGTCCTGTAAAAAATTAAAAAATAAAAAAATAAAAATAAAAAAGATTTAAAATATAGATAAAAATCAAATTACAATATTACAAAATAGTTACACTAAACGAAAGATCGAACAGTTATAAGTTCTAAGAATTTTAAAAATTATTAAAAATTTTTGCACCTTTGTAGAAAAAAGCGCGCTTGGTGCATTCTAAATTAATTTTTTCTAAAAGATTGAGGGAGGGGTGCGTGAAAATGACGCTTATTGTTTCCTGCTTAGAATCAATGGCTCACTTCCTTATTTTTCTTCATAATGGTGGAATATGAAAAGGTACTATACAGCCCCGACTTAAAAATGGTACTCATTTTTCTTGTTACGAAAGTCTTCCAAAAGGGTACAATGTTCAAATGAGTAACTGTTTAACTCTCACATGAGATGCTACGTCACGCAATGGTCAGCGACAAGCCTGGTGGACTAAGTGTGCAGCCACCCACCCCGCTAGGAAAATTAAATTGGCAGCTCAGTAAAAATCACCTTTTGGCGATTCTTGTTACATCTATTGATCTTGATGCCATTTTCATTGCCGTCGCCGTTGAACATTACACGATTTAATTTTTTTTTGTTTATAAGTATTATTAACCAAAGCCTTTCTTTTAGCCCTGGGTAAATCTCTATATTACCTGTTGATTCAGTTATTTTACGTTGGTATGCCTGTGGGACGGGCGAGCGTACGGTTACGTGATTACCAAAACTTCTCGGGTAACAGCTGGAGTAAGTAGATTACCACACTTTTTTTTATTTTAGGTATGGGGCTACGCTCGCACGCGTGGAGCTCCGTTATAATGCATTTTTTACGGTAAAGGAACCTTGGAGTTCTAGTGTAACTTCAGCTAATACAATGCCTACCTTATTTAGAAATTCCCAAGTAGTTTTGATAGTTCGCTTGATTTGTCCCGACGAAAGGGTCAACAATTTCTTATAATTTCTTTGGAAGGTACGACAATAGCAACTCTAGGGACGAGGAACCGGTAATAGGGAACTTAAGAACCACGACGAATTTCACGACGACTACGTCTGTTGACTGAGAAAAGACTAGAACGAGAACGTCAGTTTCGGCGGGAAAAAGGAAACTTAAGGTGACTCGACCCAGTTATTTTGTGAGGGTACCATCCTACTTCGAAGCTCTGTGGTATCCCCACCTTTACTTTGATCGTAAGTCTAACATATAGCATGGATAACATATAGATCAATCTACAATATAGTAAAATTTTTGGCGATCAGAGTAAATGTCACGTGGTTATAGTGCCACACCTCTTGGGGTCTGAGTCGAAATTCTGCTGTTGCCGGTATTTTTTCGTGAAAATCTCTCGGCTACATATAGTGCGTATTAGTGCCTTGGGTTGAACAGACTTTCACCAAAATAGCAAAGACCCAATGCGAGAAATTCAGCGGTTTCCAAATTTAGGTCATAATTTATGCGAAAATGAAGAGTCAACTTTACACGATAATAACTAATAAACTATGAGATTTATCCGTTTATTTTGGGGATCTTTATAACAGATGGGTCCGTGCAAGTCAGCAAAAAACTTTAGGGCCTTGTAAATGCGCGCGATTTCGAGCAATGCAAAGATATACAAATTATAGTTTTAGCTAGTTGTTGACTTTTGTCAGCGTTTAAGAGTCCTTCTCACGAAAAAAGCATTTTCTTAAAAATTCGTAGTTTTTTTTCCTTCAAATTTTTTCAGGGCCACAATTGATTAACGATTGACTGACTACCCGAGTTCTGAATTTCGTGATCATTGAAAAACTGTGACATTATGTTATATAAGCCCAAACTTGAGTAAACATTGAAGATTTTTAGCGTTTTGGCTAAGTTTGTGCTTTGGGAGTTTAGTCTGCCATGATACAACATTCTTGTTCAGCACGCGTGCAATGACCGCGTTTGGCTAACTTCCGAACAGTTGGTCTGAAACTTCCTATTTTTTCTCCGAATACTGCCGGATATGCTTTGTGATGAGTGACCTTCTATTCTTCTAACGAGGCTCAAATACACTTAGTGTTTGATTTGAGGTGAAAAAAAATAAGACTGGAATTTCAATTGTCGCAGTTGTGCTGTCATACGCCCTACCCCTGGAACTTGCTTGACAACCGGACTGGTGACAAATTTCAGTCGTAATGTCAGCACGAAAGATAGTTTTCCTTCAAAACTCTTTCCAATTTTCCATGTCCGCTTTAATTCTATCAATGTATTATGATTTCCGTATTACATGAGATTGAGGCAGTTAGTTTCAATCGTCTACTAATCCCCTGGTATCAAATTCCCCACCCCTCCCTCCCCTCTTCGAATCCCTAATCCCTGTTGACGCCTGCTACGCAGTCAGACAAATTTCCACTTTCCGTGCTCATCAGTAAGTAAACAGCTCGGGGTTTTTCTACCCCCGAGGTGGGAACTTATTTGTGGTTTTGTTCGGATCAAAACCGAAGAAGAAGATGTGTGACGAGAACGGGGATGGGTTCTAGCGTTACGCTTTAAAGCTTTATGTTGCCTTAAAGTATTGCTTGGTAGCCAGTAGCGCGCGCTGGCTCCACTGTAAGCAGTTCCTCAGATAAACGTAACCCCAAATTACTGAAGGATAGCCTGCGAGCAAACTCTCCTATTAGGGCGAGTGAAGCGAGTCTCGCGATAACGCGCGAGCAAGAGGCGAAGCCGCGACGGCCCCTCGCTCGCGCGTTCTCGCGAGGCTCACTTCGCTTGCCCAAATAGGAGAGCTTGCTCGCAGGCTAACTGAAGGATACCACTAGTTGTAATCAAATGTCGCCATCTCCCAAATGCACCGTATTTTTAATGATCAGCGTTAGGAGCAATAGGAGGAAGCAAAAATCTGGTTTTATACTGGCTGCAGCAGGCCAAAGAGTCATGAAAATCACGATTCTATGTTTTCTTTCGGTTAAAGAATAATGAAATTCGCACCCCTCCAGTCTGGGATGATTTTGTTCTTCCAGCGATTTGCTGCTAACTCGGTACATCCTGAATAATGGAATGTCATCTATAGAAGAAACTTGAGGGTTTCGAAAATTCTCCGGTCGGGTCACGCTCCCTATAATGGCGAATACGGGGAGGCCGTCCTCTTCTATCTCGGACTATTTTCCTTCATCATATTCTTAAAATAAAGCCAACCTTAGTCGGTTATGATCTTGATTTTTTAATTATGGCCGCTTAATAGAGGTGAGAAAAATGGGAAAACTCTCATAGGAACAGTACTGAAACTGGAAGCGATCGCTTAATAGAGGTGGCCGCCCAGTAGAGGTTTAATTTCCCATTCTTTTCTACAATTATTTCGGGGCATTGATTACTGGCCGCTTAATGGAGGATGGCTGCTTAATAGGTGGCCACTTAATGGAGGTTCAACTGTACACAGAGTGGGATGATAACCACGTATGCATAATAAAGGAGTGAAAGGGCGGAGAGGAAATCCTACATGATCATGAAAAAATCCTCTGCGATCTGAAAGATCATAGACAACACGGACTAACATACTTTGACAAAAGTTTAACCCTGGAGATTAAGTACCAAATGCATTTCTAAGTTAAAGGAACCTTGGAGTTCTAGTGTAACTTCAGCTAATGCGATGCCTACCTTAGTTTTTAATTCCCAAGTAGTCTTGATATTTCGCTTGATTTGTCCCAACGAAAGGGTCTACGAGGAAATTATATTTTGTAAGACAAAATTAAGTTAAAAGTCAATTGCATTTTCCTTCACAAAATAACAGGACTTGTACAAAACGTACCAAGCAACAATCAACCCTTCTGGCCAAGCTCGAAAAAGTTGAAAGGATTTTTCCCTTTTGTAATTTAGCTTTCAGTTTCACTTTGATCAAATTACGTCAACAAAAGTGACGTAAGTGCTTCCAGAAATAGCTCCAACCAACCAGGAAAAATTTGAAAACCAATGAAGAATACGAGGAGTCACTTTAAATCTAATATACAACTAATATTTCTCGAAAGAAATAACAAAAGGCTCGCAAACTAGGGCTCTCACAACAAATTCTGTAGACTGATGGAATCTTTCAGTGAGGAAGTTGGTCTTAGACTTCCTGTTTTTCTCCTTAGACTACCGGATATGCCTCTTGTGTGACCTTTAACAAGACTCGCATTTTGTGTGTGATTTGAAGTAAAATGAAATGTTTATTGTCGCAGATGTGCTGTCATAAACCCTACCCCTGAGACTTTCTTGACAATCGGACTGGTGACAAATTTTAGTGGTAGTATTACGAAACAAATATTTCCCTCAACTCCTCCCTATTTTCCATCCCTTATAATTTTATCAAGGTACAACAGATTTCCGCATTACATGAGATTGAGGTAGTTTACCAGTTTTAATCCTCTACTAATCCCATGGAATCAAATAACCCTCCCTCCCTTCCCTCCTAGCTCCCAATCCCTTGCCCCTTTTGTTAGCCTGTGAACGGGCTCTCTGTTTGGGAATAGGGTGAAAAAATCGTGAGGAGAGGGAAAGGATGAGAGCCTTGCTATTTCAGGGAGGTAAAATATTTGTTTAAAACGTTTTTCAAATTTAATTGATGTTTTGGGGAATGCTTTCCGCCGTTTTGCTACAACACTCTTATTTGTATTCATCCTCTATCTCGGACTGTTTTCCTTTATCGTATTCTTAAAAATAAAGCCAATCGTAGTGCGTCAAGTCCTTTATGGCCGCTTAATAGAGGTGAGAACAATGAAACAACTCTCGTTAAAGAGGCAAAAAGATGGCAGCGATTACTCAATAGCGGTGGGCGCTCAATAGAGGTTTAATTTCCCATTATTTACTACCACAGTTCTTTGAGGGCATTGATTACTCATGATTACAGGCCGCTTATTAATGGGGGATGGCCGCTTAAAATGATTCAACTGTTTAATAGAGGTGGCCACTAAATCGAGGTTTAATTCCCCATTCTTCACTACAATTATTTCGGGGCATTGATTACTGGCCGCTCAATGGAGGTTTAACTGTATACAGAGTGGGATGCTAATAATGCTTGCATAATAAATCAGTGAAAGGGCGGAGAGGAAATCCTACATGATCATGAAAAACTGAACCCTCTGCGATCTGAAGGATCATAGCCAACACGGTCTTATTAAAAGAGACATACTTTGACAAAAGTTTCCTATACATTAAAGAACCAAATGCATTTCTAGGGTAAAGAGACCTTGGAGTTCTAGTGTAGCCTCAGCTCATGCAATGCCTACCTAAGTTATAAATTCCCAAGTAGTCTTGATCGGTTCGCTTGATTTGTCACGACGAAAGGGTCTAGGAGGAAATGATATTTTGTAAGACAAGTTTAAGTATAAAAGTCAATTGCCATTTTCCTTCGCAAAATAACCGGACTTGTACAAAACTTACCTAAAGCAACAACCAAGAAAAAGTTGCTTAGCGCAAAATGCCACGTTCGCCTTGCTTGGCTCATAAAGCGCCTGTTATGCAGGCTAGTGACGGGGATGGGTTCTAGCGTTACGCTTTTTAAAGCTTTAAATTATGCTGTTTTAAACTATTGTTTGGTAGCCAGTAGCGCGCGCTTGCTCCACTGTAAGCAGTTTCTCAGAATGATACATGTAACCCCAAATTACTAAATGATTCCACTAGTTGTAATCAAATGTCGCCATCGCGCAAATACACCATTTTCTTTCACTAGGTACGTCTTTAAAAAGTTGAATGTCATTTGTATTATAAACGTAAAGGTTTTCATTCAGATGATGAAAAGCCCCGATGGGGTCAGGCTCCCTATAGTGGCGTATACGGGGAGTACTTCCTCTTCTATCTCGGACTATTTTCGTTTATCATATTTTTAAAATAAACCTAACCTTAGTTTGTTATGGCCGCTCAGTAGAGGTAAGAAAAATAGGAATTCTCTTATTGGAACGGCACATAGGTGGCCGCGATCGCTTAATAGAGGTAGCCGCTCAGGTGTTCTCTTTTCTACAATTATTTCGGGACTTTGATTACCCAACAACGGT
>OZ038004.1:16259116-16279116 GCA_964035705.1 Porites rus | reverse complement strand
TACTTTGACAAAAGTTTAACCCTGAAGATTAAGAACCAATTGCATTTCTAAGATAAAGGAACCTTGGAGTTCTAGTGCAGCCTCACCTCATGCAATGCCTACCTAAGTTATAAATTCCCAAGTAGTCTTGATCGGTTCGCTTGATTTGTCACGACGGAAAGGTCTGCAAGGAAATTATACTTTTGTAAGACAAAATCAAGTTAAAAGTCAATTGCAGTTTCATTCAGAAAATAACAGGACTTGTACAAAACTTACCAAGCCACAATCAACCCTTCTACCAAGCTCGAAAAAGTTGAACCTAAGGGATTTTCCTCTTCTGTAATTTAGCTTCTAGTTTCACTTTGATCAAATGACGTCGACAAAAAGTGAGTCAGACGTAAGTGCTTCCAGAAATAGCTCCAAAAATGCAGCCAACCAGGGATACGAGAAGTCACATTAAATCCAATATACAAATAATATTTCTTCAAAGAAATAACAAAAGGCTCTCAAGCTAGAGCTCTTATAACCAATTCTGTAGACTGACGGAATCTTTCAGTGAGGACGTTAATCTTAGACTTCCTGTTTTTCTCCTTACACTGCCGGATATGCCTCTTGTGTGACCTTTAACAAGACTCGCATTTTGTGTGTGATTTGAAGTAAAGTGGAATTTTTATTGTCGCAGATGTGCTGTCATATACCCTACCCTTGAGACTTTCTTGACAACCCGACTTGTGACAAATTTCAGTGGTATTATTACGAAAGATAGTTTTCCCTCAACTCCTCCCAATTTTCTACTGATCCGCTATAATTTTATCAAGGTACTAATAAATTTCCGCATTACATGAGATCGAGGCAGTTTACCAGTTTTAATCCTGTACTAATCCCATGAAATCAAATTACCCTCCCCTCCCTTCCCCTCTTGCTCCCAATCCCTTGCCCCTTTTTGTTGTTTAGCCTTTGAACAGGCTCTCCGTTTGGGGAAAAGGGTGAAAAAAACCTCGTGATTTTTTCAGATCAAACTTTCCCCAAACAGAAAGCCTGTTCATAGGCTACCCTTTTGTCGCTTGCTTCCCAGGTTAGACAAATTCTCGCTTTCCGTGTTCATCAGTAAGCAAGAGAGGATCCTCTCTTGTCAGTAAGTAAACAGCTCGGCTCGGAGTTTTCCTCCCCCCGGGGTGGGAACTCATTGATGGTTCTGTTTGATCGATATCGATATCTTAAACAACCGAAGTAGATGTGTGACTGGGATGGGTTCTAGCGTTACCCTTTATGCTGCTTCAAAGTACTGTTTCGTAGCCAGTACCGCGCACTGGCTCCACTGGGAGCAGTTCCTCAGGTAAATGTAACCCCAAATTACTGAAGGATTCCACTAGTTGTAATCAAATGTCGCCATCACCCAAATGCACCGTATTTTTAACGTTCAGCGTAAGGAGGAAACAAAAAATCTGGTGTTGGTGCTGGCTGCAGTGCCAAGGGTCTGTGAAACATCCGACGAGCATCTCCTACAATGTTGGTAAAATCACGGTCCAATGTTTTCTTTCTGTTGAAGAATTTAAGCCCCAACCTCTCCCCCTCTAGGATGTCTTTGTTCGCTCTAAAATTTGAAGTTTTCTGTGGTCTAGCGGCAATATAGTTCCCAGTCTTTTAACGGCCACTTCCTTACGACGGACTCAAAGAGGACCAAAGACGGGGCCCCCGCTTTAACCTCGTTCCCAGGGTGTTTCCCTGAGAAAATGGGAGAGGCGGGAAATGCTTTGATTCAGTACCTTTATCTGACGTTCTATATAGGTAGTCACTTCTCTATAACAGACACAAAAGGTGTCCAGGATACACGGAGTTGACTGTAGTGCTTCAGTCGAACCCCCAGGGTATCTTCAGGTTTGACACATTTCCCCGCTCATTATAACATCAGTGGTTGTGCAGAATCAGTATATAGCTATACTATATGCCACACACTTCCTTTCATTCAATGATTACCCCTACCCTTAACACTTCTAAAAACCCTCTTTTCAGGTGATAGAAAATGAAGTTGAATTTAGAGTCGGTATATCTTCAATAATTGAATATCATTTTGGTGGTGTAAACATCGAGGTTTCTTTTCGGAGAATGAAATGCCACACGGGGGTACTTTCAAGTTTCTATAATGGCCTACACAGGAAGACTCCGCCCGAAAGGGGTATCTTTTTCAGGCTTCAGGTCAGTATGAAAGAAAAGGGATTTCACCAGTTGAAGTACCGTAAAATTCCGAAAATAAGCCCCTGCATGTATAAGCCCCTCCAAATATAAGCCCCCCAAACTCATAACACAAAAAACCCTCCGTTAAATCGCCCCTCCAAATATAAGCCCCCGGGGGCTAGTACTTTGAAATCGCCCTCAAACGCAAAGTAAAACAAGCAAAAACGGTACATTTCCTTCTAACTATAAGGTTAGCCCAATCGATATTGAAACGCAAATTTCCCTCCGTAGATAAGCCCCTCCGAATATAAGCCCCTCCAAAAATAAGCCCCTCAAAAGGGGCCTTTGAAAAATATAGGCCCCGGGGCTTATTTTCGGAATTTTACGGTATATGAAAAGGTAGCGGGACAACTGTCAGTTTCGGTCAGGAGCCCATAACCCGGACCGAGCAACTTCCATGAGCTCGTGTCTGACGGCGTTTTCTTGGACCAGTTTATTTTTAGATATGATATGAAATGATATTTTTTGCCTTTTAATAACGTTTTTTTTCCTTTTTGATATCTTATACTTCGAATGCGCTAGTAGTCATGGTGGAGATTCTGTGTGCGCGGGAAAAAGTGCCCTAAAATGTGTTTAAAAATAAACGGGTCCGTAAAAACGCCGTGACATAGGCCTAATATGGGAGTTGCTCTCTCCGGGTTATGGGCTCCTGTTTCGTTAAAAGGCCCAAAAGTGCTGAGCATGCTCAGAGATGTATTTTATGGGTGTGAAAAAATTCTGGAACACGTTCTGGTTTTCTTATTTATTCACATTTTAAAGACAGTGTATTTACAGCAATTATTTTCCATTTGTTCGGTTTTCTCAGTTCTTTTTAGCGGAATATATTATATAATCCCTCACAGTATTATTCACTGTCTGAAAAGTTGGTGGCGGCTTTGATTGTAATAGGGGCGAGGTGCGGGGATGAAACAATTAGTAGCTGATAACAATAACAGAACAATGGAATATATTTTCTCATTCCCTGCTCATATTTCCCGGCTCAACATGTTTAACCATCCTACTAAAACTACACAAGTCAGAATTTTTCGATTTAGTGTACTTACCACATTTTCTTGGACTTCACTAAATCTTCGGCGGCTGTTGTCAAAGCGCAAACTAGATATTCGCATATCTTACCACGTCACTTTTAAACGAATTTGACATTACATCTCCAACGTTTACCTGCGAACGTCCTTGTTTGACTCGTTGGACAACTGGCACAAAATTCTGTCGGGATGGGAGGTCCGAAAGAGTTTCCAAAACTACTCTGCCTTAACGTTAAGAATAGTATTCCTCTGAGTTACTCATCTCTTTCTGGTAAAACGACTGTTTGACCACTCCACACGAATTGACAATTTTCCATATTTTAGAATTTAACCTCAAACAATGCGACTCTCTTGGGAATAACCATTTCTAAAGAATTAATTAAGGTAATTCCCTTGAAAATGATGTACTATTCAGATTTTTTATGTCCTCACCCCCTCCCCCGACCCCCGCCCTTTCAAGACCTCCACAACTCGGGCTTAAAAGGAAAAAAATGGTGGCAGCCCCCCTGACTGTCTTAAGGTGATGTTACACGGGATGATTCGCAACGACGATTTTTAGAGCAACACAGCGTTGCAATGTTGGAACAATGTTGTAACTATTCGAAACAATGTCGCAACAATGTCGCAACGCTGTGTTGCGCTAAAATCGTCTGGTGTAACATCACCTTTAGAAAGCCAAAACTGTATATCAGTTGCCGACACAAAGAACTAGGTTGTGAAGGGAGGGGTGACTGAGAGGGCCACACAGTAAGAACTAAGTTGTGAAGGGAGGGGTGACTGGGAGGGCCACACAGTAAGAACTAAGTTGTGAAGGGAGGGGTGACTGAGAGGGCCACACAGTAAGAACTAAGTTGTGAAGGGAGGGGTGACTGGGAGGGCCACACGGTAAGAACTAAGTTGTGAAGGGAGGGGTGACTGGGAGGGCCACACAGTAAGAACTAAGTTGTGAAGGGAGGGGTGAGTGGGAGGGCCACACGGTAAGAACTAAGTTGTGAAGGGAGGGGTGACTGAGAGGGCCACACAGTAAAAAATTACCAGAGATCGAGACACTTTGGGGAGCTAATTAAGCTCCACTGACAGCTAAATAAGAAAGCTAACTAGCCGAGCTAACTAAACGTTTCTAACTAAGCGTTTCTTTACTAAAATCCACGATCAGGTCAAAAATCCGGATCATTGGGATTTTTCGTTAGGAAAAGAAACGATGTATCCAAATGTGAAAACATGTTTTTCACTTAAACACCAGTGTGGAAACAGGTTTTTCCCTTCATAAAAGACTCAAAGAGGGGGTCCCCGCTTTAACCTCGTTCCCAGGGCGTTTCCCTGTGAAAATGGAAGGGCTGGGGACAGCTTTACTTCAATACCTTTACCTTTATTTGACTCTCTCTGTGTGTAGTCACTTCGATCGGGAGATTGCTGGGAAAAATGTATGTGTTACTCACTCCCAGCAAGACTGATGGAAGAGTTCCAAGCCAGCAAGGTGTACCTACAACATGCAACCTGACTTACTGGGAAGTTTCCCAGCAGAGGTATCTCCAGGCACTTCTGGCCGGTTTGGGTGAGGCCACAGGACAAAATTCAGACCTTCAGTGGTGGGTAGAGGGGGGCATAGAAACTTGGGTGTGGCCAAAAGGCGAATTTATCCCTTCAGGGGGTGGGGAAGTTTCTGGCAAAAAAGCTCGTGCCAGATATTCTACACATCAAATCCCAACAGACACCCACAGTTATATTTTTCCAAGCAACACTTTCCATCTTTGGACATATCACTTCTTTCAACTCCCATCCAGCAAAAATTGACCTGAAGAACATATATTTTTTTAGAAACAGATCTATTGGATGCCCCTGATGCATGTTATGGCTGTAAAAAATTCTGGAACACGTGCTGGTTTTCTTATTTATTCATATTTTAAAGACAGCGTATTTACAGCAATTATTTTCCCTTTCCTCGGTTTTCTCAGTTCTTTTTAGGGGAATATGCTACATAATCCCTCACGGTATTATTCACTGTCTGAAAAGTTGGAGGTGGCTTTGATTGTAGAGGCGGGGTGCGGGGCTGAAACAATAACAGAACAATGCAATATATTTTTCCATTCCCCTGCTCATATTCCCCTCAACATGTTTAACCATCCGAATGAAACTTACGAGGCGAACGCGGGATTTCGCGCAAAATGCCGCGTTCGCCTCGCTCGGCTCATAAAGCGTCTGTTATGCAGGCTAACTAAAACTACACACGTCAGAATTTTTCGATTTAATGTACTTACCACATTTTCTTGGACTTCACTTTCTTCGTCGGCTGTTGTCATAGCGCAAACTAGTTATTTGCATCACCGGCCGCGTCACTTTGAAACGAATTTAACATTACATCTCCAAAGTTTACCCGCGAACGTCCTTGTTTGCAATGTGACTCGATGGACGACTGACACAAAACTTTGTCGCGGTGGGAGGTCCGAAAGAGTTTCCAAAACAACTCTGCTTTAACGTTAAGAATAGTATTCCGCTGAGTTACTCATCTCTTTCTGGTAAAACTTCTGTTTGACCACTCCATACGAATTGACCAATTTCCATATTTTAGAATTCAACCTCAAACAATTCGAGTCTCTTGGGAATAAGCAGTAACTTCCCTTGAACGAAAATGATGAACAATCATGATTTTTTTCAAACTTGGCACAAATGTCAGCCATGTATAGGGCATTGGAAAACTGTAATAAAAAGATGGAGTCAAGGTGCTTGTTTTCGCCCTGTGCACCCATAATACTGACTTTTTTTTCCTTGTTGCACGCGAAATGTTCGAAACCAGCCGTCAAAAATTCTTACTTTATAGCCAAAAACTATGAATCTTTCCAAAACTTTAAGCACGTTTATTTGTCTGGGTAATATTTTTTCAGTTACGAGACCTTTAATTACCGGATCTTGAAAAAACTGTAGAGAAATGGACAGTTTTATCATTATCTCGTTCATCCGTGGATCTAAATCCGGAAATTTGCGTCATTCATACCTAAAACAAAACATCTTCTACTATCCAGATTTCTTCTTCCCGAATAGATATTTTTTGTGTGGTCATAGCGAGTAAAAAACACAAATAGAAAGGGGGTCACCTGTCCCGTTTCATAGCAAAACGACAACAAAGGGATTATTTCGGCTTCAAACGATCATTTTGCGCGAGAGGACTGGGGCGAGTTTCAACACAAACACCTCTTTAACCAGGTAGAATAATCAAAATTGCTATTTAAAGCATTTGGACTACAAAAAGAGCCATAGCTACTTCTTTTTAGCCGACCAGTGAAAATCAACGCCACCTTTGAGGTCGCAACATTATGTGCTGAGTGATGCGCAGTGCCGAAAACAAGGAAATTACCTTAAGAGCTTTTTGCTTTAGGAAACCTCACAATTGAAATACAAGCAAGTTATTTACCTGTCCCTTCGGGGTATATGATATTGACAGAAATTCTGTTTGCACTCTAAACTTCATTTTTATTTTGTAACAAACATGGGGAAACTGAATTATGTAGTATTTCTCAGTCAAACACTGTTTCAAAAACCCTTTCGTAAGCGACCACTACATAAATTTCTTAAACGACCGCGACCACTTTTTGGGTCAGAAATTTGACATATTTTTGTTTCCGGTAAGCCACTACCGGGCATGATCACGTATGATTGTAACAAAACCGTTGCTCGAATGTCACAAAAGTTCATTTTTGAATAGTGCTGACCAAGTTAGCTGACAGATTATAGCAGTTGACTTACAAAAAAGATGTCTGTAATGCGATCTGTAGGTAAAAAAGTGGATTGTCGCATTCATGCATAATGTTACGTACAAAGTTTCATCAGTTCCAACCGCTATTCGAGTTAAACATTATTAGCAGTTCTCTATTTGCCACATTTTTACTTGTAAGATAATAACTTTATTTATTACGTTTATCGGTTCAGTTTGAGGTTTTTTTTCTTGATTTTTCCCGTAGACGACCACCTCCCGTAAGCGACCACTTTGTCGTGCACCAAGACTGGTCGCTTACGAGAGAGTTGAGTGTACTTGTATTTATACGAAAACAAACAAATGAACTGTGTGACATGAAAAGGGGTTACAGTAAAAGGCCTCACTGAAACTTTCAGATAAAAATTAAAGGGTCGACTAGAGAAATCAGATTGTAAAAACAACGTACGCGAGTACGCCTCGGCTATGAAATAGCAATCCTTACGCATATCAAAAGGACGAGTAAATGTAAAACTACATTTTAGTGATTTAACCTACTAACTGAACTGGGAATTTGACTTCAGTATAAGATTGGAGACCTTTCTAAACACTAATAAACTTCAACCGATCTGCAAAAACAATTAGTAAATACAGTTGTGTCAATGATGCGATAAAACCGTAAAAAAACTATATTAAAAAACAATGAAAAAAACTATACTAACTGTATTAACTATTCTATTAACAATTATTCCTTGAGCCCGAATGGGCTCTGAGTCAATAGAATAAAAAAATTTTAGCTAGTTAAAGCTAGACTTTAATCTTTTTTTGCCGCCAAAAAACCCGCGCTTTTCGCTTCTAGTGGGCTATAACATAGAGTCTAGTAGCAGCTCCACCAATCAGAACGCAGCATTGATAATAGACCACTAGTTGGATTTTACTAAATTAAATTAACACGTTCAAAAATGCTTCTGTCACATATCGTATAACAATGAAAATAGCCGAAACTGACTACTGATTCCTGATATATTTCAGGTGACTATAAAACAAGTTGCATGTGGAAACAACTGTCACAAAATAAGCTACGAAACGCGTGCACTGTAATTTCCAGTCTACGAAAGGCTCCAACTTATTTATTAACAGCATATAATTTTCTTTTCGCGATAAAGAGTTCCAAATCTTGCTAGAAACGCTCCGCCTCGTGATCGTGACAAATCAGAAAATGACATCAACTTCATATGGTTAGGAACTGCTTCACTGCATTCTTCCTCACACCTATACAACAACAGCAACGACAACAACAACAAAAACAACAACAACAAAAAACAGAAAAAGCAATGTTAGCAAGCTAGCAGAAGAAAAGGATAGTGATTTCAACAAGCGAGGCATATCATTTTGACAACTGACTTCTAAGAGTGCGCTCGATTGATCATATTCCAGAATAAGAATACGCAAAGTTTTGTTACAGACCTCTTCCATACCATAATATTTGAACCATTTAAAGCTTTCATAGTTCAGAATACTCTATTTCAAGCAATTTTTTAGATATTGCAATACAATGAAAGGCAAAACAAGTGATTTCTAGGGAGTTTATTCCAGTTATTTTTATTTGAGACGCGGAATACGGTGAATCGAACACGCGCTAAATCTATTAGAGCAAAGGGTCACATTTAAACTGGTAACTTCAACCAATGATTAGACTTATTGTAGATTTAAAGAATCTTGCATACCAAAAATCCTCTATTAAGCCCCCCCTCTATAATAACCTCCCCCTTTTAGGGAAAGAAAGCTATTAAACCCCCTCTCTCTTTCAAGCCCCTTCTGCCAATTCTTATATTTTAATAATAGACGTATCATGTATGTATTGATTTATCACGACTGTAACACTTCATAAGGACTGATCAGCCTGTATGGTTTATTCGTGAGCTTGAAGTTCGGATTTGATTTTGATCTTCGGCTTCATGATCTCCAACTTCATGTGCCTGAACTTTTCCACTTAGCGTTCTAGTTCTTTATGAAGATATTTTATTTATACCACAATCTTCGTTTAATAAAATAAGGTTCTCTTTCAAACGTCCTTGAAATAAATAAATTCCCGGAAGGCTTAATAGAGAATTAACCTGCCGTGCATATCTGGAGACTTTCCTGAGCGACCACCTTCCGTAAAACAAGCGACCGGAAATCTGATCTTGGCATTTTAGGTCGTCGCTTACGTCAGGTTCGACTGTAAGTGTCAATGGAACGAACTCAAACGGGGCCACCGACACATTGAAAAGAAATAAAATCAATCCATGAGACCTGAAATAAATTTTGTAGTGTTATTTAACAGCCAAACAAACTACCAAAGTCAGACTCCGTCGTTGTTCTGGTGAACTTGACTAGTGACTGGCAGATTGATTCTAATTAATTGGCACGGGTTGATTTCGTTGCCTAGTGAAGCGACAAAAGTAATTGGTAGTTAAAATGACGTTTGCAAAAACAGGAATTATGATCCCAGGTTTAAATATGTCTCAAAATACCTTGCCTTCAAACTCAAGCGTTACGTCATCACCAATGAGAACAAACGGCGCCCAGTACTTCACTGCACTAAAGCGCTCAGATTCTCTCATGGATTTCATGGCTTTATTCAAGGCCTCACTGGCACTTCGTCCATGGACTAGTTGTTGGTAGAAAACTTTCATGAACTCCATAGTAGCTTCGTCGTCGATCGCCCACAGCGACACCAGAACAGAGCGAGCACCAGCACCCAAAAATGCCCTTGCAATGCCGACCACACCCTCAGACTTGACTTCTCCCCGCGCACTGTGACAGCAACTGAGTACAACAAGTCTTGCCCTAATCTGCGCCTTTAAAACATCTTGCATAGTTAAGAGATAGTCCTCTCTGGCTGGATTCAAGGATAAACGTGTTATGTTAGGGGTCAAGGCAATTTCTCCTGTTTCCATTTTACCGTGAGCAGCAATGTGCACCAAAGCAACCGAGGAGAAACGTGTTAAGACTTCATCTTTTGTTGCCTGCTTTCCAACGAGAGGTTTAGTTTGAATTATTTCCCCAATCATCTGCACTTCCTTTTCGGCCCACTCTAACTGCCCCAGCCTCATTCCTTCATAAACTACCTCCTGTACCCACGGATCGCCGACAAGAAGGGCGCCAGTCTTACTGTGCCAATCTGCTGGACAATTTTGGATTAATCGAAGACTAGAAAGTGAGGGAAGCAGACGAATTCTAAACGTTTCGCAGAGGTACTTTGATTTCAAGTCCATGAAAGCAGCATAAGGAGCCAAACACAGAGGTCCTTGTGGAACAATCACAACCTCATCACCCTGGAGTAAGTCTCTTATAGGGTCTATAACAACATTGTACAATATTTGTAAAGACTTTGTCTGCAAATATGCAGGACGAGACTTTGGCTCACTGGATTTTTCTTCTGCTAACTTTTTATCGCTTGGGTTACTTAATGAGCGATCTTCACAGTTAACATCAGCTCTCACACCTATTTCTTTATGTGTAGTTTCCAGCAGAGACTGAAAATAGGTTGTGACGGGGATATCGATCTCAGTTCTTCTAGTTTTGATTTCTTTTTCTTTCTCGTTCACCCAAAGAACTATTCCTCCCTCGCTGACACCCATGAAAGCTGTATTTGGTGGTAAGTAACTAGCAAAGTCACTTGGTCTTGCACAAAGTGTTCCTATTTCAGGGCGTAACCCTTTAAGACCATACTTGAACTCCAGAAGATCGTTCAAAGCTTGTGCACGTCCTTGATCAGCAGTTAAAAGTGCCTCGATGACTTTACCTAAATTAAGCTGCAGCTCCCACAGCCTCAAATTAGATTGATCATACGTACTTTTAAGGCCAATCTTCCATTCGTCTTCAGATATGAGATTTCCCCTAATGTGCTCAAAGGCTATCACACTGTTCTTATAATACTGAACAGCTTTCTGGAACTCTCCAAGACTGTGATAGACGATGCCAAGATTACCGTACGCCCTTCCTTCTCCTGCCCTGTCTCCCACTTCTTTCAAAATTTTGAGGTGTCCTTCCTGGTACTCTATGGCTTTCTGGAAATCTCCAAGTTTTCTATAGGTGTTGCCAAGATTACCGTACGCGCTTCCTTCTCCTGCCCTGTCCCCCACTTCTTTCGAAATTTTGAGGTGTCGTTTATGGTACTCTATGGCTTTCTGGAAATCTCCAAGACTGTAATAGGCGTTGCCAAAATTACAGTACGCTTTTCCTTCTCCTACCCTGTCTCCCACTTCTTTCGTAATATTGAGGTGTCGTTCATGGTACTCTATGGCTTTCTGAAAATCTCCTAGAATCATAAAGGCGTTGCCAAGATTACCGTACGCTCTTCCTTTTCCTACCCTGTCTTCCACTTCTTTCATAATTCTGAGCTGTCGTTTATGGTACTCTATGGCTTTCTGGAAAACTCCGAGATTGCGATAGGCGATGCCAAGATTACCGTACGCGCTTCCTTCTCCTGATTTGTCTCCCACTTCTTTGGAAATTTTCAGCTGTCGTTCATGGTACTCTATGGCTTTCTGGAAATCTCCAAGACTGTGATAGGCGATGCCAAGATTACCGTACGCGCTTCCTTCTCCTGCTCTGTCTCCCACTTCTGTCGAAATTTTGAGGTGTCATCCATGGTACTCTATGGCTTTCTGGAAATCTCCAAGACCAAAATAGGCGCTGGCAAGATGAGAGTACGCGTCTCCTTCTCCTGATTTGTTTCCGACTTTTGTCCAAATTTGGAGCTCTCGTTCATGGTACTCTATGGCTTTCTGGAAATCTCCAAGACTGTCATAGGCGTTGCCAAGATTACCGCACGCGCTTCCTTCTCCTGCCCTGTCTCCCACTTCTTTCGAAATTTTGAGGTGTCGTTCATTGTACTCTATGGCTTTCTGGAAATCTCCAAGATTTCTATAGACGTTGCCAAGATTACCGTACGCGATTCCTTCTCCTGCCCTGTCTCCCACTTCTTTCGAAATTTTGAGGTGTCGTTCATGGTACTCTATGGCTTTCTGGAGATCTCCAAGACTGTGATAAGCGTTGCCAAGATTACCGTACGCGCCTCCTTCTCCTGCCCTGTCTCCCAATTCTTTCGAAATTTTGAGGTGTCGTTCATGGTACTCCATGGCTTTCTGGAAATATCCAAGTTTGTAATAGGCGCTGCCAAGATGGGAGTACGCTTTTCCTTCTCCTGATTTGGCTCCCACTTCTTTCGAAATTTTGAGGTGTCGTTCATAGTACTCTATGGCTTTCTGGAAATCTCCAAGGCTGTGATAGGCGTTGCCAAGATTAGAGTACGCTTTTCCTTCTCGTGCCCTGTTTCCCACTTCTTTCCAAATTTTGAGGTGTCGTTCATGGTACTCTATGGCTATCTGGAACTCTCCAAGACTGTGATAGGCGTTGCCAAGATTACCGTACGCGCCTCCTTCTCCTGTCCTGTCCCCCAATTTTTTCGTAATTTTGAGGTCTCGTTCATGGTACTCTATGGCTTTCTGGAAATCTCCGAGATTGCGATAGGCGATGCCAAGATTACCGTACGCGCTTCCTTCTCCTGCCCTGTCCCACACTTCTTTCGAAATTTTTAGGTGTCGTTCATGGTACTCTATGGCTTTCTGGAAATCTCCGAGATTTGTAAAGGCGATGCCAAGATTACCGTACGCGCCTCCTTCTCCTGCCCTGTCCCCCACTTCTTTCGAAATTTTGAGGTGTCGTTCATGATATTCTATGGCTTTCCGGAAATCTCCGAGATTTGTAAAGGCGTCGCCAAGATTACCGTACGCTCTTCCTTCTCCTGCCCTGTCTCCCACTTCTTTCGAAATTTTGAGGCGTAGTTCATAGTACTCTATGGCTTTCTGGAAATCTCCAAGATTGTAATAGGCGTTGCCAAGATTACAGTACGCTCTTCCTTCTTCTGCCTTGTCTCCCACCTCTTTCGAAATTTTGAGGCGTAGTTCATAGTACTCTATGGCTTTCTGGAAATCTCCAAGACTGTGATAGGCGTTGCCAAGATTACCGTACGCTTTTCCTTCTCCTGCCCTGTCTCCCACTTCTTTCAAAATTTTGAGGTATCGTTCAAGGTACTTTATGGCTTTCCGGAAATCTCCCAGACTGTAATAGGCGAAGCCTAATGCGTTCTGTAAATCTTCAAGGTTGACAAAGGGGTCGCCAATATTACCATTAATAGCTGCGTTTGTCATATTTTTTCTTTTGCTGGCTTTGCTATTTCAGCTCAGCCACATACTGTGGTTTCTTTTTTCTGCTGATACCGTTTCTCTTTATGTACGATAACGAAAAGGGTCTGAAAAGCAAAATTAAAAGCTGGAGTAAAAGCTTATTTATTAGCTCCTTCAGTATAATTCGTTTTTGCCTATCACAGTCGCATTTGATTTACCTCAAAAAGGGATCCTTCTACGTGTTTTTCATCGTTGTATAATATGACTTGATGGACTGGGGTCGTCTCTAAAAAAATTTATATATATATATATATTTTTACATTTCTATGTACATATTTTTTTTTCTTTCTTTCTTAATATTGATTTGTGGAAAACCTACAAAATAGCTTTAGCTAAGTGTTTCTCCCACGTTAAATAAAGATTATGTTATGTTATGTTTATGTTATTAACATTCTTTTGGTGATAATGATCGAAATTAAAAACAAAAACAAAAACAACAACAAAGAAACAGATTTACCATTGTTTAAACATGATGTATATAAAGAGGATATTATATGGCCGCGCGGAGATGGGAAAATTCTCTTCGAGTGTTGAAAGAGAAGAGAAATTTCGTATCTCCAAGCGACCATGTTATATTCTATTTATTATATAAACACCAATGAAATACCAGCCATTTTACTTATAAATAGTTTTTTGGTCTCAAATGTGCGGTTTATTATGAAGCTATAGCAACGATGACATTTTCACATGTGAAGATAACATGTTATTATCACATGTGAAGATATCAAGTTTTTGCGCGAAAGCTCATTTGGTTTTTTATTGGTGTTTACATAATAAAAATTGTCTGTCTACTCATTGTACGTTCATCTACCTTCCACTGAAAAAATCAATCTGTTGTCAACAAACTACAAACCGGGCCAGCGGAAACATCAGTTCAGAAAACTCAAATTTGGGAAAGTGAACTTATTTCTAAGGGTTAACATCTCTGGGTAGCGGAATACAAGTGTTTAGCAACTGAAAAGAAAACCTATTTCCTTACCACCCAAACCCTGAGAAAGTTACAGGTATTTTAAGCTTGTGGGTTTTCAAAAAACTATAATGGTTCATATATAATAGGAATAGCCCCCAGGCCCCTGGCCCTGCTCGGTTCCAGCTCAAGTCCGTAACTCGGTGTAAAACCTGAGGAGTTTTCCTTTTTTCCCTCCTATTTTCTTAAGTAGATCTATGAGTAGGATGAGCATGATCGTCCGAGGGCTGACGTGGTACTAAATAGGACTGTTGCATTGACATTGACTGACGCGCGGTTATCATCTGGAGACTCAAAGTGAGTTGTATTACGTCAGTTGATGGTATAGTCGAACCTCCATGCGCGACCACCTCTTGTAAGCGACCACTTCCCATAAGAGACCGCCAATCCAAAACACCAAAACTTTCCCCGTCAAAGCCTTACAGTTGGAACCTCTAGTAAATGACCACCTTCCGTAAGCGACCGCGACCACTTTTTGGGCCTGAAAGTTTAATGATTTTCCATTGTTTTTTTAAAAGCTCTTGTAAGCGACCACTTGATGCATTCTCTGATCTCTATGCTGTGTGCACCATGCTACTTAGAATATACGACATGTCCGAAGAACTTTAGTAACAACATTGAACTACACATGGCGTAACTTAGAAACTGCATACAATAAATTACCTTCCATAAAGTAGATGTGACGGCCAATGTCTCTTTTAATGTTATTGCGATTCTTGCTTTGCACGTGAAAAGTCCGCATTCCTTACAGGAAAGGAATGTCCCGGGGAATGTGTGATCACCACGTCAAAAAAATATTATATATATTCACTGGGACAGTTAGAGAGGCTTTATACCGCAATATCAGATAAAAACAAAACTTAAATTTAATTTGCTTTGTTAGTTTTAAGAACCAGAATTGAGAAATGTACTGCTTGTTATTAACAGCCGTTTTGACCCGTAACGACAATAGTTTTTGGAATTTCCGGTTAGGTCAAATTACTCACACTATTGTTAGTTTTCACATGACGTCACTAAAATTCAAACTAAAAAACTATCGATCCTACCTAGATTTTACTTTGACGATGCATTAGAGCAGCTGAAAACTAACTTTCATACAAATTTTCGCTTCAATAGGGTTCTTGGTTTTGTGATAGAGTGCGCTTGAATTTCTAAGCTTTTGTACGCGACGCGGCATTTATATGACGGCCAAGAGAGCTATCATGTAGGTTAAATAAATGACTTATTTCAGGAAATTTTGCTATCTAAACAGTTCATGTATTAGAAAAAGTGTTACTTTAATGTTTATGAGTTTCTCGAAGAGTAGATTCACGCTTTTGTAGCAAAACTCGGTGACAGATGTTTCTGTTGGTTTCCGTCCGCCATGTTGGAGCTCATCCAGTTGAGCACCAGCATGGCGTCTCCATACAAATCTCTATAAGTTTGCCGGGTAAACCATTTCTTCGGATATCTCGTATGCAAAATATTCCTCTGACCTGAATCTTGGCGAGGGTCTTTGTATATGTACCTCCTTTCATTTCCCAGATTCCGGACTTTATCTATTGAACGGTTTTGATTTTTATTTTGATCTATTTTGAATGGCGTGACATTGAAAACCAGCAATATTCTGGGGAGCAGAGAGAATGAGGAAGGGGTGCGTGAAAATGACGCTTACTGTTTCCTGCTTAGAATGGCTGACTTCCTTATTTTTATTCATAACGGTGGAATTTAAAAGTGGAGTTATAGTGTAGCTTCAGCTAATGCAATGCCTACCTTAGTTAGAAATTCCCAAGTAGTTTTGATAGTTCTCTTGATTTGTTCCGACGAAAGGGTCAACAATTTTTTATAATTTCTTTCGTAGGTACGACAATAGCAACTCTAGCGACGAGGAAGCGGTAACAGGGAACTTAAGAACCACGACGAATTTCACGACGACGACGTCTGTTGACTGGGAAAAGACTGGAACGAGAACGTCAGTTTCGGCGGGAAAAAGGAAACTTTAAAAGGTGACTCGACCCAGTTATTTTGTGAGGGTACCATCCTACTTCGAAGCTCTGTGGTATCCCCACCTTTACTTTGATCGTAAGTCTAACATATAGCATGGATAACATTTTGATCAATCTACAATAATGCATAAAATTTTTGGCGATCGGAGTAAATGTCACGTGGTTATAGTGCCACGTCTCTTTGGGGTCTGAGTCGAAATCCTACTGTTGCCGGTATTTTTTCGTGAAAATCTCTCGGCTACATATAGTGCGTATTAGTGTCTTGCGTAGAACAGACTTTCGGCAAGATCGCAAAGACCCAGTCATAATTTATGCGAAAATGAAAAGCCAACTTTACACGATTATATCTAATAAACTATGAGATTTATCCCTTTATGTTGGGGATCTTTATAACAGATGGGTCCTTGCAAGACAACAAAAAACTTTAGGGCCTTGTAAATGCGCACGATTTCGAGCAATGCAAACATATACAAATTATAGTTTTAGCTAGTTGTTGACGTTTGTCAGCGTTTAAGAGTCCTTCTCACGAGAAAAAACATTTTCTTAAAAATTCGTAGTGTTTTTTCCTTCAAATTTTTTCAGGGCAACAATTGATATATTAACTGACTACCCGAATTCTGAATTTCATGATCATTGAAAAACCGTGACATTAGCATCTATAAGCCCAAACTTGAGTAAACATTGAAGATTTTTAGCGTTTTGGCTGAGTTTGTACTTTGGGAGTTTTCTATTGTTTCTAGTCTGTCATGATACAACATTCTTGTTCAGCACGCGTGCAATGAAGGCGCTTGGCTGACTTCCGAACAGTTGGTCTGAAACTTCCTGTTTTTTCTCCGAATGCTGCCGAATATGCTTTGAGATGAGTGACCTTCTAATCTTCTAATGAGGCTTAAATACACTTTGTGTGTGATTTGAAGTAAAAAAAAAAGACTGGAATTTCAATTGTTGCAGGATTGCAGTTGTGCTGTCATACGCCCTACCCCTGGGACTTGCTTGACAACCGGACTGGTGACAAATTTCACTCGTAATGTCAACACGAAAGATAGTTTTCCTCCAAAACTCCTTCCAATTTTCCATGTCCGCTTTAATTCGATCAATGTAATATGATTTCGGCATTACATTAGATTGAGGCAGTTTGTTTCAATCGTCTACTAATCCCCTGGTATCAAATTCCCCACCCCTCCCCCCTCACCCTCCCCCTTCCAATCCCTAACCCATTTGGGGGCCTGCTAAGCAGTCAGACAAACTTTCTCTTTCCGTTCTCATCAGTAAGTAAACAGCTCGGGGTTTTTCTACACCCGGGGTGGGAACTTATTGTTGGTTCTGTTTGATCAAAACCGGAGAAGAAGATGTGTGACGCGAACGGGGATGGGTTCTAGTGTTACGCTTTAAAGCTTTTTATGTTGCCTTAAAGTATTGTTTGTTAGCCAGTAGCGTGCGCTGGCTCCACTGTAAGCAGTTCCTCAGATAAACGTAACCCTAACTTAGTGAATACCACTAGCTGTAATCAATTTCACCATCGTCCAAATGAACCGTATTTTTAACGATCAGCGTTAGGAGGGAGCAGAAATCTGTCAGTCTAAGAGTGGAAAATCATGATCCCATGTTTTCTTTCTGTTTAATAAAGAATAATAAAATTCGCACCCCCTCCAGTCTGGGATGTTTTTGTTCCTCCCGGGATTTGCTGCTCACTCGGTACATCTTTAATAATTGAATGTCATTTATAGAAGAAACGTGAGGATTTCGAAAAGCCCCCGGTGGGGTACTCCCTATAAAGGCGTATACGGGAAGGCCGTCCTCTTCTATCTCGGACTATTTTCTTCATCATTCTTTTAAAATAAAGCCAACCTAAGTCGGTTAAGAGCTTGATTTTTTATGGCCGTAGAGGTGACGAAAATGGGAAAACTCTCCTGACTCTCACACAGCAAAAAGGTGGCCGCGATCGCTTAATAGAGGTCACCGCTCAATAGAGGTTTAATTTCCCGTTCTTTTCTACAATTATTTCGGGGTATTGATTACTGGCCGCTTAATGGAGGATGGCTGCTTAATAGGTGGCCACTTAATGGAGGTTCAACTGCATACAGAGTGGGATGATAACCATGTATGCATAATAAATCAGTGAAAGGGCGGAGAGGAAATCGCACATGACGGGTAATATCGCCGAAAGAGTCTTCTGCGATCTGAAAGATCATAGACAACACGGACTAACATACTTTGACAAAAGTTTAACCCTGGAGATTAAGAACCAAGTGCATTTCTAAGGTAAAGGAACCTTGGAGTTCTAGTGTAACTTCAGCTAATGCAATGCCTACCTTAGTTATAGATTCCCACGTAGTCTTGATATTTCGCTTGATTTGTCCCGACGAAAGGGTCTACGAGGAAATTATATTTTGTAAGACAAAATTGAGTTAACAGTCAATTGCATTTTCCTTCACAAAATAACAGTACTTGCACAAAACTTACCAAGCAACAATCAACCCTTCTACCAAGCTCGAAAAAGCTGAACCCAAGGGATTTTATGCCTTTTGTAATTTAGCTTTCAGTTTCACTTTGATCAAATTACGTCGACCAAAGTGACGTAAGTGCTTCTGTAAATGACTCCCAAAATGCAGCCAAACAGGAAAAATTTGAAAACCAATGAAGCATATGAGGAGTCACATTAAATCTGATGTACAGTTATTAATATTTCTCGAAAGAAATAACAAAAGGCTCGCAAACTAGAGCTCTTATAACAAATTCTGTAGACTGATGCAATCTTCCAGTAGTGAAGGAAGTTGGTCTTAGAGTTCCTGTTTTTCTCCTTACACTGCCGGATATGCTTCTTAGCTTGTGTGACCTTTAACAAGGCTCGCACTTTGTGTGTGATTTGAATTTATTGTCGCAGATGTACTATCATATACCCTACCCCTGAGACTTTCTTGACAACCAGGCTGGTGACAAATTTCAGTGGTAGTATTACGAAAGATAGTTTTCCCTCAACTCCTCCAAATTTTCTACTGATCCGCTATAATTTTATCAAGGTACTACAGATTTCCGCATTACATGAGATTGAGGCAGTTTACCAGTTTTAATCCTCTCCTAATCCCATAGAATAAAATAACCCTCCCCTCTCTTCCCCCCTGCTCCCAATCCCTTACCCCTTTTGTTAGCCTGTGAACGGGCTCTCTGTTTGAGGAAAGGGTGAAAAAATCGCGAGGAGAGGGAAAGCGTGCACGAGAGCCTATTTCAGGGAAATAAAATATTTGTTTAAAACGTTTTTCAAATTTAATTGACGTTTTGGGGAATGCTTTCCGCCATTTTCCTACAACACTCTTATTTGTATTCATCCTCTATGGCAGACTGTTTTCCTTTATCATATCTTTAAAATAAAGCAAATCGTAGTGCGTCAAGTGCTTGATGGCCGCTTAATAGAGCTGAAAACAATGGGAGCGATTGCTTAATAGCGGTGGCCGCTCAATAGAGGTTTAATTTCCCATGATTCTTTACTACCACAGTTATTTGGGGGCATTGATTACTCATGATTACACGCCGCTTAATGGAGGATGGCCGCTTAAAATGGTTCGACTGTATAATAGAGGTGGCCACTCAATCGAGGTTTAATTTCCCATTCTTCACTACAATTATTTCGGGGCATTGATTACTGGCCGCTCAATGGAAGTTTAACTGTATACAGAGTGGGATGGTAATAAATGCATGCATAATAAATAAATCAGTGACGGGCGGAGAGGAAATCCTACATGATCATAAAAAAACTAAGTTATAAATTCCCGAGTAGTCTTGATGGGTTCGCTTGATTTGTCACGAGGAAATGATATTTTGTAAGACAAGTTTAAGTTTAAAAGTAAATCGCCATTTTCCTTCGCGAAATAACAGGACTTGTACGAA
>OZ038004.1:16249116-16254116 GCA_964035705.1 Porites rus | reverse complement strand
TTTTATTGTTGTTTTTATTCATGTCGTTAATTTTCAGAGTGAAATTGATGCATATGGCATTGATCTGGATGGACCTGCACCTTCCGAGGAATGGGACGGTCCAATTAATGATGATGTAGGAACTGTTGAAGTGCCTTCTACAGAATGTCCACTAGTAAACGAAACATGGCAATTACTATCAGCTACTATTGGTCCATTGAGCATCTCAGATGTCCATGGCGTGGACATATACCTGGAAACAATCACGCTCATTCAAAACATGATATAGTGTTGATGTGCTTAAACGTAAGGTGTTCAACAGCTTTCTTTCCTACTTTTATTCGCTAAACTGAACAACTCACTAAAAGAGGTTTTGCACGGCGGTCATGTTGCATGGCAGGGACAATGAAAATGTTTTGCATTACAAAGAACAATTTTCCCCATAGGAAAAAGAATCTATTGTTCCTGCCATACAACATGGCTGCCGTGCAAAACCTCTATAGCCAACAGATTCCTAATCAAAATCATTAGGGTCAAGCTACAACTCAACTTTTAATTAAATCATGTGATCGTCATGTTGCTACAAATATTGCTTGAAACATTTTTGAGATAGCATGCAAAATATGCATGGGTGAAAAAACAACAGTAACAGAACAGTGACAGAGGTGTAACTTCAATAAAAAACTACAAGAAAAGGTTCTGACTTTCTACTCTTCCCTGAGTCTGTGATGTTTTAAGTGGGTTTCGACAAAACACTGACCCCCGGTCAACTGACCCCCCTACTGACCCCCTACAAAATCAATGGGAAAATGAATACTGCTTACTTAAGCCTCAACATCCCTTTTTAAACAGCATTGTTCAACAGTATTTAAGTCGAAGCACCCATTTTAAAAAGGTTAGTTTTCGATTATTGTTGTGATGGCCGATTACTTCATGTAAGCTAACCTTTTTAAAATGGGTGCTTAGACTTAAATATTGCTGAACAATGCTGTTTAAAAAGGGTTTTTGAGACTTAAGTCAGCAGTATTCATTTTCCCATTGATTTTATAGGGGGTCAGTAGGGGGGTCAGTTGACCGGGGGTCAGTGTTTTGTCGAAACCCGTTTTAAGTAACCTATCATGCCCATTTAAAGAGATGAATAGCCCCTTGCACCATATTTTAATGCTTTAGCAAGGTTACTCTTGAAAGAGACGTAGTCAGTATGCGATGACTGAAGAACAAGCCTGTGAAAACAAGCTTTACTTTCAGGCAGGCTTGTTACTTCCCGTGTGTCATCCAGCTGTAGCCAAAGTTGCTGTCCATATGGTGGCAAAACCTCCCATCCTGTCCAAAACGACAGTAGATCACGCAGACCAGAACCAGCTGCAATGAGAAAACATAACAAAGGCATCACTATAAAGCATCTGAACATGAAATTCCTCCTAGGCAACAATATTCGTAATGGCAAATATAACTTTTCAATGCTTTCACTTTTACATGCTCGGAATGTTTACTTTTCTTTAGCAGTAAAGACACGAGGTGGCTAATCACTGTTACCCTACAACTGAAATTACATCGAGCAATGAAAATCCTGCTAGTGGAATTATCTATCCCCCATACAGTGTTTGAGGAATGAAATGCTCAAGGATAAATGGCTTAAATTCACTGGGGAAAGAAGAGGTACTGGAAGAAGAATAGAAAACGTATAGTAGACATAGCTGAGGTAATCACTTACCTTCTGCTTCTCCGCTAACTTCATCGATGAAGCGATGCAAGAATCCCATGATAACTTGCCCTTGGGGGTTGTTTTCATCCTCGATGGAAATCCTACCCTTGAGTTCTTCTTTGTCAATTACTGACTCGCATTCCCTGGGAAACACGGCTGCGGCCATTTCCTTGTGTGCCTTTAGGTAATTGACAAGGGAAAGCTCATTCATTCCTGCAGCAAGATCTTTCAGTTCACGGTGGCGCTTTTCGATCACATTGTGCAGCATTATCTGCTGGAGAACCAAGTGCCGTTTCTCTCCCCTTAGCGGCACTTGAAGTACTGACGCTTCATCACGATAAGGCAAGAGGAATTCTTTAAGTGCATCTGAGGGTTCTTCATCCTTATCAAGACTTGATAACTGCAAAACCGTTAAATTGCTATGGTGTTGTGACTGAACAATGAAATGCTTCTTACGACAAATTATAAACTTATAGTGTCATTATAGATGTATACACCTATTTGGAACACACTTGTGCCTTTTTTCAAATATAAACAGGACAGTACAAGTGCCATATCAAACAAAAATTAACCAGAATAAATATTGTTAGTAACACTAACATGTTGCTGAAACATTACACAGAAATACGTAAGTAATGTCTGTACAAAACAAGATCATCAATGCGAGTACCTGCTTCAAGGCTTGTCGAAGGTCATAATCTGGGATGTCCTCCATGGTAACAGCTTCACTGATGCTTTCACGAGTCCAAAATTCAAGCACTGCTGGGGAAAGTCCATAAAGTGGTGGTCCTCCATGCAAGAAAGAATGTGCAATCATCCGTCCAACACTAGTGTACAGTCCAGAATTACACAGTAACGCATTTGGGACTGGAATTTTGTGGTCAGTCTGGCCCTCAAATAACATAGTCAGCCGCCCAGGATCATCCACGTAAAGACCATTTTGAACAAATCCCATTAATATGCTAAAGAACTCTCTGACAGGTCCCTCGCCAACTGCTCTTTCATTTTCAAATTGCACTCGAAGGTTTGAGCGAAAACATGGGTTGGCTTTCTTATAAATGGATAAAACATCTGCAGTGAACTCCTCCGTCATCCGATTTACATAGATTCTCAGTGGTGGGCCATTTTCATCCAGAGTTTCTTGTTTGTACTGTGCAACAGGGTCAGTACAGGTACTGACAGTACTTGAGGATACATGTGCTTCAAATGGTGATTGCATGAGGTCACTGTCTTCTTCTGTACAGTATTCATTACCTGAGTCCCCACTGTTCATTAGGGCACCTTGCAGAAGAAATTGCAAAAAAGGGGAGTTCAGTAAATTATCTGTTATGAGACTCTGTAAAGCTTAGGTCATGTTATAAGTATGCACCTCTAAATCGAATGAAGGGCTCTTATTTCAAATGAAATGAAATAACAATTTCAAAACCAAATGAAAGAACAGATAAGTATAACTGTCTCCAATGAAGGGTTCCATGGTAATCAGAAAAATAATTATGTTGGAGCAAAAAAATGCACGCAACCTTACCACTACACAATACCAAGGACCTCTGCTTTGTTGTAATAACATCACAGACAGGTAAAGTTCAGAGATCTACCATTATTCACATTTAAGTAATAAACTTGTATAGGTAGCTTACATGTCCCAGCAGACCACTGGATAAGCCTTGATGCAGCCACACTTTTATCTCCTCCACTGTCTGCCAAGATTGCTCGGATAGTGTCTATACTTTTGTCTGGAAAAAGTGCACTTAATTCAGCCACAGCATCAGATTCCTACAAAAAATATTAAAATAGTAAGGGCATCCATATTCTGCAGGAATACCATTGAAGAACTACCAGCCACATTTGTCACTAGGATAAAAATTAGTACTTCTTACGGAAACCTATGAAGTAATATCCTTCATTCCATAATCCAACAGCAGCAGTATCGTTCACCTATTTATTACCTTTTTGCTATAATTTAGTGTCACCTTTACTACATAAATTGTTCACTTACTGGCTGACTGATTGAATGACTTACTACTTTTAAAACATTTACATCTGATAGACAAGTGGTAATGATTGTTATGCTAGATTTCAAAACCTGCATCACTGAATTACAAAATAAAAATTACTGCGTTATTGACATTTAACGTAGTATGAGGGTCAGTCACAACATTTAACATAATCATTATTTTATGTTACTCAAATAAATTGTAATGGTCCATTCAAATATCTGAAGAGAAAACAAAAAATTGTCGATCTCTTAATTGTTGATGTCAACACATTTGCAATTGTACGGGAAACAATGTTTTTTAAACTTGAAGTGGAAATACCTGGAGAAAATCTTGATTGCTCTCAGAAGGCAATTTATCCTGTGAGGTAGTATTGGCCATTGATGGGAAGTAACACTGGTCTTCAAGATCATCCTGCTAAGTAAGTGGTGTGTTAAGTATAAGTAGTGTAAGAAGTATAGCATAGTAAATTTGTAAGTATAATAGAAGCGCTGTAAGTAGTGTAAGCATTAATCCTGTAAATAAAAGTGCATTGAGAAAAAAAAAATTTTCCTACTAAAAATGGAAATATAATTCAATTATTAATACACCACTAATTTCTTAATATCATTACGATGTAAACTATTCTAGAATTTCGGCACCTGAAACATTTACCTTAGCCGCTAGGTTGAGGATGTTACAATACTCAGAACACCTACATTCTTCCACTCAAAACACATTGTGTAACGACTAAACTGTACCTGACTAGATGTAGATGGCACCTCCAAGGGGATGTCATGTAAGTCATCTGCAGGGCAGGCAAGCATGTGCTGTTTAATGGCTGTAACAGGCATCATGACTTTGCACTTCACACATTCCACTTGAGGTATATTATCTCCCACATGATGTGAATCCTGAACACCACTTTCCTAATACAGAGCAAGCCTTATTAAATTTTGACTTCAAAATTGAGGTGGGTGCAGCACATTGTAGGTTCTCTTTATTTTAGAATTGGTAAGATTGGAAAAATGTTTATGCGTTACAAACAACGAAAATTGAAGGCTAGATATTTCATCCTGATTAAATCTTGCATCAAAACATTCAGCTCTCCTTTAGTAATATCTTAAGTTCTCATGAATTATATGGAAAAGGATAGGGACAAAAACTGGACATCAAAATACAATGATTATGTGGAGTAAAATGGATAGCACTTAACCTAAGTCTACAGGGGTTTCAAATACACAAGGCCAGAAATTAAAGACAACAACAAGTGGTGCATCGCTATTCAAGATATAGAAAGATGCAATTTTCAGGAAAAGTAGTAGGCGAGGTTTACAATCTTG
>OZ038004.1:15714116-16244116 GCA_964035705.1 Porites rus | reverse complement strand
CTCAGAGTGCGTTTCTTTATTAAAATCTAAGATCAGATAAAAAATCTGGATCATTAGAATTTTTCGTTAGGAAAAGAAACGATGTATCCAAATTTGAAACTGACAGGTTTTTCAACAGGTTTTTCCCTTCACAAAATTAAAGGATAAACGGACGACGGGGAAAACTCTACAATGCTCTCTGGGAAAGGACTTTTCCTGGGGACACTCGCTGGATGCGAGAAGGCACGGAATCCCTGACGCCTGTTGAATACCCTTGAGACAACAATTGTACACAGAACTTGGCTCCAATGTAGAGGTTTAATCCAAGACGTAATCAGGATGTAACCGAAGAAATTCATACAAAGCACTTGTATTTAAGCCTAAGCTAATGATGCGATACAGATTACATCATAACTCAACGAGTCAAAATAACCGAATACAAAAATCATTTCTGAAAGACTATTGGTGGAAATGGAATCTTGTAAGTGAAACATTAATTTCTTCCAAGAGGTACACTGGTGGATAACGGCTTCTCACAAGTTGATTACAGCTTGGAGGCCACTACAGTCATGACTTGACAAAGTACGCTCAATAAATATCAACAGGTTGTTTACGGTTTAGAGATGCTAAGACTCAAAGAATAAAGGATTTCTTCATTGGCTTTTTATATTTTTATCAGCGAAAGCAAAATAACGTAATAACAATAAATTCTCTTTTCACATTCCTCCACATTAAGTTTCAGCTGTCCTCAGCTGAGTGGAGAGAAAAAAAATGAAGTTAAAACGATCATTGTCTTAAAGAGAAAAAACAAAAGCGCAGCGAATAAAACTGGAACCTTGTATTTTGCGTTTAGTTTTGATTTTTTTTTAATATTTGTTTTTCTGGTTTTTGAAATTTTGTATTTGATTTTGTGCCTGAACCGCGGCATAAACCGAACTAGCCTGAATATAGGGGCCTCGGGGGTCCAATTAACAAAGTAATAAAATAAGCAAATAAAATAGAGTACGCTAACTGGAATTTGCAGCGTTTGTGCAAAGGACTATTCGTGACGTCAATTCATGTGGCTTCTTCTTCTTTTTTTTCTTTTTTTTTGCAAACTTGCGTAGAGCCATCCGTTCACGAGGTGTCACAACAGGGCTGAAGACGCCGTGAGATAGCACAGTTAATACCAGATGTTGCTTTGAATGCGTATGACTAATTTAGTATAGAACCTTACCCTGTTGCTGGAGTTGTTTCAGTTGCCCAATAAGGTCTCCCAGGTTCTTACACTGTCCTAAGAAACCAAATCGTTTGTCTCCGAGTTCCTCGCTGTGTATCGATTGCCGACACGAAGATCTAAGTTGTGAAGGGGAGGGGTGACTGATCATGAGTTGGCCAAAGAGTAAAAAATTACCAGAGGTCGAGACCTCCTGGGGAGCTAAGCTCCACAGGTAAATAGCAAAACTAACTAGCCGAGCCAAAAAACTGGAGAAACTGAATTAAGTAGTCGTATAAAAAATTTATACGCAGTTAAACAAATGAATAGTGTGACAGGAAAAAGGGGTACAGTAAACGGCCAACTTGCAGACCAACTTGCAGATAAAAGGTGCCAACAATAGAAATAAGAAAATTTGATATTGAAACAAAACGCACGCGAACAAGCCTATGAAATAGCAGTCCTACGCATAACTAAAAGCGAGTAAATGTAAAACTACAAGATTAGTGATTTAACCCAATAATTGAACAAGCAATATGATTGCAAAATTAGAATTGAGACCTTTGTAGAGAGTAAGAGTAAACTGATCAGCCAAAAGAATAAAAACTGCAACTGTGTAACTATAATAAAAGCATCAAAAACTATATCATATTGTCAATAGACACGTCTAAAATGATTCTGTAAAATATGGTATAGTAGTGAAAATAAGAATTGACGACTGATTCCTGATGTCCTTCTCAGGTGACTACTGAACAAGTTACTACCGCACAAGGTGTGCACACGACTAGTCTTCTGACTCAATCTACGAAAAGTACACTTGATTTTCTCTTCGGGATTAGGAGTTCCAACGCGATGAACGCTCCACTTTGTATTTGTTACACAAAAAAACTGAGTTCAACTTCAGATGGGAACCGCTTCACTGCATTCGCTTCGTACCTATACAACAAAAACAGCGAAAAGAAACGTTAGCAAGCTAGTAAAAGGAAAGGATAGTGATTTCAGCTAGCGAGGTACAATATTCTAAATCTGTTAGAGCAAAGGATAATATTTAAACTGGTAACTTCATTCT
The DNA here is from genome assembly GCA_964035705.1 of Porites rus. Taxonomy (NCBI): domain Eukaryota; kingdom Metazoa; phylum Cnidaria; class Anthozoa; order Scleractinia; family Poritidae; genus Porites; species Porites rus. The sequence goes on along the minus strand of OZ038004.1, from coordinate 16,241,873 downwards.
ACAAAGAGCCTTATTGTAGATTATTGATACTTTCATACCGTAAATCCCCTATGAAGCCCCCCTATCCAATAAGCCCCTCCCCCCCAATTTCAGGGAAGAAAATTCTTTCCTTTTAAGCCCCCTTCCCCCTATTCTTAGACCATAGACGTATGATAGATGTAATAATTAATCACGATTGTAACACCTCACTTGGACTGATCCCGTATGGTTTTTTCAAGTCCTGGAAGTTCAAATTTGTTTTTGATCTTCGGCTGCGCGACCTCCAACTTCATATGCTTCAGTTTTTCTACTTTGGCTTCGGTCTCTATTCGAAATATAGAATCGATAGTCATACCACAATCTTCGCTTAATTAAATAACCCCCTCTCTATCAACACTCCCCCCTAAACATACTTGAAAGAAATAAGTCCCCCCGGGAGGGGGGCTTAATAGAGGATTTACGGTAGGTTCCTACCTTTCAGTCGGTGAGTATGACCTCTGTTACATCTCATAACCGACCACTAATCAAAAATACCAAAATCATTTTTCTACCCAAAGCACCGCCATACCTGGAACCACTCCTAAGCGATCACCGTTCGTAAGTGACCGGCAAATACTGGCATTTTAGGTGGTCCCTTACGGCAGGTTCTACTGTATAAAAGTTACAATGGAACGAACTCGAAACAGGGCCACCGACACTTTGTAATGTACCGAAATGTTCATGTGTTTGACTGCCTAAAATATCCTAAAGTCAGAGTCCTTTTTAACTGCTGACATGACCTGTGATTCGCAGTTTGATGTGAAGTGGCACTGGTTGAGTTCGTTGCCTTATAAAAATTTTGTTTAAGCACGTAATATGATCCCAGGTTTAAATACATCCCAAAATACCTTGCTATTTATTTGATACCCTCAAACTCAAGCGTCACGTCGTCACCAATGAGAACAAACGGTGCCCAGTACTTCACTGCACTAAAGCGGTCAGACTCTCTCATGGATTTCATGGCTTTATTTAGAGCCTCACTGGCACTTCTTCCATTGACTAGTTGTCGGTAGAAAAATTCCATGAACTCCATCGTAGCCTCGTCGTCAATCGCCCAAAGGGACACCAGAACAGAACGAGCACCAGCTCCCAAAAATGCCCGTGCGATGCCGACCACACCCTCAGATTTGACTTCTCCCCGAGCACTATGACAACAACTAAGTACAACAAGTCTTGCCCTAATCTGCGCCTTTAAAACATCTTTCATAGTTAAGAGATAGTCCTCCCTGGCTGGATCCACGGATGAACGCGTTGTGTTAGGGGCCAAGGCAATTTCTCCTGTTTCCATTTTACCATGAGCAGCAATGTGCACCAAAGCAACCGAGGAAATACGTCTCAAGACTTCATCTTTTGTTGCCTGCTTTCCAATGAGAGGTACAGTTTTAAGTATTTCCCCAATCATCTGCACTTCCTTTTTGGCCCACTTTAACTGCCCTAGCGTCATTCCTTCATAAACTACCTCCTGTACCCATGGATCGCCGACGAGAAGGGCGCCGGTCTGGCTGTGCCAATCTGCTGAACAATTTTGGATTAATTGCAGGCTAGAGAGCGATGGGAGCAGACGAATTCTAAACGTTTCACAGAGGTACTTTGATTTCAAGTCCAAGAAAGCAGCATAAGGCGCCAAACACAGAGGTCCTTCTGGAACAATCACAACCTCACCGCTATGGAGTAAGCCTCTTATAGGGTCTATGACAACATTGTACAATGTTTGTAATGACTTTGTCTCAACACACGGCTGAGACTTTGGCTTATTGGATCTTTCTTCTGCTAGCTTTTTATCGCTTGGGTTACTTAATGAGCGATCTTCATAGTTAACATCAGCTCCCACACCTAATTCTTTATGGGTAGTTTCCAGCAGAGACTGAAAATAGGTTGTGACGGAGATACCGATCTCAGTTCTTCTAGTTTTGATTTCCTTTCCTTTCTTGTTCACCCAGAAAACTATTCCTTCCTCGCTGATACCCATGAAAACTGTATTTGGTGGTAAGTAACTAGCAAAGTCACTTGGTCTTGCACAAAGTGTTCCTATTTCTGAGCGTAGCTCTTTAAGGCCATACTTGAACTCCAGAAGATCGTTTAAGGCTTGTGCACGTCCTTGATCAGCAGTTAAAAGTGCCTCGATGACTTTACCTTCCTTAACCTGCAGGTCCCATAGCCTCAAATAAATATCATCATACGTATTTTTAAGGCTAATCTTCCATTCGTCATTAGATATGAGATTTCTCCTAATGTGATCGAACGCTATAACACTTTTCTTATAATACTGAACGACGTCCTGGAACTCTCCAAGACTGTAATAGGCATTGCCAAGATTACAGTACGCAATTCCTTCTCCTGCCCTGTCTTCCACTTCTTTCGAAATTTTTAGGTCTCGTTCATGGTACTCTATGGCTTTCTGGAAATCTCCAAGACCGTGATAGTCGTTGCCAAGATTACCGTACGCTTTTCCTTCTCCTTCCCTGTGTCCAACTTCTTTCGAAATCTGGAGGTGTCGTTCATGGTACTCTTTGGCTTTCTGGAAATCTCCAAGATTTCCAAAGGCGTTGCCAAGATTACAGTACGCGCTTCCTTCTCCTGCCCTGTCTCCCACTTCTTTCGAAATTTTGAGCTGTCGTTCATGGTACTCTATGGCTTTCTCCAAATCCCCAAGAATTACATAGGCGACGCCAAGATTACCGCAAGCTTTTCCTTCTCCTGCTCTGTCTCCAACTTTTTTCGAAATTTTGAGGTGTCGTTCATGGTACTCTATGGCTTTCTGGAAATATCCAAGATTTCTAAAGGCGTTGCCAAGATTACCGTACGCGCCTCCTTCTCCTACCCTGTCTCCCACTTCTTTCAAAATTTTGAGGTCTCCTTCATAGTACTCTATGGCTTTCTGGAAATCTCCAAGATGAAGATGGTCGTTGCCAAGACTGCGGTACGCTTTTCCTTCTCCTGCCCTGTCTCCAACTTCTTTCGAAATTTTGAGGTGTCGTTCATGGTACTCGATGGCTTTCTGGATATCTCCAAGATTTCTAAAGGCGTTGCCAAGATTACAGTACGCGCTTCCTTCTCCTGCCCTGTCTCCCACTTCTTTCGAAATTTTGAGATGCCGTTCATGTAACTCTATGTCTTTCTGGAAATCTCCAAGACTGTGATAGGCGTTGCCAAGATTACAGTACGCTCCTCCCTCTCCTGCCCTGTCTCCCACTTCTTTCGAAATTTTGAGGTGTTGTTCATGGTACTCTATGGCTCTCCGGAAATTTCCAAGACTGTAATAGGCGTTGCCAAGATTACTGTACGCTCTTCCCTCTCCTGCTCTGTCTTCCACTTTTTTCGAAATTTTGAGTTGTTGTTGATGGTACTCTATGGCTTTCCGGAAATCTCCAAGACTGTGATAGGCCTTGCCAAGATTATCGTACGCTCTTCCCTCTCCTGCCCTGTCTTCCACTTTTTTTGAAATTTTGAGGCGTTGTTCATGGTACTCTATGGCTTTCTGGAAATCTCCAAGACTGTGATAGGTGATGCCAAGATTACTGTACGCTCTTCCTTCTCCTGCCCTGTCTCCCACTTCTTTCGAAATTTTGAGGTGTCGTTCAAGGTACTCCATGGCTTTCTGGAAATCTCCAAGATTTCCAAAGGCGTTGCCAAGATTACCATACGCTTTTCCTTCTCCTGCCCTGTCTCCCACTTCTTTCGAAATTTTGAGGTGTTGTTCATAGTACTCTATGGCTTTCCGGAAATCTCCAAGACTGTTATAGGCGTAGCCAAGATCATCGTTCGCTCTTCCCCCTCCTGCCCTGTCTTCCACTTCTTTCGAAATTTTAAGGTGTCGTTCATGGTACTCTATGGCTTTCTGGAAATCTCTAAGATTAATGTAGGCGATGCCAAGATTACAGTACGCTCTTCCCTCTCCTGCCCTGTCTCCCACTCTTTTCGAAATTTTGAGGTGTCGTTCATAGTACTCTATGGCTTTCTGGAAATCTCCAAGATTTCCAAAGGCGTTGCCAAGATTACCGTGCACTTTTCCTTCTCCTGCCCTGTCTCCCACTTCTTCGAAAATTTTTAGCAGTCGTTCATAGTACTCTATGGCTTTCTGGAAATCCCCAAGACTGTCATAGGCGTTGCCAAGATTACAGCAAGCTTTTACTTCTCCCGCCCTGTCTCCCACTTTTTTTGAAATTTTGAGGTGTCGTTCATGGTACTCTATGGCTTTCTGTAAATCTCCAAGACTGAAATAGGCTTTGCCAAGATTGCAGTACGCTTTTCCTTCCCCTCCACTGTCCCTTACTTCTTTCGAAAGTTTTAGGTGTTGTTCATGGTACCCTATGGCTTTCCGAAAATCTCCAAGACTGTGATAGGCGATGCCTAGGGCGTGCTGGAAATCTTTAAAGTTGACATAGGCGTCGCCAATATTACCATTCATAGCTGTGGTTGTCATATATATATATATATATATTGCTGGCTTTGCTATTTCAGCTCGTCTGAAAAAAAGCATATATTGTGGTTTCATTTTTCTGTTGATACCATTTCCCTTTATGTACGATAACGAAAAGGGTCTGAAAAGTAAAATTAAAACCTTGAGTAAAAGCTTATTTATTAGCTCCCTTACTATTGGTTTTTGTCTATCACAGTCGCATTTGATTTTGCCTCAAAAAGAGATCCTTCTACGTGTTTTTTGTCGTTGTATAATATGACTCGTTGGACTGGGATCCTCTCTAAAAAAACGAAAATATTAACATTCGTTTTAGTAATAATGATCGAAATTAAAAAAAACAAAAAAAACAGATTGACCATTGTTTAAACATCTGAGTGACACATTTGCATATCGCAGTGCCTACAATAACTTGTTCGTTACGCTACGCGTAATCCACAAATTAAAAATTGTAATAGTTCATATAAAATAGGGATAGTCCCCTTGGCCTCTGGCCCTGCTCGGTTCCAGCTTATAAGTCCAACTCGGTGTAAAAACCGGTGGAGTTTTCCTTTTTCCCCCTCTAGGCCTACCCCGATTGTGCTCGGCAACTTTGGACCAACTTTTTGTCAATGGTTTAGAGCACATATGAAGCCCGAAAAAGTCAACGATTTCATAGAAAACTTCAATTTTTAAATCTTTTTTAAATTAAAAAAAAAATTTTCTTGACCGATGTTAGTAATTATTGTGAAGAACAAAAAATAAAGCTTTTAATTAACGTTTATATAAAAATATCAGAAATTTAGGTGGGAACTTTTGAAATGTAGGCAGCAATTTTTTTGGATTTTTGGCAATTTTTAGCAACTTTTTGGCATTCCAGTGAGCAACTTTCCAGCATTTCACGAGTACAATCGGGAAAGGCCTATCGTATTTTTTTTTATGCTAGTTGATGGTACAGACGAACCTCCATGTGCAACCACCTCTCATAAGAGACCGCCTGTCCAAAACACCAAAACTTTCCCAGTCAAAGCCTTACAGTTGGAACCTCTAGCAAACTACCACCTCCTGCAAGCGACCGCGACCACTTAACGCATTCTCTGATCTCTGTGTTCGCTGTGGGCACTATGCTACTTAGAATATACGACATGTACGAAGAACTTTAGTAACAACAATGAACTACACATGGCGTAACTTAAAAATTGCATACAATAAATTATCTTCCAGAAGAGGCCCCCTGTGGTTCGATTCTTGTAAGCGACCATCTCCCGTAAGCGTCCATTAAGTCTTTGTATTTTGGGTGGTCGCTTACTGTAAGTTAGACTGTATTAAACTCTGGTTATTGACCTGATTGGTCAATTAAGTCGCGATGTTATTGGTCGTCTGTCAGTTAAGCAGTGATTTTAATATTGGCTATGAAGACTCGTATTGTCATTGGACTGTTGACTTTCCATCCGTCTATATTGTCACAGTTAAACAGTCGTTTATGTTAGTCAAATTTTCGGTTGTCCGGTCATTCTCTCGTAATTAGTTTTGCTGGAGTCCGTCAATGAAGTCGTTTGTACGGTACCGGCAACTGTTGACTACGATTCAATGACGTTTGTTCTCAGTTAGTAAACCAGCTTTCTAAAGTGGGTCGTTGATAGTAGTCTGAGAATACGTAATACATGTCGCAGCTCCCAGTCGATTTGATCGATGTTTCGTTTGTAAATGGTGATCAGCAATGTGATTGTTGACGTCACCATTTCTCGTCGCTCTTTTGCGTTCGGTCAGTCGCGTGCTAAGGTTTCTGCCGGTTTCACCAATGTAAGTAGCCTGACAGCCGCAGCATTTGATCTTTAATATTGCTCCTTGTCTGTCCTCCGTTTTGTCTTTGTCCTTGACATTAGTGTGCAACACGTATATTGTAAGGTTGTAGTATACGCGCGATAGTTTCAGAGGTGCCTCTGAAACTATCGCACGTATACTATACCAAAAAGAGTGATAAATAGTTTGAATAAAGCGATTTTAAAAACCATCCACGTTTCTTTGTCCGGAAATAAGACCACTTGTCCGGAAATGGGTAGCCTGCGAACAGCAGACGTATTTCCGGTCGTCGCTTCTAGGAAATGGGACGAGTAAAATTGGTTTTTGACGGCACTAATTTCTTTTACGTGATAAAATTTACGTCATTATCTCTATAGCAACGAATTATTAATCTGGCGCATGCTCAACGGAAATCCCAAGCGGCTTGCTGCACAGGTTTCTCACGGGGCGTAAACAAACCAACTACGCGACACACAAGCCACGCAAATGACTTCGTCAACGCTAAAAGCAGAGAAATCTCTGCTCGCAGGGTAGTAAACAGTAAGGTGAAAACATAATTACTGAAATAGAAAATCAGATTACATGTAGCAAATTCATTAAGGATGCAGTTCATGAGAATTATCAAAAGTGATCATGACTTATGATTATTGAATATGCGGGCCTTCATTATCAAGCACTGAATCCATGTAAAAAGTACAAATTTTTTAGCACTTCTGCAAGTGTTTAAAGAAACAAAATACTCATGCAAGAGTGAATTTGTATGAAATGTCCACAAACAAGGTGATCCGTTTCTTCATTGGTCTCCATTCTAAACATGCATGAGAGCGTGTTGAGACAAAGCATGACAGAGCCATAGATTTTGAAATTCCCAGACTGACAGTTAATGTACACTTTCCCTGTAATACATGAATTAATCGTGAATGTAAAGTGCAGAATGGATTGATCTTATAGGAAACCCTATGTAATTATCTACTTGCACGTCGTTTAATTTTTTGAAACAATCTTCTTTTGCCAATGGAACAGTTAAATTTTACCTGACTCATACTGAAATTCTTTAACTTATTATGATATACATCGCAGAAGCAAAGATTGAAAATCATTTGATACGCTAGCGAAGCGTAATGAACTGGTTTAATATGTCACTTGTCCACTCACTCCATAGCTCGCGTGCTTTAAACCTTACCGTGGACAGGTTTCAGACAAATAATTCACGGACTTTCATACAACAGACTTTTTTACTGATACGGCGGCCATATTGAATTAATTGGATTTAAGGAGTATCAGCGTTCCGGAAGTTAAAAAATGCGTAGCGTCTGGTTGCTATGTAGTGACGCTATCATCCAGTTGAGTATCTATCATCGTAACACTTTTGCGGTCAACTACCGCAGCGCTCGTAAAGTACTTTTTAAAATTAAAATCGTGTTCAAACCCCTGTGGAGGAAGTCTGTTTATTTTTGGGTCGGTAAATGCACTTCTGACGTTCACGAGGTTCAATTTTGCATAAATTATCAAAAATTTTGTTAAGCGGGAAATCTACCTACGGTTCGCGGGAAGCGGAACTGTAGAGCAGCGCAAGACGAATGTTTCGAGAGTCAAGGATGTGCTTACAAACCATTCACTATACCTATGCAACGAAAGGTGAAATCACTGGCATGATAGCTCCTGCAATGGTAATTGTATCAATCCAGGTCGCGACCGAGTTCGCTCCAGAAGGCTGCGACTACCTCGTTTGGCGCGCTTCCTCAATACTTCCAAAACATATTGTGATCGGTAATAAGACTCAAGGACTTTTCCAGGAGCCTCCTGGTTTCTCAAGCCATTCGATTTCTCCACCCTATTATTTGTCTGAGGATTCTAGCAAACAAACAAGTAAATTTGGATGGAAGATGAAATTGTCTCCCTAAACGCGGCCAGATTATATTCTCCAGGATGGCGGCACAATTCATCGTGTCTTTCAGGTCAGCTCTAATTTGTAGTTTGTATAACGGTCTATAACAATCGCGATCTCCCTATTTTCGCTTAAGCTTTCTTTGATTAAACTTTCATAAAAACAAAACAACGCAGACATTCTCCTGTATAACCAGTGACTCGATCGGCTGGAGGAAATATTTGGTTCCAAGTCGGGTAAATGCCTATATTTACATTTATCTCATCTTGCGCACCGCAAACTCAATCGGAGATATTCTGGTATATAATTATACCTGAGCACTTCTAGGATAAAAAATTAGGCAGTTGTTCTATATCTTTTCTGGTTCACCCAGGTAGAAGTCCTGGCATCATATAATTATGCCTGAGCGCTTCTAGGATATATAACACGTTTAGCATTTCGACGCGTTGAAAGAAAAAACTAGGCCGGCAGTTGTTCTATATCCTTTCTGGTTCATCCAGGCAGAAGTCCTGGCATGATGTTATTATGCCTGAGCGCTTTTAGGATATATAACACGTTCAGTATTTCGACCCGTAGCCGATAAAAAATTAGGCAGTTGTTCCATATCCTTTCTGGTTCATCCAGGCAGAAGTCCTGGCATGATGTTATTATGCCTGAGCGCTTCTAGGATATATAACACGTTTAGCATTTCGACGCGTAGAAAAAAAAAATTGGGCAGTTGTTCTGTATCCTTTCTGGTTCATCCAGGCAGAAGTCCTGGCATGATGTTATTATGCCAGAGCGCTTCTAGGATATATAACACGTTCAGTATTTCGACCCGTAGCCGATAAAAAACTAGGCAGTTGTTCTATATCCTTTCTGGTTCATCCAGGTAGAAGTCCGGGCATGATATAATTATGCCTGAGCGCTTCTAGGATGTATAACACGTTTAGCATTTCGACGCGTATGTAGAAAAAAAAATTAGGCAGTTGTTCTATATCCTTTCTGGTTCATCCAGGTAGAAGTCCTGGCATGATGCCTGAACGTTTCTAGGATACATAACACGTTTAGCATTTCCATCCGTAGAAAGAAAGATATCCTATCTTTTCGTTGTACTAAATCAATGTAAATGTACTACACAGCATCGGGGAGGGGGAGCACTAACGAAATCGAGTAAAATTGAACTATAGATATTTAATCGTTTTTTCCTGTGTATTTGTAACGAGGTCGACCGCAGACTTTAATATGTTTCTTTTTAGACGGCACTGAATTATTTTTCCGAAACCAAAGCCGTACATTTTGTTAGATACCACGCTTTTAATTGCCCCCGCAGGGATTTCGTCCAGAAGGCGAAACCCCGAGGAGGCACTCTAGTAACTCGCGCGTATATTAAGGAAAGTGCTTACAGTTGAAATATACAGTCATACAGTCAATATATTGTTTGCGCCCGCAAGTACGAAATGGTAAGGATGACGTAAAGACAGAAAATCCGGAAAGGGACCGCTCAGGTAGATTTTGTGACATTTATTATGCAGTCATACTTCGATACTCTTTTGCGTTACGCAGTGACATTCTGTGAAGCAGTTGTTTTAAAAGTTATGGACCAAAAGACACTCGTTAAGCGCAGATGAGGTTATAAGGTGCGTTTAACTGTGTATATATATAAACACTTGGAGAGTTTGTCAGACACGAGTTCACAAATGTTTGATTTATACTTGAAACCTTGCCAGACACTCTTTCTCTCTCTTTGACCGGAATAAGACTCAGCACCAAACAAGCAAGACAGGTGAACAACGGCTAGCTTATCACTAGCAGAACGATGGACGATTACAGACATTCGCTGACAATCAAATTCTGTGCTGACTTATTCCCTGCTCACAGATGTCCTTCCGTGATAAAGTTTCAATAAGACTAGAATGCGCAGGTGTGAATCGATCAAACGTCCTTTTAATTTCTACGGCTTACTTTCCGGCAAATAAAATGAACTGAATGTAAAAAGTGAAAGAGAAATAGCGAAAAATTCAACTTCTAATTAAATCTTTTCTTGTGGTTTAGAATAAACTGTTCTCGAAACTGAGAATGTTTTGATCAAAGCTGTGTAAATCGAGCTGAAACTATGCAAGGAACCTTGAATTTCCTGCATTTATCTTTACATATGCTCGGATTCCTTTGTTCTTTTCGGGGGGAATATATTGCATAACCCCCGAATCAACTGTCTGAAAAGCTGAGCGCGTCTTTGATTGTTTGAAGGGATAGCGGGACTAATGAACGGCTAATTAAAATGCGAGGGGATTATGTATTAATATGCAAGGGGGATAAGTCACTTATCCCCCTAGCGTATTAATACATAATCCCCTTTTCATAAAGAAAAAATTTAAAAATGTTTATGGGAAATATTGAACACGACACTATAATTCCTAAAATTAAACTGAGCTGCGTTTCTTTTGCGACACATTCACAGATTTTCTTAGTTGTTGGTTCATCGATTTCCACAGCCAGAACGACAGTCTGAAATTGAACAGCGTCTTTAAAATTCTACGGTTCCACGAAAGGTGTTCCGTTCTTTAATTAAACAGTCATCCCAAACTCGTGTACTCCATGAAGACATGTAGTTGACCTCTTTGTGTTTTGTGGTATTCTTGCTTCATTCCTCGACTGAATTTCCTCGTCAGTTACAGTAGTGAACCTTCGCCGGAATCTTCTTTATCTGTAAACATGCAGGTTGCTCGAAAGATCCTTGGTGCGAAAATTGAAATGGTCAACTGCTTACTCGTTGTCTGCCTCCGAAATGAAGTGTCAAAATTGTTTTCCGAAAGCTCAATTGCAGTACCGCCATTAAAGCTGCTTTAGTTTGAGTAATAAACGGCTCTACTTCAAATAGATCTAAATCGGTCGACACTGCTAGTCTCTTTAGGCTGTTGCTAGCATTCACTACGAACAACTAATTCGAAATGCAACTTTGAGAAACTAACATAATTAAAAAAGCGAGAAACTTGTGAATGCCACCAGTGCCAGCATGGAGTGTTAAAAAACAAAAGAAAAATGAACAATAGAGACATTTTTCGTCAATGTATTTTTGCATCCCTTGAGGAATCCTCGCCAATGTAAAAATAAGCCATTTATCGGCCTTTAGCTCGGGGTTATGTGATTTATTCCCCTCGTGCGTTGGCCTCGGGCGAACGCACGAGGGGAATAAATCACATAACCCCGAGCTAAAGGCCGATAACCCTTACGTGTTATTTGTCAGTAATTTTTAGTGTTTGCTGTTAATTTGGCCAATTTTTTAATGTTTCCTGTTTCCGGAGAAAATACTGTTAAGTGTTGAAGGGTTTTTCTTGGAAACCCCATAGTCTTTTAGCTCTGCTCAAATCACCCATGAACTTTGATCCCGCGCTTTAAGAGGCTGTAGCTGTAGTCTCTTTTTTCCACCCATGCGCAACAGTATTCTACTAGGAAGCCTGGGGAAAACTGGGTACCAATCTCGTGCCAGGAGCCCACGATCCTTTACCAAGTCAAAAGATCATGGCGGCGATAGAGGCGTCGAGTGAATTCTCCTCCCCCAGAAATACACCGTGTGGCACGAATTTTTTGCGGGAGTTTATTTTTGCGAATTGGCGGTTTTTTGTGTTTTGCGGGAACTAATTTTTGCGATAAGGACAGATTGATTTTTCTTGCTGGAAATTAATTTTTCCAGTTTTCAGAAAGTACCCAGTACCCAGCATTGATAGTATTTTCGTTTTTATTGAGCACGTGCAATAGAAATGCATATTTTCAAACAATACTACGGTGTGCGTACCTAATGTAAGACCTTCTTCGTGGCATGTCTGTAAAGTACCTAATTAGCTAAGAACATTGACCACGTTCAATAAAGGGTATTGTATGTATTGTTGTATTGTAACCAGTATTTCACTGTATACCGTTTTGTTTGTGTAGCGAATTTAAGTTATAGAGAATATTTACTGTGGCGAAAATTTTTGCGGAAAAATGTCTGCGGTATTTTTTATTTGCGGGAACTTATTTTTGCGGATCGCTTGAAAAATCGCAAAACTCGCAAAAATAAGAACCCACAAAAATTTCGTGCCACACGGTAGTCGAAAATTTTCGAATTTCTCCTTGGAAAACTTCGGAAATCTTCCGAAATGATCGGGAATCGTCGGAAAGTGGCCGAAAACTTCTTGATATACTGAAAATAACATTGCCCTTTTTGGAGCCTTTTTTTGTTTCCTTCTGAATAAAATTTACAGTTACAGAGAATTTTTTACTTTTTGTGTTAAAATGCCTAAAATTAAACTGTTTTATGTTACAGAGCCAAAAAAATTAAGTGTTTAGTGTTATCGATGTACCCCCATTCAGAGCCTCCAATAAATCCCTACCTCAATGGCACTAATAAATTCGAGAGTAATCTCCGTGATGTACTGGAGATCTTGATAGTCCGCTTGATTTAACACGAAGAAAAAGGTCTACGAGGAAATCACATTTAACACAAGTTTAACACTTCGTACTTAAATGTCACTGAGAGAATTTTCCTTCACAAAATAAACTGGACTTCCACAAAACTAACCTATTAACGGAGTCCACAATTAACCCTTTTGGAAACAGAAAGATGAACCTAAGGGAGTTTCCCTTTCTTTGTTTCAGTTTCATCGAATGAAGCTAGCGAAAGTGACGTATACTTCCAGAAATTAAAATATGCCGGATAACTCGCAAAAAGCCGTAATCCATAAAACTAGAAAACTACGGGGGAATTGAACTATATGAGTGTCACATAAAACCCAGTACAGTTTCCTGAACAAAAACACGAAAAGCTCACATAAAGGACCAAAACGAACGTACGGTAGAACCGAACGAAACACGTACAGGGAAACGAAAAAACTGTTGGAGTTGGCAAGGGGTTCCAGTTATCGGGGTCGATTGAATATTCATTTAACCACGTTAATAACCGATCGTTTACTGAATTTTCAGCACTTTCGTATACCTTACAGAGCAAATTAAACTTATCGGAAACTTTTACACTTAGGGTCTGGTTACGTTAATTTATAATTTTGTCAGAATTTACATCACGCGTGGAAAGCGCATGATTTCTTAGTGAGACAGAATGTATCTTCTTGGTGGTTGCAGATACCTAGCAAACAAGGCGTTAACAAATTGGGCGTGGAGTTAAATAGGTGACAAAATTGGTGTAAAGTAAAATGTGTGAAAAACGTAAAAATGGGGCGCAGTATGCATGAGAAGTACAATTAATTTGAATAAAATACAGCGAGGTAATGAGCGGGTGTCACAGGAGCAGGAGTCATTCAAAAGGCATAAAAGATAGACTCTAAACAAAAGGTCCACAAATTTGTTGCATTCCTCACGGGAGTTGAGGGCTGGCTTAATGTAAATCAAGCTGCAAAAAACACGATGGTTCAGACAAAAATTTGGGCGTTGAACCGTATTTCTTTTTGATTGGCTGAAAAACAGGGCCCTAATAGCCCTTAAAAGAAGAAATGGTAAACTTGCTCACCTATTAGGTCCTCAGCAACAACTCAACAAACGCAATCCACATGCAGTCCACAACCAACAGTCACACACTGGATCACTCGGCCTCGAACCACAAGGAGTAAATGCAAGACCTTGACGTCACTGCCCAAATATGGGGTATTACTTACACCCAAATATGGGTAAAAAAGAAAAGACGAAAAGAAAGCCTGAAAAATATTCAGGCTTGTACAGGATTCGAATCCTTGACCTCTGCGATACCGGTGCAGCGCTCTACCAATTAAGCTAACAAACCAACTGGGAGCAGGTCGTTGAATTGGTTCGTGATAAACCCGTGAAAGGATAATGATGAAATTATAAATACATGAAAATCATATATATGTGAATTACGGAGTGAAGAATTATTTAAATACATACATATTTTTTTTCAGGCCTTGTTTTTGCAACTGCACAAGTTGCGTATACAAGTGCGATGATCTTCCTTCAAATAATTCTTCACTCCGCAGTTCACATATATGATTTTCATATATCCATAATTTCACGAAGATCTAAGTTGTGAAGGGAGGGGTGACTGAGTTGGCCATACAGTAAAACATTACCAAAGGTCAAGACCTTCTGTGTTAGCAAAGCTTTACAGGTAAATAGCAAAGCTAACTAGCCGAGCTAACTAAACTGGAGACACTGAATTAAGTTTTTAATGTATTTATACGTAAGCAAACAAATAAACTGTGTGACAGAAAAAAGAGGTCACAGTTAGGTCCAAAGTTACGACAAACTCTCAGATAAAAGGTGTCGACAAGAGAAATCAGAAAACTTGATGGTAAAAACACCGTTGGGAACGGAGAATGCAGGCCTTTCTAGACAGTATAAACTGAAACAATCTACCAATAGGATAAAAACTACAACTATGTAAATAATAAAAGCGTAAAAAACTAAATTAAACTGCCAATGGCCACGTCTAAAGTGCCTTTGTCACATATGATATAACAATGGAAATAAAAATTTACTACTGATTCCTGATGTTCTCGAAGTGACTATTGAACTGAAGGTTGCAAGTGCACAAGCTCTGCATACGACTAGTCGAAAATTTATCTTTGAACTACGAAAAGATTTAACTTCTTATTATTGTCCCCAATTAGCTGAACAAATCGACACTTAATTAAAGTTGACATTTCATTTTAATTTTTCTTGCCTGTTCTCGAAAAATAGACACCCCAGAATTCATTGTACTTTTTTTCACCACAAAAGTTAGGACGGTTATTTCCGTTGAAGGACGTGAAGCCCTCTCCCGATGATCGCTCGATAATAAATGACATTCTCGTTAAGACTCGTCGTAGAATGACGATGACTATCACATTTTCCCGGTTCGCGCGCGCGCATTAGTTAGTATTGGGAAAATCTTGTTCTCGTCTTCGTCTTAGAATCTAAAGCTCCGATGGTAAAAACAAGGTACGCGAATAATCCTCGATTATGAAAGAGCAAACCTACGCATATAAAAAAGACGAGTAAATGTAAAACTACTATATATTTTAAAAACTGATTCAAGCTAGTAACTGAACAGGGAATTTGACTCCAGTATTAAAATGGAGGCCTTTCTAAACACTAACTTTAAACAATCTGACAATAGAAATAAAACTACAACTATGTAAATAATAAAAGCGTAAAAACTATATTAAATTGCCATTAGGCACGTCTCAAGTGCCTCTGTCATAACAATGGAAATAAAAATTTACTACAGATTCCTGATGTTCTTCAGGTGACTATGGAACAAGTTGCAAGTGCATAAAATGTGCAGACGACTAGTCGTAAAATAAGCTATGAAAATTACACTTTTCTCTGGACTATTTTTTTCAGGCTTTCTTTTCGTAACTGCACAAGTTGGGTGTACAACTGCGATGATCTCCCTTCAAATAATTCTTCACTCCGCAGTTCACATATATATGATTTTCATATATTCATAATTTCTTAATTCTTTTTGTCCACAGCTTGATAATTGGATGAACTTTTATCATTAATCTTTAATCAGTTAATTGCCAAATAGCATAGCTACCGCATTTACTCGAATAAGCGCCGCCCTCGATTAAGCGCCGCACATCGCCCTTGAATAAGCGCCGCAGCTCCGGTGCAGCGCTTTTTCGAGTATTTCCACAAGATGATAAAAATACACTGTAATCGCTGCAATGCGGTTCTAAGCCAGTAATGGGAATTTATTTCCATCAATAGTGATGTTTTTCAGTTCAAAGTGAGTATATCTCGATGCTCTTTCATTCAGTTCTCTCTTCAAAATCTTCGCGTTCTTCAGTTCTTTTGCGTGAAAAAAGCCATGAAAAAATACTCAGGAAGTAAATTAAATTGTACAATCAAAATGTTTTGTTTTTGTGGTATGAGCCTTTTAAATAAGCGCCGCCCTCGAATAAGCGCCGCATCGGAGACACGAAAATTAAATAAGTGCCGCGGCGCTTATTCGAGTAAATAGGTAATCCTGGCAATGGGTGGTCAGCTGCTTAGGCAGTAGGTGACAAACAGATAGAATAGAGAAAAACATCCGAGAAGATGCCTTTAAAAAAGAAAGAAAGAAACCAGAGGATTAAAATTTAACACCGGGTTAGCGCTAATCGCTAATACGTTTCCCCTGTGGTGTTTTCTGTTTAACAATATTGAGTTTACGCAACAGGACGACAAAAAGAAGAGGACGACAAAACGCTTGTGTGTGACAAACGTGACAGGGCTATTGCTCGCGTGTTTTGTCGCAATCTTCACTTAACGATATGTTTTCCGGTCTTTAACAAATAAATCTGTTTCAGGAAAGTGAAGTTTGGCGGAACTTTTGTTCAAACAAAATTATTGTCACGCTTGTCACACAAGGTTTGCTGTCTTCTTTCCTCTCCCGTCATGTTGTGTAAGTTCACTAACAGCTGCCTAGAACTGCAGTGCTAAACCATGCATCGATCGGAAAAGTTCATTAACCACATGCTTAGTGTTGCTTTCTACAAAACAGAGATCACTGGACTCTTTGTTTTGGCTACTGATGCAAGACAATTGCGTAGTTGAATTCTAAAAGTCCCCGGCTTAACGTCATATATGTTTCTAGAGACACAAAACGTTTTGTCTAAATAAGAGTCCACGGTTTTCTGTTTCAGTTCTGCATAGTATTATAGTATTGTTCTATTTTTTTTTTCTTCTCTTTTTTCTCTTGGTGTTAAGAAATATTCACTCTCCCTAAAAACTAAACGGTCTAATTGCCTTGAGTGTGCATACCTAATTCAGTTTGGAGCTTTACCCTTTTGCTGTTTTTTTAATTGCACAATAGACCTTATTCACGATATCCGCCATCTTTGCACGCACTTTAGGATTGATGGGGTAAAAGCAGTGTCACGTGGTATTTCAGGGGGCAAACGAATATATGATACAATTGCCAATACGAGTAATAGCGGCCGCGTTTGTGAAGATTCTCTCACGACGAGACGGCGCTTTCGGTCTTGCAAAATGTACAGTTCGAGTTTCGACAAGTGGTTTATATGATTTTCCCCCAAAACCATATAAACTCGACTTAATTTTTTTTGCGATTTCTGTGATATTCCTAAAAATGGAGGAACATAGTGATTACTGTAAAATTCGTCATGCATCTACTACTTGGAAGGAACTACTAGTTGCCGGATGAATGACGAATTTTACAGTTCAACAGAAAAAAATGAATAATATTTTAAAGAGTTTATATGGTTTTGGGGGACGCTGTCACAAAATTACAGACGTTTGTATGGATCTTTAACCATATTTCAAGAGTCATGACTTGATCCCTGTTCAACTTTAGAGCACCAAACTCGGTTAAATAACCAATCTCAACATGACCTTTTATATGGCGGTGTCAGTTTATCGATTAGTTTAAGTTTGAAACTCGCCCCAGTTCCCTACACAACTCCGAAATGGCCAATTGCTCGCTGTAAGGACATCTGCGGTCGCTACTGCATCCAGAAAAGAAACAATGATCACTTCCTCTACTCATATTTGCCATTATCATCATTAAGATAAAAAGTGCTTCTTTATCTTTTGTCCAGAATAAATAAACTCAACCGCGGTTTCTTGCATTGGAATCTTTTATTACTTGTTTGCCCCCTAAGAAACCATGTGACATTGCATTGCTTTTATCCTTACGCACGTGCAAAGATGGCGGACATCGTGAATAAGGTCTACTAGGTCTCTTACGCTCTTACATTGTCCAGGAAAACCAACTTTTGTCCTCATTTTTTACAGTACATCGATTGCAAATTGATCTAAGTAGGGAAGGGAGGGTGACTGAGTTGACCAGTAAACATTAAAAAATTACTAGAGGTCGAGAATTTCTGGGGAACTAAGCTCCACAGGTAAACAGCAGAGTGCCGGGTCTACAGTACAGTTCACATTCCACAGGTCAAGAGTAATGCTCATCGATAAATTACCAAATCACACAGATTCCCCTCAAACTAATAGAGCATTTTGTTAAGAGATTAGGGCTATTAGACACTTTTAATGCTGTTTGTTTATCTGTATCGTGGTGACCTGTACTCTGACAGCAAATGAATGACCGCGCTAACAAACCTGGAGAAACTAAACTAAGAACTTGTATTTATATGCAAGTAAATAAACCGTATGTGACAGGAAAATGGGTTACATCGGCAAACATACGACCAACTTGCAGAAAAAAGGTGTCAACAAGAGAAATAAAAAAACTTTATAGTAAAAATGAACGCACGTGAATAAGCCTGTAACAAAATGGTAAAGCTATGTATCGGTCCCTAGAAAGGTCAACACAGGGCACACGGGATGGATTTTTTTGCACAGTGCCCAGGGCTCATTTTCTTGGCCGCGCGTTGATCTGGCCTGGCTACTTCGTCGAGCATATTCTCGGCCTTTTGGATTACATCCTTCGAGTATGTCAAAGTCTGCGGGATTCGTTTTTCTATCTGGGGAAGCTTCATTGGTTCCTATATCTGCTGCTAACCTATTACCACGATCCTGGCATGTTTATTTTCTGTTTGAGTTCGAATTTCGAGGAAAAAGTTGTGTTGAACGAGAGCATGGCGGCGAAGATGGCACCTCGTGTCTCCTACCTTGTATATTATTATTGTATATAGAATGAATTTGAACAAATTATCACGAAACTTCGTTGGAGCATTAAGGACAACACCAACTAACTGCAGAGTAAGTTTCATTAATCTTTATTTAGTATTTCCTAGAAATTTTAGGATCGTATTTTCACCCCATACACACACTGTAGTCTTACTGGAACGGTATACTGCGGTACTATCTCAGAGCCTGGGTTACCTGTGGCAAACCTTGTCCGCACTTTACCCCAAAGTAAGGCTTAGCCCTTGGAGACAGGTCCGAGAAAATATCCACTCCGGACCCCGGGTCCCACCAGAACTGTACTCCACCCATCCCAGATGGGGCTCCCTACTGGTTCCCCGTAGTTCCTAGAGACGAGGGGATATGGGCCTTTTGATCAGGACTTTTGTCCAAGGTGCATGGCTACCCATGGTGGTAGGGAAGTACTACCACCAAAATGTTGCCCATTACTTTCGTTTGGTGTTTTCTGTTTAGTAATATTAGGGAGATTTAAGCACGCCAAGACGGCGACGGCAGCGAAAACGTCACTGAAAAGTGAATTCGGGCTGCTTATTACATCTCGTGCAATTCGTAAAATATTGGTCAATTTTTCTGTGGTTGAATTCTAAATGACTGTATCGAAGTTCAGGAAAAGAAGAAAAAAGACGTTGTCTTGTCTTCAAGTCCTCCACAAAACGTAAAACGAGGCACTTTCACGTCGTAGTCGTGTATTGACGGCAGAGAAATTTTTGTACAAAAAAGCGTGATGCACGTGCAAAGTTGTTGTTTTGCTTGTCTTATCCTATCGCTTTTTTTGCCGTTGTCGTTGCCGTCGCCGTGGTCGTTGCTAAAGCTCCCTAGATGCAACGCAAAACCATCCATCGATCGGAAGAGTTTGCATTCATTAAAACCATTTATTTTTCATTTTGCTCGGTCTCCTTTGTTCTTTTTAGGAGAATATATTACATAATATCATAGGTGACGAATAGCGCTTTATACTTTTACTAACTAGGGTATCTAAAAGATAGTAATGCCGCGGCACATTCTGTTGATACTGGCATTAGTTAGGCAGTGAGACTTAAAAAAATCAAAAATGACATTGAATGTCCTTTTTATATGTTGGAAAGTACTAGAATAATTACTATCAGTCTATAGAAAGAACTCGTGGGAACGTTGTTTAGAAAATGATCAAGTGGTTATCAAATCTGGTTTTCCCACAGTAAATTTTAGGAAATAATAGAAATTCAGATTGTTTATCCATATATTTAATATACGGTGCACGATATTTTCTCTGGAAACACAATTCTTTTCTTGCTGTTTGTTGCACTTTATTAAGTAACAGTTATTTAGCTATATATTTATAGAAAACAACAACACAAAAAACGGGAAAAAAGAGAAAGTAGGAACAAATATTTCGGTAGGACTCGAACCCAGCACCCTCGACTCGACGCGACTACACCTAACCACTACACCACACAGGGTGATTACGTAATTTTTGGGAAGAGTCTTTCATTTTATTCCTTTTCCATGAAACGTCCGCCGGCAAGATGATCGCCAGCCGCATTAACCGAGCTATTAACAGTGAAAAAACAATGTAAACGCATATTCCATGGCAATGAATGGATGAAAGAACATAATTATGCTTTTCAAAACGCCGATACACGTCCTGGTCTGCAAAGTAGGACACAAAACATATGTTTTGTTATCTCGATTTCCGCTGTTATTTTGAAGCGAATGGTCAAAATCACATCCATTTTCGGCTCATACAGTTTCTTAAGAATAGCATTGCATGACATTTTCTAACTTTTACATCACCTTCTAGCAAGCTGGAATCCCCCCGTGTTGCGGAGTCGAAGAGCAAATGCTCATCTTCTCGTCAGGTTTAACACCTGGACGAGTCAAAAGCTCTTGAATTGAAATCCAATCCCCAAGTTAACCATCGTACTCATCTGAAAGACTCCTGCGTGTCTTAAAATTTGGTAAGACCTCTAACCGTGCTGTAGAACTGAGCAGCGAACGATGCACTACTTCCCCGTGTTTTTATTTGAGTTGTTCGTGGCGCAATGCACTCTGGTTAAATGCAATGCATTGTGGTAAAAAGTGATGAATTCGAGAATTCGTCGCCCCTTATATATTTCCTTTAAATCCTGATTATGTTGCTGCTCGCTCCCTTCGGTCGCTCCGCAGCAAAAATAGGTTTTGTCACCTTAGACCCCCCCGCGTGACTCAGACAAACTTTGCATTCTACTCCAAGGCTTTGTATGGGAAACATACGTTTCCGACATGAAAATTGTTCATAAAATTCACAGTGAGCATTTTTAAAATGTTTTTTGAGCATAATTCCAATATATAAAAGGCACTAATGCTATTGGGAGCAAAACCTGGTCCAGTAACTCAATATAGTTAAAACCAGAAAATAAAGCGACTCGATCAAAGAAGGCTACTGAAATATCGGATCCCTAGCTCTCTGTCTAAGGCAGAAAGCACCGCTATGCACTGAAACATGACATAACATTATTGGCTGTGTAATACTCCAAAACCGAAATTGCTAAAGAGAAAATCGAGTTTGGATGGTGCTTCTAGCAAGCCTGTGACAGAATATCGAAGGTGAAAAGCACACCAATATTAGCACAAACCGGAAATCGTTTAAGTTTGTTCTGTTGTTGTGCGGCCAGGTAGACCATATGAATCTGCGACAAATACTTTAGTAGTTTATATCCTGTAGTACTAAGTAGCGTAACATAAGCACTCGAAAAACAAATTGAGCAACCTTTGCCTATAAATTTAACCAAATGCACCGTTTCACGCACAGCTATGAAGCCCTGCTTTCCACAAATTTTAACATAATTTTACCAACAGCATTAGGACGCCGCAAAAGAAGTAAAACCACTCATCTGTACAGTTTTTTCCGCGTTTAACGCTGTCTTGGCACCAGTTGATTATTTTCAGGATATTTATTATCGAAACCAAGCTGGATTTTGTTTCCTTTAACGATAAACATCTTCAAAGACGACGAAAATTTGTTGCCGAACGTGACTTTCCCATACTAAACTCTTATACTGGTCAGGTTTAATGTCTGAGTCACAGCAGGGGCCAGAAATTTGTGACGTCATTAGTAGAAAGCGCTATTCGTCACCCATGATATTAATAGGTAATCAAATGGTTTACTCGTGAAATTAGGGAATAATTTCACTTGCGTTTTGTCCAAATCCTAATAATTTCCCTCGCCTTTGAAATTATAAGGATTTGGACAAACGCGCGTGAAATTATTCCCTAATTTCACTCGTCACCATTTGATTACATATACTAACCCCTGATTATAAAACACTGTCTGAAAAGCTGCTGGTGGCGGCTTTGATCGTAACAGGGGAGTGCAGAGCTAAAACAATGGCTGATAACAGTAACCAAAAAATGTAATATATATTTTCCTTGCTCATATTTCCCTCGTCATATTCCCCGGCCTTCCCCTAAAAGAAACAATAGGGACTTTAAGCAACGAATACGGAAGAGTCTAGTACAGTGACCAAAACTACTTTTTTCCCGCCACCCGCCAAATGCCTCAAGTTCAAGGAACCACAACGGCGACAAAGGTCAAAACGTCGCTTTTTAATAAAAAGTGAATTCGCATTATTTCAAGCTTTTTCGCGATTATTACAGGTCGCTTATTTTGTCAAAGGTAGGCAAACTCATCAGGAAAAACGTTTGTCTTCGTTTTTTTTACGTCCTCAATAAAACGTGAAATTAGGCATTTTCACGTCGTCGTCGTGCAGTGATGGCAAAGAAATGTTGATAAAGCAATAAGATGCACGTGAAAATTGTTGCTTTGCTAATCAAACTTATTGATTGGCCGTACTACGCTTTCCCGAAAACGTGGAAGATCATGGCGGGCCGTAGTGTCTAGTACATTAACTATTTAGTTGCATTGTACGTGTTTAGAACGCTATTGTATATTTGAAACAGAATCGCAAGATATACCCATTTTATCTTTTTTTGGTCACCCTTGGAAGTTCTGAAGGCTCATTTTTCGATCATAAGGCCCAAATTCCGGTGTCAAGCACGACACCCATGTGAAAAATACAGCCAAATATGCAAAATACAGTTGACGGGAAAGAGGATTTCATAAGGGATATCATCTCACCAAGTGCTGCCAATAAGACTGATAAAACTCAAGCAATCCCTGAATTTGCCCATGCATCGCTCTGTTTTTATGATTTTTTTTTTAACATTTCCTTGCCTTGTGGGGTCACTACACGGCTTCAACCTCACGAGAGTTCGCCAACATTTGACAGAGTAAGCGAATTGGAATAATCCCGATAAAGAATAAAAGAACGCGAATACACTTTTAAACAACGCTTTCAGCGCGATAGCTGTCGTGGTATCTCAAACTCCCTGACTTGAGGCATTGATGGGTGACGAAAAAAAATTACTTCCGGTCACCGCACTGGAACCTTCCGTAGTCTCTGCTTAAAGTCTCTAATATCTAACCTTCCCAGTGAAGCAACACAAGTCAGTCAGAATTTGAACTTACCACTGACAGGTTTTGGACCTTAACTGCTTCTTCAGAATTTTTTATAGCGCAATGTCTTTCAAACGAGAAACCCGTATCACCAGCCGCGTTATTTGTAAACAAATTTGACACAACAAATCCATCGTTTAACTGCGAACATGCTGGTTTGCAATGTGACTCGTCGGACGACTAACATAAAAATCTGTCACGGTGGAAGGTCCAAAAGAGCCTCCAAGACTGCCCTGCCTTAACGTCCTTAAGAATACTTCTTCCTCTGATTCACTCATCTCTTTCTGATAAAACTACTGTTTGACATGGCTCCGCAAGAATTGACCAATTTCCATATTTTAGAATCCAGCCTCCAACGATTCGAGGCTCTTGGGAATAAGCATCTCTAAAGATTTAAAAGCTTTGTCAAAAGCTTTTACATTAGGAAACCTCACACGTGAAAAATAAGCATGTTATTTTCTTGTCCCTCAAGGGTATGCGATATATTCACACACCTCCTCGTTCCAGGTAAATAACCTTTACATACTTGGTGTAGTTGTCTGCAAAACAGATTTTAGTGGACTCTTTGTTTTATTCAGACACAAAACAATTGCGAAGTTGAATTCTTAAAGTCCTTTTCTATACATTTGCGCTTAGTTGTCTTTCTTTTCACTTCATGGCTTAACCTCTTGTATGTTTGTAAAAGCAAAAAAAAAGGTTTTGTCGAAATATAAGAGTCCACGGTTTTTTGTTTCAGTTCCTTACAGTATTAAAATATTGGTCTATTTTTTTTCTTTTTTCCCCCTTTGTGTCAAGAAATATTTACTCTTCGGTCTCTCTGAAAACTAAACCTGAGTATAATTGCTTTAAGTTAGCCTGCGTGGCAGGCGTTCGAAAGGGAAAGGGAAGGGAATTAGGACGCGAGACCACGCGCGCCCAAATTTCCCCTTCCCCTTCCCCTATTAACGCCTGCCACGCAGGCTAGCTTTGAGTGTACATACCTAATTCAGTATCGAACCTTACCCATGGGGTTGTTTCTGAATTTCACAATTAGGTCTGTTAGGCTCTTACAATGTCCTTGAAAACCAAGGGCCGGTTATTTAAGCCAGTTTAACTAGTGTTAAACAAAACCGCGTTCTAATTCATTTTTTAGCATTAGTTTTTGTTTTATCTAAACACCATTTATCGTGAACATTTTCATTAAAGCATAAAGCGTAGACTAGAAAAGCATTTATCTTCTTAAATCAACCCACTAAGAAAGAGATCTGGAGGTCTAATGATTTTTGAAACAGCGGCCCAAGTTAGACTTTGCTTAAATAACCGACCCCAAATCTTTTGTCTAGGCATTCCTCTCTGTATATCGATTGCCGACACAAAGATCTAAGTAGAAGTGAAGGGAGGGGGGTGACTAAGTTTATAACAAACAGTAAAACATTAATTATCACGAGAATTTCTGGCAGGGTCGGCCAGGGGGGGCTGTGGTATACTAGTATACCCGAAAAAAATTCGCTAAAATACCCAAAAATACCCAAAATTCATCCAAATATACCCAAAATTATACCCAGGTATACTTTATACCTGAAATTCAAAGAAAGTGATGTACCGAATACCCGTATTTAAGCTGCAATATACGGTATACCCGATTTAAAAAGCCCCTGTATACCGTATACCCAAAAACCATGGCCGACCCTATTCTGGGGAACTAAGCTCCACCGAGCTGACAAAACTGGAAAAACTAAACTAAGTACTTGTATTTATACGCAAGTAAATGAACTATGTGACAGAAAAATGGGACACAGTGAGCGGCAAACTTACGACCAACTTGCAGAAAAAAGGTGTCAACAAGAGAAATCAGAAAAAAATGATAGTAAAAATAAACGCGCGTGAATAAGCCTATGAAATAGCAATCTTACGCATAATTAAAAGATGAATAAATGTAAAAAATGGTTAAACCTAATGATTGAACAACGAATTTGACATCGCAACTAAAAATGAGACCTTTCTAGACAGTAATCGTAAACTGAAGTGCCAAAACAACAAAAGCTACAACTGTGTAACTAAGAAAAGAGTAAAAAAACTGCATTAAAATTTTCTATAGACACGGCCAAAGTGATTGTCACATATGGACTATAACAATGAAAATAAAAATTGACCGCTAGCTGTGCAAACTACTAGTCGTAGAAGAAGCTGCGAAAAGTAAGCTGTAATTTTTAAATTAAACTACGAAAAGCTTTAACTTATTTATAAACAGATATAATTTTCTCTTCAGGATACAGAGTTCCTATCCTTGCGAGGAACGCTGACCACCTCCTAATCATGTTCACAAATTAAAAAATTGACTTCAACTTCAGATAGTTAGAAACTACTTCACTGCATTCTTCATCGTACCTATAGACAGCAAAAACAGCAAACAGCAACGTTAGCAAGCCATCAGAAGTGAAGCGTGATAAATTCCGCCAGCGAAGAACAATATTTTGACGACTGACTTCTAAGTTCAGACTAACAGTAAACTAACGTCAGATTATCTGTTAGAGCAAAGGGTCACATTTAAACCGGTAACGTCCTCCTACGATTAGCCCTATTAATTGTGAGATTTATCGATACGTAAACAGTTTCCTGCCTTTCGGCTGGTGAAAATGATCTCTGTTGCATCTAATAAACGACCACCCATCAAAAATACCAAAATCACTGATTTTTTCCACTCAGAGCACCATTAATGCCTGGAACCTCTACTAAGCGACCACCTTCCGCAAGAAAGCAGCCAATCTTGGCATACAGGGTGGTCGCTCAAGGTAGGTTCTACTGTACGTTAAAATGATGCGAAATCAAACTGGGCCACGGACACTTTGAAATGTAAAGAAATCAGAAGACTTGAAAGATATGTTCTCATGTTTGACTGCCTAAAGAACTACCAAAGTCGTGGTGAACTCGACCTATGATTGGCAGATTGACGTTAAGTGGCACCAGTTGAGTTCGTTGTCCTATAAATTGGCAAAATAATTGCTTGTTTTAAAAAATGACGTTTTCTAAAGAACGAAATATGATTTTAGGTTTAAAGAAATCCAAAAATACCTTGTTATTTATTTGGTTCCCTCAAACTCAACCGTTACGTCGTCACCAATGAGAACAAACGGCGCCCAGTACTTTACTGCACTAAACCGGACAGATTCTATCATGGATTTCATGGCTTTATTCAGCGCCTCACTGGCACTTCTTCTATTGACTAGATGTTGGTAGAAAACTTTCATGAACTCCATAGTAGCCTCGTCGTCGATCGCCCACAGGGACACCAGAACAGCACGAGCACCAGCGCCCAAAAACGCTCGTGCGATGCCAACCACGCCCTCAGCATTGATCTCTCCCCGGGCACTATGACAGCAACTAAGTACCACAAGTCTTGCCCTAATCTGCGCCTTTAAAACATCTTTCATAGTTAAGAGATAGTCCTTCTCGACTGGAACCAGGGATGATGACCTTGTTGTGGTTGGTGCCAAGGCTATTTCTCCTGTTTCCATTTTACCGTGAGCGGCAATGTGTACCAAGGCAACCGAGGAGATTCGTCTTAATACTTCATCCTTTGTTGCCTGCTTTCCAACGAGAGGCGTTGTTTGAAGTATTTCACCAATCATCTGCACTTCCTTTTCGGCCCACTTCAACTGCGGTAGCCTTTCCCCTTTATAACGTACTTCCTGTACCCACGGATCGCCGACAAGAAGGGCGCCAGTCTTGCTGTGCCAGTCTGCTGGACAATTTTTGACTAATCGAAGACTAGAAAGAGAGGGAAGCAGTCGGATTCTAAGGGTTTCACAGAGGTACTTCGAATTCAGGTCCATGAAGGCAGCATAAGGTGCCAAGAACAAAGGACCTTGAGGGACGAACACAACTTCATCGCCCTGCAGTAAGTCTTTAACAGGGTCTATAACAACATTATAAAATGTTCTCAATGGGTTTGTCTCTAAGAGCGAGGAATAAGGTCTTGGTCTCCTGGATCTTTGATCTGATACTTCTTCATCTCTTGAATTTCTCAAGGAGCGGTCTTCACAATTAACAAAAGCTCTCACACCAAGTTTCTCGTGTGTAACCTCCAGTAGAGACTGGAAGTAGGTCGAGATGGGATCATCTATCTGCCTTCTTTTAGATTTGATTTCTCTTCCATTTCTGTTGACCCAAAAAACTAGTTCTCCCTCGTTGAGCCCTATGAAAGCTGTATTTGATGGTAGGTAATTAGCAATGTCCAGTGTAGTGGCAGTCAGTCGACTTCCCATTTCTGGACGTGACCCGGACGTGAATCCATACTTTAATTCCAGAAGATCATTTAAAGCTTGGGCACGTCCTTGATCAGCGGTTAAAAGTGCCACGACGACTTCGCCTTGCCTTAATAGCAGCCCCCACAGCTTTGAATAAGCACCATCATACCTACTCCGTAGGCTTATCTTCCACTTATCATTCGATATGAGCTTACCCCTGATGTGGTCGAACGCTTTAACGCTGTTTTCATAATAGTGAATGGCTTTTTGAACATCTCCAAGACTGTCATAGGCGTTGCCAAGATTACAATAAGCTCTTCCTTCTCCCCTATTGTCTCCCACTTCTCTGGCAATTTTGAGGTCTCGTTCATGGTACTCTATGGCTTTCTGGGAATCTCCAAGACTGTCATAGGCATTGCCAAGATTACAGTAGGCAATTGCTTCGCCTGCCCTGTCGCCCACTTCTCTGGTAATTTTGATGTGTCGTTTATGGTACTCTGTGGCTTTCTGGAAATCTCCAAGACTGTGATAGGCGTTGCCAAGACCACTGTACGCTGTTCCTTCTCCTGCCCTGTCTCCCACTTCTGTAGCAGTTTCAAGGTGTCGTTCATGGTAGTGTATGGCTTTCTCAAAATCTCCAAGACTGTGATAGTCGTTGCCAAGATTGCAGTACGCTTTACCTTCTCCTGCTCTGTCTCCTACTTTCCTGGCAATTTTGAGGTGTTTTTTATGGTAGTCTCTTGCTTTCCTGTCCTCTCCAAGACTGGCATATGCGTTGCCAAGATTACAGTACGCTAATCCCTCTCCTGCCCTGTCTCTCACTTCCATGGAAATGTTTAGGTGTTTCTTATGGTAGTCTATCGCTTTCTGGAAATCTCCAAGATGGTTATAGGCGATGCCAAGTTTACCGTACTCTTTTCCTTCTCCAGCTCTGTCTTCCACTTTTCTGGTAATTATGAGGTTTCGTTCATGGTAGTCAATGGCTTTATGGAAGTTTCCAAGACCGCAATAAGCGCTTCCAAGATTACCGTATGCTTTTCCTTCTTGTAAATTGTCTTCCATTTCTGTGGCAATTTTGAGATGTCGTTCATGATAGTCTATGGCTTTCTGAAAATCTCCAAGACCATGATATGCGTTGCCAAAATTACAATACGCTCTTCCTTCTCCTGCCTTGTCTCCTACTTCTCTAGCAATTTTGAGGCGTTGTTCAGAGTAGTCTATTGCTTTCTGAAAATCTCCAAGGCTAATATAGGCGTTGCCAAGATTACTATACGCTGTACCTTCTCCTGACCTGTCTCCCACTTCTCTAGCAATTCTGAGGTCTTGTTCATGATAGCCTATGGCTTTCTGGAAATCTCCAAGACCGTCATAGGCTTTGCCAAGATTACAATACGCTCTTCCTTCTCCTGCCCTGTCTCCTTCTTCTCTGGAAATTTTGAGGTGTCGTTCATGATAGTCAATTGCTTTCTGAAAATCTCCAAGATTGTCATAGGCGTAGCCAAGATTACCGCACGCTACTCCTTCTCCAGCCCTGTCTCCGATTTTTCTGGAAATTTTGAGGTCTCTCTCATGGTAGTCTATGGCTTTCTGGAAATCATTAATACTGTTATAGGCATTGCCAAGATTACAGCACGCTCTTCCTTCTCCTGCCTTGTCTCCCACTTCTCTGGCAATTTTGAGGTCTCGTTCATGGTAGTCTATGGCTTTCTGGAAATCTCGACGACTTTGAAATGCGTTGCCAAGAAAACAATACGCTCTTCCTTCTTCTGCCCTGTCCCCTTCTTCTATGGCAATTTGGAGATGTCGTTCATGGTACTCTATGACTTTCTGGAAATCTCCAAGACTTTCATAGGCGTTACCAAGATTAACGTACGCTTCTCCTTCTCCTACCTTGTCTCCTACCTCTATGGCAATATTTAGGTGTCGTTCGTAATAGTCTTTGGCTTTCTGAAAATCTCCAAGACTGTCGTTTGTGTTGCCCAGATTATTGTAGGCTCGTCCTTCTCCTTCTCTGTCTCTCAGCTCTCTGGCAATTTTGAGGTCTCGTTCATGGTAGTCTATGGCTTTCTGGAAATCTCGAAGACTGTGAAATGCGTTGCCAAGAAAACAATACGCTCTTCCTTCTTCTGCCCTGTCCCCTTCTTCTGTGGCAATTTGGAGATGTCGTTCATGGTACTCTATGGCTTTCTGGAAATCTCCAAGACTGTCATAGGCGTTACCAAGATTAACGTACGCTTCTCCTTCTCCTACCTTGTCTCCTACCTCTATGGCAATATTTAGGTGTCGTTCGTAATAGTCTTTGGCTTTCTGAAAATCTCCAAGACTGTCATATGTGTTGCCCAGATTATTGTAGGCTCGTCCTTCTCCTTCTCTGTCTCTCAGCTCTCTGGCAATTTTGAGGTCTCGTTCATGGTAGTCTATCGCCTTCTGGAAATCTTCAAGACTGTCATAGTCGTTGCCCAGATTACCGTACGCTCGTCCTTCTTCAGCTCTGTCTCCTACTTCTGTGGCAGTTGTAAGGTGACGTTCATGGTACTCTATCGCTTTCCGAAAATCTCCGAGACTGTCATAGGAATTGCCAAGATTACAATACGCTTTGCATTCTTCTGCTTTGTCCCCCACCTCTCTGGCAATTTTGAGATGCTGTTCATGGTTGTCTATTGCTTTCTTAAAATCTCCAAGACTGTCATAGGCGTTGCCAACATTGCCGTACGCTCTTCCTTCGCCTGCCCTGTCTCCTACTTCTCTGGCAATTTTGACGTGTTGTTGATGGTAGGCTATGGCTTTTTGGAAATCGCCAAGGCTGTCATAGGCGTTGCCAAGATTACAGCACGCTTCTCCTTCTCCTGCCTTATCTCCCACTTCTTTAGCATTTTTGAGGTCTCGTTCATAGTGGTCTATCGCCTTCTGGAAATCTCCAAGACTCTCATAGGCTTCACCACTATTATCATATACTGTTCCTTCGTTTTTCTTCTCTCCGATTTCCACGGAAATCTTTAAAGACCTTTCATAGTGCTCTACGGCCTCTTGAAGTTCTCCACTGATGCTGTAGGCGTTGCCAAAATTACCGTTCTCCTGCCCTTCTGTGTTCTCAGCCATTATGACGCTAATTTGCAGGGAAGATATACAATTAATATAATGAGATATTATTAATCGCGGTTTTTGTCTGATAGGGCTCGTTTGCGTTTGTCTCAAAATAACCACTTTGTTATTGATCGCAACGTTTTGACTACTCACTGCTGGTCTTCATCAGTCGATGGTGTCGATTTGTTGTGCGGGAATACTAGTAGCACCGTGGCTGCTATTGACTGGTGTATTCCGAATTTCACTCATGGTTTGTGGCGAACGTCTGCCTGCTGTATGTTCCTATTATGATCCTTAATTCTTTCGTGCGTACACCTTTTTTTATGTCAATGCATCCGGGAGAAATGTTATAAAGTTGGTACTCCATCTTTGTTTTCGCGGGTCAATGGCATCTTAAGTTCGCACTAGGTGTGATCTAAGTTTTGTGTCGGATAAGAAGACAGCCGGTATTTCCCGTTATAGTAGGCAACGACGAAGAGGTTCATTTAACCCTTTGATGTATGGGAGAACCGTTATTGATTTGATTTCAGTTGTGGGTTCTTTATTAGATGCTAGGTTCTTAATTTCGTTACGTTTGCTATAAACGAATATGAAAGTCTGTTAAAGAAAGGACAGAGGATAAATGCTTCTTTTCCTTAGAGATTACCGAAGGTTTAGTAATGAGATGTTTCAATCTATCGCAAAAGTACTTGACAAAACCTTGCGGATCGTGGGTGTTGTGAGTCATATGTAAGGTGTGATCAGTGTCCGTAGGTTTTCTGTAAACACTCGTAGCGAGGCGTTCTTTTGAATCTCTAATGAGTTATGTTTCAAAAAAAGGGCCATTTTGTCATCATTCTCAATCTCCATTGTGGAACAGATGGTTGATTGTTGAGCATTGAGATACTGTAGGAAATCGTCGAAATTATTTCACTTTCAGATGGTGAACGCTGTTTCCAGCTCCTAGGTGTGATTGGCACGGATAATAATGCTTGTTCCACAGAGGTCCTCTTTTAGTTATAAGAAACTTTTTTTCCCTTATAAGAGATTTGCTATTACCAATGAAACGGGGCTTCTCAAAGCTGCGCTATCTTTTAATTCATAAATTCCCCCATTATACTGTAAGTATATGGACCTTAAAAGATCCACAAACTGTGTAGGTGTTAAAGTCGTGGGCTCAGAAAGGCCTGGGTCACTCACTATCTTCCTTACTCGGACCTATGTAAATAATGATCTTACATCGAATGATACCATAATCTGTTTCATCAACCCTTCATTTATAATAGTATACACAAAATGAGCTAAATTCTTAACCTTGTATTCTGATTTCTCCTTTAAGGGGGCTGAGATGTCGACTAAGTAGGCAGATAAATCATGAGCAAAGGTGTTAACACAAGAATATTGAAACGCCTTTTCTATATTTAATATAGCCCTACACAATACCTCTAATTTGGCATGGGGCAGCTCTTACCCCTACGCCCGCGCCATACTTTTCGTTGTAAAAATTCGCCTGTTAACGAGGTCATTTTCCGCCATTAATTGGCGAAGAATCCTTACAAAACTTCGCCGTTTTGCTAAATTCGGCTCAAAAAAATAAATTAATGGTGATGGCTTTGTGGTGGGAACTTTGCGAGATATCTGGGAAACGGGTTGTGGCGCGTTTTTACTAACAACTACAAAATATAGTTCCTTGAAAGAGCTGCAGCCTTAGGAACAAGGACAAGAGTGCATGATATGACAGTGAAGAGTTATTTACTGATATCAACAAGACAATATTACCTCAATCGAGAAAAAAATCAAGCGAAAAAAATGAAAGAAATCCTCGGTCTGCATAGTCTGTACGGTCTGCAGTCTACAGCCAGTTTCAACATGACCGGGTGTAGTTCGTAGATAGCGAAACCTATCACTAGAAGATTAAAACACGTTAAGAGCGGTCCACACTGTCTTTTTAATTCTGAATAAAGATCTTATACTGAACGTCTGAGCCGAAAATTAAGCGAGCTCTTAAAAGTTAACCGAATCAGTCACTTGTCTGATCCCAGGTATAAAAAGTTAGAACTCAACACAAGCAACCAACTACAAAGATAAAACATAAGTCAAGCACACCTCTTTGCACTCTTTTTTCTTGTTTAAACACCTTTGTTTATGATTTATCTGCTCAACTCGCCAACACCTTAACCTCCGGGGAAGTTGTCCAGTTTTCCCTTTCGTAAACGATTGCTTTCATTTTTAAGACACTTAGAAAATTTTTGACCTTTTATTGAGAGTGTTTCTATTAAAAAAGAAAGAAAATCGCAATCCAGGGTCAAACCCGTACCTCGAACCCGGAACGTGGGTATCCTAATCTCTTTCCCTTATCACTACTCCCCGACCACACCGACCGGCCAAAATTCCGAAAATCTTTAGTACATAACCTAGCAAACTGTCTTATACATCAATAACAGATGACCCTAGCCCTATTTATAACTTCTAACGTAAATTCAACTTGGTCTTTAACGTCGTTCTTTCTAAGACTATTCAAAAACGTATTACTTGCCTTATTGTAACTTAATCCGGGAATATATTACATCTATCATGACTATAGGCTTGGTAAACAATGGTGGCATCGACCGTTAAAAAAATGGCAACGACCGTTTACGAAAGGGAAATCAGACAACACGGTTAAGCTTATTTTGTGTAAACCAAGACCAGCAAAAGGGTCAGTTGATAAAACGAGATCATGGTATCATTCGATATAAAATCTTTATTTACAAATGTCCTGATCGAAGGCGCTGTGCAGGTTGCGTTATGGAAACTAGAGGGTGACTCAAGCCTTGCTGACCGCACAACTTTAACACCTACACAGATTGCTGACCTTTTAAACTTTGTTTTAAGGTCCAATAAGTTCCAGTTTGATGGAGCAATGTATGAGCAATAAAATGGTGCAGCTGTAAGAAGCCCAAACTCTGCGGTCATAAACCTCTGCAAGGAGGACCTTTGAATGAGAATAAGCACTATTATCCGCGCAAATCACACCTAAGATCTCGAAACGTTATGGTGACAACCGTCTTGAAACGAATTGATGTCGATTATTTTCTACAGCACCCTAATGCTCAACAACCAACCGTCTTTTTCACAAAGGAAACTAAGAATGATAGCACAGTTCCTTTTCTTGACACATTAGTGCACAAGAGATTTAACAGGACGCCTCACTACAACTGTTTACCCGCAACCGCCATCTTCCATGCATCAAACGATGCTTCGAACTTCTTCGTCGCTGCCTACAACAAAAAGGCATACACTTCGATAACATGATAGGGAAATACGACTTTCACGAAAACAGACGTCAGCTGTTTCTGAAATAAGACTGGGTACATCCTCTTTCGGAGAAGGTTAAGTTTACTGACCAAGACCCTAACTGATACTCTCGAAGTGTAAAAGAGGCCATCCACCTAAGACTTCACCCTAATGACGTCAATAGAGACAGTGGAATTAAGATTCCCAGGAGAGTGGATGCCCTCAATAAGGCAACACAGCAAGCGATCAGTATCGATCAAAATCCACCAATCATGCGTGAGGTTTTCAATGCACTTATAACGGTCTCGCACAGCAAATTGACACCATCGCCTGATGAAGACCAACAGTAAGCAGCTGAAACGTCGCGATCAATAACCCTAAGCCTATCGTGATGCAAACAATATGCGAGCCTTATCAAAATCTACTGTTTTTTCGTGAGTGATTAAAGCGGTTGATGGCAAACTTTCTTTCAGCCTTCTGTCACAATGTTAATGGCCCTTGAAAGGGCAACAAGAGAATATGAGTTTTAAACAGGAAAAGTCAGCTCTTGACATGCACGTAATTGAAGGTCAACTTGGTGTTAAACCGTTAGAATATTTTTACAAAGTTATCAACAATACTTCAGAAGTTTATCAAAAATCACAGAAACACAAAAATTCAAATGATTGTGGTAACCGAAGTAGAAAAGAGGGTTGATGAGAAAAGATAATACTTTTTTATTAAAGAGAAAGCTTATTTAATTCTAATACACACAAAAGTCTTGAAAAGACAGACCCAAACCAATTACTGTTTAAAATGATTCAAAAATTACTTTCAGAACTTGTAAATCATAGCAGAAATGGATCGGGTTGGTATTTTAAGGAAATTATCGCATTAGAAATACATACAGTAGAATATAAACTGTTAAAAGGATTTAGTTACTTTCCCCTTTTGATTTTTTAATGAGAAAGAAGGCAACAATCGATCTTACGAATAAAGATAATAAATAACATTATTTACCTTCTTAGATTGAATGAAAAAGATCGCCATAACTCCATTGAGTTATTTTTATATGTTGAAAAC
Organism: Porites rus; assembly: GCA_964035705.1. Taxonomy (NCBI): domain Eukaryota; kingdom Metazoa; phylum Cnidaria; class Anthozoa; order Scleractinia; family Poritidae; genus Porites; species Porites rus. The sequence continues at coordinate 16,207,086 of OZ038004.1, read as the reverse complement.
GGTAATTCACATAATTGTTTGGTAAATACTTTTAGTATGCTTGTAACTACTCATTGACAAGTATCTTCTCCGCGAAGCTTTTTGCAACCAAGTATGTCCTGATAAACACAAAATACTGTGGTGACATAGACGCAGTAACAGTAAAAATGCCTACGAAAACTTACATAAATTTTAGAAATTATTATCATAAAAAATTACCAGTTCCATTTGTAGCATATGCTGATTCTGAATGTTTTACGAATTAAGCAATAAATACTTGTGAACCCGTTTTTAAAGACACTTTTACGTTGGAATATCGAAAATGACCACGCAATTGACCCACGCAGGTTTTGCTTTCATATTAAACCACAAGATGGTATTAACTTTAGTCCCAGTCCATTAATTAATACACTAAGCAATCAGAGGATGAAGATATATCACAAATGTTTGTAAATCGTCTCCAAGATTTATGTACAAAAGTAAATACCTATAAGTAAAGAGACACAAGAAGATATAAATGTTTATTTTGAAATTCGATTTATAGATAGTTTTAAATTTATGGAACAAGTCCCAGCAATCTCCTTGCAAATTTAAAACCAGAAAACTTTAATAACCTCGCAAAGTGTCATTCAGATAATTAAATGACATTACTTGCCAGAAAAGGTGTCTCTCCGAATGACTATGTTCAAAATCCTAAATCGTTTTGTAAGGAATTACCTTCAAAATCAGCATTTTATTTAAAACTCGATAATGAAGACACTAGTGATGAAGATTATGAACATGCCCAAAATGTTTGGGCCTTATTTAAACATAAAACAATTAAAGATTATACTGATTTATATCTGCAATCAGATGTTTTAATTTATTACTTGCTGATGTATTTGAGAATCTTAGAAAAACTTGTACCACCCATTTTAATTTGGATCCAGCACATTACTACACATCTCCTGGATTGGCTTGGGATGCATGTCTTAAACAAACAGGTCAATCACTGGAATTATCATTTAACTGTGTTTTAATGATGGTAGAAAATTGAATGTGAGGAGGAATAACACCTATATCAAAGAGATACTCAAAAGCAAACAATAAATATATGAAAGAAAGCGAAGCATACAATCTAGAGCAACCCTCCAAGTTAAATTTTTTCTTTGGTGGCCATTTGGCGACCAACTCTTCATGTTTAGTCACCAAAGGATGTTTTTAGACGCCAAAATACATTAATCATTAATTAAAGTTTTAATAATTGGTTAGTAATTAATTTGGGCTTAAGAATGGTATTGTTCAGCCACAACAATGTTTCTAAACGTCATTTACCGTATTCACAAGTGTATGCGATAACGTATAATTCATGTTGAGTAACATCCATGTCGTTTCTTCAACTATCAGTTTTCTCTGGTCGCCAACTTGGCGACTATTTTCCGAATCAAATCGCCAGTACCAAATTTTAGTCGCCATGGCGCCTAAAGTGGTCGCAGCTTAGGTTGCAGAGGGAGAATCAGGATATATAGCATATTTGTAGCAGATAATCTTTGTGGATGGGCAATGTCACAAAAATTACCAACTCATGGATATAAATGGATGAAAGAAGATCTATTAACCAAAAAGAATGTAAGTAAACTACTGAATCTAAGAGGTACTAATATCGGATACATTTTTGAAGTCGATCTTGAATATCCAGAATCAAAACACGATTCACATAATGATTATCCTTTAGCTCCAGAAAAGATGAAAGTAGACAATGTAGAAAAATTAATCTCACATTATTTACGACTTGGAAAGAGCTATGTAAATTACGTTATAAAAAATCTTAGAAAATATTTACAAATAGGTCTCAAAACAAAAAAAAGAACATAGAGGAATAAAATTTTATCAATCTAAATGGATGGAACCTTATATTAAGAAAAATACAGAACTGCGAAAAGAATCAAAAAATGCATTTGAGAAATGATTGTCCAAGTTAATGAATAACAGTTTTTTGGAAAAACGATCGAAAATATACGTAAAAGAGTTAATGTAAAACTGATAAATGATAAAGAGGAAGTCTTAAAATTAGCAGCAAAACCTAATTTTGACTCTGTTAAAATATTTAGTCAAAAACTAGTAGCTTTTTATATGAAGAAAACACAGTTTTATTTCAATAAACCAATATACGTTGCACTAAGTATTTTAGACTTATTGACTATAACTTGTCTACGACTTATCACTATAATTATATCAAAGCCGATGAATACAACGAATCAGCAAAATAATTATTTACTTATACTGAGATAGTTTAATATATGAAATACAAACAGAACACTTTCACAAAGATATTTCTAAAGGTGTCCAAAAAAACGTTTGATACTTCCGATAATCGAGAAAATCATGAATCTGGAATACCAACTGGATTAAACAAAAAAGTAATAGGAATGTTTAGGGATTAATCTTGTGGAAAATAAATAACAGGATTTGTCGGTTTGAGATCGAAACTGTATTCTTATAAATTAAAATAGTTTAAAAAAGTTTAAAGAAAAGTGTGATTAAAAAAGAATTAACTTTTGAAGTTTATAATCAATGTTTTTTACTTATTTTGTAGAAAAACAAATACGAAAAATGAATATTATAAGATGTAATAATCATGAAATTTATTCCCACAAAGTAAACCAAGTAGTATTATCTTCACATGATGATAAGAGTTGCTAGTGAGGATAAAATTCACACTTATGCATTAAATCATTATTTTTGCAAAATATAAATGTATAGTGAAGAATAAAGAGCTAGATTAAGAAAAAAGATCATATAAACTTTACGAAAAGCCATTTGAATTTCATGAATTAATGAGACATTTTTATAACTGTCTAACAAAAGATTATGATTTAGCTCTTATTAACCGAGCGGGAGGTCTGTATAGGAGAATCTTGACCGAGGTCGCCAGTACAGACCGAACGCAGTGAGGTCTGTACCAGCGACCGAGGTCAAGATTCTCCCATACAGACCGACCTAGCTTGGTTAATAAGATGTTTATTATATGGCCAAACAAGAAAGCAAAGGAACAAAAACGTAAACAATTTTATTTGTTTCCCTGCGCGTGCTCAAGAATTTAAGCTGGCTTTCTTCTGTCACTGGTTTCCAGTCCAAACGGGACAAAAATAACTGTTCAACCAGCTTTGTACAAACTGCGTCAATGAATGAAGACAAAACTTTTCATACAGGCTCAATGGAAAAAGCTTGTGGTTGAAACAACAACTTATGAAAGCGGCCAAAAGTGCAACTACAGTGTAAGTAATGCCGCTGTGTCTCTCGATCGCTCAGCGATCAGTTCTCATTCAGCCTTGCGATCTTCGACTGATCACCACAGAAAACGTTGATGTTAAATGTGCAGCCTTCAAACTTGTCAATGTGCGCTCCGACAAAAATTGCCTGAGGCTAGATTTGTTGGACTGTGAAGACATTTTGCTGTGTTGTAGTGGAGGTACTGACTTGGTTTTCTTTGGACTGAGCGGATGTACCTGGCTCACGATTCATGATAGCAGAAATTTCTCGCTGTCGCTTCAGAGATGCTGAACGGTAGCTGTCGAGGCTTTTCAAATTTTTTGACCGCTTAGCTGTTCAATGAAGTTTGGCTGAACGTCTGCTTCGAGAAGTCGTCCAACACTGGTCTTTCCAACGGAGAGATTAGAAACCTTCTTCTTGTTTGTGGCATCGAGTTTGGCTGCAGCAAACGCGTCTTTGTAATCGGCTCGTACTCAGTGCCATTTTGTTTACGAACGGAGATGAAAAATTTGGACAAAAAGAAGGTCGAGCTCATTGGCAGGTATGTTTTCAATTGCTCTAGACTCTTTCAGTGACTCACAAAATTTCTTTCATGCGTTTAAATCGCTCTTAGTCTTGTATTGAGTGTTTTTTGATTTCTACTCCTGCAAAAATTTCTCAATTTCGACTTCATCTTTGCTCTTAACTTCCTCGGGAAGACTCAAATTTGCCAGCGTTTGCTCGTTTTCTTTACCTGCTTCCTCGTGAAGGTCCACTGATTCTTCCATTTAGTATTATCAACAGGAACAAGCCAATTTTTTCACATTCTTTGTTTGTAACTTTTTGAGGACAAGATCGGCCTAGATGCCGGTCTAGATGGGAAAATCTAGACCGCGGTCAAGATCGATTTTAGCCAATCAAATTCTTGGATTTGTTTGTTTCCAGTCCTTTTGAGACACGGCCATATAATAAATGTAAATTAACAAATTAGGACTATTACATAATTTTAGATATTTTGGCGAATATGTAGATCACTTTGATAAAAGGTATATTTAATATAATTTCAATACAATTTTGCTATTAAAATATAATACAAGTTAACGCACACCATTAATAAACAAAAAATAAAGTATTCAGTCAAATGACCAAATAATGGACTTTGCTTTAGTACTTCCACAATTAAAAGTATAACAATTATCTCGCCCTTTTCCCTAGTGGCATTCAAATAAAAAGAATAGGTAATTGACAAATATTAATTGACTTATTTGGGTTTGCCAAAACAAACGTGTGTACCATAAACTTCTTTTTTTTCTCGAAGAAACATATTTCAGAATGATGAGAAAAAGATTGGTCGAACAGGCATCATATGACCTGCAATTGGATGACTCATCTCGTAGGGAAAGTCACGAGTATGACATCATTAACTTTCTCTTTTTCTCGGAAACATGCTCTGTGATGTGTAACAGAGTACTATTTACACCATAAAGTATACTTGGAATAACCGTGCTTCCCATTTGTTATACTTTGGGGCAGTGTTTTGAAATAATTCCGAAGGTACAGGTTTTCAAAGCCTGAAGAAACAGTGTCCCTTTTGTCGGCGCTGAACTCCTATTAAAATAATTCTTTAATTTAGCTTCTATATGATTGTCTGATAAACAAAAGTCTGCTCAAGATTTTGCTATCGAGACCTTCTCGCCTTGCAGTATCAAATATGATGAACTTAGCTAAGCGTGTGCGTGAACATTTCGCGTAGTACAATTCTTAGAAAGGGTTGTTTATCGCCTTCTGGTCGAGAGAGGCAAGATCTGCATTCGACGAGGGTGCGAACCGCCAAAGTGGTCAAGGGACATGCCGTCAGAAAATTTTGAAATCTAGAGGCACGGAAACGCTCTTTTCATCATTTTTTCATAAGGCATTTCTTCATTAAAATAAATTTCGTTCAAATGGGGATTATTTTCCCAACTAGACGACATTTTATTGATTTTGGGTTAAAATCTAAACGAGGTTTCGCCTCTTGCTTATTAACCACGGCTCTGGTTGTCAGTTCCGTTTCCAGCTTTACATTTAAGGCGAACGGTGTATCACCAACAAATATACTTAATTAATAATTCAGTATTTGAAAAACGCGTTCATATTTTTAAGAAATAAAGCTTTCTGCGATCCCCTTCTTATTTTATTCAAATTTCAATGTTGACCATACTCGAGAATGAAGGTGCTTAATTTAGAGTAGTAAATATTCGACTTGGTTGTTTATATTGTATTTTATTTTCTTCCGCTCAGGAGCAGAACTGAGCAGTTCTTCAGAAGAATTATCTAACTTCCTGAACGATGGCTGGTAAAATGGATCGGATTGTGTGTTTGTTGGTCAACCTCAAACGTCAATTCAGTTACAACAGGCAAACGCATTGTATAATCACCGATCACTTCCTTTTTAAACTTCCTTCCCTGGTCACAGCTCCCACTAGAATATTTTGAGTCCAACCGTGACAGTGTTCACGGAGAATTTATGTTCGTACAAGATATATATTACTAAAATACCAACCTCTGCAAATTCCTTGTGAATCGCGTGACTTGCCAAGGGAAATGAATAATAGTCTACGAAGGAAAAAAAATAATAAACAGCTATACATACTTTCAAATGAAAAAGGTTGAATTTCCCTTTACAACCAACCTAATCACAGCTCAGTTAACGACAGTTGACTCTTTAAACTCAAAGGAATATGAATTGAGGTTTATCGCTTTCTTAATTGCCTCTTGGTATAGAGACGAGAAGTGTAACGTCACGTTACCATGGTAGCAAAATTTTGAATGACAACAATAAATAGCTTATTAAATAAGCAACGACGATGGCGACGGCAAGGAGAATTACAAAAAAGCAATAGGTTTAGATTAACAAAAACAAACATCAACTTTGCACGTTCATCACGCTTTTTATGTACATTTCCTTGCCGTCGTTGCACGATTGCGACATCAAATTTCCTAATTTCACGCGCCCGCTTTATGGAGCAGGTGAACACAACTTGAAATTTTTTTTCCTTTTCGTAAACTTAGATACCGTCATTTCGGATTCAAACGCGGAAATGTCGCCAATATTTGACAAATTAAATGAAATTGAATAAAATCGATGAAGTTTGAAACAGTGCGAATTCACTTTTTAAGTGACGTTTTCGGTTTGTTGTCATCCAGAAATTTTGCTACTATGGCAACCTGACGTAACAACTTCTTCTATTAGGTCAGCAACAATCTCATACCAAGAGCCCGCGGGCTTTCCGGTCAGCGAAAGGATGTTGAGTGGGTAGTTAGGTGATTACTTAGTAGAAACACAATAAACTGATCCTTACAGCAGGATTACTGAGAGAGAAAAAAACAAACAAACAAACAAATCGGTCAGTAGAAGAAGCAGACTGCAGACTGCATAGTATGGTCGTCCGAACGTTTCAAAATTCGCTAAACTTAAATTCGTTGTCGCTAAATTTAAATTCGTTGTCGCCAAACTTAAATTCGTTGTCGCCATCTTGAATTCGTTGTCGCTAAATTCAAATTCGTTGTCGCTAACTTGAAGTCGTTGTCGCTAAATTTTATTTCGTTGTCGCTAACTTGAAGTCGTTGTCGCTAAATTTTATTTCGTTGTCGCTAATTTGAAGTCGTTGTCGCTAAAATTAAACTCGTTGTCGCCAACTTGAAGTCGTTGTCGTTAACATTAAATTTTTCGTTGTCGCTAACATGAAGTCGTTGTCGCTAACTATCAAGGCGCTAAACTTAATTCGTTGTCGCTAACTATGAAGTCGTTGTCGCTAAAATTAAGTGAACTCGGTATCGCTAACTATACCAAGGCGCTAAAATTTACTAAGGGAGTGGAGAGAAGGGATTTCAGAGGTTCCCGTATGAAACCGAGGAGGCCTAGGAACAAGTCAATTTTTCGTTTTGGGGCTTCCTATGTTTGGGAGCAAACATGGAAGCCACAATGAAGTGTGTTATTTGTTCTCTTCCGGTACCCCAGAGATAGAAGATGTCGTCTATATATCTTTTCCAACAGATAGGCTTTATTGCGTTCTTTTTTAATAACTCTGTTTCTACCTTCGCCATGAAGATTTGCGAAAGCAACAGCGACCTTTGTTCCCATCGCTGTCCCGTGTGTTTGGAGGTAATTTTTTCCATAAAAATGGAATGAATTTTCTTTTAAAATGAGTCTGAGCGCTCGTTCAAGTGACTGTGTTGGAATCGGGGGTTTATCTTTGTAGTGAGTAACATATGCTCTGCATATAGTTTTGATCCCCTCTTCCTGTGGAATGTTGGTGCATAGACTTGTCACGTCCATTGAAACAATGATCGCGTGCTTTGGGACTTCTGTGCTTTCTATGAAATTAATGAAGTCTGCTATAAGTTGCAACAGCCTATCAAGAAATGCTGAGATTCTTTCTGTTGGTCCATCGCAGCCTGATATTATTGGCCTACCTACTGGTGTAGGCTTGTGAATTTTAGTTAGGGTGTAGAATATGGGAATTCTAGGCGGGCTCGGTGTTTGTGACAGCCATTTTTTTGTCATGTCATCAACGTTTTTATTTTCATGTAGTTCTTGTATTAGTTGTTTCACTTTATATTGAGTTTCCTTAACCATCGGTTCATCGAAAGGTCTATAGTGTTTCGAGTTGTCAAATAGCGTTTGACCTTCGTTTATTTTGTTTTCTGTGTCCATAATAACGACACGGGAACCTTTGTCTGCTTTTTTCACATTAAGATCTTTGTTTCTTTTTAAAGATTGTAGTGCTTCTCGTTCTTTTGATGACAGATTGTTTTTTGGCTGTGACAGTTTAATTTCTGCCAGTTGTAATTTAACCTCTTCAAGATAACTTTCGAGTGCAACCGAGGGTTGAACTTATGGTATCCAGTTTGATTTTACGTGATAAAGATGTGGTTTGTTATTTTGCCCATGAAAGATATATTTCAGGCGCATTCTTCTCGCAAATTGCTCAAAATCCTGAAGAAGTTGACGCCTGATATGTTGTTCTTTTGTTGATGGTGTGGGTATGAATTTTTTTTTTTACAGTACGTCAATTCTCGACATACGAACGCATTTTAAACCTACTGAAACTTTCCAATATACACATTTCACGTCTTGCCACGCATTAGGGGTCCAGAAGGGCTTTATAAAAGGCGAAGCCCTCCGGTTACTCAGAACAAATTCCTCAAAAGAAAACTTTCAAAACCGACTAGTCGAATTCCAGAAGCACCTTAGAGAGAGAGGTTATCCACGAAACTTAATAACTCTAACTCTCTCTGAAATACACTTTGAGAACAGGAAAGAAGCACTCCGACAAAAACCATCAAGAGAAAAAACCATTTTGCCCTTTGTCACGCAGTATCAACCATCAGTTCCCAGCCTTAAAAAAATTCTTATGAAACACTGGCAACTGATAGAGAAACAACCTCTTCTTCGACAGATCTACAAAGAACCTCCAATTATATCATACAAACGAGGAAGGTCTCTGAAAGATATACTCGTAAAAGCTAAACTCTGAGATTTAAAGGCTAAAACACGTGGGTGGAAAGCGTGAGTCAGGCTTGTCAACCCCTATGATATTTCAATATCATTTAGTAATGATTCGATCTAACCGATAAATACATTTGTGGCCGCCGTGTTTGCTCCCAAACATGGGAAGCCCCAAAACGAAAAATTGACTTGTTCCTAGGCCTCCTCGGTTTCATACGGGAACCTCTGAAATCCCTTCTCTCCACTCCCTTAGTAAATTTTAGCGCCTTGGTATAGTTAGCGATACCGAGTTCACTTAATTTAAGCGACAACGACTTCATAGTTAGCGACAACGAATTAAGTTTAGCGCCTTGATAGTTAGCGACAACGACTTCATGTTAGCGACAACGAAAAATTTAATGTTAGCGACAACAACTTCAAGTTGGCGACAATGAGTTTAATTTTAGCGACAACGACTTCAAATTAGCGACAACGAAATAAAATTTAGCGACAACGACTTCAAGTTAGCGACAACGAAATAAAATTTAGCGACAACGACGTCAAGTTAGCGAAACGAATTTGAATTTAGCGACGACGAATTCAAGATAGCGACAACGAATGTAAGTTTAGCGACAACGAATTTAAATTTAGCGATAACGAATTCAAGATAGCGACTACGAATTTAAGTTTAGCGAATTTTGAAACGTTCGGACGACCATAGCATTGCGGGTATAAAATGCAGACTGTCAACATCGTACCCTGAGTCATCGGGCTTTTAACTGACCAAAGAGTCCGGGGACCCTGGGTACGGGGTTGGCAGACTGCAGACTGCAGATCGACACAGCAAAACCTACTCTCCTTTTTCCTTTCCGTGTATTCCAGTTTCTCTGTATTGGCAGAGAACGGTAAAATGATCGCGGGTTTATTCGTTCGACGGCAAAAAAAAAACAAATGTCACGCAATCAACCTCTCATGTTCATATGGTTGGTCTACACGACTTTATACTTCCTAAGCTTTGTCCTTGGGCACAAGTCTCATAATAGGACCCTGATGCTTACAGAATATTAAAATAAAACTAATGATGAAGTAGCTACTAACTACTAATGATGAAGTTTAGCTGAAAAACCGAAACGTTGGACTTGCGGAAGATGGCTGTCAGTAGGATGCCTGAAATGTGTGCAATTCCACAATTGGTTTCGGTATTGCCGACATGAAGAACAAAGTTATGTGGCCAGGGTCATTTAGTTGGTTACCACTACAAAGTGAATAGTCTCCTTTGCAGTCGTTTTTAGGGTCGTCACGCAACGCTCCTCCCCACAATAAGACAAAAACAGGGTGGAGCGTTGCGTGACGACCCTAAAAACGGCTGCGAAGGAGACTATCACGTGAGGTAAAATAGCACTTCGTGTAGTCATTTTCTCCCGAATTGTGAGATTATTTAACGGTGCTTAAGGTGGGTGATATAGGTCCGTTTCAAACGTTTTGCTACCGCCTTCCTAAGCTAGCTAGACTGCCCGGGCTCGACTGTAGCATGACTGCAGAACGACTTGGTTTCAGACGTCGAATTTGATTCATTCGAATAAAATGCCAACTGCCGAAAACATAAAAACTAGTCAGTAGCTAACTTATAAAATGTAACTTTAATATATACCTGTTGTGGTTCAATTTTATCCTTGGTTTATATTTTATTTCCCTTTGTTTTTGGGTATGGTAACGTATGATAATGAGTGACCTGGCCTATTAAAATTTAGCCTGTTCCAGGCTCTCAGATAGTCGGGGAGACTCTCCAGTTGCCTCCCGTTTTATTTTCGTGTTCGCACTTTCCCAATTCAGCGGTCCCAACTATCTCGAAGCAACGTAATCCGTAGTCCGTATTTTATACACAGTCCACAGTCTACGTTTTATACCTAATTCGTGTTTTATACCCAGTCCATGTTTTATACTCAGTCCGTTTTTTCCAGTTCGCGTTTTATACCTAGTCCGTATTTTATACCCAGTCCACAGTCCATGATTTATATACTGACCGTTGATCAAATTACATCAACAAAAGTGACGTAAGTGCTTCCAGAAATAGCTCCCAAAATGCAGCCAACCAGGAAAATTTGAAAACTAATAAAGCATATGAGGGGTCACATTAAATCTAATATACAGTTATTATATTTCTCTGAACGAAATAACAAAAAGCTCACAAAAAGATCTCATAACTAAACAAATGCTGTAGACTAATGGCATATTGCGAGTTATCGCGCAAATTAACATATATCAAATGATCAAATGCGCATTAGACGTAGAAACTATTAAAACTAACTAAAACTATATGAAAATATCGAATTAAAACATGGATATACAAAGTATCTGTAAATGACCTCTTACGTACTTATTTATACTAAACCTATTACTAAAAATTATTATAACTAAAAGAAATTGTATATGTTTCATTAAAATTAGTAAAAACGAGAGTAACCTCCCAATCCCTTTAATACCCCCCTTTACGCCTGCTAAGCAGGCTAGACAAATTCTCGCTTTCCGTGCTCATCAGTAAGTGCACAATTCGACTCGGAGTTTTTTTTCTCCCCGGGGTGGGAACTCATTGATGATTGTGTTTGATCAATATCGATATCTTAAAAAACCGGAGAAGAAGTTGTTTATGCTGCTTTTAAGTATTGTTTGGTAGCCAATACCGCAGCGCGCTGGCAGCACTGTAAGCAGTTCCCCAGATAAATGTAACCCCAAATTACTGAAGAATTTCACTAGTTCTAATGAAATGTCGCCATCGCCCAAATACACCGTACTTTTAAAGTTTAGCGTTAGGAGGAAGCAAACCGGTTTTGTGCTGGCTGCAGCGTCTAAGAGTCAGGAAAATCATGGTCCCATGTTTTCTTTCTGATGAGGAATTTAAGCTCCAACCCCCTTCTGAGATATTTTTGTTCGCTCGGAGATTTGATGTTTTCTGTGATCTGGCGGCAATATAGTTCCCAGTCTCTTAACGGCCACCTCCCTACAATGGACTCCTGGCCCCAGTCGTTCAAAAGCTGGATAGAGCTATCCACGGGATAAATCACTATCCAGTGGATAAATATTAGGAAAACCTATTGCGCTCTCCGGTGGATAGAGACTTATCCGGTGGATAGTGCTATCCACCTTTTGAACAACTGGGACCTGGAGGGGGTCCCCGCTTTAACCTCGTTCCCAAGGCTTTTCCCTGAGAAAATGGAAGGGGCGGGAAATTCTTTGCTTCAGTCCTTTTATTTGACTCTCTATATAGGCAGAGTTAGCAAATAGCTATACTCTTTGCCAGACGTTTTCTTTTACTCAATGATCACTCTTACCCTTAACGCTTCTAAAAACCTTCTTTTCAGCTGATAGAAAAAGAAGTTGAATTTAGAGTCGGTATATCTTCAATAATTGAATATCATTATGGTACGTATAAACGTCGAGCTTTCTTTTAATCGCCTGTACAGGAAGACTCCGCCCGAAAGGGGTATCCTTTTCAGGTTTTAGGTATAAGAAAGAGTAGGGGTCTCTCTAGTTGAAGTAAATGAAAGGGTAAGAAAATCTGTCTATATTTTCGATCTGTAAAATGGCCCAAACAAATGCTAACATATGCATTTTATGGCTGTGAAAAATTCCAGAACACGTTCTGGTTTTCTTTCTGCTTTTACATCAGTTATTTTTCGCTTCGCTCGGTTTCCTATGTTCTTTTTAAGGGAATATATTACATAATCCCTCATTATTATTCACTGCCTGAAAAGTTGGTGGCTGCTTTGATTGTGCGGGACTGAAACAATAACTGATAACAATGACAAAACAATGCAATATGTATTCCCCTACCCATATTCCCCTCAACATCAGTTTAACCATCCAAGTTAAACAACGCAACAGGGGCACCCAACGAGAATATAGTTCAAAACCACTTAATAGCATTGTTAAACGTATTTTAGCATTTAGACGGTGCATATATATTAGCATATTTTTATCCCCTACAAAATTTTCATCTGTTCGGATTTCCTAGCTGAAAGTCTAGTGATCCGAAAATTATAGGGATCAAAAACTTACCTTTTCGAAAATTTCAGCCAGAAAAAAAGGCTCCCGAAAATTCTAGGTGACCTTTTTTTTTAAGTCAGGGTAAAAATCCGTTAAAAATGGGCAATTATACCATTTTTTAGATGTTCGAAAATCCTAGGAGAGACTGGCAAGCAAGAAATTTTACAACAAATGTTCCGAAAATTCTCGATCTCAAATCGTCCTCCGAACAGATATTTGTCTAGTTTATTTTATGCCATCGTATGCTAATTTAGTACACCCACAAATTATGGGTGTTTGGTGGTTATGTGACCGGCCGATACCAGGGACTTTTCCCGCCCCACCTCCAAAGGCCAGGGAAAAGCGCCCTGGGGACGAGGTTGAGCGAACACTTCACTTAAAAGAGAATTCGCACTGCTTCAAACTTTATCGTGCTTATTACATCTCGTACAATTCGCAAAATATTGGCCAATTTTTCTGTGGCTGAATTCTAAATGACTATATCAAGTTCAGGAAAAGAAGAAAAAAGTCGTTGTCTTGTCTTCTAGTGCTCCACAAACGTAAAATGAGGCACTTTCACGTCGTAGTCGTGTATTGACGGTAGAGACGTGCAAAGTTGTTGTTTTGCTAATTAAACCTATTGCTTTTTTGCCATTGCCGTTGTCGTTGCCGTCGCTGTGGTCGTTGCTAAAGCTCCCTAGATGAAACGCAAAACCATCCATCGATCGGAAGAGTTCGAATACATTAAAACCACTTATTTTTCACTTTGCTCGGTTTCCTTTGTTCTTTTTAGGAGAATATATATAACATAACCCTTGATTATAAATCACTGTCTGAAAAGCTGGTGGCGGCTTTGATTGTAACAGGGGAGTGTAGGGTTGAAACAATGGCTGAAAAAAGTAGCCAAAAAAATGTAATATATATTTTTCTCGTCATATTCCCCGGCTCATATTCCCTCCCCCTAAAAGAAACACTAGGGACTTTAAGCAGCGATTACGGAAGAGCCTAGGACGGTGACCAAAAGTGCTTTTTTCCCGCCACGCGCCAATGCCCCAAGTTCAAGGAACCACGACGGTGACAACGGTCAAAACGTCGCTTTTTAATAAAAAGTGAAGTCGCATTATTTCAAACTTATTCGCGATTATTACAGGTCGCTTATTTTGTCAAAGGTAGGCAAACTCATCAGGAAAAAAGTTTGTCTTTGTTTTTTTTTACGTCCTCAATAAAACGTAAAATTAGGCATTTTCACGTCGTCGTCGTGCAGTGATGGCAAAGAAATATTGATAAAACAATAAGATGCACGTGAAAATCGTTGCTTTGCTAATCAAACTTATTGATTGGCCGTACTACGCTTTCCCGAAAACGTGGAAGATCGATGGCAGGACGTAGTGTCTAGTACATTAACTATTTAGATGCATTGTACTTGTTTAGAACGCTATTGTATATTTGAAACAGGATCGCAAGATATACCCATTTTATCTTTTTTTGGTCACCCTTGGAAGTTCTGAAGGCTCATTTTTCGATCATAAGCCCCAAATTCCGGTGTCAAGCACGACACCCATGTGAAAAATACAGCCAAATATGCAAAATACAGTTTATGGGGAAGAGGATTTCATAAGGGATATCATCTCACCAAGTGCTGTGAATAGGACTGATAAAACTCAAGCAATCCCTGAATTTGCCCATGCATCGCTCTGTTTTTATGCTTTTTTTTTTAACATTTCCTTGCCTTATGGGGTCACTACACGGCTTCAACCTCACGAGAGTTCGCCAACATTTGACAGAGTAAGCGAATTGGAATAATCCCGATAAAGAATAAAAAACGCGAATACACCTTTAAACAACGCTTTCAACGTGATAGCTGTCGTGGTATCTCAAACTCCCTGACTTGAGGCATTGATGGGTGACGAAAAAAAATTACTTCCGGTCACCGCACTGGAACCTTCCGTAGTCTCTGCTTAAAGTCTCTAATATCTAACCTTCCCAGTGAAACAACACAAGTCAGTCAGAATTTGAACTTACCACTGACAGGTTTTGGACCTTAACTGCTTCTTCAGAATTTTTTATAGCGCAATGTCTTTCAAACGAGAAACCCGTATCACCAGCCGCGTTATTTGTAAACAAATTTGACACAACAAATCCATCGTTTAACTGCGAACATGCTGGTTTGCAATGTGACTCGTCGGACGACTAACATAAAAATCTGTCAGGGTGGAAGGTCCAAAAGAGCCTCCAAAACTTCTCTGCCTTAACGTCGTTAAGAATACTCTTTCCTCTAAGTCACTCATTTCTTTCTGATAAAACCACTGTTTGACTACTCCGCATGAATTGACCAATTTCCATATTTTAGAATCCAGCCTCCAACAATTCGAGGCTCTTGGGAATCATCGTCTCTAAAGAATTAATGCTTTGTTAAAAGCGTTTACATTAGGAAACCTCACACGTGAAAAATAAGCATGTTATTTTCTTGTCCCTCAAGGGTATGTGATATATTCACACACCTCCTCGTTGGTGTATACTTGGTGTAGTTGTCTACAAAACAGATACTAGTGGACTCTTTGTTTTATTCAGACACAAAACAATTGCGAAGTTGAATTCTTAAAGTCCTTTGCTATACATTTGCACTTAGTTGTCTTTCTTTTTACTTCATGGCTTAACCTCTTGTACGTTTCTAAAAGCAAAAAAAGGTTTTGTCGAAATATAAGAGTCCACGGTTTTTTGTTTCAATTCCTTACAATTTTACAAGATTGGTCTATTTTTTTTCTTTTTCCCCCCTTTGTGTTAAGAAAAATTTACTCTTCGGTCTCTCTGAAAACTAAACCTGAGTATAACTGCTTTGAGTTAGCCTGCGTGGCAGGCGTTCGAAAGGGAAAGGGAAGGGAATTAGGGCGCGAGACCACGCGCGCCCAAATTTCCCCTTCCCCTTCCCCTACCTAATTCAGTATCGAACCTTACCCATGGGGTTGTTTCTGAATTTCACAATTAGGTCTGTTAGGCTCTTACAATGTCCTTGAAAACTAAGGGCCGGTTATTTAAGCCAGTTTAACTAGTGTTAAACAAAACCGCGTTCTAATTCATTTTTTAGCATTAGTTTTTGTTTTATCTAAACACCATTTATCGTGAACAGTTTCATTAAAGCATAAAGCGTAGACTAGAAAAGCATTTATCTTCTTAAATCAACCCACTAAGAAAGAGATCTGGAGGTCTAATGATTTTTGAAACAGCGGCCCAAGTTAGACTTTGTTTAAATAACCGACCCCAAATCTTTTGTCTAGGCATTCCTCTCTGTATATCGATTGCCGACACAAAGATCTAAGTAGAAGTGAAGGGAGGGGGGTGACTGAGTTTATAACAAACAGTAAAACATTAATTATCACCAGAATTTCTGGCAGGGTTGGCCAGGGGGGGTTGTGGTATACTAGTATACCCGAAAAAAATTCGCCAAAATACCCAAAAATACCCAAAATTCATCCACATATACCCAAAATTATACCCAGGTATACTTTATACCTGAAATTCAAAGAAAGCGATGTACCGAATACCCGTATTTAAGCTGCAATATACGGTATACCCGATTTAAAAAGCCCCTGTATACCGTATAACCCAAAACCCTGGCCGACCCTGTTCTGGGGAACTAAGCTCCACCGAGCTGACAAAACTGGAAAAACTAAACTAAGTACTTGTATTTATACGCAAGTAAATGAACTATGTGACAGAAAAATGGGACACAGTGAGCGGCAAACTTACGACCAACTTGCAGAAAAAAGGTGTCAACAAGAGAAATCAGAAAAAAATGATAGTAAAAATAAACGCGCGTGAATAAGCCTATGAAATAGCAATCTTACGCATAATTAAAAGATGAATAAATGTAAAAAATGGTTAAACCTAATAATTGAACAACGAATTTGACATCGCAACTAAAAATGAGACCTTTCTAGACAGTAATCGTAAGCCGAAGTGCCAAAACAACAAAAGCTACAACTGTGTAACTAAGAAAAGAGTAAAAATACTGCATTAAAATTGTCTATAGACACGGCCAAAGTGATTGTCACATATGGACTATAACAATGAAAATAAAAATTGACCGCTATTCCTGATGTCCTTCAGGTGACTATTGAACTAGTTGCAAGTGCACAAGCGCTTGCTGTGCAAACTACTAGTCGTAAAATAAGCTGCGAAAAGTAAGCTGTAATTTTTAAATTAACCTACGAAAAGCTTTAACTTATTTATAAACAGATATAATTTTCTCTTCAGGATACAGAGTTCCTATCCTTGCGAGGAACGCTGACCACCTCCTAATCATGTTCACAAATTAAAAAATTGACTTCAACTTCAGATAGTTAGAAACTGCTTCACTGCATTCTTCATCGTACCTATATACAGCAAAAACAGCAAACAGCAACGTTAGCAAGCCATCAGAAGTGTAGGGTGATAAATTCCGCCAGCGAAGTACAATATTTTGACGACTGACTTCTAAGTTCAGACTAACAGTAAACTAACTTCAGATTATCTGTTGGAGCAAAGGGTCACATTTAAACTGGTAACGTCGTCCTACGATTAGCCCTATTAATTGTGAGATTTATCGACACATAAATAGTTTCCGGCCTTTCGGCTGGTAGAGATGGTCTCTGTTGCATCTCATAACCCACCACCCATCAAAAATACCAAAATCACTGATTTTTTCCACTCAGAGCACCATTGATACCTGGAACCTCTACTAAGCGACCACCTTCCGTAAGAAACCAGCTAATCTTGACATACTGGGTGGTCGCTCAAGGTAGGTTCTACTGTAAGTTAAAAGAAAACGAAATCAAACGGGGCCACAGACACTTTGACATGTAAAGAAATCAGGGGACTTGAAAGAAATCACGTTTCTCGTGTTTAACTACCCAAAGAACTACCAAAGTCAAGCTCCTTTGTAGTGAACTCGACCTATGATTGGCAGATTGACGTTAAATGGCACCAGTTGAGTTCGTTGTACTATAAATTGGCAAAAAAATTGCTTGTTTTAAAAAATGACATTTTCTAAAGAACGTAATATGATTTTAGGTTTAAAGAAATCCAAAATACCTTGATATTTATTTGATACCCTCAAACTCAACCGTTACGTTGTCACCAATGAGAACAAACGGCGCCCAGTACCTCACTGCATTAAAGCGGACAGATTCTCTCATGGATTTCATGGCTTTATTCAGAGCCTCACTGGCACTTCTTCCATTGACTAAGTGTTGGTAGAAAACTTTCATGAACTCCATAGTAGCCTCGTCGTCGATCGCCCACAAGGACACCAGAACAGAACGAGCACCGGCACCCAAAAACGCCCGTGCGATGCCGACCACGCCCTCAGCCTTGATCTCTCCCCGGGCACTATGACAACAGCTGAGTACAACAAGTCTTGCCCTAATCTGCGCCTTTAAAACATCTTTCATAGTTAAGAGATAGTCCTTCTCGACTGGAACCAGAGATGACCGTGTTGTAGTTGGTGCTAGGGCTATTTCTCCTGTTTCCATTTTACCGTGGGCGGCAATGTGTATCAATGCAACCGAGGAGATTCGTCTTAATACTTGATCCTTTGTTGCCTGTTTTCCAACAAGAGGCGTTGTTTGAAGTATTTCACCAATCATCTGCACTTCCTTTTCGGCCCACTTCAATTGCGGTAGCCTTGCCCCTTTATAACGTACTTCCTGTACCCACGGATCGCCGACAAGAAGGGCGCCAGTCTTGCTGTGCCAGTCTGCTGGACAATTTTTGACTAATCGAAGACTAGAAAGGGAGGGAAGCAGTCGGATTCTAAGGGTTTCACAGAGGTACTTCGAATTCAGGTCCATGAAGGCAGCATAAGGTGCCAAGAACAAAGGACCATGAGGGACGAACACAACTTCATCGCCCTGCAGTAAGTCTTTAACAGGGTCTATAACAACATTATAAAATGTTTTCAATGGATTTGTCTCTAAGAGCGAGGAATCAGGTCTTGGTCTCCAGGATCTTTGATCTGATACTTCTTCATCTCTTGAATTTCTTAAGGAGCGGTCTTCACAATTAACTGCAGCTCTCACACCAAGTTTCTCGCGTGTAACCTCCAGTAGAGACTGGAAGTAGGTCGACATGGGAACGTCTATCTTCCTTCTTTTAGATTTGATTTCTTCTCCATTTTTGTTGACCCAGAAAACTATTTCTCCCTCGTTGAGCCCTATGAAAGCTGTATTTGATGGTAGGTAATTAACAATGTCCGGTGTAGTTGCAGTCAGTCTTTCCATTTCTGGACTGGACCCTTTAAATCCATACTTTAGTTCCAGAAGATCATTTAAAGCTTGTGCTCGTCCTTGATCAGCGGTTAAAAGTGCCTCGACGACTTCGCCTTGCTTTAAAAGTAGCTCCCATAGCTTTGAATGAACATCATCATACGTACCCCGTAGGCTTATCTTCCACTTATCATTAGATATGAGCTTACCCCTGATGTGGTCGAACGCTTTAACACTGTTTTCATAATGATGAATGGCTTTTTGGACATCTCCAAGACTGTCATAGGCGTTGCCAAGACTACCATAAGCTCTTCCCTCTCCCGCCTTGTCTCCCACTTCTCTGACAATTTTAAGGTGTCGCTCATGGTAGTCTATGGCCTTCTGGAAATCTGCAAGACTGTCATAGGCATTGCCAAGATTACCGTACGCTTGTCCTTCTCCTGCCCTGTCTCCCACTTGTTTTGAAATTTGGAGGTGTCGTTTATGGTATTCTATGGCCTTCTGGAAATCTCCAAGACTGTCATAGGCGATGCCAAGATTACCGTACGCTGTTCCTTCTCCTGCCCTGTCTCCCACTTCTGTGGCAGTTTCAAGGTCTCGTTCATGGTAGTTTATGGCTTTCTCAAAATCTCCAAGACTGTGATAGCCGTTACCAAGATTGCCGTACGCTTTACTTTCTCCTGCTCTGTCTCCTACTTCCCTGGCAATTTTGAGGCCTCGTTCATGGTACTCTATGGCTTTCCGGAAATCTCCAAGACTGGCATATGCGTTGCCAAGATTACAGTACGCTCCTCCCTCTCTTGCCCGTTCTCTCAGTTCCGTGGCAATTTTTAGGTGTTGTTTATGGTAGTCTATTGCCTTCTGGAAATTTCCAAGACTGTTATAGGCGTTGCCGAGATTACCGTACCCTTTTCCTTCTCCAGATCTATCTCCCACTTTTCTGGTAATTATGAGGCCTCGTTCATGGTAGTCAATGGCTTTATGGAAGTCTCCAAGACTGTCATAAGCGTTTCCAAGATTACCGTATGCTTTTCCTTCTTGTACTTTGTCTTCCATTTCTGTGGCAATTTTGAGATGTCGTTCATGATAGTCTATGGCTTTCTGAAAATCTCCAAGACCATGATATGCGTTGCCAAAATTACAATACGCCCTTCCTTCTCCTGCCTTGTCCCCTACTTCTCTGGCAATTTTGAGGCGTTGTTCATGGTACTCTATGGCTTTCTGAAAATCTCCAAGGCTGTTATAGGCGTTGCCAAGATTACTATACGCTGTACCTTCTCCTGACCTGTCTCCCACTTCTCTGGCAATTCTGAGGTCTCGTTCATGATAGTCTATGGCTTTCTGGAAATCTCCAAGACCGTCATAGGCTTTGCCAAGATTACAATACGCTCTTCCTTCTCCTGCCCTGTCTCCTTCTTCTCTGGAAATTTTGAGGTGTCGTTCATGATAGTCTATTGCTTTCTGAAAATCTCCAAGATTGTCATAAGCGTAGCCAAGATTACCGCACGCATTTCCTTCTCCAGCCCTGTCTCCCATTTCTCTGGAAATCTTGAGGTCTCGTTCATGGTAGTCAATAGCTTTCTGGAAATCATTAATACTGTTATAGGCATTGCCAAGATTACAGGATGCTCTTCCTTCTCCTGCCTTGTCTTCCACTTCTCTGGAAATTTCGAGGTCTCGTTCATGGTAGTCTATGGCTTTCTGGAAATCTCGAAGACTGTGAAATGCGTTGCCAAGAAAACAATACGCTCTTCCTTCTTCTGCCCTGTCCCCTTCTTCTATGGCAATTTGGAGATGTCGTTCATGGTACTCTATGGCTTTCTGAAAATCGCCAAGGCCGCGATATGCGTTGCCAAGAGTACAGTACGCTTTTCCCTCTTCTTCCCTGTCATCTACCTCTCTGGCAATTTTGAGTCGTTGCTCATGGTAGACTAATGCTTGCTGAAATTCTCCAAGACTGTCATAGGCGTTGCCAAGATTACCGTACGCTTCTCCTTCTCCTGCCCTGTCTCCTACCTCTCTGGCAATATTTAGGTGTCGTTCGTAGTAGTCTATGGCTTTCTGAGAATCTCCAAGACTGTCATATGTGTTGCCCAGATTATTGTATGCTCGTCCTTCTCCCTCACTGTCTCTCAGCTCTCTGGCAATTTTGAGGTCTCGTTCATGGTAGTCTATCGCTTTCTGGAAATCTTCAAGACTGATATAGTCGTTGCCCAGGTTACTGTACGCTCGTCCTTCTTCAGCTTTGTCTCCTACTTCTCTGGCACTTGTAAGGTGTCGTTCATGGTACTCTATCGCTTTCCGAAAATCTCCAAGACGGTCATAGGCAATGCCAAGATTACAGAATGCTTCGCATTCTCCTGCTTTGTCCCCCACCTCTCTGGCAATTTTGAGATGCTGTTCATGGTTGTCTATTGCTTTCTTAAAAACTCCAAGACTGTCGTATGCGTTGCCAACATTACCGTATGCTCTTCCTTCGCCTACCCTGTCTCCTACTTCTCTGGCAATTTTGAGGTGTTGTTGATAGTAGTCTATGGCTTTTTGGAAATCGCCAAGGCTGTCATAGGCGTTGCCAAGATTACAGTACGCTTCTCCTTCTCCTGCCTTATCTCCTACTTCCTTCGCAATTTTGAGGTCTCGTTCATGGTGATCTATCGCCTTCTGGAAATCTTCAAGACTCTCATAGGCTTCACCACTGCGATCATATACTGCTCCTTCGTTTTTCTCCTCTCCGATTTCCACGGAAATCTTTAAAGACGTTTCACAGTAGCCTATGGTCTCTTGAAGTCCTCCACTGATGCTGTCGGCGTTGCCAAAATTACTATTCTCTTGCCCTTCTGTGTTCGCAGCCATTATGACGCTAATTTGCAGAGAAGATATACTATCAAAATAATGAGATATTATTAATCGTGGTTTGTGTCTGATAGGGCTGGTTTGCGTCTTGTCTCAAAATAACCACTTTGGTATTGATCGCAACGTTTTGACTATTTACTGCTGGTCTTCATCAGTCGATGGTGTCAATTTGCTGTGCGGGACTACTAGTAGCACCGTGGCTGCTATTGACTGGTGTATTCCGGACTTCACTCATGGTTTGTGGCGAACGTCTGTTTGCTGTATGTTCCTATTATGATCCTTAATTCTTTCATGCATACATCTTTTTTATGTCAATGTGTACTTTACCACATCCGGGAGGAATGTTATAAAGTCAGTACTCCGTCTTTGTTTTCGTGGGTCAATGGCATCCTAAGTTCGCATTAGGTGTGATCTAAGTTTTGTGTCGGATTAGAAGATAGCCAGTATTTCCCGTTATAGTAGGCAACGACGAAGAGGTTCATTTAACCCTTTGATGTATGGGAGAACCGCTATAGATTTGATTTCAAATGTGGGTTCTTTATTAGATGCTAGGTTCTTAATTTCGTTACGTTTGCTATAAACAAATATGGACGTTTGTTAGAGAAAGGACAGAGGATAAATTCTGCTTTTCCTTACAGATTACCGAAGGTTTAGTAATGAGATGTTTCAATCTATCGTATAAGTACTTGACAAAACCTTGTGTAACTGATTTTGGGTTGGTGTGAGTCATATGCAAGGTGTGATCACTGTCCGTAGGTTTTCTGTAAACACTCGTAGGGAGGCGTTCTTTTCAATCTCTAATGACTTATGTTTCAAAAAAAGGGCCATTTTGAGATCATTCTCAATCTCCATTGTGGAACGGATGGTTGATTGTTGAGCTTTGAGGTGCTGTAGGAAATGGTCGAAATTATTTCGCTTTAAGATGGTGAACGTTTTTTCCAGCTCTTAGGTGTGATTGTCACGGATAATAGTGCGTGTTCCTCAAAGGTCCTCCTTATAAGATTTGCTATTACCAATGAGACTGGGCTTCTCAAAGCTGCGCTATCTTTTATTTCATAAATTGCCCCACTATACTGTAAGTATGTGGACCTTAAAAGATCCGCAAACTGTGTAGGTGTTAAAGTTGTGGGCTCAGAAAGGCCTGGGTCACCCACTATCTTCCTTACTCGGACCTATGTAAATAATGATCTTACATCGAATGATACCATAATCTGTTTCATCAACCCTTCATTTACAATAGTATACACAAAATGAGCTAAATTCTTAACCTTGTAGTCTGATTTCTCCTTTAAGGGGGCTAAGATGTCGACTAAGTAGGCAGAGAGATCATGAGCAAAGGTGCTAACACAAGAATATTGAAACGCCTTTTCTAT
Source organism: Porites rus (assembly GCA_964035705.1). NCBI lineage: Eukaryota > Metazoa > Cnidaria > Anthozoa > Scleractinia > Poritidae > Porites > Porites rus. The sequence continues at coordinate 16,183,915 of OZ038004.1, read as the reverse complement.
ATTTAATATAGCCCTACACAATACCTCTAATTTGGCATGGGGCAGCTCTTACCCCTGCGCCTGCGCCATACTTTTCGTTGTAAAAATTGACCTGTTAACGAGGTCATTTTCCGCCAGTAATTGGCGACGAATCCTTGCAAAACTTCGCCGTTATGCTAAATTCGGCTCAAAAAAATAAATTAATGGTGATGGCTTTGTGGTGGGAACTTTGCGAGATATCTAGGAAAGGGGTTGTGGCGCGTTTTTACTAACAACGACAAAATATAGTTCCTTGAAAGAGCTGCAGCCTTAGGAACAAGGACAAGAGTCCATGATATGACAGTGAAGAGTTATTTACTGATATCAACAAGACAATATTACCTCAATCGAGAAAAAAATCAAGCGAAAAAAATGAAAGAAATCCTCGGTCTGTATAGTCTGTACGGTCTGCCGTCTGCACGGTCTGCAGTCTACAGCCAGTTTCAACATGACCGGGTGTAGTTCGTAGATAGCGAAACCTATCACTAGAAGATTAAAACACGTTAAGAGCGGTCCACACTGTCTTTTTAATTCTGAATAAAGATCTTATACTGAACGTCTGAGCCGAAAATTAAGCGAGCTCTTAAAAGTTAACCGAATCATTCACTTGTCTGATCCCAGGTATAAAAAGTTAGACCTAAACACAAGCAACCAACTACAAAGATAAAACATAAGTCAAGCACACCTCTTTGCACTCTTTTTTCTTGTTTAAACACCTTTGTTTATGATTTATCTGCTCAACTCGCCAACACCTTAACCTCCGGGGAAGTTGTCCAGTTGTCCCTTTCGTAAACGATTGCTTTCATTTTTAAGACACTTAGAAAATTTTTGACCTGTTATTGAGAGTGTTTCTATTAAAAAAGAAAGAAAATCGCAATCCAGGGTCAAACCCGTACCTCGAACCCGGAACGTGGGTATCCTAATCTCTTTCCCTTATCACTACTCCCCGAGCGCACCGACCCGCCAAAGTTCCGAAAATCTTTAGTACATAAACTAGCAAACTGTCTTATACATCAACAAGAAGACGCCCGAAGGCATTTACGTGGGATGTGTTGGTGTAAGAAAGAATTACCGGTATGTTCAATGGCAATGGAAAGTTGAGTAGTGTATGCAACAAATGCGTGCAGGAGAGACGGAGATGTTCTGTTAAGGAATAATACACTAGAAGATGAGTTACACACAAGGGTTCCTTTGTTACTCAAAACATAGCCTGCAGTGCAGGCGTATTTTGGGTGGGCGAAACCTTGTTCGTGTTCGTAATATTGTTGTAGCCGCCATCTTTGATTTTATGACAGTGGAAGATTGGGGATAGTAGAAATAGTAACCCTTACGGTAGGTGCGAGGGCGGAAGAAGGAAAGGGGGGAGAGGGAGTGAGAAAAAAAAATACGCCTGCCCGATATCATTGTTCTTTTGGGAAACTCCGTACGCTGGCAAACGGAGCTCCTGATTGGTGCGGCATAGGGAAGTAGATTGGTGCCTGTCGATTAACTGGACGTCTATATTGTTTATTCCGTTTCCGTCAGTCGTTTGGAATTAGGGCGGCTGGGAATGTCGCGTGTATTACGCAATGAGAAAGTCAAAGCGATTTCTACACTGGTCATCAGGACAAGATTTGCTCGCAGTACTAAAACTTACACTACTTCTACCTCATGCCAAAATGCTGCTTGTTCTAATACTTTTTTTTTTTTCTGGCGAGTAGATTATGCTCTAGAGGGTTCTATGTTTTGACTGAGCAAATGTGATTTTAGCCGCTTGTTTCACACTGAGAGGTCATGACACGCTTATTGATTTTCTGTGTTTTGGAATTTCTGGTATTCCTGATTTGCCCTCTGGTGCAAGAGCGTTTTCTTTAACCTCTTTTGAAGCGTAAAGCTCTTTTTGTCGTTAAATAAGGCTGTTGGGTTCTTTATTTTTGTCCAAAGTGCCTCAGGATCTGAATAACTAAGCGATGTTCTTTCTAGTCCAAGAATGTGATGTTTTCCTGCAATGTTGTATCACGCTGGGCCCAGCTTGTTAGTTTTTTTTTGTTTGCAGGATGTTAATATTTCATGTTTTTTAAATAGAAAAGTAAGATTCTGGTCTGTTTATGTATTTTTTATATATAAAAAAAATTGCGGGTCAAAAATAAGGGCACTATTCTTTCTACCAATCATTTTGATTTACGTAGAAAAGAAAATTCGCTTATTAAGATTGACTGAGATCCCGTGGAGCTTTCCAGGAAAACTGTTATGATTTCAACGAAACCGCGGCGCCCCCTGGGGGGTTACTTGGGTTAATTTTTGCCAGGTATGTGCCGCTGGCCTCTCAGAGCCCCTACCCCATTATAGTCCATTCTGTGGCCAATTGTAGACCCCATATTAGTCACTTTTGGGCAAATATGTAATTTTTGCGATCCCAAGTTAGACACTTTCTATTTATGTATCTACCTTATCAATCCTTTAATTGGTCATCAAAAAATGAATTGCCCCATTGAATGAAGAACACTTTACTTTTCACCTACAGTACAAATATCCTGGTACGTTTGCTAACCGTAGATATGAACAACTCTCTTACCCCAAAAATCCGAAAATGTGCGACCCCATTCTAGTAACTCTTTTGAAAATGCAACCCCACTATAGTCAATCCAGTCGTAAAAATGCCACCCCATCTAGTGGCACATCCCCATTAGCCTCTTATACGGAAGTGCCCGCCCCCCCCCCCCCCCCCCCCCGCGTCGCCCGAAAACTATTATCCCTTTTGAATAGATCATCTTGTTGTAAAGTCGTCGTTTAAGCGTAGAACGGAAGTATTTTCTTTCTATATTATCGGTGAAATGCTCAGGACAAATGAGCTTTTGTGGATCCGGTTTGCTTTTGCGTATTTATTTTTAGTACGTGATACGTAATGCCTTGTCACGACACGAAAGACAATGCGGGATTTTATAGATTTATACCCGATTCTGAAACAATCACAATAATAGTCGTCTCTTTTCTTTTTATACATCGTATGTTTTAACCTCGCAGACACAGCAGTCAAAAAAAGTAAAAATATTTTAATTAACATAAAAGAGCGACTCCCGTGTTTATTTAGCGATTTTTCAAAATACAAAACTATTGTTTTGCGTCGCCGACCGTACTTTACGCCTGTGAGAGCAAACGTAACAATTTGTTTAGAAAAACTAACTAATGAACCATCCTAATTTGAAGAAAAAATTTCATTGTTATTATGAAAAGCTGTTACTATCGAAAACTGTGCAGCTTGTCATGTTCATAGTCAAGGATTATGTTACATGTGAATTCACGTGAAACGACCTTTGAACATCAACGCCTGCCCGCTGCCCGATTTAACAACATTTTCTTAAAGCTTTTTGATAGACATGCTACATATTGCTACTTACAAGTCGACCTCAAGAGTTTCTTCAAGTTAGCGAGCAGAGCGTTCTTTTTTAGGCCGCGAAGCTACCGAGCGAGCTACGATTTCGCAAGTAATAAATTCTAGACATTATTAGCTTTTTGACTGTAAATCAACAGAACCAAGAAACCAACACCAGCAAGTCGCCCGCCTGGGGCACCTAGACAATACTTTCAGTCGCCCGAGGCCAAGTCTTGCGCCGTTAGATCTAGAGCACAGCCTTGAGTCTCCGTCCTCTTCTATGCTGTAATCTTACTTTTCCCTTCTTTGCTGACGCAGTGTCTTTTTTCTCCTTGTGCAATCCAGCCTGACTAGCACGTGATTTGAAGTTGCAGCCAATAAAAATCACACAATTTTTCGGGGCGGGCACGGGATACGGCAAAGTTAAAAAAACAAGACGCTGTGTGAGCGTATGTTTGGTCGTGGTCGTACTACGGGTACGATACTTTGAACATGCCTTATTGCAGCTAAAAGAACTGTCATCATATCTTACCTGAGAAGACAAATCCCTTACTCCAACTTGTTTGCTGAACCACACAGCTTATACAGTATGCCCCAATCCACAACAAAAATAGTGTGATTTCACAAAAATGGTTAAAAATATGCACATCTTCAATGCAGACATGCTTGGAGCCAAATTGCATCATAGGACATAAGTGGTTACAGCCCGGAGAGTAAGGTTTATCTCAGCTCCACTGATACTGACAGATGTGTTTTCACACCCACCACTTTGTACAGTATATTCCGGTTACTATCAAGGGCAAATAAAGTTCCTTAAGTCCAGTATCCACAAGGATTAATAAGGGTGTAACACATTGCATAAACTGCTATAGGGTATATTATAGCACTGTTTACAGGAACATTGGTAACTATTAACATTTGATATACAGTGGAACCCCGCCTTACGACCACCCCGTTATTGTGACCACTTTTTCGTGGCCCGAACAAAAGCCCACTCATTTTCTTATCTGAAAACCCCGTTAATCCGACTACCCCGTTATTACGACCAACGACCACCTTTGGGAGTCCTGAGTCGTTATTTTCTGTATAAAATTACCCCGTTAATACGACTAGTCAAAATGCTTGGTGGGGCTGCTGAATGAAAACAGACATAATCTGACAAACAATAACCCATTACTAATATTTTATTGAATGTTTTTAGGCAAAGGTGTTAGTGGTTAGCATGACATCCGGTAAATTGCTGTGTGCAGTAAAAAGGATGCATGAATAAATAATACAAAAGATCTAAAAGACTGCACTTTGCAGCATTTCGAGGCTCTCAAAGTTATTTTGCCTTCTTGTTTCTACTGCCTTCCACTGTGGCTTTCTCTTCAAGTCCATTTCCTTTTCTTTTCTCCCAGAACTTTGAACTTTGTAATAATTGTGAAAGCGTTGTAAGCTACGATATAGAAAACGGCTCTTCGAGACAAATCACAAGCCCTTTCCTTTCATTACAAGGAACTGAAAGAAGTCAGTGTTTTTTCTCATTACTCGGTTTCGTTTACTGTTAGATTGTTCAGTTGCATTGAATTGCGGTTTGAGGTTGTTAACTAACTACCAAAAAGGTTGATTTATAACGGATTAAAGGTACACATGTAGTAGAATGTAGTTTAAAAGCATTTTGCACCATAATTTGACCCTACCCCGTTAATACGACCAAATTTCCATGGCCCGAAGGTGGTCGTATTAACGGGGTTCCACTGTACTACAATTTTCAACATTGCTTGAGAAAAGATGAGGTTCAAAGGTGGCAATATGTACACCTTTAAGTTCACATATATCCTCATTCCTATGTAGAGTCTGAAAATATTGTACTAATTTATGCATGGATGGTATTTCCAACAATTCACATGTCCCTTCACTTGACTGTTATGATACATATCTCTAGCATGAGAATCAAATGCATTATATCCCCCAGCCTCAGTACCGTAGATACCAACACCAATAATTGCCACCGTTAAAATGAATGAGTTGTAGTTCAGGGCCAAGAGTGTTTCAAATGCTGTAACCTGCATGTGAGTGGCATATACAGTAGTGATGGATGTTACAAGTGTAACTGTCACTGTATTCAAGGTGGAAAAATTGCTCAAACACTGTAAACATTCCTGGCAATTCTGTTAACATTAACATAGATTGTCTTGCAAGCAGTGACACACTAGAACATAATTGAATACCAACAATCATTATTTGAGTCATATCATCACCTGAAGTAATCTTTGTTAATTAAAGCACACAGACTCATTGGGACACATCGTTGTCCACCATTCTCCCCAAATCCTGTAACATTTCCTTGACAGTATGGAGCATTAATTGTTTTTGTAGCATCTACATAAACTGACGGTCCCGGATTCTTCTCTATATCAGCACAAAGCTTAAATTGGCCAAAATTAACCCGGTGATTCAAACTGTTTTAAGCACTATAAAATGGATAATTACATGTACAGAGAGACAAATTCTTACTTAGAAGCCTATTTGGATATCTCATTCCACCTAAATCGCCTGTGCTCTGATGCTTAGACGACAGATACACCTCCCCTCGTTTACGAACTAGTTTTGGAGTTGCCCCTGAAGTAAAAACCTCACATGCAAACCTTTCTATTTTTAACGTAACAATGAATCTCAGACGACAATGGTGATTTTTCCGAATACTCTTCCGTACAAAAGGTGTCACTTTCCGTGCTTTCTGTAAAAAAGATTTTAATTTGTTCATCGGCAGTCTGCTAGTCTGCATGACGGTAACCGGTCATTTCGTTCCATGGTCAGATCGTTGACATCGACCGTTCCAAGTCAGATCGTTCCAGTCAATAGTCAGATCGTTCCATAAAATAGTCAGTTCGTTCCACATATGAAAAGTCACGTAAATCTTTCTAAATTTGTTGAGTGAGCTTTATCCAGGGGCACCCAACGAGACTATAGTTCAAAACCACTTAAACACAGCATTGTTGAATGTATTTTAGTATTTAAACGGTAGATATAGGCATATTTTTATCCCCTAAAAATTTTTCATCTGTTCGGATTTCCTAGCTGAAAGTCTAGTGATCCGAAAATTATAGGTAGTAAAACTTACCTTTTCGAAAATTTTAGCCAGAAAATAGGCCCCCGAAAATTCTAGGTGAACTTTTTAGGGTAAAAATTAGTTAAAAATGGGCAAGTATACCATTTTTTATATGTTCGAAAATCCTAGGAGAGGCATGCAAGCAAGAAATTTTACAACAAATGTTCCGAAAATTCTAGATCTCAAATCGTCTTCCGAACAGTTATTTTTCCGAAAATTGTCGTTGGGTGCCCCTGTTTATCGAGAAGAAAAACGTTTCGTTCATACGACAAGCTGATAAAATAATAATCGATCCATCCTAAATCGTTTGAAAACAAACAAGAGACGATTTCAACCGGCCACGGGCTTTAACATTTAAACCGCTGCTTTGAGAGTTTTTGAGCTAGAATCGATCGATAGTTTTGAAAGATATAGCACAACAAGTAAAAGCTATGCCGTTCTGAAGGTACAGTATTTCAAAGCGCTTGTAACCTAAATATTTCTTTGCAGCGCCCGATTTATGCAAATTTTGAAAACAACGCGAGTTTCGAATTACAATCTCGATTTTATGGTAATTTGTAATGCCGAAAATATAATTGACTAACCTGATTTAAACCAATGAAATTGTAAGTTCTGTTATAAATAAATTTCCCACGACGAGATTTCAATTCAACTTCTCTTATTTCCTCCACAACATAATTTTCCTTCTGTACAACTAGCTCATTACCTTCTCTTGTCGTCACCTCGCTGCCATCAAAACACTCTAACACAAAACTTGCTGATAATGCAAAATCCCGACGCACAGCATCGTACATGTACCGCGTCACAACATACACAATTAGATGAAAAAACACAACACGCAGTACAAAAACAAGTACATCAACCGTCACCCTGCTAAACAAAATTGAAATAATAAAAAGAATTGTTGCAGTTATCACAGTAGTTCCAAAAGAAGCCTCAGTCCCTTTTGTTTTTTTTGCTTTTGTTGACAATCGTCTCTTCCTTCATCGGAACAGATTTTTATCACAGGCAACTCGCTGTGTTCTGCAATGCAAAAATCAAAATCACTATTGTCACACTGATAACCAGCTACACAAATCTTGCGACTCTTAAACTTGTTCAACATTCCTCTGTTCAAACTCTTATCCATTTTACACGTACACTCCTGATATTCCGATTTCTTATTACGTCTATGGGGTCCATGAGTCTTTGATGTCATTGAATGTCTTGATAATTTCCTTTGTTTTTCTTTGAGTTCGCGGACCAGCCCATTCCGAAAACACTCAGTGTTATTTTTTAGTGTGGGCCTACCGCGAACAGTGTGTGCATTTGAAAGTTTAACCCGGGATAACATGATTGAACAATATAATAACACTTTCCTCGAAACGCCGCGGCCAAATGTTATCCAAACTGCTTCTCACTGCTGCTTCGAAAAATTTCGGATCAAACGATATCCAAATCGTCCCTCATTGGATTATCCACTCGACCTAACAAAATCGACCAATCACAAAATAAGGAAAAGAAAATGGACACAAAATAAAGAAAACAGCAAATTCAGATGACCTCTTAGGAAACATGCAATTAAAACTGTCTTTCTATGATTGGTGCATTTCGATCCTCTCGTCAAGAAAATGTCAGACGTCAATCATCTTAGCGGACCTCTTAGGAAACGAAAGTTTTCTTCAACGGGTCCAAAAGGTCATTGTTTTTGATTTGTGATTGGTGGATTTCGATCCGTTTTTTGAGTTTCTGTGTTTCAAGGTTCGTTGCTTGTGATCTTATTGTGACCAAAACCCCTCGTTAATATTCCAAATATTTTTGATAGATTTCATCCCTGGACTTCAGACTTCCAAATTTCGATGAGGCAAAAATACTGAAGATTCAGATTAACTTTTGAGATCGTAAAAGTGCGATTAAGTACCGTGTGCTAGCAGAGCTTTCTTACCCACATGCCTCTTACCTTGTACAAGACGCTCGCATGCCAGACATTCGCCTCGCTTCGCTTGTTTACTTGCCTTGTTTACAGTAGCACGTATTGCGTGCCTATTGCACATTTGCGTCAAAACAAGCCGTTTCCATTACTCTATTTGGGCCACGCCCAAATAACAAGGCAATTTTTGACTCCCAAGACTACGAAAGGAATGCGCTCCCGAATTTAAGACGCTGGCTGACTACGTCATCCCGCGTAATAACAGATGACCCTAGCCCTATTTATAACTTCTAACGTAAATTCAACCTGGTCTTTAACGTCGTTTTTTCTAAGACTATTCAAAAACGTATTATTTGCCTTATTATAACTTAATCCGGAAATATATTACATCTATCATGACTATAGGCTTGGTTACCAATGGTGGTATCGACCGTGAAAAATGGCAACGACCGTTTACAAAAGGGAAATAGGCAACAGGGAAATCAGACAACACGGTTAAGCTTATTTTGTGTAAACCATGAACAGCTAAAGGGTTGATAAAACGAGATCATGGTATCATTCGATATGGAATCTTTATTTACAAATGTCCTGATCGAAGGCGCTGTGCAGGTTGCGTTATGGAAACTAGAGGGTGACTCAAGCCTTGCTGATAGCAAAACGTTACACCTACACAGATTGCTGACCTTTTAAACTTTGTTTTAAGGACCAATAAGTTTCAATTTGATGGAGCAATTTATGAGCAATAAAATGGTGCAGCTGTAAGAAGCCCAAACTCTGCGGTCATAAACCTCTGCAAGGAGGACCTTTGAATCAGAATAAGCACTATTATCCGCGCAAATCACACCTAAGATCTCGAAACGTTATGGCGACAACCGTCTTGAACGAAGTAATGTCGATTATTTTCTACAGCATCCTAATGCTCAACAACCAACCGTCCTTTTCACAAAGGAAACTGAGAATGATAACAGTTCCTTTTCTTGACACATTAGTGCACAAGAGATTTAACAGGACGCCTCACTACAACTGTTTACCCGCAACCGCCATCTTCCATACACCAAACAATGCTTCGAACTTCTTCGTCGGCTGCCTACAACAACAAGGCATACACTTCGATAACATGATAGGGAAATACGACTTTCACGAAAACAGACGTCAGCTGTTTTTGAAATAAGACTGGGTACATCCTCTTTCGGAGAAGGTTAAGTTTACTGACCAAGACCCCAACTGATACTCTCGTAGCGTAAAAGAGGCTATCCACTAAGACTTCACCCTAATGACGTCACTAGAGGCAGTGGAATTAAGATTCCCAGGAGTGTGGATACCCTCAATGAGGCAACACAGCAAGAGATCAGTATCGATCAAAATCCACCAATCATGCGTGAGGTTTGCGATGCACTAATAACGGTCCCGCACAGATGAAAACCAGCAGTAAGCAGCTGAAACGTCGCGATCAATAACCCTAACCCTATCGTGATGCAAACAATATGCGAGCCTTATCAAAATCTATTGTTTTTCATGAGAGATTAAAGCGGTTGATGGCAAAATTTCTTTCACCCTTCTGTTACAATGTTAATGGCTCTTGAAAGGGCAATAAGAGAATATGAGTTTTAAACAGGAAAAGTCAGCTCTTGACAAGCACGTAATTGAAGGTCAACCTGGTGTTAAACCGTTAGAATATTTTCACAAAGTTATCAACAATACTTCAGACGTTTATCAAAAATCACAGAAACACAAAAATTCAAATGATTGTGGTAACCGAAGTAGAAAAGAAGGTTGATGAGAAAAGATAATACTTTTTTATTAAAGAGAAAGCTTATTTAATTCTAATACACACAAAAATCTTGAAAAGACAGACCCAAACCAATTACCGTTTAAAATGATTCAAAAATTACTTTCAGAACTTGTAATTCATAGCAGAAATGGATTGGGTTGGTATTTTAAGGAAATTATCGCATTAGAAATACATACAGTAGAATATAAACTGTTAAAAGGATTTAGTTACTTTCCCCTTTTGATTTTTTAATGAGAAAGAAGGCAACAATCGATCTTACGAATAAAGATAATAAATAACATTATTTACCTTCTTAGATTGAATGAAAAAGATCGTCATAACTCCATTGAGTTATTTTTATATGTTGAAAACGGTAATTCACATTATTGTTTGGTAAATAATTTTAGTAGGCTTGTAACTACTCATTGACAAGTATCTTCTCCGCGAAACTTTTTGCAACCAAGTATGTCCTGATAAACACAAAAAATACTGTGGTGACATAGACACAGTAACAGTAAAAATGCCTACGAAAACTTACATAAATTTTAGAAATTATTATCATAAAAAATTACCAGTTCCATTTGAAACATATGCTGATTTTGAATGTTTCACGAATTAAGCAATAAATACTTGTGAACCTGTTTTTAAAGATAGTTTTACATTGGAATATAAGAAACTGACCACGCAATTGACCCACGCAGGTTTTGTTTTCATATTAAACCACAAGATGGTATTAACTTTAGTCCCAGTCCATGAATTAATACACTAAGCAATCAGAGATATATATCACAAATGTTTGTAAATCGTCTCCAAGATTTATGTACAAAAGTAAATACCTATAAGTAAAGAAACACAAGAAGATATAAATGTTTATTTTGAAATTCGATTTATAGATAGTTTTAAATTTATGGAACAAGTCCCAGCAATCTCCTTGCAAATTTAAAACCAGAAAACTTTAATAACCTCGCAAAGTGTCATTCAGATAATTAAATGACATTACTTGCCAGAAAAGGTGTCTCTCCGAATGACTATGTTCAAAATCCTAAATCGTTTTGTAAGGAATTACCTTCAAAATCAGCATTTTATTTAAAACTCGATAATGAAGACACTAGTGATGAAGATTATGAACATGCTCAAAATGTTTGGGCCTTATTTAAACATAAAACAATTAAAGATTATAATGATTTATATCTGCAATCAGATGTTTTAATTTATTAGTTGCTGATGTATTTGAGAATCTTAGAAAAGCTTGTACCACCCATTTTAATTTGGATCCACTATATTACTACACATCTAGTGGATTGGCATGGGATGCATGTCTTAAACAAACAGGTCAATCACTGGAATTATCATTTAATTGTGTTTTAATGATGGTAGAAAATTGAATGTGAGGAGGAATAACACCTATATCAAAGCCCGGCGTAGTCATTCGATAAAAATTGATATCGGAAAATCATTCGATAAATCGATAAAAATCGATTAATTGATTTTAAACGATATCGACTTTGTCGGCCAATCGATAAAAATCGATACTCACACGCCGACGCAGTGCTAATTTTATCGATTTTATCGGATGCAAACGAAGTATTTGAAAGTCGATGAAGCATAATGTTACAGTTTTGTTCATGTTCAAGTAGTATTACATGTAAAAACACACGTATGGGATGACAATAAATATTATTATCGTTGGTTTTTGCTCTCTATCACAAGCTATTGCTTTTTATGTAACATTTAGATTACGAGCCCGAGGGCGTCTAGATTATTTGTTCAACATATCTTTACTCAAAAAATCACGAAAATCTTTCCCTTCAAGACTGGGTGAAAGAGCAACGAGCGTGCGATTGTGTTACATCAGCAAATAAACAAACAGTGGAATAATCAACCAGGGATCTATAGCGGATTTCAAATAGAACAAACGCTGAATATTACTTAAATTTTGTTGAAAAGATGAACGAACAGGGGAGTTGTTATAAGTGTCTCTGCGAGCTCTTTCATATCTTTTGGTGTTTCCGTGTCGAAAATTGGTACGATAATTCAGTTTCGATAAATTCGATATTTATCGATAAAATCGATAACCCTAATTCAAACATCGATAATTATCGATTACTCACACCGAACTCTTTTAACGAATATTATTAATCGATTTTTATCGATTGTTAACGAATGTTATCGATTATCGATATTATCGAATGACTACGCCGGGATCAAAGAGATACTCAAAAGCAAACAATAAATATATGAAAGAAAGCGAAGCATACAATCCAGAGCAACCCTCCAAGTTAAATTTTTCCTTTGGTGGCCATCTGGCGACCAACTCTTTAGGTTTAGTCACCAAAGGATGTTTTTAGACGCCAAAATACATTAATCAATAATTAAAGTTTTAATAATTGGTTAGTAATTAATTTGGGCTTAAGAATGGTATTGTTCAGCCACAACAATGTTTCTAAACGGCATTTACCGTATTCACAAGTGTATGCGATAACTTATAATCCATGTTGAGTAACAATCATGTCGTTTCTTCAACTATCAGTTTTCTCTGGTCGCCAACTTGGCGACTATTTTTCGAATCAAGTCGCCAGGACCAAAATTTTAGTCGCCGTGGCGCCTAAAGTGGTCGCAGCTTAGGTTGCAGAGGGAGAATCAGGATATATAGCATATTTGTAGCAGATAATCTTTGTGGATGGGCAATGTCACAAAAATTACCAACTCATGGATATAAATGGATGAAAGAAGATCTATTAACCAAAAAGAATGTAAGTAAACTACTTAATCAAAGAGGTACTAATATCGGATACATTTTTTAAGTCGATCTTGAATATCCAGAATCAAAACACGATTCACATAATGATTATCCTTTAGCTCCAGAAAAGATGAAAGTAGACAATGTAGAAAAATTAATCTCACATTATTTACGACTTGAAAAGAGCTATGTGAATTACGTTATAAAAAATCTTAGAAAATATTTACAAATAGGTCTCAAGACAAAAAAAAGAACATAGAGGAATAAAATTTTATCAATCTAAATGGATGGAACCTTATATTAAGAAAAATACAGAACTGCGAAAAGAATCAAAAAATGCATTTGAGAAATGATTGTCCAAGTTAATGAATAACAGTTTTTTGGAAAAACGATCGAAAATATACGTAAAAGAGTTAATGTAAAACTGGTAAATGATAAAGAGGAAGTTTTAAAATTAGCAGCAAAAACTCATTTTGACTCTGTTAAAATATTTAGTCAAAAACTAGTAGCTTTTCACATGAAGAAAACAGTTTTATTTCAACAAACCAATATACGTTGCACTAAGTATTTTAGATTTATTGACTATAACTTATCTACGACTTATCACTATAATTATATAAAAGCCGATGAATACAACGAATCAGCAAAATAATTATTTACTTATGCTGAGATAGTTTAATATATGAAATACAAACAGAAGACTTTCACAAAGATATTTCTAAAGGTGTCCAAAAAAACGTTTGATACTTCCGATAATCGAGAAAATCATGAATCTGGAATACCAACTGGATTAAACAAAAAAGTAATAGGAATGTTTAGGGATTAATCTTGTGGAAAATAAATAACAGGATTTGTCGGTTTGAGATCGAAACTGTATTCTTATAAATTAAAATAGTTTAAAAAAGTTTAAAGAAAAGTGTGATTAAAAAAGAATTAACTTTCGAAGTTTATAATCAATGTTTTTTAATTATTTCGTAGAAAAACAAATAAGAAAAATGAATATTATAAGAAGTAATAATCATGAAATTTATTCCCACAAAGTAAACGAAGTAGCATTATCTTCAAATGATGATAAGAGTTGTTAGTGAGGATAAAATTCACACTTATGCATTAAATCATTATTTTTGAAAAATATAAATGTATAGTGAAGAATAAAGAGCTAGATTAAGAAAAAAGATCATATAAACTTTACGAAAAGCCATTTGAATTTCATGAATTAATGAGACATTTTTATAACTGTCTAACAAAAGATTATGATTTAGCTCTTATTAACCGAGCGGGAGGTCTGTATAGGAGAATCTTGACCGAGGTCGCCAGTACAGACCGAACGCAGTGAGGTCTGTACCAGCGACCGAGGTCAAGATTCTCCCATACAGACCGACCTAGCTTGGTTAATAAGATGTTTATTATATGGCCAAACAAGAAAGCAAAGGAACAAAAACGTAAACAATTTTATTTGCTTCCCTGCGCGGGCTCAAGCATTTAAGCTGGCTTTCTTCTGTCACTGGTTTCCAGTCCAAACGGGACAAAAATAACTGTTCAACCAGCTTTGTACAAACTGCGTCAATGAATGAAGACAAAACTTTTCATACAGGCTCAATGAAAAAAGCTTGTGGTTGAAACAACAACTTATGAAAAGCGGCCAAAAGTGCAACTACAGTGTAAGTAATGCCGGTGTGTCTCTCGATCGCTCAGCGATCAGTTCTCATTCAGCCTTGCGATCTTCGACTGATCACCACAGAAAACGTTGATGTTAAATGTGCAGCCTTCAAGCTTGTCAATGTGCGCTCCGACAAAAATTGCCTGAGGCTAGATTTGTTGGACTGTGAAGACATTTTGCTGTGTTGTAGTGGAGATACTGACTTGGTTTTCTTCGGACTGAGCGGATGTACCTGGCTCACGATTCATGATAGCAGAAATTTCTCGCTGTCGCTTCAGAGATGCTGAACGGTAGCTGTCGAGGCTTTTCAAATTTTTTGACCGCTTAGCTGTTCAATGAAGTTTGGCTGAACGTCTGCTTCAAGAAGTCGTCCAACACTGGTCTTTCCAACGAAGAGATTAGAAACCTTCTTCTTGTTTGTGGCATCGAGTTTGGCTGCAGCAAACGCGTCTTTGTAATCGGCTCGTACTCAGTGCCATTTTGTTTACGAACGGAGATGAAAAATTTGGACAAAAAGAAGGTCGAGCTCATTGGCAGGTATGTTTTCAATTGCTCTATACTCTCCCAGTGACTCACAAAATTTCTTTCATGCGTTTAAATCGCTCTTAGTCTTGTATTGAGTGTTTTTTGATTTCTACTCCTGCAAAAATTTCTCAATTTCGACTTCATCTTTGCTCTTAACTTCCTCGGGAAGACTCAAATTTGCCAGCGTTTGCTCGTTTTCTTTACCTGCTTCCTCGTGAAGGTCCACTGATTCTTCCATTTAGTATTATCAACAGGAACAAGCCAATTTTTTCACATTCTTTGTTTGTAACTTTTTGAGGACAAGATCGGTCTAAATGCCGTTCTAGATGGGAAAATCTAGACCGCGGTCAAGATCGATTTTAGCCAATCAAATTCTTGGATTTGTTTGTTTCCAGTCCTTTTGAGACACGGCCATATAATAAATGTAAATTAACAAATTAGGACTTTTAGATAATTTTAGATATTTTGGCGAATATGTAGATCACTTTGATAAAAGGTATATTTGATATAATTTCAATACAATTATGCTATTAAAATATAATACAAGTTAACGCACACCATTAATAAACAAAAAATAAAGTATTCAGTCAAATGACCAAATAATGGACTTTGCTTTAGTACTTCCACAATTAAAAGTATAACAATTATCTCTCCCTTTTCCCTGGTGGCATTCAAATAAAAAGAATAGGTAATTGACAAAATAGACTTATTTGGGTTTTGCCAAAACAAACTTGTGTACCATAAACTTCTTTTTTTTCTCGAAGAAACATATTTCAGAATGATGAGAAAAAGATTGGTCGAACAGGCATCATATGACCTGCAATTGGATGACTCATCTCGTAGGGAAAGTCCCGAGTATGACATCATTAACTTTCTCTTTTTCTCGGAAACATGCTCTGTGATGTGTAACAGATGGGTCGGTAATTAAGAGACGTCACGAACGCAATCCAAATTTCAATTAAGTGAGAACCACATAGTAGATTTTTGAAACCAAATAAAAGTACTATTAAAAATAAGAGTATAAGACGAATATTTTTTCTTTTACTATTTACACCATAAAGTATACTTGGAATAACCGTGCTTCCTATTTGTTATACTTTGGGGAGGGGTTTTGAAATAATTCCGAAGGTACAGGTTTTCAAAGCCTGAAGAAACAGTGTCCCTTTTGTCGGCGCTGAACTCCTATTAAAATAATTCTTTAATTTAGCTTCTATATGATTGTCTGATAAACAAAAGTCTGCTCAAGATTTTGCTATCGAGACCTTCTCGCCTTGCAGTATCAAATATGATGAACTTAGCTAAGCGTGTGCTTGAACATTTCGCGTAGTACAATTTTTAGAAAGGGTTGTTTATCGCCTTCTGGTCGAGAGAGGCAAGATCTGCATTCGACGAGGGTGCGAACCGCCAAAGTGGTCAAGGGACATGCCGTCAGAAAATTTTGAAATCTAGAGGCACGGAAACGCTCTTTTCATCATTTTTTCATAAGGCATTTCTTCATTAAAATAAATTTCGTTCAAATGGGGATTATTTTCCCAACTAGACGACATTTTATTGATTTTGGGTTAAAAACTAAACGAGGTTTCGCCTCTTGCTTATTAACCACGGCTCTGGTCGTCAGTTCCGTTTCCAGCTTTACATTTAAGGCGAACGGTGTATCACCAACAAATATACTTAATTAATAATTCAGTATTTGAAAAACGCGTTCATATTTTTAAGAAATAAAGCTTTCTGCGATCCCCTTTTTATTTTATTCAAATTTCAATGTTGACCATACTCGAGAATGAAGGTGCTTAATTTAGAGTAGTAAATATTCGACTTGGTTGTTTATATTGTATTTTATTTTCTTCCGCTCAGGAGCAGAACTGAGCAGTTCTTCAGAAGAATTATCTAACTTCCTGAACGATGGCTGGTAAAATGGATCGGATTGTGTGTTTGTTGGTCAACCTCAAACGTCAATTCAGTTACAACAGGCAAACGCGTTGTATAATCACCGATCACTTCCTTTTTAAACTTCCTTCCCTGGTCACAGCTCCCACTAGAATATTTTGAGTCCAACCGTGACAGTGTTCTCGGAGAATTTACGTTCGTACAAGATATATATTACTAAAATACCAACCTCTGCAAATTCCTTGTGAATCGCGTGACTTGCCAAGGGAAATGAATAATAGTCTACGAAGGAAAAAAAATAATGAACAGCTATACATATCTTTCAAATGAAAAACGTTGAATTTCCCTTTACAACCAACCTAATCACAGCTCAGTTAACGACAGTTGACTCTTTAAACTCAAAGGAAGATGAATTGAGGTTTATCCCTTTCTTAATTGCCTCTTGGTATAGAGACGAGAAGTGTAACGTCACGTTACCATGGTAGCAAAATTTTGAATGACAACAATAAAGAGCTTATTAAATAAGCAATGACGATGGCGACGGCAAGGAGAATTACAAAAAAGCAATAGGTTTAGATTAACAAAAACAAACATCAACTTTGCACGTTCATCACGCTTTTTATGTACATTTCCTTGCCGTCGTTGCACGATTGCGACATCAAATTTCCTAATTTCACGCGCCCGCTTTATGGAGTAGGTGAACACAACTTGAAATTTTTTTTCCTTTTCGTAAACTTAGATACCGTCATTTCGGATTCAAACGCGGAAATGTCGCCAATATTTGACAAATTAAATGAAATTGAATAAAATCGATGAAGTTTGAAACGGTGCGAATTCACTTTTTAAGTGACGTTTTGGGTTTGTTGTCATCCAGAAATTTTGCTACTATGGCAACCTGACGTAACAACTTCTTCTATTAGGTCAGCAACAATCTCATACCAAGAGCCCGCGGGCTTTCCGGTCAGCGAAAGGATGTTGAGTGGGTAGTTAGGTGATTACTTAGTAGAAACACAATAAACTGATCCTTACAGCAGGATTACTGAGACAGAAAAAAACAAACAAACAAACAAATCGGTCAGTATAAGAAGCAGACTGCAGACTGCATTGCGGGTACAAAATGCAGACTGTCAACATCGTACCCTGAGTCATCGGGCTTTTAACTGACCAAAGAGTCCGGGGACCCTGGGTACGAGGTTGGCAGACTGCAGACTGCAGATCGACACAGCAAAACCTACTCTCCTTTTTCGTTTCCGTGTATTCCAGTTTCTCTGTATTGGCAGAGAAAGGTAAAATGATCGCGGGTTTATTCGTTCGACGGCAAAAAAAAACAAATGTCACGCAATCAACCTCTCATGTTCATATGGTTGGTCTACACGACTTTATACTTCCTAAGCTTTGTCCTTGGGCACAAGTCTCATAATAGGACCCTGATGCTTACAGAATATTAAAATAAAACTAATGATGAAGTAGCTACTAACTACTAATGATGAAGTTTAGCTGAAAAACCGAAACGTTGGACTTGCGGAAGATGGCTGTCAGTAGGATGTCTGAAATGTGTGCAATTCCACAATTGGTTTCGGTATTGCCGACATGAAGAACAAAGTTATGTGGCCAGGGTCATTTAGTTGGTCACCGCTACAAAGTGAATAGTCTCCTTCGCAGTCGTTTTTAGGGTCGTCACGCAACGCTCCTCCCCACAATAAGACAAAAACAGGGTGGAGTGTTGCGTGACGACCCTAAAAACGGCTGCGAAGGAGACTATCACGTGAGGTAAAATAGCACTTCGTGTAGTCATTTGCTCTCGAATTGTGAGATTATTTAACGGTGCTTAAGGTGGGTGATATAGGTCCGTTTCAAACGTTTTGCTACCGCCTTCCTAAGCTAGCTAGACTGCCCGGGCTCGACTGTAGCATGACTGCAGAACGACTTGGTTTCAGACGTCGAATTTGATTCATTCGAATAAAATACCAACTGCCGAAAACATAAAAACTAGTCAGTAGCTAACTTATAAAATGTAACTTTAATATATACCTGTTGTGGTTCAATTTTATCCTTGGTTTATATTTTATTTCCCTTTGTTTTTGGGTATGGTAACGTATGATAATGAGTGACCTGGCCTAATTTAGCCTGTTCCAGGCTCTCAGATAGTCGGGGAGACTCTCCAGTTGCCTCCCGTTTTATTTTCGTGTTCGCACTTTCCCAATTCAGCGGTCCCAACTATCTCGAAGCAACGTAATCCGTAGTCCGTATTTTATACACAGTCCACAGTCTACGTTTTATACCTAATTCGTGTTTTATACCCAGTCCATGTTTTATACTCAGTCCATTTTTTCCAGTTCGCGTTTTATACCTAGTCCGTATTTTATACCCAGTCCGCAGTCCATGATTTATATACTGACCGTTGATCAAATTACATCAACAAAAGTGACGTAAGTGCTTCCAGAAATAGCTCCCAAAATGCAGCCAACCAGGAAAATTTGAAAACTAATAAAGCATATGAGGGGTCACATTAAATCTAATATACAGTTATTATATTTCTCTGAACGAAATAACAAAAAGCTCACAAAAAGATCTCATAACTAAACAAATGCTGTAGACTAATGGCATATTGCGACCTATCGCGCAAATTAACATATATCAAATGATCAAATGCGCATTAGACGTACAAACTATTAAAACTAACTAAAAATATATGAAAATATCGAATTAAAACATGGATATACAAAGTATCTGTAAATGACCTCTTACGTACTTATTTATACTAAACCTATTACTAAAAATTATTACAACTAAAAGAAATTGTATATGTTTCATTAAAATTAGTAAAAACGAGAGTAACCTCCCAATCCCTTTAATACCCCCCCCTTTACGCCTGCTAAGCAGGCTAGACAAATTCTCGCTTTCCGTGCTCATCAGTAAGTACACAATTCGATATCTTAAAAACCGGAGAAGAAGTTGTTTATGCTGCTTTTAAGTATTGTTTGGTAGCCAATACCGCAGCGCGCTGGCAGCACTGTAAGCAGTTCCCCAGATAAATGTAACCCCAAATTACTGAAGAATTTCACTAGTTCTAATGAAATGTCGCCATCGCCCAAATACACCGTACTTTTAAAGTTTAGCGTTAGGAGGAAGCAAACCGGTTTTGTGCTGGCTGCAGCGTCTAAGAGTCAGGAAAATCATGGTCCCATGTTTTCTTTTTGATGAGGAATTTAAGCTCCAACCCCCTTCTGAGATATTTTTGTTCGCTCAGAGATTTGATGTTTTCTGTGATCTGGCGGCAATATAGTTCCCAGTCTCTTAACGGCCACCTCCCTACAATGGACTCCTGGCCCTAGTTGTTCAAAAGCTGGATGGAGCTATCCACGGGATAAATCACTATCCAGTGGATAAATATTAGGAAAACCTATTGCGCTCTCCAGTGGATAGAGACTTATCCGGTGGATAGTGCTATCCACCTTTTGAACAACTGGGACCTGGAGGGGGTCCCCGCTTTAACCTCGTTCCCAAGGCTTTTCCCTGAGAAAATGGAAGAGGCGGGAAATTCTTTGCTTCAGTCCTTTTATTTGACTCTCTATATAGGCAGAGTTAGGAAATAGCTATACTCTTTGCCAGACGTTTTCTTTTACTCAATGATCACTCTTACCCTTAACGCTTCTAAAAACCTTCTTTTCAGCTGATAGAAAAAGAAGTTGAATTTAGAGTCGGTACGTATAAACGTCGAGCTTTCTTTTAATGGCCTGTACAGGAAGACTCCGCCGGAAAGGGGTATCCTTTTCAGGTTTTAGGTATAAGAAAGAGTAGGGGTCTCTCTAGTTGAAGTAAATGAAAGGGTAGGAAAATCTGTCTATATTTTCGATCTGTAAAATGGCCCAAACAAATGCTAACATATGCATTTTATGGCTGTGAAAAATTCCAGAACACGTTCTAGTTTTCTTTCTGCTTTTACATCAGTTATTTTTCGCTTTGCTCGGTTTCCTATGTTCTTTTTAAGGGAATATATTACATAATCCCTCATTATTATTCACTGCCTGAAAAGTTGGTGGCTGCTTTGATTGTGCGGGACTGAAACAATAACTGATAACAATGACAAAACAATGCAATATGTATTCCCCTACCCATATTCCCCTCAACATGTTTAACCATCCAAGTTAAACAACGCAACAGGGGCACCCAACGAGAATATAGTTCAAAACCACTTAATAGCATTGTTAAACGTATTTTAGTATTTAGACGGTGCATATATATTAGCATATTTTTATCCCCTACAAAATTTTCATCTGTTCGGATTTCCTAGCTGAAAGTCTAGTGATCCGAAAATTATAGGGATCAAAAACTTACCTTTTCGAAAATTTCAGCCAGAAAAAAAGGCTCCCGAAAATTCTAGGTGACCTTTTTTTTTAAGTCAGGGTAAAAATCCGTTAAAAATGGGCAATTATACCATTTTTTAGATGTTCGAAAATCCTAGGAGAGACTGGCAAGCAAGAAATTTTACAACAAATGTTCCGAAAATTCTCGATCTCAAATCGTCCTCCGAACAGATATTTGTCTAGTTTATTTTATGCCATCGTATGCTAATTTAGTACACCCACAAATTATGGGTGTTTGGTGGTTATGTGACCGGCCGATACCAGGGACTTTTCCCGCCCCACCTCCAAAGGCCAGGGAAAAGCGCCCTGGGGACGAGGTTGAGCGAACACTTCACTTAAAAGAGAATTCGCACTGCTTCAAACTTTATCGTGCTTATTACATCTCGTACAATTCGCAAAATATTGGCCAATTTTTCTGTGGCTGAATTCTAAATGACTATATCGAAGTTCAGGAAAAGAAGAAAAAAGTCGTTGTCTTGTCTTCAAGTGCTCCACAAACGTAAAATGAGGCACTTTCACGTCGTAGTCGTGTATTGACGGTAGAGACGTGCAAAGTTGTTGTTTTGCTAATTAAACCTATTGCTTTTTTGCCATTGCCGTTGTCGTTGCCGTCGCTGTGGTCGTTGCTAAAGCTCCCTTGATGAAACGCAAAACCATCCATCCATCGGAAGAGTTCGAATACATTAAAACCACTTATTTTTCACTTTGCTCGGTTTCCTTTGTTCTTTTTAGGAGAATATATATAACATAACCCTTGATTATAAATCACTGTCTGAAAAGCTGGTGGCGGCTTTGATTGTAACAGGGGAGTGTAGGGTTGAAACAATGGCTGAAATAAGTAGCCAAAAAAATGCAATATATATTTTTCTCGTCATATTCCCCGGCTCATATTCCCTCCCCCTAAAAGAAACACTAGGGACTTTAAGCAGCGATTACGGAAGAGCCTAGGACGGTGACCAAAAGTGCTTTTTTCCCGCCACGCGCCAATGCCCCAAGTTCAAGGAACCACGACGGTGACAGCGGTCAAAACGTCGCTTTTTAATAAAAAGTGAAGTCGCATTATTTCAAACTTATTCGCGATTATTACAGGTCGCTTATTTTGTCAAAGGTAGGCAAACTCATCAGGAAAAAAGTTTGTCTTTGTTTTTTTTTACGTCCTCAATAAAACGTAAAATTAGGCATTTTCACGTCGTCGTCGTGCAGTGATGGCAAACAAATATTGATAAAACAATAAGATGCACGTGAAAATTGTTGTTTTGCTAATCAAACTTATTGATTGGCCGTACTACGCTTTCCCGAAAACGTGGAAGATCGATGGCAGGACGTAGTGTCTAGTACATTAACTATTTAGATGCATTGTACGTGTTTAGAACGCTATTGTATATTTGAAACAGGATCGCAAGATATACCCATTTTATCTTTTTTTGGTCACCCTTGGAAGTTCTGAAGGCTCATTTTTCGATCATAAGCCCCAAATTCCGGTGTCAAGCACGACACCCATGTGAAAAATATAGCCAAATATGCAAAATACAGTTGACGGGAAAGAGGATTTCATAAGGGATATCATCTCACCAAGTGCTGTGAATAGGACTGATAAAACTCAAGCAATCCCTGAATTTGCCCATGCATCGCCCTTTTTTTAAGATTTTTTTTTAACATTTCCTTGCCTTGTGGGGTCACTACACGGCTTCAACCTCACGAGAGTTCGCCAACATTTGACAGAGTAAGCGAATTGGAATAATCCCGATAAAGAATTTAAAAAACGCGAATACACCTTTAAACAACGCTTTCAACGCGATAGCTGTCGTGGTATCTCAAACTCCCTGACTTGAGGCATTGATGGGTGACGAAAAAAAATTACTTCCGGTCACCGCACTGGAACCTTCCGTAGTCTCTGCTTAAAGTCTCTAATATCTAACCTTCCCAGTGAAACAACACAAGTCAGTCAGAATTTGAACTTACCACTGACAGGTTTTGGACCTTAACTGCTTCTTCAGAATTTTTTATAGCGCAATGTCTTTCAAACGAGAAACCCGTATCACCAGCCGCGTTATTTGTAAACAAATTTGACACAACAAATCCATCGTTTAACTGCGAACATGCTGGTTTGCAATGTGACTCGTCGGACGACTAACATAAAAATCTGTCGGGGTGGAAGGTCCAAAAGAGCCTCCAAAACTTCTCTGCCTTAACGTCGTTAAGAATACTCTTTCCTCTAAGTCACTCATTTCTTTCTGATAAAACCACTGTTTGACTACTCCGCATGAATTGACCAATTTCCAAATTTTAGAATTCAGCCTCCAACAATTCGAGGCTCTTGGGAATCATCGTCTGTAAAGAATTAATGCTTTGTTAAAAGTGTTTACATTAGGAAACCTCACACGTGAAAAATAAGCATGTTATTTTCTTGTCCCTCAAGGGTATGTGATATATTCACACACCTCCTCGTTGGTGTATACTTGGTGTAGTTGTCTACAAAACAGATACTAGTGGACTCTTTGTTTTATTCAGACACAAAACAATTGCGAAGTTGAATTCTTAAAGTCCTTTGCTATACATTTGCACTTAGTTGTCTTTCTTTTTACTTCATGGCTTAACCTCTTGTACGTTTCTAAAAGCAAAAAAAGGTTTTGTCGAAATATAAGAGTCCACGGTTTTTTGTTTTAATTCCTTACAGTTTTACAAGATTGGTCTATTTTTTTCCTTTTTCCCCCCTTTGTGTTAAGAAAAATTTACTCTTCGGTCTCTCTGAAAACTAAACCTGAGTATAACTGCTTTGAGTTAGCCTGCGTGGCAGGCGTTCGAAAGGGAAAGGGAAGGGAATTAGGGCGCGAGACCACGCGCGCCCAAATTTCCCCTTCCCCTTCCCCTATTAACGCCTGCCACATAGGCTAGCTTTGAGTGTACATACCTAATTCAGTATCGAACCTTACCCATGGGGTTGTTTCTGAATTTCACAATTAGGTCTGTTAGGCTCTTACAATGTCCTTGAAAACCAAGGGCCGGTTATTTAAGCCAGTTTAACTAGTGTTAAACAAAACCGCGTTCTAATTCATTTTTTAGCATTAGTTTTTGTTTTATCTAAACACCATTTATCGTGAACAGTTTCATTAAAGCATAAAGCGTAGACTAGAAAAGCATTTATCTTCTTAAATCAACCCACTAAGAAAGAGATCTGGAGGTCTAATGATTTTTTAAACAGCGGCCCAAGTTAGACTTTGTTTAAATAACCGACCCCAAATCTTTGTCTAGGCATTCCTCTCTGTATATCGATTGCCGACACAAAGATCTAAGTAGAAGTGAAGGGAGGGGGGTGACTGAGTTTATAACAAACAGTAAAACATTAATTATCACCAGAATTTCTGGCAGGGTTGGCCAGGGGGGGTTGTGGTATACTAGGGTACCCGAAAAAAATTCGCCAAAATACCCAAAAATACCCAAAATTCATCCACATATACCCAAAATTATACCCAGGTATACTTTATACCTGAAATTCAAAGAAAGCGATGTACCGAATACTCGTATTTAAGCTGCAATATACGGTATACCCGATTTAAAAAGCCCCTGTATACCGTATAACCCAAAACCCTGGCCGACCCTGTTCTGGGGAACTAAGCTCCACCGAGCTGACAAAACTGGAAAAACTAAACTAAGTACTTGTATTTATACGCAAGTAAATGAACTATGTGACAGAAAAATGGGACACAGTGAGCGGCAAACTTACGACCAACTTGCAGAAAAAAGGTGTCAACAAGAGAAATCAGAAAAAAATGATAGTAAAAATAAACGCGCGTGAATAAGCCTATGAAATAGCAATCTTACGCATAATTAAAAGATGAATAAATGTAAAAAATGGTTAAACCTAATAATTGAACAACGAATTTGACATCGCAACTAAAAATGAGACCTTTCTAGACAGTAATCGTAAACCGAAGTGCCATAACAACAAAAGCTACAACTGTGTAACTAAGAAAAGAGTAAAAAAACTGCATTAAAATTTTCTATAGACACGGCCAAAGTGATTGTCACATATGGACGATAACAATGAAAATAAAAATTGACCGCTATTCCTGATGTCCTTCAGGTGACTATTGAACTAGTTGCAAGTGCACAAGCGCTTGCTGTGCAAACTACTAGTCGTAAAATAAGCTGCGAAAAGTAAGCTGTAATTTTTAAATTAACCTACGAAAAGCTTTAACTTATTTATAAACAGATATAATTTTCTCTTCAGGATACAGAGTTCCTATCCTTGCGAGGAACGCTGACCACCTCCTAATCATGTTCACAAATTAAAAAATTGACTTCAACTTCAGATAGTTAGAAACTGCTTCACTGCATTCTTCATCGTACCTATATACAGCAAAAACAACAAACAGCAACGTTAGCAAGCCATCAGAAGTGTAGGGTGATAAATTCCGCCAGCGAAGTACAATATTTTGACGACTGACTTCTAAGTTCAGACTAACAGTAAACTAACGTCAGATTATCTGTTAGAGCAAAGGGTCACATTTAAACCGGTAACGTCGTCCTACGATTAGTCCCATTAATTGTGAGATTTATCGATACGTAAATAGTTTCCTGCCTTTCGGCTGGTGAAAATGATCTCTGTTGCATCTCATAATCGACCACCCATCAAAAATACCAAAATCACTGATTTTTTCCACTCAGAGCACCATTAATGCCTGGAACCTCTACTAAGCGACCACCTTCCGCAAGAAACCAGCCAATCTTGGCATACAGGGTGGTCGGTCAAGGTAAGTTCTACTGTACGTTAAAATGATGCGAAATCAAACTGGGCCACGGACACTTTGAAATGTAAAGAAATCAGAAGACTTGAAAGAAATGTTCTCATGTTTGACTGCCTAAAGAACTACCAAAGTTGGGTGAACTCGACCTATGATTGCCAGATTGACGTTAAGTGGCACCAGTTGAGTTCGTTGTCCTATAAATTGGCACAATAATTGCTTGTTTTAAAAAATGACGTTTTCTAACGAAGGAAATATGATTTTAGGTTTAAAGAAATCCAAAAATACCTTGTTATTTATTTGGTTCCCTCAAACTCAACCGTTACGTCGTCACCAATGAGAACAAACGGCGCCCAGTACTTTACTGCATTAAACCGGACAGATTCTATCATGGATTTCATGGCTTTATTCAGAGCCTCACTGGCACTTCTTCCATTGACTAGCTGTTGGTAGAAAACTTTCATGAACTCCATAGTAGCCTCGTCGTCAATCGCCCACAAGGACACCAGAACAGCACGAGCACCAGCACCCAAAAACGCTCGTGCGATGCCAACCACGCCCTCAGCATTGATCTCTCCCCGGGCACTATGACAGCAACTAAGTACCACAAGTCTTGCCCTAATCTGCGCCTTTAAAACATCTTTCATAGTTAAGAGATAGTCCTTCTCGACTGGAACCAGGGATGATGACCTTGTTGTGGTTGGTGCCAAGGCTATTTCTCCTGTTTCCATTTTACCGTGAGCGGCAATGTGTACCAAGGCAACCGAGGAGATTCGTCTTAATACTTCATCCTTTGTTGCCTGCTTTCCAACGAGAGGCGTTGTTTGAAGTATTTCACCAATCATCTGCACTTCCTTTTCGGCCCACTTCAACTGCGGTAGCCTTTCCCCTTTATAACGTACTTCCTGTACCCACGGATCGCCGACAAGAAGGGCGCCACTCTTGCTGTGCCAGTCTGCCGGACAATTTTTGACTAGTCGAAGACTAGAAAGAGAGGGGAGCAGTCGGATTCTAAGGGTTTCACAGAGGTACTTCGAATTCAGGTCCATGAAGGCAGCATAAGGTGCCAAGAACAAAGGACCTTGAGGGACGAACACAACTTCATCGCCCTGCAGTAAGTCTTTAACAGGGTCTATAACAACATTATAAAATGTTCTCAATGGGTTTGTCTCTAAGAGCGAGGAATAAGGTCTTGGTCTCCTGGATCTTTGATCTGATACTTCTTCATCTCTTGAATTTCTTAAGGAGCGGTCTTCACAATTAACATTAACTCTCACACCAAGTTTCTCGTGTGTAATCTCCAATAGAGACTGGAAGTAGGTCGAGATGGGATTATCTATCTGCCTTCTTTCAGATTTGATTTCTTTTCCAGTTTTGTTGACCCAAAAAACTATTTCTCCCTCGTTAAGCCCTATGAAAGCTGTATTTGATGGTAGGTAATTAACGATGTTCGGTGTAGTTGCAGTCAGTCTTTCCATTTCTGGACGTGACCCTTTAAATCCATACTTCAATTTCAGAAGATCATGCAAAGCTTGTGCACGTCCTTGATCAGCGGTTAAAAGTGCCTCGACGACTTTGCCTTGCTTTAACAGTAGCCCCCATAGCTTTGAATGAACATCATCATACGTACTCCGTAGGCTTATCTTCCACTTATCATTAGATATGAGCTTACCCCTAATGTGGTCAAACGCTTTAACACTGTTTTCATAATAGTGAATGGCTTTTTGGACATCTCCAAGACTGTCATAGGCGTTGCCAAGACTACAATAAGCTCTTCCTTCTCCCGCCTTGTCTCCCACTTCTCTGGCAATTTTGAGGTCTCGCTCATGGTACTCTATGGCTTTCTGGAAATCTGCAATACCGTCATAGGCATTGCCAAGATTACCGTACGCTTGTCCTTCTCCTGCCCTGTCGCCCACTTCTCTGGTAATTTTGAGGTGTCGTTTATGGTAATCTATCGCTTTCTGGAAATCTGAAAGACTGTGATAGGCGTTTCCAAGACTACTGTACGCTCTTCCTTCTCCTGCCCTGTCTCCCACTTCTGTGGCAGTTTCAAGGTGTCGTTCATGGTACTCTATGGCTTTCTGAAAATCTCCAAGACTGTGATAGCCGTTGCCAAGATTGCCGTAGGCGTTACCTTCTCCTGCTCTGTCTCCTACTTCCCTGGCAATTTCGAGGTGTCGTTCATGGTAGTCTATTGCTTTCCTGACCTCTCCAAGACTGGCATATGCGTTGCCAAGATTACAGTACGCTCCTCCCTCTCTTGCCCTGTCTCTCAGTTCCTGGGTAATTTTTAGGTGTTGTTTATGGTAGTCTATTGCCTTCTGGAAATCTCCAAGACTGTGATAGGCGTTGCCCAGATTACCGTACACTTTTCCTTCTCCAGCTCTGTCTCCCACTCTTCGGGTAATTATGAGGTTGCGTTCATGGTAGTCAATGGCTTTATGGAAGTTTCCAAGACCGCGATAAGCGTTGCCAAGATTACCGTATGCTTTTCCTTCTTGTACTTTGTCTTCCATTTCTGTGGCAATTTTGAGATGTCGTTCATGGTTGTCTATGGCTTTCTGAAAATCTCCAAGACCGTGATATGCGTTGCCAAAATTACAATACGCTCTTCCTTCTCCTGCCTTGTCTCCTACTTCTCTGGCAATTTCGAGGCGTTGTTCATGATACTGTATTGCTTTCTGAAAATCTCCAAGGCTGTTATAGGCGTTGCCAAGGTTACTATACGCTGTACCTTCTCCTGACCTGTCTCCAACTTCTCTGGATATTGTGAGGTCTCGTTCATGATAATGTATGGCTTTCTGGAAATCTCCCAGACCGTCATAGGCTTTGCCAAGATTACAATACGCCCTTCCTTCTCCTGCCCTGTCTCCTTCTTCTCTGGAAATTTTGAGGTGTCGTTCATGATAGTCAATTGCTTTCTGAAAATCTCCAAGATTGTCATAGGCGTAGCCAAGATTACCGCACGCTTTTCCTTCTCCAGCCCTGTCTCCGATTTTTCTGGAAATTTTGAGGTCTCTTTCATGGTAGTCTATGGCTTTCTGGAAATCATTAATACTGTTATAGGCATTGCCAAGATTACAGCACGCTCTTCCTTCTCCTGCCTTGTCCCCCACTTCTCTGGCAATTTTGAGGTCTCTTTCATGGTAGTCTATAGCTTTCTGGAAATCTCGTAGACTGTGAAATGCGTTGCCAAGAAAACAATACGCTCTTCCTTCTTCTGCCCTGTCCCCTTCTTCTATGGCAATTTGGAGATATCGTTCATAGTACTCTATGGCTTTCTGAAAATCGCCAAGGCCGCGATATGCGTTGCCAAGTGTACAATACGCTCTTCCTTCTTCTGCCTTGTCCCCTTCTTCTATGGCAATTTGGAGATATCGTTCATAGTACTCTATGGCTTTCTGAAAATCGCTAAGGCCGCGATATGTGTTGCCAAGAGTACAGTACGCTTTTCCCTCTTCTTCCCTGTCATCTACTTCTCTTGCAATTTTGAGTCGTTGCTCATGGTAGACCAATGCTTGCTGAAGTTTTCCAAGACTATCATAGATGATGCCAAGATTACCGTACGCTTCTCCTTCTCCTGCCCTGTCACCCACCTCTCTGGCAACATTTAGGTGACGTTCGTAGTAGTCTATGGCTTTCTGCAAATCTCTAAGACTTTCATATGTGTTGCCTAGATTATTGTAGGCTCGTCCTTCTCCTTCCCTGTCTCTCAGCTCTCTGGCAATTTTGAGATCTTGTTCATGGTAGTCTACCGCTTTCTGGAAATCTTCAAGACTGTCATAGTCGTTGCCCAGATTACCGTACGCTCGTCCTTCTTCAGCTCTGTCTCCTACTTCTCTGGCAGTTGCAAGGTGTCGTTCATGGTACTCTATCGCTTTCCAGAAATCTCCAAGACTGTCATAGGCATTGCCAAGATTACAATACGCTTTGCATTCACCTGCTTTGTCCCCCACCTCTCTGGCAATTTTGAGATGCTGTTCATGGTTCTCTATTGCTTTCTTAAAACCTCCAAGACTCTCATAGGCGTTACCAACATTACCGTACGCCCTTCCTTCGCCTACCCTGTCTCCTACCTCTCTGGCAATTTTGAGGTGTTGTTGATGGTAATCTATGGCTTTTTGAAAATCGCCAAGGCTGTCATAGGCGTTGCCAAGATTACAGTACGCTGCTCCTTCTCCTTCCTTATCTCCCACTTCTTTAGCAATTTTGAGGTCTCGTTCATAGTGGGCTATGGCCTTCTTCTCACCAGTATTATCATATACTTTTCCTTCGTTTTTCTTCTCTCCGATTTCCACGGAAATCCTTAAAGACCTTTCATTGTAGTCTATGGCCTCTTGAAGTCCTCCACTGATGTTGTAGGCGTTGCCAAAATTACTGTTCTCGTGCTTTTCTGTGTTCTCAGCCATTGTGACGCTCATTTGCAGAGAAGATATACTGTCAATATAACGGGATATTATTAATCGTGGTTTGCGTCTGATAGGGGTCGTTTGCGTTTGTCTCAAAATAACCAGTTTGGTATTGATCGCAACGTTTTGAATACTTACTGCTGATCTTCATCAGTCGATGGTGTAAATTTGCTGTGCGGGACTACTAGTAGCACCGTGGATGCTATTGACTGGTGTATTGTGAACTTCACTTATGGTTGATGGCGAACGTCTGCTTGCTGTATGTCCCTATTATGCATGTTCCTTAATTCTTTCGTGCATACATCTTTTTTTGTCAATGTATACTTTACCACATCATGGAGGAATGTTATAAAGTCAGTACTACATCTTTGTTTTCTTGGGTCAATGGCATCCTAAATTCGCACTAGGTGTGATCAATTTGTGTCGGATTAGAAACAGCCCATATGTCCCGTTATAGTAGGTAACGATGAAGAGCGGTTCATTCAACCCTTTGATGTATGGGAGAACCTCTATAGATTTGATTTCGTGACGTTTGCTATAAACGAATATGGATGCCTGTTAGGACAAGTGGGATCAGTGTCCGTAGGTTTTCTGTAAACATTCGTAGTGAGGCGTTCTTTCGAATCTCTAATGAGTTAGGTTTCAAGGAAAGGGATTGTGTCATCATTCTTAGTCTCCATTGTTGAACGGATGGTTGATTGTTGAGCCTTGAGGTGCAGTAGGAAATCGCCGAAATTATTTCGCATTTAGATGGCGAACGTTGTTTCCAGCTCCTAGGTGTGATTGGCACGGATAATATGACTTGTTCCTCAAAGGTGCTCCTTATAGAGACTAGACTTCTCAAAGCTGCGCTATCTTTTTGCCATAAATTACCCCATTATACTGAAAGTATATGGACCTTAAAAGATCCTCAAACTGTTTAGCTGTTAAAGATGTGGGGTCAGAAAGGCATGGTCACTCACTATCATACTTAACCTTTGTAAATAATTATCTTACATCGAATGACACAATGATCTCGTTTCATCAACCCTTCATTTATAATACTATACAAAAAATGAGCTAAATTCTTAACCTTGTAGTCTGATTTCTCTTTTAAAGGGACTGGTTCATGATAATGCGCATGTGTGAGTTCTGACAGTAGCTGATTGTTTTTCAACCAATCGGAAGAGAGTTAGATGCACGCAAGTAAATTTACAAAATTCAAATTAATTGTATGCGACGCGAGAGTATTTCCGGGCATTTGGTTTGATTTTATTTTTCCCCATAATTCAAGTTTATTCTTTGCTACTCTTCAGATATATATTCCAGCCGATAAGATTAAGATTTACAGCCCTGTCCTGCTTTGAAACAAACATTTCCCAACGTGTATTTTTACGAGGTCGTACCCACGCTAACAAAGCAGTCACCGATGGGCAAACAAAATTTGTCAACAAACATCTTATTACTGTTCTCTCAGTTCGCCTTATATAAACCCAGAAATACCTACAAATAGCTCCTGACCGGTGACAAAAACACACCACGTATGAGTATAAAGATTATCCTTAATTGAGCATAAATTTCAATTGCTTATCAGCAAATGAACAAATTCATTCGCGTTGCATCGAGTCAGTGTTCCGCAAAACAAATGTTATCGAGTAGCACACATAAAGAATGTAGATTATAAACAGAATATTCAGGCAATAATTTATTTTAAAAACATCAATTTTAAACATACTCGATCGTAAAGCAAAGATACAAGGAACATTTCAAGTGTACCAGATCGGTGAAGATCGCGCGGCCTGTTGCGGTATAACTACAGGTCAAAAATCAAATCAAAGTTGAACGAACTCATGCCTTTAACCACTTTCCAAGTGTCGTGTATTCTTTTCGTAAGCCACACACTACTCCTAGAACCATACTAGATCGATAGGCTAAGCTTCTCTATCTCCAAAGACTCTTGAGAACGTCCTGTTGCCAGACGGCCACGATGCTCTTCTGAACCTCCATGATCAAAACATTATTTTTTGCGTCTTCTTAAAACGTAACCAGTCAAACGACACAACCACACGTTAATCACCACTACCGAAGTATAACTAGACCAGCCAAAGCTACGGATGTCCGAATATAACGAAGGATTTTCAATGATTGTACCGGTAATGGCGATTTCGAATTTAGTGTTGACCCGACAAATTTATTCTGAAGAGACAAACGGCGCGCATGCGCATTATCGTGAACCAGTCCCTTTAAGGGGGCTAAGATGTCGATCAAGTGGGCAGATAAATCACGAGCAAAGGTGTTAACAAAAGAAACAATAGATCTCAGGAGTATGTTTGATTTGTGTATATTTGGTGGACGGTTGATCCTAGGTGGTGACCTGTGTTTAGGTGGAATCTTGTTAAAGCCCGGTGCAGACAACTGACCGTTTCGCTTTTTAATTAAGGTTTAAGAGCTTCTAGGTTTATCTTCGACTCAGACGGTCCGCGGTTTAAAGCCAAAGTCAAGTCTTGACACAGAACAATTCGACACAGTAAGGAGAAGTGTTAATGGTCTTTTCCAAAAGGCAAAGCCGCCCGAGCTGAAATATAAACAAAGGAGATGCGGCCATATTGAAACTGCAAACTGAAGACTCCTGATCGTGAAGACTGTGAAACTGAAGATTTTTAAGTAATATTTTATATTTTTATCTCATCTATTTCTTTACCTTTACTTTAATTTTTCTGGCTTGAGGAAATAAGGTAAGGTTAAGGAAATAAGGTAAGGTTTTTTCTCCGTTTTTCTCTCTAAAACAAAACAAGGTAAACAGAAAAAACTGAGGGGAAACTAATTTTGAAGTTTCGAAGAAACAGAAAGACGTCTGAGATATTTTTTTCGAAATTAAAAAGAAGGATGATGGTAATTGAAATTAGCATAATTTCACCTTACACGAGCTGCACGCATTTATAAAATACATGTTATCTAGTTATGAAACACGATCTGCTGTCTTTTAGTTTTGCCATGGATGACATGGATGAGATTTTCCTTCGTGTTTTAGACAGTACTTAGTTGTTTTTGTTTTGAAATAACATCGACATTGGCGAGTAGCAGAACGAAAATATAATTCAGTGGTAGGGTCATGGAAGTAATAAAAGAAACCCTTTGAAAGAGATGTTTGTCTACTCCAACTAAACCTCCCGCAAAAAGTAGCAACATTTGCCTCTCGGAGACAGCGTACCAGCCTAAAGGAACGAGGAAGAAGTGCAAGAAAACAATTCAAGCCGCCATAATTCAGTGACAGCGGCAGTGTCTAATATACAAATCACATCATATCGCAAGCCCTGACCGAAGTCGAAAACAAGCGACATTTCTAATCAGAGTCCCAGTCCACTGCATCACACCTTTTTGCTCGAACGCGCTCGTTTCACCGCCCAACCTTTATCCGCCCTGGTCTGCATACAGTCTGTACAGTTTGCCGTCTGCACGGTCTGCAGCCTGCAGTCAGTTTCAACATGATCGGGGCGTAGTTCTTAGATAGCGAAACCTATCACTAGAAGATAACAACACTTATTAAATTTTTGACTATTGAGAGTGTTTCTATTAAAAAGGAAGAAAATCGCAACCCAAGGTTAAACCCGGACCTCGAAACCGGAACGTGGGTATCCTAATCTCTTTCCCTTACCACTACTCCCGACCACACCGACCCGCCAAAATTCCGGAAATCTTTAGTACATAAACTAGCAAACTGTCTTATACATCAATAACAGGTGACCCTAGCCCTATTTATAACTTCTAACGTAAATTCAACTCGGTCTTTAACGCCGTTCTTTCTAAGACTACTCAAAAACGTATTACTTGCCTTATTGTAACTTAATCCGGGAATATATTACATCTATCATGACTATAGGCTTGGTAAACAATGGTGGCATCGACCGTTAAAAATGGCAACGACTGTTTACGAAAGGGAAATCAGACAACACGGTTAAGCTTATTTTGTGTAAACCATGAACAGCAAAAGGGTCAGGTGATAAAACGAGATCATGGTATCATTCGATATAAAATCTTTATTTACAAATGTCCTGATCGAAGGCGCTGTGCAGGTTGCGTTATGGAAACTAGAGGGTGACTCCAGCCTTGCTGACCGCACAACTTTAACACCTTCACAGATTGCTGACCTTTTAAACTTTGTTTTAAGGACCAATAAGTTCCAGTTTGATGGAGCAATGTATGAGCAATAAAATGGTGCAGCTGTAAGAAGCCCAAACTCTGCGGTCATAAACCTCTGCAAGGAGGACCTTTGAATGAGAATAAGCACTATTATCCGCGCAAATCACACCTAAGATCTCGAAACGTTATGGTGACAACCGTCTTGAAACGAATTGATGTCGATTATTTTCTACAGCATCCTAATGCTCAACAACCAACCGTCTTTTTCACAAAGGAAACTAAGAATGATAGCACAGTTCCTTTTCTTGACACATTAGTGCACAAGAGATTTAACAGGACGCCTCACTACAACTGTTTACCCGCAACCGCCATCTTCCATACACCAAACAATGCTTCGAACTTCTTCGTCGCTGCCTACAACAAGGCATACACTTCGATAACATGATAGGGAAATACGACTCTCACGAAAACAGACGTCAGCTGTTTCTGAAATAAGACTGGGTACATCCTCTTTCGGAGAAGGTTAAGTTTACTGACCAAGATCCTAACTGATACTCTCGAAGTGTAAAAGAGGCCATCCACCTAAGACTTCACCCTAATGACGTCAATAGAGACCGTGGAATTAAGATTCCCAGGAGAGTGGATGCCCTCAATAAGGCAACACAGCAAGCGATCAGTATCGATCAAAATCCACCAATCATGCGTGAGGTTTGCAATGCACTTATAACGGTCTCGCACAGCAAATTGACACCATCGCCTGATGAAGACCAGCAGTAAGCAGCTGAAACGTCGCGATCAATAACCCTCAGCCTATCGTGATGCAAACAATATGCGAGCCTTATCAAAATCTACTGTTTTTTCGTGAGTGATTAAAGCGGTTGATGGCAAAATTTCTTTCAGCCTTCTGTCACAATGTTAATGGCCCTTGAAAGGGCAACAAGAGAATATGAGTTTTAAACAGGAAAAGTCAGCTCTTGACATGCACGTAATTGAAGGTCAACTTGGTGTTAAACCGTCAGAATATTTTTACAAAGTTATCAACAATACTTCAGACTTTTCCCAAAAATCACAGAAACACAAAAATTCAAATGATTGTGGTAACCGAAGTAGAAAAGAAGGTTGATAAAAAAAAATACTTTTTTATTAAAGAGAAAGCTTATTTAATTCTAATACACACAAAAATCTTGAAAAGACAGACCCAAACCAATTACCGTTTAAAATGATTCAAAAATTACTTTCAGAACTTGTAAATCATAGCAGAAATGGATCGGGTTGGTATTTTAAGGAAATTATCGCATTAGAAATACATACAGTAGAATATAAACTGTTAAAAGGATTTAGTTAATTTCCCCTTTTGATTTTTTAATGAGAAAGAAGGCAACAATCGATCTTACGAATAAAGATAATAAATAACATTATTTACCTTCTTAGATTGAATGAAGAAGATCGTCATAACTCCACTGAGTTATTTTTATATGTTGAAAACGGTAATTCACATTATTGTCTAGGAAAATAATTTTAGTACGCTTGTAACTACTCATTGAAAAGTATCTTCTCCGCGAAACTTTTTGCAACCAAGTATGTCCTGATAAACACACAAAATACTGTGGTGACATAGACACAATAACAGTAAAAATGCCTACAAAAACTTACATAAATTTTAGAAATTATTATCATAAAAAATTACCAGTTCCATTTGTAGCATATGCTGATTTTGAATGTTTTACGAATTAAGCAATAAATACTTGTGAACCCGTTTTTAAAGACAGTTTTACGTTGGAATATCAGAAACTGACCACACAATTGACCCACGCAGGTTTTACTTTCATATTAAACCACAAGATGGTATTAACTTTAGTCCCGGCCAGTCCATGAATTAATACACTAAGCAATCAGAGGATGAAGATATATCACAAATGTTTGTAAATCGTCTCCAAGATTTATGTACAAAAGTAAATACCTATAAGTAGAGAAACACAAGAAGATATAAATGTTTATTTTGAAATTCGATTTATAGATAGTTTTAAATTTATGGAACAAGTCCCAGCAATCTCCTTGCAAATTTAAAACCAGAAAACTTTAATAACCTCGCAAAGTGTCATTCAGATAATTAAATGACATTACTTGCCAGAAAAGGTGTCTCTCCGAATGACTATGTTCAAAATCCTAAATCGTTTTGTAAGGAATTACCTTCAAAATCAGCATTTTATTTAAAACTCGATAATGAAGACACTAGTGATGAAGATTATGAACATGCCCAAAATGTTTGGGCCTTATTTAAACATAAAACAATTAAAGATTATAATGATTTATATCTGCAATCAGATGTTTTAATTTATTAGTTGCTGATGTATTTGAGAATCTTAGAAAAAGTTGTACCACCCATTTTAATTTGGATCGAACACATAACTACACATCTCCTGGATTGGCTTGGGATGCATGTCTTAAACAAACTGGTCAATCACTGGAATTATCATTTAACTGTGTTTTAATGATAGTAGAAAATTGAATGTGAGGAGGAATGACACCTATATCAAAGAGATACTCAAAAGCAAACAATAAATATATGAAAGAAAGCGAAGCATACAATCCAGAGCAACCCTCCAGGTTAATTTTTTTCCTTTGGTGGCCATTTGGCGACCAACTCTTTAGGTTTAGTCACCAAAGGATGTTTTTAGACACCAATATATGCTAATCAATAATTAAAGTTTTAATAATTGGTTAGTAATTAATTTAGGCTTAAGAATGGCATTGTTCAGCCAAAACAATGTTTCTAAACGGCATTTACCGTATTCACAAGTGTATACGATAACTTTTAATCCATGTTGAGTAACATCCATGTCGTTTCTTCAACTATCAGTTTTCTCTGGTCGCCAACTTGGCGACTATTTTCCAAATCAAATCGCCAGTACCAAAATTTTAGTCGCCATGGCGCCTAAAGTGGTCGCAGCTTAGGTTGCAGAGGGAGAATCAGGATATATAGCATATTTGTAGCAGATAATCTTTGTGGATGGGCAATGTCACAAAATTAACAACTCATGGATATAAATGGATGAAAGAAGATCTATTAACCAAGAAGAATGTAAGTAAACTACTGAATCAAAGAGGTACTAATATCGGATACATTTTTGAAGTCGATCTTGAATATCCAGAATCAAAACACGATTCACATAATGATTATCCTTTAGCTCCAGAAAAGATGAAAGTAGACAATGTAGAAAAATTAATCGCACATTTTTAACGACTTAGAAAGAGCTATGTACATTACGTTATGAAAATCTTAGAAAATATTTACAAATAGGTCTCAAAACAAAAAAAAGTACATAGAGAAATAAAATTTTATCAATCTAAATGGATGGAACCTTATATTAAGAAAAATACAGAACTGCGAAAAGAATCAAAAAGTGCATTTGAGAAATGTTTTTTCAAGTTAATGAATAACAGTTTTTTGGAAAAACGATCGAAAATATACGTAAAAGAGTTAATGTAAAACTGGTAAATGATAAAGAGGAAGTCTCAAAATTAGCAGCAAAACCTAATTTTGTTTCTGTTAAAATATTTAGCCAAAAACTAGTAGCTTTTTATATGAAGAAAACACAGTTTTATTTCAACAAGCCAATATACGTTTCACTAAGTATTTTAGACTTATTGACTATAACTTGTCTACGACTTATCACTATAATTATATCA
Organism: Porites rus; assembly: GCA_964035705.1. NCBI lineage: Eukaryota > Metazoa > Cnidaria > Anthozoa > Scleractinia > Poritidae > Porites > Porites rus. Next base: position 16,145,626 of record OZ038004.1, on the reverse strand, counting down.
AAGCCGATGAATACAACGAATCAGCAAAATAATTATTTACTTATACTGAGATACTTTAATATATGAAATACAAACAGAACACTTTCACAAAGATATTTCTAAAGGTGTCCAAAAAAACGTTTGATTCTTCCGATTATCGAGAAAATCATGAATCTGGAATACCAACTGGATTAGACAAAAAAGTAATAGGAATGTTTAGGGATTAATCTTGTGGAAAATAAATGACAGGATTTGTCGGTTTGAGATCAAAACTGTATTCTTAAAGATTAAAATAGCGCATGAAAAGTTTAAAGAAAAGTGTGGTTAAAAAGGAATTAACTTTTGAAGTTTATAATTAATGTTTATCAATTATTTTGTTGAAAAAAAAAAGAAGAAAAATGAATATTATAAGAAGTAATAATCATGAAATTTATTCCTACAAAGTAAACAAATTAGCATTATCTTCTAATGATGATAAGAGTTTTTGGTGGGGATAAAATTAACACTTATGCATTAAATCATTATTTTTGAAAAATATAAATGTATAGTGAAGAATAAAGAGCTAGATTAAGAAAAAAGATCATATAAACTTTATGAAAAGCCATTTGAATTTCATGAATTAATGAGACATTTTTATAACTGTTTAACAAAAGATTATGATGTGTAAATTAACAAATGAAGACTATTAGATAATTTTAGATATTTTGGTGAATTTGTAGATCACTTTGATAAAGGGTTTATTTAATATAATTTTAAAACAATTTTGCTATTAGAATATAATACAAGTTAAAATCAAAGATTTTAACGGACACCATTGATAAACAAAAAATAAAGTATTCAGTCAAATGACCAAATAATGGACTTTGTTTTAGTATTTCCACAATTAAAAGTATAACAATAATCTCGCCCTTTTTCCGTGGTAGCATTTAAATAAAAAGAATAGGTAATTGACAAAATAGACTTATTTGGGATTTGACAAAACAAACTTGTGTACCATATTTCAGAATGATGAGAAAACGATTGGTCGAACAGGCATCATATGACCTGCAATTGGATGACTCATCTCGTAGGGAAAGTCCCGAGTATGACATCATTAACTTTCTCTTTTTCTCGGAAGCATGCTCTGTGATGTGTAACAGATGGTTCGGTAGTTAAGAGGCGTCACGAACGCAACAGGGACACCCAACGAGAATATAGTTCAAAACCACTTAAACATAGAATTGTCAAACGCATTTTAGTATTTAAACGGTAGATATAGGCATATTTTTACCCCCTAAAAATTTTTCATCTGTTCGGATTTCCTAGCTGAAAGTCAAGTGATCCGAAAATTATAGGAATCAAAACTTACCTTTTCGAAAATTTCAGCCAGAAAAAAGGCTTCCGAAAATTCTAGGTGACCTTTTTAGGGTAAAAATCCGTTAAAAATAGGCAATTATACCATTTTTTAGATGTTCGAAAATCCTAGGAGAGGCAGGCAAGCAAGAAATTTTACAACAAATGTTCCAAAAATTCTAGATCTCAAATCGTCTTCCGAACAGATATTTTTCCGAAAGCTGTCGTTGGGTGCCCCTGACGCAATCCAAATTTCATTTAAGTGAGAGCCACATAGTAGATTTTTAAAACCAAATAAAAGTACTATTACAATCTAGAAGTTCACATTGAAAAGGGAAGTGCTGCCGTGAGTTGCGATGCGAATATGACAAAGACAGTATGTAGAACAGTTGAACATATGAATTTTTTTGTTAAAGTCAGTAACATAGAATTATGATGCACTCAGAGTAAAATACAAAAAATGAACCGATCACAATGACAAATATGCTTACATTCGGATACTGACTCGCCAAAGTTTCAACATGATCTTCTAATTCATTTTAACAACAGCAGTGCTGATAGACTGTTTCTTCATCGAACAATCCTCGTGTACATGACGAGAAGAGTTGCGAACAAATAACGTAAAGGCCAAAACTTGTTTATTCACAGGTCAGGTAGACGTACAGTACACGCCGATCTCAACTTACTTATTCCCGAGAAAACAATCTGTGTGACAAAAAATACTCGCTATAACTAATCTTGAAACCTAGCATAAAAAAAAACCGAAAAAATGTCCCGTACAATAGTTCTTGAACTGTTCTTACCGTTTAGGCTGTTTAAAAAGACAGCAAACATCCGATGTACTACAACTTCTGCACAGATCTTAAACTCACATGAGAACAAAACAAAATGGCGGGTTGCTCTGAAGAGAAAAACAGGCGCGGCAGCTAACCACTTGCTGATTGAACCATGGAACCATTGAACCAAAAATCTCAATGGTCTGCTGCCGGCTGATGCCCGGCAGCAATAGGAGTATAAGACGAATATTTTTTCTTTTAATATTTACAACATAAAATATACTTGGAATAACCGTGCTTCCTATTTGTTATACTTTGGGGCAGTGTTTTGAAATAATTCCGAAGGTACAGGTTTTCAAAGCCTGAAGAAACAGTGTCCCTTTTGTCGACGCTGAACTAAAAATAATTCTTTAATCTAGCTTCTATAATTATGATTGTCTGATAAACAAAAGTCTGCTTAAGATTTTGCTATTGAGACCTTCTCGCCTTGCAGTATCATATGATGAACTTAGCTAAACGTGTGCGTGAACATTTCGCATAGTACAATTCTTAGAAAGGGTTGTTTATCGCCTTCTGGTCGAGAGACGCAAGATCTGCTTTTCGATGAGGATGCGAACCGCCAAGGTGATCAAGGGACATGCCCTCAGAAAATTTTGAAATTTAAAGGCAATGAAACGCTCTTCTCAGCATTTTTTCATAAAACATTTCTTCATTAAAATAAATTTCGTTCAAATGAGGATTATTTTCTCAACTAGACGATATTCTATTGATTTTGTGTTAAAATCTAAACGATGTTTCGCCTCTTGCTGATTAACTACGGCTCTAGTCGTCAGTTCCGTTCCCAGCTTTACATTTAAGGCGAAAGGTGTATCAGCGACAAATATACTTATGTAATAATTCAGTATTTGAAAAACGCGTTCATATTTTAAGAAATAAAGCTTTCTGCGATTCCCTTTATATTTTATTCAAATTTTAATAGACCTTGTCACGGTTTTCGACGCCATCTTGACGAGTAGGCAAACGCGTGAGAAATTACAGTGTTTGTATAAGAATCTAATGTCGAATAATTTCCGTAAAACGGCTCTCCTGAAAAAAATATGATTTGTAAACTAAAGCTTCGCTCCTAAGGATTCTACTGAAAAAAATTAAGGGCGTTAAATGCACTAGAACACCCAGAACGACGTTTTTACATTTTCTATACATTTGTCTGTAAGAAAGTCCCGGGAAAATTACAGACAAATATATGAAAAATCTAAAGCAAGCCTCTGGAGAAATTTAAGCACAGGTACGCCCCCAAAATTGTTTAGGACAATCCTTTGCTTTGTAACTTTAGTTTACAAGTCATATTTTTTTTTTCAGAACAGCCGTTTTATGGAAATTATTCGACATTAGATACTCATACAAACACTGTAATTTCTCGCGCGTTTGCCTACTCGTCAAGATGGCGTCGAAAACCGTGACAAGGTCTATTTTGACCATGCTCGAGAATGAAGGTGCTTAATTTAGAGTAGTAAATATTCGACTTGGTTGTTTATATTGTATTTTATTTTCTGCCGCTCAGGAGCAGAACTGAGCAGTTCTTCAGAAGAATTGGCTAACTTCCTGAACAATGGGAGGTCAACCTCGAACGTCAATTCATGGAGTTACAACAGACAAACGCATTGTATAATCACCGATCACTCCCTATTTAAACTTCCTTCCCTGGTCAGAGCTCCCACTAGAATATTTTGAGTCCAACCGTGAAAGTGTTCTCGGAGAATTAATGTTCGTACAAGATATAATTACTAAAATACCAACCTCCGCAAATTCCTTGTGAATCGCGTGACTTGCCCAGCGAGATAATAATAGTCTACGAAGGAAAAAAAATAAAGAACAGCTATACATATCTTTCAACGAAAAAGGTTGAATTTCCCCTTACAACTAACCTAATCACAGCTCAGTTAACGACAGTTGACTCTTTAAACTCAAAGGAAGATGAACTGAGGTTTATCCCTTTCTTAATTGCTCCTTGGTATAGAGACGAGACGCGTAACGTCACGTTACCATGGTAGCAAAATTTTGGATGACAACAATAGGGAGCTTATGGGCCGACCATTTAACTCTTGAGAGGGGGAGGGGGGGTGATTTCTGGTCATCAAGATTTTTTTTTTCTAGCAATCCGGTGGGCAGGATATTTTTTTCCCTTTATTCCCATAAGCCTTCTATGACATTTGTGCTGCATGCAATTTTTTCTTCCGACAAGCGCCTGCAGAAAAAATTTTTCTCAAAATCACCCACCCCCCCGCCCCCTCAAGAGTTAAATGGTCGGCCCCTTATTAATTTAGCAAAGACGATGGCGACGGCAACGAGAATGGCAAAAAAGTAATAGCTTTAGATTAGCAAAACAACAACTTTGCACGTGCATCACGCTTTTTATGTACATTTCCTTGCCGTCGTTGCACGACTGCGACATGAAATTTCCTAATTTTACGCCCCCGCTTTATGGAGCAGGTGAACACAACTTAAACATTTTCTTTTCCTTTTCGTAAACTTATATATTACCGTCATTTCGGATTTAACCCCGGAAATGTCGCCAATCTTTAACAAATTAAATGAAATTGGATAAAATCGATGAAATTTGAAACAGTGTGAATTCACTTTTTAAGTGACGTTTTCGGTTTGTTGTCATCCAGAATTTTTGCTACCATGGCAACGTGACGTAACGACTTCTCCTCTCTATTCGGTCAGGAACAATCTCATACCAAGAGCCCGCGGGCTTTCCGGTCAGCGAAAGAATGTTGAGTGGGTGGTTACGTGGTTACTTAGTAGAAACACAACAAACTGATCCTTACAGCAGGAATACTGAGAGAAAACAAACAAACAAACAAACAAACAAATCGATCAGTATAAGACGCAGACTACAGACTGCAGTGCGGGTATAAAATGCAGACTGGCAATATCGTACCCAGAGTCATCGGGTTTTTAACTGACCAAAGAGTCTGAGGACCCTGGGTACGAGGTTGGCAGACTGCAGACTGCTAGCCTGCGAACAGCAGACGCATTTCCGGAGGGAGGGAAGCGACGACCGGAAATGCGTCTACTGTTCACAGGCTAGCAGACTGCAGATCGAGCACAAAATGCAGACTAAGACTAAAACAGCAAAACCTACTTTCCTTTTTCCTTTCCGTGTATTCCAGTTTCTCTGTATTGGCAGAGATAGATAAGATGATCGCAGGTTTACCCGTTCGATCGTAAACAAAACAAAATATTACACAATCAAGCTCTCATGTTCATATGGTTGGTCTACACGACTTTTACCTCATTTTATACTTCCTCTTGTTCCTTTTCTGCAACTAAACTTTGTCCCTTGGTACAAGTTTCATAATAGGACCCCGTTGCTTACAGAATATTAAAATAAAACTGCTAAAAGAATGGATAAAAATGTTTATGGTGCTTGTTAGGCAGCAACTAAACTCAAAGCCAATCTAATGATGATGTTTGCCTGGAAAACCGAAACGTTGGACTTGCGGAAGATGGCTGTCAGTAGGATGCCTGAAATGTGTGCAATTCCACAATTGCTTTCGGTATTGTTGGTTTTTAGATGACGTCACTAAAATTCAAACTAAAAAACTATCCCTCGTACCGAGATTTTACTTTCACGATGTATTAGAGCAGCTGAAAACTGATTTTCATACAAATTTTCGCTTCAAAAGGGTTCTTGGTTTTGTGATAGAGTACGCTGAATTTCTAAGCTTTTGCGTGACGCGGCATTTACATGACGGCCAAGAGAGCTGTCATGAAGGTTTAAAACATGACTTATTTCAGGAAATCTTGCTATCTAAACAGTTCGTGTATTAGAAGAAGTATTGCTTTAATGTTTATGAGTTTCTCGAAGAATAAATTCAAGCTCTTGTAGCAAAACTCGGTAACAGATGTTTCTGTTGGTTTCTGTCCGCCATGTTGGAGCTCATTCAGGTGAGCACCAGCATAATAATAATAATAATAATAATAATAATAATAATAATACACTTTATTTAAAGAGGGTAGCACGGAATAGTTACAGAAACTAGTAAACTTGGCGTCTCCATACAAATCTCTATAAGTTTGGGTAAAACATTTCTTCCGATATCTCGTATACGAAATATTCCTCGGACCTGAATCTTGGCGAGGGTCTTTGTATATGTACCTCCTTTCATTTCCCAGATTCTGGACTTTATCTATTGAACGGTTTTGATTTTTATTTTGATCTATTTTGAATGGAGTGACACTGAAAACCAGCAATTGCTGACATGAAGAACAAAGTTATGTGGCAAGGGTCATTTAGTGGGTCACTGCCCCCAAGTGAGTAGTCTTCTTCGCAGCCGTTTTTAGGTTTGTCACGCAACGCTACTCCCCACAAAAAGACAAAAACAGAGTGGAGCGTTGCGTGACGACCCTAAAAACGGCTGCGAAGGAGACTATCACGTGAGGTAAAATAGTACTTCGTGTAGTCTTTCCCTCCCAAATTGTGAGATTATTTAACGCTGCTCAAGGTAGTTGATTTAGGTCAGTTTCAAACGTTTTGCTACCGCCTTCCCAAGCTGGCTCGACTGTAGCATGACTGCAGAACGACTTGTTTTCAGACGTCGAATTTGATTCATTCGAATGAAATACCAATTGCCGAAAACATAAAAACTAGTTTAGCCAACTTATAAAATGTACTATAATATATACCTGTTGTGGTTCAATTTTATCCTTGGTTGATATTTTACTTCCCTTTGTTTTTGGGTATGGTAATGTATGATAATGAGTTTAAAACAGGGGGAAATAAAATTGAAACGAAGGATGAAATTGAACCACAACATATCTACCTGGATAGTTAGTTGGGTTAGCAAACATTTTGTTATTTATCTCAACTTCCTCTGTCTTAGCTTGTTTGCTGTGTTGTTTCTTTATTTCGCATCTTTTCTTGGTTGTTTCTTGTTGAGGGATTTGTGTAGAAGTGTCTGTAGATAGAATTTCGCGAATTTCTATCTAACCACCCTCCCCCCCCCCCCCGCCCCTCCCTCCCTCCTTGGTCTTTTTCCGTCCCTACCCACAATTCTCTTTCTAACGCAAGTGACAGTTATTTCAAAAATCTGTGCGCGCCTAAAGCCGGTTTCGATGCCGCTTAGCTTAGCAGTTAATAAATAAATATTTCGTTGTTGGTCACCTTGAGAAAAGTTTCCCGGCGAGCATCAGGTAAAGCTCTGAGATGGGACAAAGTTAATACGATTCGCAGAGATCGTACGGTATTCTCGTTTCATTTGGCTAAAAGGATCAATCACCCTGATCCGGACTGAGACAGAAAGGTACGATATCATGGTTCGCTTTTCTAGCCGGGTGACCACAAAGTCTTTGGCCTCGGAAACAGGGTTCTAGTAGAGTAGTAGAGCTTTTCCAATTTTTTTTTTTCATTGTGATTGACGTCTATTCTTAATGTCCTCCGAGGGCACTGAACAATTTCGTACATATGAGTACAGATGTGCACACGACTAGACTTAATGCAAGGTATGAAAGACAAAATGCAATTCTTAAACAATGAAAAGCGTAATTTAATTGAATAATTACAATATCAGTCTCCTTTGCAGACAAAGAGTTTCTTTTCTTGTGAGGAACTTTCCACCAAGTAATCGTGAGACGAAGAACTGACTTCAACCTTAGACAATGACGTCGTACTCCCGCTTCACTTGCACTGCATTCGTCTTCATAGCGCAGTACCTACACAAGACAAACAGGAAAAAGCAACATTAACAAGGTAGCAGAACTAAACGACCGTCACTTCAACCGGCAAAGTGAATTTTAGGCCTGTTAGATCTTAAAGACATAAAGGGTTACATTTAAACTTGTAGCACTGTCGTACGGTTAAGCCTAATTGTAGATTTATAAACGCATAAACAACTTGCTGTATTTCAGCTGGTGAAAATGGTCTTCATTGCATCTCATATGCTATCAGCCTCTCTTGGCATTTTTGGTGGTCGCTTATGGAACGTTCGACTGTAATTAAAAACAACCATAACGTTCGGCGGTTTAAATGACGTGTGGTTAAGTGCATGTTATGGTAACCTTTACAATATACAATCTTTTTAAAAACAACTAGGCATATGTGCAGCCCAACATACCTTGCCAGCTATTTTATGCCCTCGAAGTCAAGCGTTACGTCGTCACCAATCAGAACAAACGGCGCCCAGTACTTCACTGCACTAAAGCGGTAAGATTCTCTCATGGATTTCATGGCTTTATTCAAAGCCTCACTGGCACTTCCTCCCTTGACTAGTTGTCTGTAGAAAAACTTCATGAACTCCATAGTAGCCTCGTCGTCAATCGCCCACAAGGACACCAGAACAGAACGAGCACCAGCACCCAAAAACGCTCGTGCGATGCCAACCACGCCCTCAGCCTTGATCTCTCCCCGAGCACTATGACAACAGCTAAGTACAACAAGTCTTGCCCTAATCTTCGCCTTTAAAACATCTTTCATAGTTAAGAGATAGTCCTTCCTGGCTGGATTTACGGATGAACGCGTTGTGTTTGGGGCTAAGGCAATTTCTCCTGTTTCCATTTTACCGTGAGCGGCAATGTGCACTAAGGCAACAGAGGAGATGCGCCTTAAAACTTCATCCTTTGTTGCCTGCTTTCCGATGAGAGGCGCAGTTTGGAGTATTTCCCCAATCATTTGCACTTCCTTTTCGGCCCACTTCAACTGCTCTAGCTTTGTCCCTTGATAACGTACCTCCTGTACCCACGGATCGCCCACGAGAAGGGCGCCAGTCTTGCTGTGCCAGTCTGCTGGACAGTTGATGATTAATCGCAGACTAGAAAGGGAGGGAAGAAGTCGGATTCTAAGGGTTTCAAAGAGGTAATTCGAATGTAAGTCCATAAAAGCAGCATAAGGTGCCAAACACAGAGGACCTTGGGGGACGACCACAACTTCATCGCCCTGGATTAAGTCTCTAATAGGGTCTATGACAACATGATATAATTTTTGCAAAGGATTTAGCTCGAACAGCAAAGAAGGAGACTTTGGCCCACCAGATCTTTCAACTGCTACCTTTTCGTCTCTTGGGTTCCTTAATGAGCGATCTTCACATGTAACATCGGCTCTTACACCAAGTTTCTCATATGTGACGTCCAACAGAGACTGGAAATAGGACGTGACGGGAACATCGGTCTCCCTTCTTCTCGATTTGATTTCGTTTCCTTTCTCGTTTACCCAGAGAACTATTCCTCCCTCTTTTATCCCTATGAAAGCTGTATTTGATGGCAGGTAACTAAGAATGTCAGGTGTAGTTAAAGTCAGTGTTCCTATCTCTGGACGTAACCCTTTAAATCCATACTTGAACTCCAGTAGATCATTTAAAGCTTGGGCACGTCCTTGATCAGCGGTTAAAAGTGCCTCGACGACTTTGCCTTGTTCCAATAACAGTTCCCATAGCTTTGAATTGACGTAATCATACGTACTGCACAGGCTAATCTTCCATTCGTCATTAGATATGAGCATACTCCTGATGTGATCGAACACCGTGACACTATTCTCGTAATAGTGAATGGCTTTCTGGGAATGTCCGAGACTGTGATAGGCGTTGCCAAGATTACAGTACGCCTTTCCTTCTCCTGTCCTGTCTCCCACTTCTTTTGAAATTTTGAGGTCTCGTTCATGATAGTCTATGGCTTTCTGGAAGTCTCCAAGACCGTGATAAGCGTTGCCAAGGTTACAGTACGCTTTTCCCTCTCCTGCCCTGTCTCCCACTTCTCTGACAAAACTGAGGTGGCTTTCATGGTACTCTATCGCTTTCTCGTAATCTCCAAGACTATCATAGGCGTTGCCAAGATTACAGTACGTTGCTCCTTCTCCTGCCCTGTCTCCTACTTCTCTGGCAATTTTGAGGCGCAGTTCATGGTAGTCTATGGCTGTCTTGAAATCTAGAAGGCTGGCATAGGCACTGCCGAGATTGCCGTGCGTTTTTCCTTCTCCTGCCCTGTCTCCAACTTCTCTGGCAATTTTGAGATGTTGTTTATGGTAGTCTATGGCTTTCTGAAAATCTCCCAGACTGTAAAAGGCGTTGCCGAGATTACTGTAAGCTATTCCTTCTCCTGCCCTGTCTCCCACCTCTCTTGCAATTATGAGGTGCCCTTCGTGGTAATCTATGGCTTTCTGGAAATTTCCAAGACTGCAATGGGCACTGCCAAGATTACCGTACGTTGCTCCTTCTCCTGCCCTGTCTCCTACTTCTCTGTCAATTTTGAGGCGTTGTTCATGGTAATCTATGGCTTTCTGGAAATCTCCAAGACTGTCATAGACGATGCCAAAATTTCCCAGCGCCGTTCCTTCTCCAGCCCTATCTCCCACTTCCCTGGCAATTTTGAGGTGTTTTTCATGGTAGTCCATAGCTTTCCGGAAATGTCCAAGACTGCGATGGGCACTGCCAAGATTACCGCATGCTGTTCCTTCTCCTGCTCTGTCTCCTACTTCTCTAGCAATTGTAAGGTCTCTTTCATGGTAGTCAATGGCCTTCTGGAAATCTCCTAGACTGTGATAGGCTTTGCCTAAATTACCGTACGCTATTCCTTCTCCTGCCCTGTCTCCCACTTCTCTGGCAATTTTGAGGTCTTGTTCATGGTAGCCTATGGCTTTCTGGAAATCTCCCAGACCGTCATAGGCGTTGCCAAGATTACTGTACACTTTTCCTTCCGCTGCCCTGTCTCCCACTTCTTTGGCAATTTTGAGGTGTTGTTCATGGTAGTCTATGGCTTTCTGGAAACATCCAAGACTGTTATATGCGTTTCCAAGATTACCGTACGCAATTCCTTTTCCTACCTTGTCTCCCACTTCTCTGGCAATTTTGAGGTGTCGTTCGTGGAAGTCTATGGCTTTCTGAAAATCTCCAAGACTGTCATAGGCGCTGCCAAGGTTACCGTACGCGTCTCCTTCTCCTTCCCTGTCTCCCTCTTCTCTGGCCATTTTGAGGTGTCTTTCATGATATTCTATGGCTTTCTGGAATTCACCAAGACGGCGATAGGCGTTGCCAAGATTACAGTACGCTCTCCCTTCTCCTGCCCTGTCTCTCTCTTCTCTGGCAATTTTGAGGTCTTGCTCATGGTAGTCTACGGCTATCTTGAAATCTCCGAGACTGTGATAAGCGTTGCCAAGATTACCGTACGCTCTTCCCTCTCCTGCCCTGTCTGCCACTTCTCTGGCAATTTTGAGATGTCGTTCATGGTAGTCCATGGCTTTCTGGAAACATCCAAGACTGTGATAGGCATTGCCAAGATTACCATACGCTATTCCTTCTCCTGCCCTGTCTAGCAGATCTCTGGCAATTTTGATGTGTCGTTCATGGTTGTCTATGGCTTTTTGGAAATCTCCTAGACTGTCATATGCGTTGCCAAGATTACAGTACGCTTTTCCTTCTTCTGCCTTGTCTTCCACTTCTCTTGCAATTTTGAGGTGTTGTTCATGGTAGTCTATAGCTTTCTGGAAATCTCCAAGACTATCATATGCGTTGCCAAGATTACAGTACGCTTTCCCTTCTTCTGCCCTGTCTGCCACTTCTCTGGCAATTTTGAAGTGTCGTTCATGGTAGTCTATGGCTTTCTGGAAATCTCCAAGACTGTCATAGGCGTTGCCAAGATTACCATAAGCTCTTCCTTCTCCTACACTGTCTCGCGCTTCTCTGGCAATTTTGAGGTGTCGTTCAATGTAGTCTATGGCTCTCTGAAAATCGCTAAGGTTGACATGGGCGTCACCAATATCACCATAAGCTGTTGTTTCATTTGCCCTCTTACCGACTTCTTGGGTAACCTGCAAAGATCTTTCACCATAGTCTGTGGAATTTCGGAAATCTCCAAGGCTGCCAGAGACGTTGCCAAGATTACAACTTGCTTCTCCTTTTCCTTTTTCAGCCATTTCCCAGGGAATGGTTATAGTTGATGGTAAAATTTCTTTCAGCCTACAGTCACAATTTTTGTTGGCTCTTATTTTCTCACTCTATTGAAAAAAGGGTAATTTTATCATTAACAATTTTTTTGTCTTTCTTTCTATTTGTGTATGATAATGAAAATTAAGCAAAGTGAAACAAAAAGTGAACCGAGGATGAAATGGAATTTCATATTATCAAGCTGATCTTTATATTTTTTAGGACCCAGCAATTAGTTCATATTACGTTAATTACAATTACATGTTTTAAATCTTTTATCACTTATACTACTTTAATATACAGGGTGTCCCAAAAGTTATAGTGCATGAAATTAGAGGAACGAACTTTTGGGACACCCAAAAACTTTATTTTTACATGAAATTTCAAGAGGATGTTTATCTCTCTATCGAGTACATGTATTCAGATTTCAGTAACTGGCATGCCCTTTTTGTTGTTGTTGTTGGTTTTTTTTAATCACATTCTATAGCCGTTGCAACATGGAGTGGGATACAGCAGATACTGTATACTGATACTGTTAGCAAGCCAAGTCCAGAAAGGGTCATGAAAAGCGAATGTTTAAAATTAGAGGTCCCAGAGATGGCAAAAAAGACCCCTCTGCTTAGTCTGCCAAGTAACGCCCAGCTCTTCTAAAAATTGTAAAGAAGTACAAAAGCCTTGCTCTGAAAGGGGGCCGGGATGATTATCTTTTTTGGATGAATGCCCAAAATATATATTTTTAACTGCCTAAACTAAACAAATATTGTTCGGGGGGTTGAACTGGCTCCTGCGCACCAGGTGATAAAAAAGCTCAAAATGGACCATCTGTGGGTCTACATGCTGTATCCCACTCTGGACTGATACTGTCTTTTGTATCTAGCCTTCTTTAAAACTATTTTAGCTGCTTTATTCAGGACTCTTGGTCCTCCCTTCGTTTCTTGCCTTCAAAACCTTCATTTCTCGATGATCATTTTACCACCCAACGTTCGGATTTTTCCAGTTTTTAGCAGTTTCTACAACAGATAAGCCAGCAAATCGAAGTATACATGCTTACGCTCTCACGTAGCTGAACGTTTTTGCGTTAAGGGGGTTTATCTTTCGTGATATTCACAAAAAACCAGGAAGGATTTCGAGCAATTCGGGCTATAAAATACAAAAAATATGAGGCTGGAAAATATACTCGCGCACGCACACCTTTGACGTGGAAGTACACAAATGGAATATTCGAGTCAACAGATGGCACAACAAATACGAAAATAGTGAACTAGATTGAAAGACACAACTTTTGTTTAAATGATTTGCTGACCAAGTCCAATCGTACTGAAATATATACTTATAAAGTAGAGGAACGAACTTTTGGGGCACCCTGTAGTTACATTTAGCTTGCCACAAACATTGTTCCTTCAATACCTTACAAATTTATCCTTTTCTTATATAGCGATATTACGCCTGAGCTAATCGAAATTCAAGATGTGTGTTGGAGCAGGTGTCGTGCACTTTTAGTAAGGCAGTGAAATGAATCATCAAGCTTAAGTATGGTAGATCCCTTTTAAATTTTGCAGGGAGAACATCCTTCTCTAATAGAGTAAAAAACTGCTGTTGAATGCACATTATCGTTTAAGTTGATTACGAAATTTGTAAATAAAGAACAGGCGTGCCATTGCTTAAACATGGTGCTTTTAAATTGTTTGCTAAAAATGTCTTTTCTAGTCATTTGTTCAGCTTTCAGTGAAAAGACTAAAACTATTAAGTTAGCAGATAAATTAACGCTACTGCTACAGTGAAAATGTAATGTGAGGGTCTCTATCGCACAGAATACCTGGGCATCATTAATTATTCATAATCATCGAAGCGGCAAATTTGAATGCGAGCGCGCTTTGAATAGTGTATGTATTTGAACGTTCACTATGAAATATGCGCATATTCGCGATTTGCTGAAACAAAAGAGCTAAAAGGAGAAAACAATAGAGTGCTGCATTTATTGTTTAGTTTGCCACCTACATCATATTAATGAGCATCGTCTTGCATTCTTGGTAACCCAATGGTTGGCCATTTCGGAGTTGCGTAGGGAACTGGGGCGAGTTTCGAATTTAAACTAATCGATAAACTGACACCACTATATAAAAGGTCATGTTGAGATTAGTTATTTCACCAAGTTTGGTGCTCTAAGGTTGAACAGGGATCAAGTTATGACTCTTGAAACATGGTTAAAGATCCATACAAACGTCTGTAATTTTGTGACAGCGTCCCCCAAAACTATACATTAAACTCAATTCTTTTCACGATTTCTGTGATATTCCTGAAAATGGGCAAACATAGTGATTTTCGAATTAGTTCCTTCCAAGAAGCAGATGCATGACGAATTTTACAGTTTAACAGAAAAACTGAAAAATAATAACTACTCCAAACAGGCATGTATATTACCCCTTTTAAAAAACCTGGTAAGTGCAGGAAATGTGTGCTTACTTTTAATCGCTCTAAGATTCAAGCTGCGTTTCTAGTCTCTCCGGTGTGCTAAGTCCTTTTGTAGTGTTAATAAAAACTGTTTACGACCTGTCCTTCTTCACAACTCAATCTGAAACGAAGAGTAGAGGGCTGTGAATAGTCTATTTTGCTAACTGACTTAAAGTAAACTGTCCATTGGAAAGGAGAGCTCCAATCATTTAAATTGAAAAATCAAGCATCCCTCATTTGCTATATGCCGCGCGCTTAAGTCTAATACACCAGTTAATGTAAGCCCCACCCGCCCCTCCCTGGATGGGACATAGCAGGGCATATGACAAGTGCTCACTGCCAAAGTTGTAAAATGGCCCGCACCCCAAGGCCAACTTTTTCCTCTAATGGAAATGAACTAATGGCCCCGCTCCTTTTGAAAAAAAAAAGGTGATAGTCACAGGCTTACTATGTAAATGGTTCAACTGTTTTCAACTTCAGGTGATTTGGCAGTCTCTGACTTTATTACAGTCAAACCTTATTAAGCTGATACTGCACTAACTGAGAGTAATTTTTACTGTAACTAAGAAATAAACGTTTTTCTACTTGGGCTACTGGGTGTCCACTTAATACGTGTCTGACCATCTATGGGACTAGCGCACCAAACATCCACTAACCGTTAGTAGTGTATCATGCTCAGATGACCTGCTTTTGATGAGTTTTGAGAGATTACACGATAGGTTTCAAAAGAAAATGATAACCTTGGTGTTCCCAGAGAAAAGTCGCTGGGAGCAAATCCTGAAAGCATTCGGCGGCAAACGAAGGCTATTATCACATTGTAAACTGCAGACCCTGTAATGACCTCCGGCACCCCCATTTGATCATGATGCTACTTTTCTGGGAACAAATCTACTTGTTTTTGTTGTAACGTCGTAATGTAAATTTCACATTGGCCGTTTTTACACTAGAGGACGCATTATGCGCCTGGACGCATAACGCGTCTCGTGCCTGTCTTTATACTAAAGCCAAGGCCTGTTTCAAACGTCGTGCTACTGCCGTGCCGAACTCAAGTGATCGAATTAAATTCGACTTTAGCACGGCCGTAGCTCGACTTGGTTTCAAACGTCGTGCTACCGCCGTGCCGAACTCAATTCATAAATTATAAATACATTAGAATACATATAAATTTTACTAAACCGTTTCTTTATTTTTGTGTTTTGTTTTCGGCAACAGCCCTTCTATTCGACTGAATTAAATTCGACGTCTGAAACCAAGTCGTGCTAGTGTCGTGCTGCAGTCGAGCTACAGTCGAGCCAGCTTAGCACGGCAGTAGCACGACGTTTAAAACAGGCCTAACCCAGACGAACTACAAAATGTTTGCCCAAGTTGTCCAGACGGATAATGCGTCCTTAGTATAAAAACGGCCACTGTAACGCAATGAATAGTCTAAACATGCATGTATAATAAATATACGGGGCTAAACAAAAATCTTGTTTCATGATCGGTGCGATCGTGGGGTACGACCGCTGAAAAGCGTCCTGCGATCTGAACGATAGTAACGATCGTGGCGATCGTAGTCCGTGAACGCAGACGTAATTCTGGTAGTCGCTTGCAGTCGGAATTTCGTGTGCGTTCGTAGGCTGTCGCGATGATAGCTGAGCCCTAAAACACTCCTATGACGTATCTCCGCCAGAAAGTTTACCAAAGAACGATTAAAATCCAAAGGAATTTCTTAAGCAAAGGGACCTTTGGATACTGAGTTCTAGTGTAACTGCAGCTAATGCATTTTAAAATGCCTACCTCAGTTGTAAATCCTCGAATAATTTTGATAGTTGGCTTGATTTTTCATGACGAAAGGGTCTACGAGGAAATCATATTTTATAAGACAAATTTACGTATAAAAGTCAATTGCATTTTCCTTCACAAAGCAACAGGACTTTGACAAACCTAACGTAAGCGACAATCAAACAATTTTGCAAAGAGAAAGTTCAACCCATGGGATTTTTCCCTTCTTTTGTTTTAAAATTACGTCAGCAAAAGTGACGTAAGTGCTTCCAGAAATAGCTCCCAAAATGCAGCCATACAGGAAAATTGAAAAACTAGGTGGGGAATTTTAAGTATATTAAGGGTCACATAAATCTAATACATTTCTTTGGACAAAATAACAAAAAGCTCACGAAAAGACCTTACCCAGATGTTGTAGACTGATGAAGAGTTAGTCTGAGACTTCCTCTTTTTCTCCGAACACTACCGGATGTGCCTCGCGAGTGACCTTTAAACGAGGCTCACACTGTGTGCATTTTTATCGTCGCTAATGTCCCGTCATATGACTTTACCAATGGGACTTGCTTGGCAACAGAGTGGTGACAAATGTAATAAAATTTGCAAGCCTTCTCCTGCCGTAATATTACGAAAGGTAACTAACCTTAATTGAGACAGTTCGTTTCAATCCTGTTCGAATTCTAATCCCACATGCCATCAACTTCTCCACCCCAACAGCAATATTATCACTGTTATCAAATATTCCCGCCTTTCTGCGTACATCAGCAAGTCAAATACCCTGGGTTTCCTCCCCAGGTTGCGGGGGAAGGGGGGGGGGGGAGTAAGTTAATACTTCTGTTTGACCACTATCGACATTTAAATTTTAAAGAACTGGAGAAAAGGAAATAAATATGGCGGCAAAGTGTTTAAACCTTTTTACGTGGCGTAACATGTTTTAAAGAAGTAATGTTTGGTAGGTCCAGCAGGTCCCGCTGTAAACAATTTCTGTAATCAAACGACGCCATCGCCCAGACGGAATGGATTATAATTTTTTTTCTTGTTCAGTGTTAAGAGGAAGCGAGAATCTGGTGTAGGGGTGGCTACAGTGCCTATGAGCAAGGAAAGGAAGACTTTAAGGCCACCCCTCCCCTCTCGGATGTAGTTTTGTTCGCCTAGGTCCTTGATTTGGCAATAGCGTCCACGTCCCTACAACGTATACCTAGAGAGGGGCTTGGACCGTGTATCAAGCAATTGCTTACGGGATCGGTTTAAAACAACGGAAAATATTCAACTATCTTCTTAAAAAGGTGGTAATACGAGTTTTGGATAGACTGTCGCTTATGTGAGATGATCGCACATGGAAGTTCGACTGTCATAATTTTCTCTAGCAAAGGTGTCGCAGCAAAGAACCAAAAAGTACAAGCCTCTCGTTCGTTTGCTGAGGCAAGATGTTTTAAATTTTTTGGTCACCAATTTGCAATGGAACTTGCTGCCCTGCAGTGCAGGGTGAAGATTCTCGAATACTTTGCAGGTTTTTAATTTCCCGTTTAAGCAGCGGCAGCGATGAAGACAGAAGCTACAAATTTCATCGTAGGAAGGGGTTTGCTTGGAAAAAAGAATTCCCAAAGGGAGTCAGAGGCTACCCTGGGAGCCAGAGACTGGTCCGGTTACCGGTTTCAATCAAGTCTTTAGAGTGACCTGCAAGGCATTGCTGCGTGTGGCTTCGGCCTGCGGCAGACGCCGAAGCATCCCGCCGAACGCGAAGAACAACCTCTTGAACCCTGGGTAGGCAGAGGCCTATGGCAAATTTTGTGATTTTACAAAAAGACAAAAAGCGTATACTACGCGCTGCAAAAAATTCTGTGCGGTTAAATTTATCGAATTTGTTTGATATCACGGATAAGAGTGCGATCTTCTTTAAAGATCTATCTGCATAGTTGTGTTAAAAATGAATAAGTACTACTAGCTCTTGCTTCTTCTTCACGGTCGAACCGTAAAAGGGGCAGAGTCCAACATCTTCACCTGGAAACCGCGTTCTATTTTTAAAACGCTTGGGTTAATTACATTACGTCGTATTCTCTCTTACACGAACCACCAAAGTGGCAAATTCCAAAACTTTCACTTGCAAAACTGCGTGACAATATAACTCACGGTAAGGGCCTGATCACACGAGCCGGGGAAGCAATACGCATGAACAGTGTGTTGCTCGCTGTCCTGTTCCTCGCTTGGTTCATTCGCCGGGCCGCCCGGTATGCGTGATTACTTGGAAAATTTTCAACCGGGATCCCGGCATCACTATACTGGGATCCCAGCTGACCGGGTTGACTCGGTTGTCATATGATCTCAAAGTTGATTTTTGTTGCGTTTAACTAAGGTGCCGCGATCTCTGCAAAGCTAGCCAGCCTGGCTCATGTAATCAGGCCCTTAGTTCTATAGCCAGATGTTACGTCCTCCCCTTGACCTCACCGATTTTTTAAAGCCCCCTCCCCCCCCCCCCCTCACACCCCCTTCTCTATATTAAATGAGCTTTTGGCCTTATCAGTGTTCTCTCCATACAAATATTATCAAAAATAAGCGAAAAACAATCCTAACAAAAAGCATAACAACGTTGAAAATAAGTACAAGTATGTTTTCGACTGTTGATAAGACTTTTCACAACCACCACTTCATTTCAACACACTGTAACTACACTATCCCTTCATAACCAAATTAGCACTTTTACAACCCCCTCACTGCAACACCTAAGATCACTTTTACCTCCAAAATAATTATTTTTTTGTTACTTTATATTAAATTCTACGAGGAACAAGTTTCACTGATTAACAAACTACAGCCATTATCTTACCAATTCACGTCCAATATAACTCCACGCCTTCCACTTCACGCATCTCAACCAACCCCTAAAATATACAACGCTACTGCTCTACTCACACATCCCTAATACACATAAAAAACTTCTCACACGCCTAGTACATCGACGCCCAAATATACGCTCCCACTGCGTCTTGTTACAACTGTATATGCCAGACGTATTTTATTCAATGGTTACTCTAAATCTGTACACTTAAGCTTTCCTTTCACTAACTAGGAAAAGAAGTTACATTTAGACTCGGAACAACTTTAATAATTGAATGGTATAAATGTTAAAGTTTCCTTGTATCATATTAATCACGAAAAGAAATACAAAGGAAAAGCTGTCAACAGAATGTACTATCCCAGAAGCCCATGGGCCCCTGTCTGTACACTTCAAAATATATCCTGTACTAACAGTCATTACAATATAAATAATTCTATACAGTGTCATGTACAATAACTAAAAACATGAAAATAAATTATTTTTAGACGTTCAGTGTGTGCGGTGCTACGCACCCGCCGTTATGGAAAACATCTGTGGCAATTTTCTTTAAATTATTGTCTCCATTCCTTTTTGAACCTGAAGATGAAACAAACTGAAAATCATAAAAAGAAACTCATATCCATCGTCTGTTTACAGGCAGCCGTTTTATCAATCCCAAGAGAATCCGTGGAATTTTCCCTGTATTAAGATTTTTTCCTACGGATTGTCCACCCAAGATCACGGGGAGGCGGCAGGGGTCATTGTCAGAAATTTGTTACGTCTCAGGAGTCAGAACATAAAAATCTTTTGCGAGACGGACCTTACGACATTTTTGGCATTCCTGACATCTCCAAAATAAAGCAAATTATTAACTAGAATAATAATTAACGAAAAAAATCATTAACTAGTTTTTCGCCAACGAGTCTCCAGTAGCTCAGATGTTAGAGCATCCGACTAGATCACGGACTGGAGGGTCGTGGGTTCGGATCCCAACTGGGGCTCAGATTTTTTCCTGAGTTTCCATTCCATGCAAAAAACGTATCATGTTGCTGTATTTTCAGTCATAAGTGTAAAAATAATTATCTGTTTGGCGCGAACGGCACCTAGATTTTCGTAGTTTTAAAACAAGCGACCTGGTCAAAAGCGATTAAGGGTTTGTTTGGGAGTTACGAAGGTTTGCACATGGCAAGCAGCACGTGACACATTCCTTTCCAAACGGAAAACGCGCTTGAGTTGGGGGGTATTAATTATTGTAAGACACTAGGGGCGCTCTCCATTTGTCAGAACTGACCGACCAGACCATTCCCGTCGTAATGAGAATTTCACTTTTAATCAAAACTATCCTGCTAGATCAGTCAAATCCTAAAAAGTATGCATGAAGGAGGTGGTTTTTCAGCAAAACCTTTTGAAAAAAGTCGATTTCATTTGCTAACTGACTTGTCCAGCCGGCCAGTTCTGACAAATGGAAAACGCCGAAACTGTTGTGTTGATCTGGTCAACGCAGCTGTTTTTGTCTCGTTACGCAACACAATATCTGTTGAGTCTGCTACACAGCCACAGTCGTGTTTAGTGTTGTGATGGGAGGAGTGTTGCGTAAAGACACTAAAAACGGTTGTGTAGCAGACTAATATCGTCACACAACGCCCCTCATCAATGAGTGAGACTAAGGCTATATTCATACTATACCCAATATCTGTTTAGTCTGCTATACAGCCACAGCCGTGTTTAGTCTTGTCACGGGAGGAGTGTTGCGTGACGACACTAACAACGATTGTGTAGCAGACTAATATCGTCACGCCATACCCCTCACCAATGTGTGAGACTAAGGCTATGTTCACACTATACCCAATATCTGTTTAGTCTGCTACACAGCCACAGCCGTGTTTAGTGTTGTCACGGGAGGAGCGTTGCGTGACGACACTAAAAACGACTGTGTAGCAGACTAATATCTATTGCGCCGTCACGAAACTCCAACGGGATGGGGCTTCTGGTCATGTCTGAGAACGGGGATTTCGGCGCGATCGCTGTGACGAGGGGAAGTTGCGCCGCGACGATCTTGAAAGTGGAGGGTCACATATCAGATTGGTTTTCATATTATACCGGATAACTTTTCGTGTCGGCAGGAGAAGCCATCTGGTATTGTGTGAACTTAGCTTAAAGGGGCTGTGTCAGGGCAGTCCAGTTCATTTTGTTTAATTTTGCCAATTACTCGCCCTCAATCGCTATGGAACTTAAAGTAAGCAAAGAAATGACAGGTAAATGACAAAAAATCCGAGATACGAGACAAATATGTCTCTTGAGCATTATTTTTGATGTTGCAAGCAGCAGGGATCAACTTTGAAAAACTGTTAACTGGCATTTTGTAACTTCTTAATTTGGCTGAATTTCGTGACAAAGTTCCTTTTAGGGTTGGCAGGGCCAGAAACGAGCCCACCAATAATTATGAAGACTGGGAGCCAAGCAGCTGAACAAATAAAAACCAGTCTGCGTAAGTCTGCGGTAAGTGATGTAACAAGTGTTGTTACAATAAAGCGATCAATAAAAAAACAAAACATTTTCTAACCTGATTTAACTTCTTTAAAGAGAGCATTGTTCATGTTGTACTTATTAGTGCATATTGTATTTGTAAGGAGAACCTATTGAAGGAAAAGAATAAACATATAAATTAAAAATCCGCTGGGAAATCCATATAGCAAAGGCCCCCCAAAATACCGTAATATTCCGCAGATGAGCCCCGGGGCTTATATTTTTCAAAGGCTCTTTTTGAGGGGCTTATTTTTGGAAGGACTTATCTACGGAGGGAAATTTGCGTTTCAAAATCGATTGGGCTAGCTTTATATTTGGAATAAATTTACCGTTTTTGCTTTGTTTTCCTTTGTATTTGAGGGCAATTTTCCAAGTACAAGCCCCCGGGGGGCGATTTAACGGAGGGTTTTTTGCGTTACCGGTTTGGGGGGCTTATATTTGGAGGCGCTTATACATGGAAGGGCTTATTTTCGGAATTCTACGGTAATTCCTATCCTTTCCTGGGTATACAGTCGCACCTCCACTAACGGTCACCTCTCTACAACGGCCATATGTTTAACCCATTCGCCCCTGGGAATTTTGCCGAAAAATGCGTTTTGAAGCTAGTCGAGCGGTTTTCTTGTCATTGTCTGGCTATAAAGAGCTAAAAATTACCACAAAGCTGTTTGCAGGTCGTACCTTTCGAGGCGTTCTGATCCAAATGCAAAATATCAGCTTGCCAAGTTCGGGCATGCGCAAAAAGCAAAATTTTGGGGTTTAAAATCTTGGGCGCGATCCATTCAACCAAAATTTCTGGAAATTTCGGTCCAAAACTCAATGGATCGGTTCGGTCCAACCGGAAAAGTTTCGAAAAAACAGGTCCACCTTTTGAGGTGGTCCTCTTTTCCCGGTCGGACCGGTCGGAATTTTGGTTGAATGGATCGCGCCCCTTGACTTTCTCTCCTCCCCTCTTCTTTTGCTTTTCTTGCCCGATTTTTTTTTTCTTTTTAATTGACAGGCTTCGTTTTGGTGGGAAAAGTCTTTGGGAAACCTTTTAGGATCTTAGGATTAAATAAACGGAAAGGTAGGTGCGTAGTGAAACAAGATTTTTAAGGAAATTTCGGGTCAATTTTACATGGTTTTTTGCCTTTTTCTCCGGTCTCATTGACTTAATCGAACTCATTCTGGTATGGTTTGAAAGATCTCTTCACCCTGCACAAGTCAGTAGACAAAGTTGTCTGATGACGTCACAAGCGGGAGAAAGGACCCGTATCCTCACGGGCGGTTGCGGGCGGTTCAGGGGTGAATGGATTAAATACACTACCCATTACCCACCTCATGACTGGCACTTGATAGACCCTGGTTTATGGATCGCGTTGCTCTGGAAATCACAGCCGTCATGGCAAACAAGTTGATGCAGGCATCAGCCATTCGCTTCAACAGAAGCTGCTCCTCGATAATGTTCTAAAATGGCGGAACACCAAAGAAAAGAATGTTAGAGGTTTCTCTTAGATAAGTTATGCCGGCCTCTCACTACTGCATTTTGCTCGACGGAGCAAGAAAAAAGAGAGACTGCTCGTAGTCTAAACATTTGCAAAGGGAAGCCTGAAAATTTTTGTAGCCTACGATTTCACTTAAACAACCATTGGTCATGCTTAGCATATAAGAGTAACTTGAACACGAAAAAAACCTGACTTAATGCTGCTGTTACAACACTTGTTGTATTCAGCGGTGAATTATATCAGCAACCTATAAAAAAAATACATCTCTTTTAGAGCTCTTTCTAGATTTTTTCGGTTGTGGAGATCAGCTCTACAACAGTTTGACTTTTTAAAAAGTGTTCTAAAAAAGTCCGTTAATACCAAAAAATAGTTAAGCTAAAAACATATTTTGTAATGTAGATAAATTACAGGGTGTAGTACCTTTCCGTATTTGGTGAGCAAAGTTTCTGATATTCTGCCAAAATCAGCAACATTTTCTTCCAGCTTTTTTGCGCTATCCTACCATAAATGTTACACAAATGAATGGATGTTAGATTGATCTTCAGGTAAGACAGTCACTTAATATAGGTTATATCATATGTACCGTAAAACCTTGTTAACCCAACACGTAAGTGTAAATTTTCCGTAAAGGGACAAAAGTCGTTGTTTAATACTGAAATACACGACAATGAGGACGGCCGACGGTTTATCAGCAATGAATCTAAGTTCCTTAACTTAACAGAAGTTTGTAAGGGTTGAAACCAAACTCAAAACTATTATGGCAACTCTGTCATGTCATCTCCTTTGTCTTTTAAAAAGCTATGCTTAGTGGTTGCTTTTTAGTGGTCCACAATCCAGTAAGCAAAACAGCCAATCAGAGCGCCAGTTTTCAACCACGTGATGATAATGAACCAAACACGTACGTTTTTAAGCCAATCAGAGTGCCGAGTTTCGATCACATGACACTGACAGGAGGTATGTTCAAACAGGCTTCATCGAAATGGAAGTTACTCGAAAAAGAAAAAAAGACGAGATTAAAAGCGAAAGGAAAGGACTAACCGCCAAAAGTGAATGAGCAACGCTGGCAATTCCTTGCAAGTTTCCTTTTAACCCCAGGAAGTATAGAAGCCTTTTTGTAGCAAAGTCTACGATAAATTCTGAGTTTGAAAAAGGATTTTTCAAAAATCTATGAAAAGAAATAATACTGATGTCATTAGCTTACAAGCATTGTTAGAGACTCTTAAAGACTTGGCAGTCAGTTTTGGGGACATACACATAATGCAAAACGTTAAATGTCTACGTGTGGAATACCCAGCCACTTTAGGCTACTTTATTTACATGTGACTAGTGGACTAGTTAGGCATAAAGCCGTAAAGCTGATGTTACACGGACGATTCGCAACGGCGATTTTTAGCGCAACACAGCGTTGCAACGATGCAACAATGTTGCAACCATTTGAAGTAATGTCGCAACAATGTTGCAACTTTGGGTTGCACTAAAAATCGTCGTTGTGAATCGTCTAGTTTAACATCACCTTAAAACAATGGGCCTGTAATTATTCAATTAGATGTACATGAAGTGGCCAAGTATACTGGAGTTTCAACTGTCCGAAATGCTTGTATTTTCACTAAATTATGAATACACATTATCTTTAGACACAGAAACTTAGCATTAGTTTTCCTTTTACTTCACAAAGGCAGTGTCTCTCATTATTTCCATTTTGGTAAAATACCGTAAAATTCCGAAAATAAGCCCTGGGGCTTATATTTTTCAAAGGCCCTTTTTGAGGGGCTTATTTTTGGAGGGGCTTATATTCGGAGGGAAATTTGCGTTTCAAAATCGATTGGGCTGGCCTTATAGCTGGAGGTAAATTTACCATTTTTGCTTTGTTTTACTTTGTATTTGAGGGCAATTTTCCAAATACAAGCCCCCGAGGGACTTATATTTGGAGGGGCGATTTAACGGAGGGGTTTTTTGTGTTACCGGTTTAGGGGGCTTATTTTTGGAGGGGCTTATTTTCGGAATTTTACGGTACTTTAATACTGTGTTGTAGGACAGTGACTGCATGAAACAGAGCACCTCCACTCATTCCAATCCTGTCAGCTATTCACCAGGCTATCAAATGGATTAAAACACGCCATTTCTGAGTTCGAAAAACTCTCACTTTCAAAACGAGGCTAGGTGCAAAACTTTTCTAGTGACAAAGAGTTGTATTTGCATCAGAACAAAAACTTATTTTCGTATCAATGGCTTTGCACTTAAGCTCGCTTTGAAACTGAGGCTTGTGGCAACTCTAGCCTGCGAGCAAGCTCTCTGGGGCGCTCTGGCGGCGGGGCGGGAAAAGGAAGGAGAGCTTGCAACTACGTCTCTGGAATTTGAATTCTTCTTCCAATTCCTCTGTGGCTACCCATCGATTTAGCTGTCAGATTTCTGCCAATCAGCGCAAAGGGGAACAAGCGAGAACGCAAACAAACATAGAAAAACACGTGAAGATCATTACCAATGTCATCTCCGCCAATCAGCATTTTACATCGACTTTTTCAATGCCGATATTCCTAATCAAGAAACGTAGTTGCAAACTATCCTTCCTTCTCCCACCCCACCAGCAGAACGCCCCAGAAAGCTTGTTCGCAAGCTAGGCAACTGGGATTTGGCCTATATATTCATTGTTTAGAACTCTTTTGAGTTACGAAGGGGATATACATACTTTAAAATTTCCTGATATTGCTTCCCAGCATGCTGCATTCCAGTCAAAGCTATGTACATTCTTAAGATTTCGTTGGTGCCCTGTGAATCAAATTTGAATGGATGATATTAACTTAAGCCAGTAGGCATAAAGAAACCACGTGAACTGATAGCTTCCCATTTACTACAAAATCGCTTTTCATTTTAATTTTTCATTTAAACCTTTAATATTTTTCATTCATAACTCACCTCAAAAATTAGCAAGATTCGTGAATCTCTAAGAACTCTCTCATACGGATATTCCCTCATGTACCCAAGTCCTGTCACAACAAACACAGGGGTCATTCATCAAAAGAATTAGAATCCAAAGTATTATATTACCATGTACACTTTTTGCATACCACTCACAGGTTTATCTTCTTGAATTTTGACTTTAGCCAACAGCACTTTCTAGCTTTGTCCAGGAATTTGGATACCACAAATGATCGATTAAGTGCGCTACTTGAATAAACGCCTCTCTTGCATAAGCACCGCATTTTCAACGACAATAATTTAACAAGCGCCACTCTTGAATAAACACCATGGTTCTAATCTGGGCATTTACAAGTAAATGCCCCACCTTTGTTTTGGCGCTTGATATAGAGGCATATCAAAACCATATTGCTCGAGAAATTAGACCGATCAACTTGTGAGTTCTAATGTAGGGAAACTCTCGAAACCGGGTTCATATAACTGTTTGAGGTGTACATAATATTTTATATTTAATGATAATGTGCATACCTTAAGTACACACACGCCTCTCTTAATTCTCTCTATATTCCCCTCTATGTTTTACTGGTTGTTGAAATAAGCGCTGCACCATTAACAGGGAAAATGAAACAGGCACCAAAGTGCTTAATCGATCATTTACAGGTAGTGGACAAGTGCAGTGCGACATCAGAGAGCAAAAAAAAAATAAGGAGGAGAGGGAGAGAGGAGGCATTGTTCGCGCCTTACCCTATCCCCATAATGTACACTGTACCTCCTAATATCTGCAGGGCATCATTAACTCCACTCCACAGACCTTCTGATCCATAAACCTGTAAAGAAACAGAACTGGTGAGGCTACAATATCTTAGAACAACTTGGCTCAAGTATGAATGTGTAATCTGCTATATACCCAGCTATTCTTTGTGTTGTTATGCAGCACTTGTTCTCACAATGGATATTGTACTTTAGTAAAATCCAGCTAGTGGTCTATTATCAATGCTGCATTCTGATTGGTTGAGCTACTACTAGGCTATATGTTAAAGCCCCCTAGTAGCGAAAAGCACGGGCTTTTTGGCGGCAAAAACGGATTAAAGTCTAGCTTTAACTAGCTAAAATTTTTTTATTCTCGATATTTTTGACCAACTAGTAGTTGGATTTTACTAAAACAATAATCTTATTCCCCTTGCCCTCATGGCCTCATGGGCTATTGACTCAGAGCCCATTCGGGCTTGAGGAATAATTGTTAAGTATACATGAGCAGGAGACCTAAGCAAGCTCTCTGCTAAGATTTTCAGAGGAGATCACCACTTAATTGATTAATAAATTTCTAACATACAGCCCTTTGGTGCTTTCAATATAAGCTCTATCAATCTTGATTAATTAGATAACATGCAAGTCTACCATCACTGGAATGCGCCATCATGATGATACAATAAAATCAATTTTAAGCTTTCAAAAACATAATATCACATTTCTTGGAGTTTGTGGAGCTTTTATAGTCAAGGAAGACATTGACAAAATAATAAAGTGCCACAGTTTCCCTATGCCAATAATAACAGATCATTACACATTTCTGGGAAACTGCTCCCCTACCCCTCCCCTAAGCCAACATTAACACTTACTTCTCACTAAAGGCAAAATATTGGCTTAGGGGAGGGGTATGTGGGCAGTTTAGCAGAAATGTATAAGGATCCACAATTACTAACCTTACACATGGCGGCTTCTACTGATGCATCTTCCTCTCCACTATCCAGAATTCCAGTCGTAAGATAAGACATGGATTCTATTGTGTACTGCTTCAGTGTCATGTTTGCAAACTTCTCCTAAGAATTTAAATCAAAATTTATCTATTCAACACTCTTTAAAAAAATTATTATAACAAAAGTGTTGAAAAAGTTTTATGTTTAACTTTTGAAGCAGCTGGTGTGATTATTAATAATTATTCCTTCTTGAATTTCTCAAAATTCAAAGATGACAGTTTATCGCCACAGATGTGAGTCAGCTGTGGAGACCACAGACTCATACCTGTGGCTGTAACTGTCAAACTGGAATTTGGAAATGTTAATATAAATGTTAATTTTTGTGGGAATGAAAAAAAAACGAGAGATAATAAAGGAGACCCCAACCCTTCCTAGAGTCTTAGAATCATTTTAGGAAATGAGAAAATTATTTTTCCCCTTACTTTCCTTGTCATATGCAACATTGTACCTGGATCTGACCAAATTCTGACAGATGTCTGTTAAACTGTTTCCTTGTGGTGGCATGTTCTGAAGCATTTGCTGAGGAAACAAGAGAATACATGCATGTACAATGTAGACCGATCAAATCATCATGAGACATTAATTAAGACAGTTAAGAAACTGTGTTTGTATTTACAGCTGATTTCAATAATAACTGTTAAATATCTTTTTGGCCAAATCTGAACCCATTAGAATTTTGTGGAAAAATACAAGTACCGGTAAAGGAAATAACCAGATGTTTACTGTTAATGATAATGTACAGTATAGGTAATTAGGCCATTTTTGAGTTGTCATATGAAGGCCACTGCTTAAAAGTAGGCATAATGCAAAGTCATGATCTGATATGTAAATCATTTTTCATTCTCATGCAAATAAACCTTTCACAAGAAAGATTTGTACTTGGCCTTAGAGATAGTGAGAGTTGTTGGAATTCAGAACATGGCTTATCTGCTGATTCAAAACCATAAAAGGATTATTGGAAAAAAATGTCAGGTCCAGATCCAGAAAGAAGTTTCAGATGCTATCAATTATTACAGGTGTATCTGTCTCAATCTACAGCTTAGAATTTTAGCTTTAACTCAATTTCTGGGCCCGTTGTAATTGACCACAGCTGTTGTGGTGTCCCTGCCAACATTCTTTCTGTTTGCTGTTTTTTTTTTTGGCAAAGCTAATAAAACACAAATAAAAATAAAAATTTTTAGAATTTGAGCAGTTTCTCTTTTACTAGAAAATATGTGAGTGAACACAATATATATATGTGATCATGAGTACACAAGCGGCAATGCCAGGGCATTGAGTCATGTGGCAGGCAGTATGAGCGATGCTGCTCATGGCCACTTGCATACTCACATACTGCACTCATGTACAGATTTTCAACCACAAGAGAGGCTGCTCAGGTCTACTTATTCTAATTATACAATGTCTAAAATAGAAGTAAGGCATCAATGAAGTTATATGTAAACTGAATACTTTTTTTCTATCGATTTTTTATACCTATTAATTTTCTCAGGCCTCCTCCAGCTCCTGCTCCGACACCAAACCTGCCACTGTTCAGGATGTTCATAGCCACCTACAACAAAGTTATAAAATTCAGGACTGACATCCTAAATTATAACAATTTACATATTATAAAAATAACTAATAAAATACCAGGTGAGCTCCCACACGAAAACAAAATGAAAATAACAATTTATTAATGTTATTGTCAGATGTGAAAAGATCACTGTTGCTATGGCTACTTGATAAAATATTGCATCTTTCCAAACAAAAAAGAAAATATAAAGTGAAATGGTTTGGGTTTTTCCTCATTGGTGTTTATTTAGGATTAAAATAGAACATAACAAGGCGGATTGGAGGAACAAAATTTATCTCTGAGTGTTCAAAGATATTTCACCCATTCACTGCGCTCTCCTAAGTGCAACATTTTTCAAGACTCTAAGGGAAATTTTGTATCTCCTGGTACTAACAAAGTCTTGATACCCTAAAAATTTTGATAAAACAGATATGGAATTGCAAAGAATACCTTAAAGCCACCTCCAACTTTTCCAAGAACATTCTCAACAGGAATTGGCGTGTTGTCAAAATGAATTTCACAGGCTTGAGGAGAAACAAAATGTCCACGTGCATTAGAAATATGACAGATTAATTAGAGACTAATAATCCATTAGTACTAATGAAAATAAAGCTCCATGTGGAGAAACAGCAACTGTCAAAAGCAACTTGATGTTGACCGGTGATGGAAGCAAAGGGAGTACTTTCCTTTATAAATGAAGTGAGTACTTATCATATCTTTTAGAGGAAAAAGTAATGTGCATTCTTGATACTTCTGCTTTTGATACACTCCATATACTAACATTTAAAAACAAACCTGCTATAGCTTTTGCATTCCTTAGATAGGAACCATTTTGTATTCCTTGGAATAATCTGGAACCTCAAATCTGGATGGTCTTAGGGATCTTTAGATTACGTTGTGTTAAGTACACATATATGACTCACCAGCAATAGCACTAGCTGATATTATTATTAATTGTTATTAATAAAGTTAAAGTTAAAGGTAAAGTAATAAAATTTATTGTTAAGGTTATTATTATTGTTATTTTTACTCTCATTATAGTTATTATCATTGTTATTCACAATATTATTATATCATTATGATTATCATTATTACATTTGTATTTATATTATTATTATATAACTTCTCTTACTATTTGATCCCCTTATTCCTAGCTTGTCTTCTGGTTTGCCACTTGTAACACCTCCAAACTCCCGTTCGATGATAAATGCAGTAATTTTGTCCTGTTTTTCACCCTGTTAAAATGAATTCTATATTAGTATTAAGCTTTGTCAGAAACTACACTTAGGCGATGAAGATACTATAAAAGGGAAGGTAGTTCACCACGTGTTTCTACCCAACAATCAGTTCATGGAGAGGTGATGGACAGTTAAGTCATTATGACACATGTTTAAGAAGTTAACTTTAAGTCCCATTTAATTGCATGAAACCTTGTATTATTTTCTGTATGGTGTTATTTGGCATTTGGCTTTTTCTCAATATCGTGGTGACAGAAATGATTATTTACATGTATATTACCTTGTCATCTGTGTAGTTAGTCCTTGCAAAAACAGTCAACACATCAGCCAAACCACCATTAGAAATCCAAATCTACTTTTCAGAAATTGAAAAAAAGAAACATTAAACTAATATGTTTTTAAAAATATAAAGTGAAAGTAAAAATGTCAGAATTGATCGATATTAATTAGAAGGTACAAAAGCAAGGGCTGTCATTAAGAGGCAGGGGCAGAGGAAAATAGATGAAACACAGCACTGAAAGAAATCCCTAGTTGTTTTACTCCCTGCCTACTTGTTGTATTTACCCAGCAACTAGAAATCTTAGTGACATCCCTGGTACAACACCAACCTTTGATCCATTAAGAAGAAAGTGTTTGCCATCTGTACTTAGAGTGGCTCTAGACTGAATGGACGCAGCATCACTTCCACTACAATTTACAAAATAGAATATTTAAAAAAAAGAATGGGCCTTAATTTGAAAAACTTTGCACAATTTAGAATGATGCAATTAGAGTGTCTGTGAGATAATTTTTTGTTTTAATGCCTTGATAGGAAGAGGATTACCAACAAACCAATGTGCTCTTTGCCAAGGGGCTCGCAGCACAAAAATTTCCCCTCTGGTAAGTAAATATTAAATAAGGAAGTAACAAAAATTTGAGCAACACACACATAATGTTGGGGTAACTGTGCCAAAGGCTAGCATCTCATCCAGGGGGGAGGGGTAAGCTTCAGACAAAGTAAACCCCATGATACGTCTCCCATAAAAAAAGTTTCAAATACAGGGATGCTTGTCGGAAAATCAGAATATTACGCCACTAGAAGGAAAACAATCTGGGCATGACTCAGGCTTCATTTGACCCCAAAAGGAGACCATACTCCAACAAAGTACAGCATGATGGTATTTTTTACCTTTTTTATTTGGATATTATTTTCTCTACACACAACCCTAAGTGGTACCTACCTTAACGGCAAAAAATATTTGCATTCTGTCTTGAACACCTTGAGTGAGACAACAAGCATCCCCAACGCATGGGGAGTCCCCTTGGGGAATGATATGGCTTGTGTCCACCATAACCTTACCAAAGTCACCTTACACTCATCACAAGGCATGATGAGCAGAGCTTAAACCATTACCCACCCCTGGGGGGGGGGGGGGGGGGGCAACTGTACATGGGCTATATAGGTATGTGCTGCTGTGAAGGGTACAGTTTTTAAGCAGTTTATTCTGGCATAGGGTATACAAATCAGAGAGTTTAGGTCTAGAATAGGGTATCATTTTCCAGGAAACTGATCAGTTGGTTGAAGATTTTCATCTGGACTAGGGAAACTGGGAATTGCCACTCAAAAATATGAAAAAAAAAATTGGTTTTGTTCTGGCTGGACTGTGTGTGTGACCTTAGTAGTTTCTGGAAAACAGCTACTCTGGGATGTGGGGGGGGGGGGGGATTTTGGGAGTTTAGTCTAGTATAGGGTAGTAAAATTCACTTGAATGAGCTCTGGTATAGGCTAAGGGCTCCAGGGTCCCAGCGGCACATCCTCACCCAAAAATTCCTAAAGTACCCCCCTCCCCCCCAGTACCCACCCACCCGCCACTGTACATTTAGTTTTTGTTACCAGTTATTAAATTTTAACAACTGGATGAAAAATAATCTGTACCTTGATGGTTCTGTGAGACAGAATGCTGCGATGTGTTCACCGGAAGCAAGCCTTGGTAAGTACTTCCTTTTCTGTTGCTCATTTCCACAAATAAGAATACCCTGGTAAAAACAAAACCAATAAAATAGTATGAAAAATACTCAATTTTTAATTTTTAGTTCAGAAAAGATTACAACAGAATAACTTAGGGACTAAAAGCAAGCAATAATCTAGGAATAATAACTTTGTTGACACTGTCTATATATATTATTATTATCATTGTTATTATTATTAAATTGTGCATGCTTTATGATATGGTAATGCAGGAAATGTTAGTCCCATCAACAAGTGGCAACAAGCTACCTTAGAGTTCAAGGACTCTTCACAGGATTATTGCTGATACCAGTGCAAGACTGGTCTTTGATCGAAGTGCTGCCAACTCTATCCCAGCATTTACGTTTCTCCTGACAAGTAATTCTCCAGTCTCTTCAGAATATGTACCCAGTGCTCCGATTACAATGGCAACAACTTTTATGACTGTCAAATGCCAGATGATGATGATGATGATGATGATGATGATGATGATGATGATGAAGAAGAAGAAGAAGATGATGATGATGATGATGATGATGATGATGATGATGATGATGATGATGATGATGATTATTATTATTCATAAAAAACAGCATCAGACCTTTAAACCAATTGACTGATGGGCCATAAGAGTGACGGCAATACTGGCATCTAGTGAGAAGGCTTCAGCAACTCTTGCATAATTGGTGTTCAGAAGACCAAGACCTCCTAAAATTTCAGCAAACAGGAAGTCATTTAATGCATGCATACACACTGGATTGCAGAGCAAGTTAGTTTTAAACTTATTTGAGTCAGTGTCATGCCTGTCTTATGGAAAATTGACACTGGGTCAGAAAAATGTGAAGATCAGCCAGAACCAAATCTACACATTACTTTAAAGGTCCAGAGGTGTCCATCAAGAGACAGATGAATTTCCTTTAACTTTCTTTCAGAATATTTGACCCTCAAATGGCCTAAAGACATTATAGTCAACACCAATATTTCCTATCCAACTCCACTCTCACCTGGATAAACAGATGTCTTTGTAGACAGAATAAACCACTACTAAAAGTAAGTGATCATGAAAAATGGATCTCACCATATTCTTCTGGGATCTGCAGACCAAACAGACCAAGCTCCTTTAGTCCTTCCATGACATCATTAGGAATTTTTGCATCCTTGTCTATCTGGCCAGAATCCACTGCAAGGTAACAATCACAAGTTATTTTGAAGCATGCAGTGTCAGTGAGTGAAGGTTTGTTGTGACTGACATTAAAGTCAACTCCAGGAATATTATTGTACAGGTGTAACATGTGATGTAAACCATCAATATGCTGTTAACTGCCACATAGAGGCCCTGGCCATGGGGTAATACATCTTCATTAGGGGTTTTAGGAGGGCTTATAAAAAATTAACATAAATAAATAAATAAATAAAATAATTAAATAATGATTTGGAGGTAGCACATCCACGTTCTTCGTCTTCCTGATTCCTGGTCGAATTGGAATTTTGAAATGTTGGTTTTTGAGGAGAGGGGAAGACCGGAAAAAAACCTCTCGGACAAAGGAGAGAACAACAAACTCAACCCACATATGGCGTTGATGCCGGGATTTGCACCCGGGCCAAATTGGTGGGAGGCGAGCGCTCTCACCACTATGCCATCCCTTGCTCCCCCAAAAACTGAGGAGCTTGTATCCAAGGAAGAGGAACTTGAGGGGCTTATATCCAAGGAAGCCAAACTGAGGGGCTTATATCCAAGGAAGCAGCTAGCTTCAAACTAGAATAGAAAAAGTGCTTCGAAACAAGCTATAGTAGGGCTGATCAAAATACGTTTTGCATTTACTGGTTTTTAATTAAGCTTCAAAACATCATAAATTAAATTCAATTGAATACATTTGGAGGGGGGCTTATCTGTGGGGGGGAGGGGAAGGCTTATGTTTGGATATATTAATTTTTCTGTTTAAAGTTACAAATGAGCCCATAACTGGGGGAGCTTATAAGCAGCAGTCTACAGTATAAGCTAACAATATACAGTTGAACCTCTACTAACAGCCACCTCTCTTTAATGGCCACTTTTCTGTCCCAGTGGACAGTCCATACATTGACTTTTATTTAAACCTCTTTACAATGGCTCAACCTCTCTACATTATAATGGCAACAGCCAAAAGCATGTCTCCAGCTACCAAAATAACCTCTCAAAAATGGGCAGTTTTTTGAGTGACTGATGAAAAAGTGAAGAATGGTCATGAAGTTTGATCTGTAAGGTGCGTTGATGATTAATGTTATTGCAGCAATTGTGTTCCATTTATGCTACTACAGTAAACAAGACTTGTCTATGATACTTGTTCGGTTTGTCAAATCAACATTTTGTTTCAAAACATTATTCAAGTTTTTGGGTCATTTTTTCTCTATATATATTACTTGTGATTGGATTAACATTATAGGATACAGAAAGCATGAACACAGCACAATTAACATGTTGTACTCCCAAACAAGAATTTGTCATTATTACATTCCTACCACCCCATAAACAGCCACCTCTCCACAACTGGCACTTTCTTCTGTCCCCAAGCAGGCCATCTGATATTACGCGATAGTGCGATTTCCCACAATTGACCTTAAATCGCATCCGATCACACAATTTTAGGAAAATCGCATAATTCGTAAAAAAACAAACAATCAAACAATTTCCCAATCTTAATGTTATTTAAGGTGATTTACCACTAAAGAATGCCTTGCAAGACATCTGAAACCTTTGATCACGGTATCTTGGCAGCCATTTTGACTTCAGAGACAAGCAGTGCGGTCAGTGGTGTATTAAACAAGCATCCTTTTTCTTTCTTTCTCTTTGTTTTCTTTTCCGGGTCAACATAATTGGACAAATTTAACTATTTTGTTTTAAAATAGATGTTTTATTCTTCTTTTACATTCAAATTGCCCGTTAAACAACATTTAAGTGATGTTTCTTTTTTGAAACCTGGAAAAACAATGTTAATTAGCCCTGAAAAAACCGCATAATAGTCCTTTCTTATTGCACAATCTACCCTGAAAATATCGCACAATTTCTGACTTTTTATCACACCCTATCAGATGGGCTGCCAAGGTGGCCGTTGTAAAGAGGTTCAACTGTAAATAAAAGAGAAAGATGAAACCAAATATACAGTATATCAGCTGTTGTTAGCTATTGTGCCCTTACCTTTGTCCTCAAAGAACTTTTCTACGGGCTCAACAAGCATGTTCAGAGTTGCCATCTGCTCTTCATTAAGTGGCTCAGGAAATGGGAAAACCTTTTCCTATGCAAATAAAAAAAACTTTCTAAAATGGGAGAACAAAATTTGTTCTCCCATTTTAGGTGACCAAATTATATTTGGAAACTCATTTTCAGGGCTTTACTGTTACCATGGTAACAGTTATTAGTTATGACATCATCAAATGTCTGAAAATAACAAGCTTGTCAATATACCAATGAAAATCTGAACATGCAAGAACCTATACCAGCCTTTAAATTTTAAATATAAAAATGTTTTTAAAGACATATTTTCAATAGGAGGAAACCCTTACTAACAGAAGTCACCTCAAAAACACTCCAACTTCCTGGAAAATCAAGCAGAAAAAGTCGAGAGCTGGGGAGGTTTTTAATCACTTACTTATTTTACTAAAAAAAACACTTAATGAAGAATGCTCGTTTCCTTAGAGTTGGTATTAAAATTTTACGTGTAATCAAGTTTTTTGAGAATGACTTTGATTGACATCATCCCTCTCTCGTGACTTGTCATTCAAAATACTGAAGTTGACATAATAACAAGAAAGCAAGAGTTTTTCTTATCTTACCAGCTGACAAGTCATGATCATTCTTGCACTGTTAAGCTTCAAAAACGAGAAGTTAAAACTGATATATGTCTACCTCTCTATAAGTTATAAAGATTTCACAATGCAAACAGTTATAAAAGTTTCGCATTTAACTGACCAAGTCATGAACTCTTGGAAATATCGTTTGGCGCCACGTGTGTGGATCCAGCAAGGATCGAACATTGTGCCTTTCCTAGTTTCTGTTCCTATAGCCTTTCGTTATTCTTTCATACGAATTTTTGCATTTCAAAGTTAAATCAATATAAAACTCATAGGCCTCAAAGATAACTTAAAAGAAAACAGACGATTAAATTTTTCATTTCCCTTACCTTGTTGAAACGGCCAAGAAAAAGGTCTTTTGCAAAAGTCGATCTCGGCTTCGAAGTTTGAATATTGCGACGCAGAAATGGTGAAATCGCGAGTCTACAAGCTCTTAAAACTTGCCTGTTAGCCCTTGACGAAAGCATGTTAACCGGAACTTTCTTTAAACTCAAACAAACTGAATATTTACATCGCGATCGAAATTTATACTGTGGTGGTCACCTTGAACGACCTACAATGAATACCCTTTGGACCCGCCCCAGTCACTCCCCTTCTGCGCGGTTGAGCCGATCCGCTGAAAAATGTACTGCGGTTACTGCGGTAGGCAATGGCTGCACAATTTTACGGCGAAGATTTTGAGTGGAAACCTTTGAGAATCTAGTCTGCTACACAGCCCTTTTTAGTGTCGTCACGCAATGCTCCTCCGCACTAAGTACTGTTGAGAATCAGATGTTAAAGGGGGAGGGGGGTTGGCTTGGAAAGGGGTTGGTAGTCCATCATTTTGGAAGAAGTGAAAAATTTCCTTACAAAATTTTTTCCTCTGGAAGTTATAGCCTTCTTTGGATGTTACAGCATTCATCTTTTTCAACTCCATTAAACTTCAAAGTACTTCATTCCGCCTACACTCTGATACTCTAAACAATGTCCTTTATTATATTCCGTCCAAATGACATGAAGCATAAAACCTTCTAGGGCACAACAATATCTATTACTAATATTTATTAGAACTCATAAAATAAATAAATACATTTGTGTCGTTTACCATATGCAGTATTTATAGCACCAATGTTGGTGGGGCTGTACCACTGCCTGAAAAAGAATTCTAACTGGCCGGAGGCAAACTAGTTGGCTATTTACAAGTGTGATCAAGGATTTGAACATGAGACTACCATGAATAAATCCAGCTCGCAGTCAGGGAGAGACTTGAACTCGGGGCCTCCGAAGTGCAAGTCCAGTGCTCTAACCAAATGGCCAAGCTGCCTCCCTGAACCCATTGGCTAAACCACTAATAAAATCAAATCAAGTCAAAACCTTTTTATACAAAAATGACATTTAAAGCTTAGTAGCTTGAGGGGCAGTGTATGAATATGGTATATAATATCCTTTAGGCTTAATTCAGAGTAAACTTTTAATCACTTACTTCAATCTCAAGCTGTATCTTTGTTCTCCTTGCGATTTTTCTCGTACTTATGTCGCAATGTCCTCATCGCAGTAACAGAGAATTGCCTACAGCAATATCCACAAACAAATTCCCCACACTAATCTCAATACATTTCCTTAAAGAATTACTTGAGAGAATTTGACAAAAGATCAAAGTATTTTCTGTTTGGTGATCATTATTTCAACCTAGCCTATTGACTATTTACTGATATTGTTAGGATAGAGGTGATATTGGTCACTTCTGGGACTCAGGTGGTTAAGGAGGGGACAGAGAAGAGATGAAAATTGAATCAATGACTCAAGTCACTTTGACTCCAAAAAAATGACAACTGCACAGGTTGTCAAAATGTCAGACACTAATAGGCTGATTTAGCAACAGAACGGGAACGTCATTTGACGACAGGAAAGCGCGTAGAGAGGACTAAACTCAACTTCCGGTGCCCAATTTGCCGCTCTGCTATTGGTCAAGCCAGTAGTTTGATTTGCGCGTGCCGTCGTCAACTAACGTTCCCGTTCTTTTGCTAAATCAGCCTATTAACAACAGGACTACACAGAAAGATCATCTTATGACAAGAATCCTCGGTTTAAACCAGTTAAAAAAGTACAGTGCAATCCCGCTCTATGGACACCCATATATAATGAACAGTTTTGTTTGTCCTGACAAAAAGCTCACATTTTCTCTAAAGTTAAATCGCCTAATATGGACACCAGTTAATATAGACCAACCGCCCAAGTCACAAACTCTCATTATGGTCAACTTGGCCCTATGGATGCAGGTTTTCTGCACACTGTCTGTCACTGACATGATTGAATATTGTACCACAGGCAGCCCAGACTCTATATGTGGGTTTGTTAGAATTTGAATTCTATAAGAAAATGAATGGAAAATAAACAAAATAAATTATGTCCAAAATTCCATTTTTTGAAAAAAAAAATCACAATAAAAATGACTCAACTTGCTTTATTTTGTGTTGTGTGTTTTACTGTCTGTTCGCTTCTAGAGCCATTTCAAAGCCATTTCATTGAGTTTTAGATTTCGAGTTGCACTTTCAATAAGTAACTCTAAAACTAAAAACATATTTTATGACAGCCTGCTTAATAT
The DNA here is from genome assembly GCA_964035705.1 of Porites rus. Lineage (NCBI taxonomy): Eukaryota > Metazoa > Cnidaria > Anthozoa > Scleractinia > Poritidae > Porites > Porites rus. The sequence goes on along the minus strand of OZ038004.1, from coordinate 16,106,729 downwards.
AAACACTATGACATGTCCCCTTGGTGTTCACATTAACTGGGCTCAAGTAAATAAACGGCAGACATTATTTTGTCAACAGCAAATAAACACACAACAAAATCCACAGTATTAAGAGATTGATTTTTATTTGCTTCCCACTGTTATTTCACATCATTTTCAATAGAAGGTGTTGGGACGCTTAGCCACAAACTTAGATTTGAAGTGCGACTTGATGACACGGTGGGGCAGAGGAAACTTTATCTTGGAATTCTGTGAAACAAAAACAAATGTAACAAACAGGCATCAATCTAAATTTAGGTGGTCAAGCATATTCCCAATGTCATACTTTCATGTATTAAAACTACCCTTCTGTAAGGGTAAAATGTCTCGTAAAATGTTTAGTAATTTTTATTCTCTTGGTGACCCAAGAAACAGAACAACCCGAGTGTTCACTCCTAAAGTTTGTGGGAATAACATCTTGCAGGGTTGTCAAAAGTAGCTGGCTGCCGGCAAAAATCGCCGCCTACTTCATTAGTATTGGCCAGCTACTCTGCTTAGCATTTCTTTACGAATGGCATTTTTTAAATAAAATATCCCTGGACTGGCCGCTTACTTTGACAACACAGCCTGACAACCCTGATCTTGTCTGCTTATTGCTGCTGTTTATTGGATGATGTTAACAACTAGCAATGTGCCATAATTTTCAGCAGTTTCAATAACTTTTCATATAGTGTACATTTATAAAGATGTCAAGTAAGCTAATTTAAAGGTAGTGATTTAAGACCTCTGTAGTATTAATACAACATGATAATAGTTCAATTGACCTTCAAAGCACAGAAGTGGCTGATTCAAAACAGATATCTGAACATACTGGATCATACTGAGAGACCTGCCTTACCAAACACCACCCCACCAACTGTTGATGATTGGTGCATTTGAATCACTGCTGAAATTGTTAACAAAAATTTTAAAAAAATAGCTTACATGAAGCTGTTTGACATGTGGCCTTCGGCACTTGTTAGCTGGAATAACATCAACTTTCATGATCTGAATACTTGAGCCTCGTGCACGATGTCTGGCAGCCATATCCCGGTCTGCAAACAAAAATCAACCAATCATTTACACATAAGTTAGAGCTTAGAGTTGTCAGAACTGTACACAACCCCCCAACCTTGTGACCACAGAACATTAGAGTATGACCTCTTTCCGAAGCTAGGTTGACACTGGAGGAGATTTTCCAGATTGGTGGAAAATCTGGAACATTTTGGCGTTACATCCACTTTGCAGATTACCTGCAGATGTGCTAATCCAAAGTACAAATGTCCTAGTTTGGTTGTGTGCCTGAAGATTTTCAGGTAAACGCTATGTACCCGATTTGTATGTCCATAGATTTACGGATGTGGTTAAATGACTGTGAATACCCTAAAATCAGGAAACATTTATGACTCCACAAAAATCTCCTCTGGTATTACCCTAGACTAAACCAACCTAGTATTCAAGAACTTGTCAGGTGCAGTAACTTTAGTTGACATCACTCTAAGGCTCAAAACCTGGCCACAAAATTCTTCCCTATCCTTCCTAACAGGGCATGAAATTAATGTTTTTTCCAACAGCCACTTGGCTCCTAAAATATTTCAAGTGGTTGCCAATTCTAAAAAGCTACTACACCATAAGTTGCTAACAGTAGACTTAAAGAATATGAAATATTTTGGGAACACGAGCCACTTTTCTGTAACAAACAAAGTTGTTTGGATGTCCACCATTTTTTTTTCCTAGTTGGCTTTGCGGGACATTTAAGGGCATTGGCAATTGTATTAGGCCCAATTTCATGACTTAATCCATGCTAGAGTGTGCCACTCAGGAAGGTGACAATTTTTTCAACTTTTAAGGAAATACTGTGAGGCATGAAATTTTTGCGGGTTCTAATTTTTGCCATTTTTCCAGCAATCTGCAAAAATAAGTTAAGATAAAAATTACCGCAAACATTTTTCCCGTAAAAATTTACTTTGGAGTAAACTTAAATTAATTTCAATTTGCCACACAAAAATACAGTACTAAGAAATCGTATATGTTCAATTACAACTTGCCTCTTTCATTCAGAAACAAAACGGTATACAATGAATTACTGGTTTTACATAGGGTACCCATACTGTAGTTTTGTTTGAAAATATGTATTTCCATTGCACATAATTAACTAAAACGAAAATATTATCAATACCATGTAATGGGTACTTTCTGAAAATCGCAAAAATTAATTCCCAGCAAGAAAAACCAATCTGTACTAATCACAAAAGATAGTTCACGCAAAACACCAAAAATCGCCAATCTGCAAAAATAAACTCCCGCAAAAACTTTGTGCCACACGGTAAGTTGCACAAGGTAAATTTACTCCAACAATAGAAATGAACCTCTCCACAATGGCCACCTTGGGGACAGAAGAAAGTGGCCAGAGAAATGGCCATTGTAGAGAACTGGCCGTTGTAAGAGAGGTTAATGGAGGTTCCACTGTAAACTTAGAAAGCTGATACTAACAGCAAGAAGTAACTGCAGAAGCCACAGTCAGGTCACGATATTCCCTGTACATGTTGTGGGTACCACTGCGAGAGTCATAACGCAACCACACACCAAAGTTCTTGATCTGCAGGGGCTTCTTCTCATAAATCTATGTCACAGAGAGAAACAAGCATAAGCGGACTGATTTGAGAGCTCTTTTCAATGTCTTGATGTATTGGCCAAGTGATAGTGAGGGCAATACATCAAGGCCGAGGTCTGAGATTTCCCTGTAAAAACTGAGCAGACGAGGTTAATAAGTTATTTATCATATGGCCTGCTTAGCACTGTTCTTTAAATGAATTGAATAAGAACACCGGAAGAAATTTTCAACAACCCCGTGTAACAGGTCATTTGAGGCTGTGTTCACAGAACAGAAACAAACCTGGCGATGGGTTGGATCAAGGACACAGCTTCTTTGACAATGAGAATTTTTATATCTTAGGCGGCGGTCAATTAAAAACCAATAACTAGTCAGCAGATAACTTTAAAAAAACACATCACCTCAATGACTTGTACACTTGAGCCTGTGATACAGTCATGTGACACTGGTCAGTGGATAACCTTTTTTGACAACTGTCAATAATATGGATGTCCACTATCAAGTTTCGTGTTTAAAACACAGATTGTATAACTTTGGACATTTTCAAGGAATTCTGTGTTAAATAGTAATCACGATCTAATCAAACTAAAACCGCTTTCTTAATGAAAGGTATTTAATCAGAGAATCATCATTTTCTGATGATGCTGTGCATCTGCAAAAGCTTGGAATACAACAAAATATACAGTTACATAGTGGCTTAAGCCCTCACTTGACCCATTCAGTTATTAGTTCATCGGCGGATCCAGGGGGAGGGTCTGGGCACCTAGACACCCCCCTACCCCCTTTCAGACGTGACACTTGTTTGAGACTGAAATTCTTACAGTGACAGGATCATATATCACTTTTAAACAGGTTGATTTTATTTAGTGAAACACGCTTTGCACTTTGCCACTAGACTAAATTCCAGGGATAATAAAAAAATGTAATTGTTTTTGGGCACCCTCCTATGATCTGTTCACCTCTGCTCCCAAAGCAAAATTTCCTGCCCAACGGTGATGAACGTTCACAGATTAAAAACCACGTGGACGTCTCTGTGAGAAGTAAATTGCCCCCAAAAAATTTCAACAGTCCTTTCTGAGCCAAAGTTTGGTCCCCCAATCGAAAATTCCTGGATCTGCCCATGCAGTTTAAGGACACGAATATACAAACCCGTCTGCAGGAAACAATCTCTCCAGTTGACTTCTTGATCTTCTTAAGTTTGGAAACAAAGTACCAGTACTTTGATTTGCCTATGACCTCATCAGGGGCAAAAATCCTCATTTTGTAGAGTGGAGGAGAAGAGTTCTTCTCTGTTGGCAGAGCCCTGCCAATGATTTCAAATTCTTTCAGCTGAAAAAAAAGAGAAAAAAAAGACACAGTGGATAAGAAAGTAAATTCTACATGTACCTCCCACAACAGCAATTTACTGACAGGGAAATTTATCTTGAAATGGAAAGCTTTGTTTAATATACTTCTCAGTAAATCTGACAAAGGTTGAGTTCCCCATCTCAAATTAAACCAATAACTGACAAAAAAATTGGAGTTAAAACTCATCTTGGTCAGAGGAGTGTCACAACTGTACACAAAACAAGAAAATCTCGATCAGACTGAAACTAGAAATCCAGCAATTACCTCTGGATCAGAAAATTAAGACCAAGATCATACCGTTTCATAGCATACAATAGACAATATTTGTATAATTCTCCTACAGCCCTAGGACAAGACACCACAAGCCAGGATAGTGCCATATGCAATTTTCATGCGCAAAATCTTAGCTTCATGCTTTTAGGCCCGGTTCAGATGCCACTCTTTTCATGAGCTGAACCTAATACATTGAATTAAGTACATGGAAAGTTTGGCATCTGAATCAATTAGGAACACCTATTTCAATTTGGAACGGCTGAGTGGTTTTTTTAGGCCTAGCCCAGTCGGGAATTTCGACTGTGGAACAACTTTGGAACGTCTTTGATTTAGACGCCAAACTTTTCAAGTACCAAAAAACCTAATGCATAAATTATAATAATGTATTTTGCAAGCAATTTGACCAAAATGACCATTTTTGTCCTTTTGAATTTAGTTCGGCTGGAATTATTATCGGCGTGGCTGGAATTATTCTCAGCATCTGAATCAATTTAGGCAGTTTAAATAATATGGGTCAGCCTTAATGCGAATTAGGTTCCGCTCATGAAAAGTTCAGTGTCTGAACCAGGCCTTAGCTTGACAACTTTTGTCTTGACTCAATTAAAATAATTAAACAGAATACACAGGCACTAGTTATAATATTGTCAATTATTGATTATTTACTTATTATATCCCTTGTTCTACCTACAGAACAGCTTTAAATGTCAGCACATTCGAAAATTACTCCACTATCTTCTTTTAAACAGTTCACAAAAACCACAGACTAACATTTATCATTCAAAACAATCTAATGCACCTCTATAAGAACGTTATAGCTAGATTCCCAGACACATTGAAATCCTGTTATTTTAGTTACTTTACCCAAATCTACAATGCACAGCTTAAGTCGAAATAACTCAGTTACACAGAATCCGACTAAATTTACTTAAGTTTCTTGAAATTAGTAAAAAGCTTCCATCTAAATCATTCGTCATGGAGAGTAAACTAAGCCTATGATCTCTATTTTGTAGCCACTGCAATTCAAAACCGAATTTAGAATCAAAGCAAGACCCTATGCCAGAAATTCCAATGGTGTAACACCAGTAAAAAACGAAAATAAGACAAAATATCACAGCCTTGCGTGGTAGACGTAGCCATGTTAAAACACAACTCCCGGATCGATAAAACAGAAACAGACAAGACAAGAAACGAAACACAGCTTATACTTGGGAAGCGATAGGGCTACGCTTTGCGCCAAACGTTGTAATCTGTATTTCTGCATTGAAAGGGTTCGAAAAACCGGTAAATTTTAATGTTGGTTACCTCTCCACGAACTTTCATTTTGAACACGAGGGAAGAAGAGAAAGAATTGGATACTGCTGGGGGTAAAATGGCGCCGGGCAAGGCATGCTGGATCTTCGGTACCAACCTTCTTTCGTTCCACCACAGGTAAACCAACTTTCAAAGACCAAGCACTGGCACGCAAAAATGAACGACTTCCAGAATTAAACGCGAAAAGGTGTAGGCCGCGTTCGTTCATTGTGACTTTCATGACGGTCTTTGTTAAGACCATATTTGGCCTCCTCGACTCCCTCACGAAACGCTCTCTAGATCAGATCCTCTTAAAAACCTTTTGTTCATGACTGCAATGCTTTTCTTGTATGACATCTAAAATAACTACTTACTTAGTTAGTGATGGGTATCACACGTGATGGCCACTAAGGAGGTGATTTTTTTCCTCGTAGTTTTAATATTGGAAATAATTCTGTATGGCTGGGATCTATCTATACAATGAACAACCGTCGAAGGTCTAGCGACCATCCTTAGGGAACAGAGGACGGGTTCAACCTTGCTCCTAATTATTAAGTTGGTCGCTGAACAGATGATATGTTCACAGTGATTACTGACAATTTTTACCTTCGGGACTGTACGAAATGGAATAAACTCCTAAGGGATATAGCATTGTCTAATTCACTGGCTGCTTTTAAAAATGCACTTTCAAACATTTATTAACACTTTTATTGCTTTGCGTTCATATGCGCCAATTCAGTCACTTTTGTTTCCCTTGTTTCTTTTAGAGCGGTCTTAACTGCTCAGTATGGAGTGACAAACCTAAACGGTAAATGTATCTAGCCTCCCACGCAGAGTTTCTTAGGGGTTCACCACGCTATCATGCCCCACGAAGGCCCCTAAGAACGTTTGCGTGGGAGGCTAAGCGGTCACCTATCAATTTCCCGAAATTTGCTTCTCATATTTACTGTAAATATGGCCTCTATTCAACGGTCACCTCCATTAAGCGGACGCGGTCACCATTTTGATTCCTCAAATGGCTAATTTCATTGTAATTTGCCTCTGTCAAACGGTCACCTTGTTACAAAGCAATCACTAAATGGCGTAATTTTGGTCACAAAGAACTCTTGCTGGCGCTGAGCAAAGTGACTTGCTTCACCAAATTAGACGACCATAACTGAATTTCTCTCTTCATGTTGAATGAGATTTTAAAATTGCTGATGATGTGCTTGATTGTAAAGACGCGCTCCCTTACGAACAACATTACTTCATTCAGCGGTCACCTGGCTAATTCCCGAAGATGATCGCTTAATAGAGGTTTGACTGTAGAGGGTATCCTCAGATGGGTACTCCCTATAACGTCCTTAAAGGGTAGGCTCCACCCCAAAGGGGCACACCTTTTTTTAGGCTTCAGATAAATGAAAGGGAAGGTGTCACAACGGAGTAGGAAACAATTTCATTTTGATTTCGGTCTATAGAAGGACCTAAAACGGGATAACACATGCATTTTATGGCTTTGAAAATAGACAAGAAAATTTTTGGTCTAGTGATATATTCAGATTTAAAAGAGGGTGCATTAACAGGAGTTAAAAGGACGCTGTTTTCTAAACTAGGTATATATGAAAGGGGTCGCATTTGTCAATAGAAGATACAGGATCGAGCCAAATATACGGCCACGTTTACCACAAGTTGTTCCGTGGCTCATCAGGCTACAGTATACGTAGTTAGATGGCCTGACTGGTATCTGTAACTGGGACGTCATTGGTTAATATACCCCGCTGGATAGCCAGCTAGAATTAAATGTGTCTGGCCTAAATTACCGTCAGAACATGAACCACAAGTTAAGCTGTGTTCCTAATTTATTTGTTTACAAGTGTATTTACAAGTTTTATTTACATAAATTTATTTACAAAACTTACAGCTGCAATTTGTAGACATAAGGTAACTAGTTCGTAAACGCCTTTGATCATGACAACAATAGGAACAATCCTTAAAAAGATTCATATCCTCTAATTTGGTAACATTTTGAATTTCAGTTTCAGTATGAATTTTAAAATCTATCACTTTCTTAAACGAACGCCAAGATTATCGATGTAATTGTCCCTTCCTTATGCTTTCTATTTCTGGCCACAATTCTGTTGTTTCAGGGTTGAAAAGCACCTCGAATTAGTATTCCTTGTAGTTCCAAAGAAGAACTATTAAGAGCCCATGACTGTAAATATCGAGAATCGCTGGCCAGGCTAAAAAAAACGAAAATTCTGATAATTTGTCAGAAAAACCCCTTTGGGAAACTATATTCGAAAAAAATATTTTCAACTTTTAAGAATCTATAGTTTTCGAGAAAATGAGGAAAACGAAAATAGCGGTTTTTACCTAATTAATTATGCAAAAATAAGAGTAAAAATGACCTACTTTATCGCGTCTGTACCGAGGCAAGATTCAAAGCTATAAAACAGAAATATTTTTGTTTAAAAGAATTCTTTCTTTTCTTTCTATCCATGGTATGTTTTAAACCATAAACATGATTTTGAATTTTTTACGGTTTTTTAAAAACTACCACCAAGCGCACTTTTTAAAATGGCTAAAAAATGAGCAACTTCACAGGCAAAAAACTCACCTTGGTATGTGTGATACCTAGCCAAAATGTATACTAGGACAATGTTCAGCTCTTACATTAACAGAATATGAAACAAAAAATCTGGGTACTCCGGGTTCGCCTTTACAAAATAAAAAGTTTCGTGACCACCAGCGGCAAAATGTCACAAATTTGCATAGGTCAAATTTGTAGAGAAATGATGCCGTCTGATTTTTCTTTGTAGTTTCGGTACGTGGTATATTCGAAACGTAGTAGAAAGGATGAAAGCGCCTTTAAATGAAGCTTAAATTAAGTAAAGGATCTGAAAAATTGATATCCCTGATAACAAATTGCTGTGAAGGTTGGTGACACAATGTGGCAAATTTGCATAAAAAGGCATCCGCATATTCCTATCGTACACAAGGACAGGTTTGAATACTGTTAGCATCACGCAATATTTGAGGCTTAAGAATAGCATAACCAAGAGAATAGCTAATGTTAAATGTTTTATAATTTGTATGTTAGCTCTTCTTAATTGTACATTATAAAATTAAGGTTGCTCAGCAATTGTTGTTGGGTGTTGGAGTGCTGTAAGTATTCTGCAATTGCGTGACCGTTGTCAAACTCAGCACAGTCAGACTTTATTTTTACCGGTACGATAAAAAAAATGTGAGCTTATGAAGTAAGTAAAGAAATATTATTCATGTCAGATTACTTAACTTTACTTTATTCACCTGAATGAATTTCGCGGTCATACATCTTTCTTGGAGTGGTCACATGCTTTCATGGTACCGATAGTTCATTCGTCGAGGCATTTAAGGGATTTGCCATTAATAACACTATACATCAGACCCTATAAGTTTTCAATCGATAAAAATCCGAAATAGTTAATTTTCTCAGTAGTTTTTCAAAGTTATATTTTGGTGAAATTGCCACGTCTCGCGTATTAAAAATAACGTAAGTAAATACTAGATTAAAGTAATCATTGCCCCCTTTTCGCTCTTTTCTGAAATTCTTCCACCTCCTCTTTCTGCCTCTTCACTGTTCGTGCGTTCAACACTATTAAGTCCAGACACGATTTCGACCCGTAATTGTGCCATTGATTGGTTGAAACCTTCATTGAACGGACCCTAACGGATCCTTGCAATTGTCCTCTCAATAGAAAAAGTAAATCAGATGGAGGGAGTCCTGCCGACACTGTGGTCGTTTTGGTGTTTTTTTTTTTTTTTTGGACCATGAATATCCTTCATGAACCCTTTTAGCTTTCCATTTATTCACCAAGGTTATAAACTGATCAAAATCAACAAGGATGGAGTTTTCCACTGGTACCTCATTTAGCAAATTTTTACCTATCTTTATGTATCTTGAGAGAGTTACACACAAAAAAGCAACATTTGGGGTAAAAAAATCTACTTCCAATTTTTCTATTCACCTTCTATTCTGTACAGATTAATTAAGTGTCCCTTTCCTGAAAAGTTAGCGGCCAAAATTCCTTGCAAAACAAAGACAGTGGGAAGACGATCAAGCGCCGGAGCAACAGAAGAAGAAAGGCAAAGCTAAAAAATAGAGCGGGAGAGAAAGATCGATATAGTCGTAAGAGATATCCAAATTTTGGCTTCTGTGAATGCGCCAAAAAAGCTTCTAAATTAGTGTACGTCCAATTGAGCAGTCTCTTTTTCAGTCATTCCCATATCAAGCTAACTGGCTAGCCTGCATAACGGGCGTGCGTTTTTCAAGCGAGCGAAGGCAATTAAGCCCGAAGCCGGAGTGAATGCAACCGCGAAGCGAGTGAGGAGAGCCATCAAGGGGTATGTCTGGGGCGGAATGCAAAAAAACAATGCTATGTGGACAGGCCGTTGTTTTTTCTGCGTCTTCCCCGTCACGCTTGTCTGCGCTTCTCACTCACTTGGCGCTTGCCTTCGCTGTCCTGCAAAAACGCGAAAAAAATAACGCCTGTTATGCAGGCTACTAACCGGTTGAAAGCCGGTCCAAAAAGGAAGGTTTGGTTAAAAGGCGGGGTTTTCTTCTACTAAAATTGGCCGTCAAAAAAGAGTTAAAGGGGCTATGCGAAGCTAATTGCTAGTTCATTTTAAAAAGTTAATATGGTCTTCATTTCGCATCAGTTTACTTCCAAAAATTATGGTCCAGTTTTGGTATGTTAGACTATATTTAGGCACTGAAACTGTTTCCTGTCGCGTTTTGTTGCTACTGACGGCCAGGATGGACATAGACTGAAAATTGGAAAAATTGGGCCATCTGCATCACCCAAAAAGATATTTTTGGCTAGTGCTCCCTGATAAAATGATATCTTCTCCATACCCTACAGGAACATTTTTTGACTGGGTAAAGGCAGTAAAAGCAGTAAGTAATGACCAATAATTAGCCCAAAACAGCAAATATACTGATTTGTGGTCTTCTTGAAAAGAACTGTCACAGGGAGCCCATTACCCCGGCCTCACACATTGACAATCTGTAACCAGCTGTTGTCATGTTTCGTTCCTGCGGATATATAGTATTAGATACCGTCCAAACTTAAGGACACTGTAATTAGAGGGTCTGCTGCTAAGAAGGAAATATCTAAATATTGGATTGTTTTTTGCCTGGTATCACAAATGGCTAGAGCTAAAATTTTCATGGTCAAAATTCCAAACCAAGGAAAAAATGTTTTTTCCGTAATTTTTTTTGGTAACGGCACATGTTATTCAGTAATTAAATAGCCCCAGCCCCTCACATATGCCATAGCTAGACATCAATTTAAGAGCAGTTTTATCTCATAACTTTTCTTTCCCTTTGTCTGAAGTTCTTTCCTTCTTTCCTTCGGGAAACGGTTAGGCGTAAATAAAACCGCCGATGCCACTTACTCACCTGGCTATGTTATTTAGCTCCTTGGTGGCTATCAACTACCCTGAGAGCAGAGGTCCTTCGATCTTACTATAGATAAGTCGGGAAGAGGAAGAGAAGGGTAACTATCAACTAACCAGTGATTCGATCGGACGTTCCGGTGTGAAGGACTCGAGCTGGGACATTGCGGGTACTGACGTTAATACTCCTGAGCAAAAGGCAGGTATTTCTTTAAACAAAGCTCGGGTCTGCGGTAAATGGTACATACGTCGATATAAGTTCGTTGCCGCAAACTGCGATAGGCCAGGGGCGTCAAGGATGACCTTTCTGATACTTCTCTTTTCAAGATGATGCTACGTTTTGCAAGCACTCGACATGGGTGGGAGTTGGTTAGAGTAGCTCAAAAGCGGTGAACAAGGAGTCTTATCTTCCTTGGACAAATCCTAGTTGCATCGTCGCGAAAGGTGATTTACTCTGTTGGAGTACAGTTGAAACTCCTTGTGCGACCACCTATCCAATGCACCAAAACCCACCCAGTTAAGTCTCCCAGCTGGAATCTCTCCTATAAGCACCCGCGACCACTAATTGGGGCTGAGTGTTTAATGATTTTGCATTGTTTTTAACCTCTTGTAAGCGACCACCTGACGAGTTTTCTGATCTCTTGTGGCAGGAACAACAACAACATGGAACTGCACATATCGCAACTTAAAAATTGCAGGCAATGAATTATCTTCCTTAAAGTAGATGTGTCCAGTTTTCTTCTCAAAGAAACCTCCTGTGGTTCGATTCTCGTAAGAGATCACCTCCCGTTAGCGACCACTCCACTACGTCGGCGCATTTTGGGTGGTCTCTTTCGAGAGGTTCGACTGCGTGTAGTTCCCTTTTCCAGTTTTTCGGCTGCGTCGGTTGGAACTTGTTTTGGTTCATGGGTTTCGCGTATAGATTTACACACTACGGCACTGCTACATTATATTTTGAAATCAACAAATATCATTTTGTATTTGAAGGAAAACGCCCCTTGGCAGGTGGTACAACTCCGCGATGACCTAAAAGAGGCAGTTTTTGCGGGAAAAAAAATGTTTCGGATTCGTTTCGGAGGAGAGAAACCGCTGGACCGTATGAACTACGATCACTTAGCTGTTTCCTAGGGCCTCTGGTAGCTACCTAATTATACCTCCATTTGTCAAAAGTAAAGAAATTAACCAAGGGACGGTTTGTTGTTTGTAATACGTAGTAAAAAAATCAGATTTCAACATCTCTGACAAGAAAATGCTAACTTTTAGTGCGTGACTGACAGGCATGCAAAATTAGTATCCCTTCTTTCTGAAAAGAAAATAAACTACTGAGAAACAAATGATGTTGCGAACAACACATTGTCTGTTCAAAACAAAGTCTCCATAAAATTTCATAAGGAGAAAAAAAAATCAGTAAAAGAAGGAGGAGCTGCTCGAGACGTCGTTGCGTGACATTGTTACTCTAACTGTTAGCAGAAACCCATGAGTTTCTGCTGTTAGTTTATGACTTCCTCTCACGCGGTGTAGCCCGTTAGCAAAAAACCTCCTTCACAATAAAATTTAACGGAAAATGTACCTACCTATTTTAGATATACCGGAGGCGAATTTACGATGATACAGATGGATGCTAATTCAAGGAAGTTAGGAAAAGAAACGAGAGACATGGGATATAGTTTACATAATAATTCGGCTCTTTTATATAACGCTTCTTCGAGGTCGATTTTTATTATTATTTTTTTGTGAACGGTTAATTACTCTGATATTTTAACATAAACTTTATCAAATAACGTTTTCTTGCTTCGTTATGTTTCCGAACATAACATACTGACCCTGAATTGAAACAAAACCGGCTGCCGCAACATTTCTCTACAAATTTGACTTATGCAAATTTGTGACATTTTTCCACTGGTGGTCACGAAAGTTTTTATTTTGTAAAGGCGAATCCGAAGTACCCAGATTTTTTGTTTCATATTCTGTTAATATAAGAGCTGAACTTCGTCCTAGTATACATTTTGGCTAGGTATCACACATACCAAGGTGAGTTTTTTGCCTCTGAAGTTGCTCATTTTTTAGCCATTTTAAAAAGTGCCATTGATGGTAGTTTTTAAAAACCCATAAAAAATTCAAAATCAAGTTTATGGTTTAAAAAATACCATGGATAGAAAGAAAAGAAAGAATTCTTTTAAACAAAAATATTTCTGTTTTATAGCTTTGAATCTTGCCTCGGTACAGACGCGATAAAGTAGGTCATTTTTACTCTTATTTTTGCATAATTAATTAGGTAAAAACCGCTATTTTCGTTTTCCTCATTTTCTCGAAAACTATAGATTCTTAAAAGTTGAAAATATTTTTTTCGAAGATAGTTCCCCAAAGGAGTTTTTCTGACAAATTATCAGAATTTTTGATTTTTTTAGCCTGACCAGCGATTCTCGATATTTACAGTCATGGGCTCTTAAATACCTAACTGATGTGACAAAGGTCCTATTTTGCAACTTATCAGATGCTGTCGAAAACTTAACTACAATGCGCATGCGTACATTTTCGGGCGCTTTGACTTCACCACTCCTTTGGTGTTTGAATGTTCGCTTGCAGAAACATAATGATCATTATAAGATAAACTCTTAGCTTAGAATTCGTAGCCATTTCTTTCGTTTACAGCTTTTTGCAATGCTCTCCGGAAAGTCAGTTCTGGCCTCATTTCCACTGTGGACCTCGTGCGCTTTAAACAACACGACTGTCCCAAAAGGAACCGACCCAACGTTATGAACGTCCCTGTTCTGTAGTGACATGTATCTGTGATGAAGTCACGAAGGATAATCAGGTGATCGCGTGAGACCTAGAAAGTCACGCATTTTCTGGATTATGATGTCACAGCTGAGCATGCACATCACGTGATACATATAGTTTTTATTTCAACCTTGCCGTGCGATAAATAAGTCTTGTTTATTCTTCGTCTCGCTGCGATGTAATCGATGAACCTTTGGCTTATTAGTTCCGGGGATTTCCATGACTAACTCATTGTAGCCGCACTCTTGACAAAACTTAAATGCTTCTTGCAACAGTTTTGTGGCAATGTACTTTCGCTGTCCGCCAAAGCACACATCAACAGAAATTCGTTTAACAGATGCAACACTTTCAGATATTTGATCGATGGCTATAAAACCCACGATGGAGATGTCGAACTCCGCCACAAGGAAATTACACTTTGCCTTGGATAAATAATTCTGAAAGAAGAGCAATAAAGACAAAGCTTGTTAGCAACAAACGTTTAAGTCAGGAATAAAGGCTAGCGCTAGATACGGCAATTTTTAACAAACGTTTTACGGTGATTATTAGTGCGGGATGCGGGATGCGGGATGAAGGATGCCAAGAATAACCATCGGGATTACGGGATTGAGCAAAATGACGGGTTAGGGGCACTCCTTTATAGTACCATGAGCAAAACTGTTGGCAAAAAAGGCCCTGTGATTGATCAGTTTGGCGGCTTTTTACTCTCAAGTCAAATCAAATCACCTCAAGTCAGGTTAAATGGCGCACCTCCCCAGTATGCGTTGACTGAATAAAAATTATCCTTATTTTCAAGAGATGTGGGACAAATAAAAATCGAACTGCTAAGTTACCAATATTTGTACAATAAATATATATGTAGCTATATGTTGATTCATGTACAAATTTGTTTCCCTTCTTTTTTGAGATGAAAAAACTTGGTCCCTTGCTCTTACAGTACATCAAGGACCTCGAACCGGGGGGGACTCCCTTATGAAAGAGGCGGGGATGCTCGTCGTCTCGCTTATTTCAGATTTTAATCTCTCTTAGGGTGTTCTGGGCAAGAGACCATTACATTTAGCTTTAAAGGTCTCTTTTAGGGTTGCACTTGAAGAAACATTGAAAAATTAGATATTTTCAATTCGTTTTATTTACTCGATTCATGTAATCAAAGTTTAAAATGATCGCCTTAAGGGGTCAAAAAAAGGTTGGGCCACGCCCAGATTGGTCTCCTTTAGTGGTTTAATGCAAAATTTCCGACGAGCATCCCCGCCCCTTTCCCATGGGAAGTCCCCCCCCCCCCAGGCCTCGAACTCGTTCGATCAGAGTTGAGAGAGTGAGAGGTGATGAGCGAAATTGTATTCTAAAGGCTTGGCAACCGCAAAACATTTCTTGAAGACGCCGCTTGCTATCCCATTAGAGCAGTTTCCGAGATTTGATATTTCATGATATCTATCGATGGCGGTGAAACTTGAGCTAAACCAACGTATTTCAGTTTTTGCTATCGTTACGTAACTAACTTATTGACCTGAAGAGTGAATGGAAGACATTCTTAGTGTGCGTGGTTTTAGCATTTTACAGCGTTTTGACGGCATTATGTTTTCTTTGTTCCAGCAAAGGCTTTTATTATCTGAATAGCCCTCTGCTTTTCATTAATTTCACAATGATTATGCAAAAAAGATAATTGAAAGCAAACTATTGACAAAACAAGTTAGAATATGTGAAAAGAAATCACGTTTTCCTCTAAGAAAAACAAGTTTATCTTCCAGTCGATTATTTTGCTACTGGGTCAAAAGATCAGATCACATCTCGCGTGCAGCAGCAACATATGTTGCAACGCACGTGGAATTTCACGCGCGTGGATCCTCGTGCCTTTGTGGGACTGCTTTGGGGACTAGGTGTTTTCGTGTTTTTTCAATCTGAGGATAAAAGTTTTGCGTTCAAAAGAGATCTAATTGCTAGAACTTTCTTCTGACGCTGTTTGCTAACTTTTTAGGCGGGTGGAAAACGCTTTAAGATATTACCAATGTCGCTATTAGTAAAATCCTTTACTGAAAGGAAAACCGATGTTTGATAGATGTGATTTCCACAAAATTAATGATCAATGAAACTTTACGCTGATCTTTGATGTGGTTTATAAGATGTTTTACGCATCTAACAGACTTTCGTAATTCTCTTAGGGTGTACGTCAACTTTAATCGTGATAGAATTACAAACAGATAAGTGCGCGTGCTTAGAAACGGAAATTAAGATGCTTTAATATGTGTTTAAGTGTAGATCAAACTACGCAAAGAAAAGCCGAAAAAGATTTTTCGCGTTTTTTGGTTTCCAGAAAAATCTACCAGCTTCTAAGGTTCTTTCTCTCCATTCGAAATACTCTTCCTTAGATATCATGTCACGTTTTGAATTTGTTCCAGAAAAAATCCAGACCTAAAAGTATTTCCAGAATCTTCGTACTCCAAGAAAGGGCACGCAATACAGAAATTTTAGGAATTTTGGATCCAGGGGACTTCCACAGTAAAAGAACTTTCGCTGTTTTTCATAGCTGGTAAAACCAGTCTTCAACAAATGCCCGTGAAGTTTACTTCAATTTCTGAAAGTCATTTCTAACTGTTTGCCAGCTTTTCTCCTTTGACCTAGTGACCTGGGTTCTTTCACCTATCTAAACTGAAAAAGTATCGTTGAATGTGTTACCACAGAACCTTCTTAAAAAGTTTCTATCTTTCTAGAAATGATATTCAGAAGGCTAGTCATAGTTCTCATTAGTTTCCTTATGTACTTTTAAACATTATGCAAGTAAAACATCGAAGTTTAAGGAAACAATTTTGTTACAAAATGAAAATTAAGGGTACTGTCCAAATTAGGGCAGTTTGAGATAAGAAAAGATTAAAAGGATGGCCGCCAAAGTTTTAGTCTTTTGCGGGTTTGAATGTTCTACATCAAATGAAAACTGGCAGGCGGAAACCCGCGGTTTTTAGAACTAGGAAATCACGATAACTGCCAAAAACATCGAGGCCCTCAGGACACCGTACACGACGTTTCTGTCAAGATCAAATTTAGGACGGATGTTTTGTGTGTATTCAACATACACAATAATACATTTAGCAATAGTATCGCTTTAGCACATAATTACTCCATTACTGCATTAGCTGAGTTTTTGGAAAAGTCTTTTTTTTTTTATTAGATACAAAAGCCACGTGAAGGTGCAAGAAGCGTTCAGCCTCAAAAAAACTTCCAGAAATTCCAAAATTGTCTTTCATAAAACGAGGCGAAAAGTTGACTACGTGCTGGGAATTCAAACTATTCACTGTGTTACTCTAGATTGTTTCTTTGCGGTTGCATTGAAAAGAATTTAAAAATCTGGAAAATTCAAAGTGTGTTTTCATTAAAGCGTGTGGTGGCAATAATGGCTCTTGAACAAACAATAATTCAAGTTCTTAAAATTTATCGCTGGTTTTTAACTTGAAGTTTTTCTCTAGCCTTAGAAACTAGACTTGGAATTTTTTCATTGTTTTGAAAAGGAAGGTAAAGAAACAGACTTTATTTGATTTGTTATGCTTTTTTTAAAAAAACGGATAAACCGTCTTTGCGGAGTTCACAACTAGTTTGTTTTCTTAAAGTCTGTCAAAATGCATGCATCGAGTGTTGGGTTCTTGTCACTTCTGTTATAACTTGGCAAACTAAATACCTTCAAACTACATATATTTGTTTCCGATCTTAATAGCTTATCTTTAATAGTTGTTCTCGCATGAGCAGCTATTACTCTATGGACGCGGTTTGCACCCTTTTCGCGTAAAACAACTATTAAATTTAAGTAAATACTGACTTTCGTTTAATCAAAGGAAAATTCCGGGTACCTGTGTGATGTTACTTAAGTCTCCTCTCAGAGAGCTGGTCAAATAGTTATAAAACCAGTGATAAACGTAGACGAAGACCCCAGAGAAGGCGAAAATCCCTCCAAAGAGTGCCAAAATGCAAGATCTAGCGAATATTACTCCAGCGAACATCAACATGACATGTAAAACGACTGCAGGCGGACTTCGAACAGCCTGGACAAACATCGGCCATAACATACATCTCGTCTCCTCCAAGAACAGATTGTGAACACGGTGTGTATCCTCGCTATGGAAACGCCTTATTCGTAGATCCCGATCCAAAGTCGGCGTTCGGGCAACGCTGAAGGATTTCATGTTGTTCCTTTGGCACTGACTGGCTAAATTCATAACAGTATTGCTCGATATATTAACAGGTTTGGGAGCGCGTAAAAAAAGACAGTCTTTCCGTTTGTTACGTGTGGTGTCTGTGCTCAGCCAAACACGACTAAGACGCTTTTGTTCCACTCACATGTTAGACTTTGCTCTCTATAGGATAAGCACGCATCGTAAGATGGACACACGACACCAAGAGCTATATTTAGCCCAATCAAAGTCAAATATGGACTCAGTCGATCGAACGACCCTTTTTATGTTGGAGATTACATCGATTTCTAATCGGCGCAAGGACAAGGTGTTGAAAAACGCTGAAATAAAAGTTCAAGGAGCTAAAAACAAAACCATTGATGTACAAAAACGCCGCGCTACCATTATTTTGCTCGTCTCCGTGACTTCTGAGACTGTATATCCGTGATTCTAGATGTTTACGTAAGTTAGGGGAAGGGTGGGTATGGAGGGAGCACGTAATTTACAAAGAAGGAGAGATGGATGGGTGCACGGTCAACACTACCTAATATGGACAACATGGGACCTGCACCATGAGTCCGTCTTAGAGAGAGAAAAGTAAAAAAAGGAAAGAAAGGCAGGGACCAACTCTTAGTGGCCTTTCTTGCTAGATGTCCGTCTCCTACGCAGACGTTCTTAGGGGTTCGTCACGCGTTCCTGCCCCACGCGTGAGGAGCCCCTAAAAACGTCTGCGTAGAAGGCTAGTCTTATAGCCGGGTGTACGTTAAGAGTGGGTTGGCTGTACTCAAGCAACGAAAACAGCTGCGCCCACCCGGGCCTCGGGCTCTCGAAATGAACTCAAATCAGCTATCCTTAGCTTAGTAGGGCGGGGATTTTTTATCAAACATTATTAATTTTATTAATTTTTTTTACATATATCCAACAACTAGTTCGCCGTATTGACTGTAGACCGTGAATTGTGGTATGATCAATATCGCTTTTAACTTCAATGAAATGACTAAATGACTGCTCTTATAGATCTTGTGTGGGTAGCGCGTTTCTAGGAAAGAAAGCCATATTTGGAAGTCATAAGAAAAAAAAGGATTTGGGACTGAGAAGTTGAAAGTTTTTAAAGATTTTAGCTAGGCACTTAAGCTACACATTTCACTTTCACACCCAAAAAATCTTGATTCGCTTCACATTCAACAAGCGTTATTTGGAGCACGGAGCAATGAACATTTGATACATTAGCGACATCACTGTCCGAGCGAGATCAAGCTCTTCAGAGATCTCCAGACAGTCATTTATATATTGTTTACATCACGTACAACAGGTTATGACATCATAAGCGTGACTTCTCCGAACTGCGTGCAACAAAAATACATTCACGCACGATCAGATCATCTTTCCAGGAGAGTCGAGAGTGTGGGTTGTTACTAAATTCTCCAAAGAGAGCCTGACTTCGACTAGAATGATACGAAAATTTCCTGCGAAACTTTTATTTTGAGGGCAATGGTCCCAGCACAGGCGTGTGCCCACGAAAGGAAAGGGAAAATTCTCTGATTATGGAGGGAATTAAGCCCACACGCGACTTGCGCTGACCATGACGCTTCATCAGTGTCGAAATTTTTTCTGTCAGTTTCAGTTTGAGCAGGTCACTCGCAAGCCACAACAACTTTTCCATTTTGAATTCCACTATGGTAAAAAAAAAATTGACACACCAGACATGTCCATTTTCAGATGAAAATTATGAAAATTCGTATTTATTTCCACTCCTAGGGTGTTTTAATTTTTTTGAGTGTTTGAAATCCTTTGGTGTGAGCATTCAAATGAAAGCTACTAAGTTCTTTGGCATTTTCAAAAACCGAAGACTTGGAGATTTTGTTGGACTTCTTGACTTTGGACACCTTTGGGAATCAGCGGTTTATAAGGCCACAACGTTTAATCGACTATTACCCATATATACCTGCATAACTATCGATGTGTTGCCCTACGATCAGTGTTTCTTTGATTTTGCTAGATAGGTCGACTTATTTTGGAAGATTAAAGTACCTTTGCCCCGAGAGTATCGGTGTGTACTGGGAGGGCAGTTGGCCTAGTAAAAGCTGAATTTTTCCCTTTAAAACCCGGCCTTAAAACCAAGGACGAGGACCAACGTTTCTTACGTAATCATGATCAATACATGGACACTACACAACCGCAGTAGACACAACAGCGTTCATACATTAATCCGCAGTATAATATCACTGTGAAATCATTTCAAAGAACTTTTCACCTTTTAAAATCGCAAATGTAAGTTTTTAACCTCTTTTTTCATCGATTTATCTGTGCTAAATCTGTATACCGTCTGTTTTTGCTGGTCTCGAACGCTTCGCAGCTGAGCAACGTCCGTAATTACGAAGGTAAAAACTAAATCCCAGGATCCTACCGGGCCTTCGTGTGATCGTAGCCGCCAAAACTAAAAGGAAACCCACAACTCATACAATGCGTGTATTGCCTTCAACACTGATTTGTGCAGGCCCACTGTGCGTTTAATCCCTGAAGTGCTCGTTTTTAATTTGGTGGTTTACCATAGTCTAGACAGAATACCGCTAGTTGAAAGGTCAAGGGATTGGTTGAGGTGGGGGGATGGCAGCGCATTTTACACTAATGGGGATCCGCTTTCTTTGGAAGGAATTAATAGAAAGGAATACTTTTTTTACCAAAAGTAATATGTGATTTGAAAGGGTATGGTTTGGACCTCGAGCTGGGCAACCTACTCGTCCCGAGCGCTATTCCCTCATGGAAAAGCCAGCTCTAGGGACGAGGTTGCGGGCCGGGCAATCCAATCTTGTTATACTCCCACCCAACCCCAGGACATTTTTTCACAAATCAGTGGGGAAGTATTAAGATGGAATCCACCAGGAAAATGAGTTATTTTAATTTTCAGTGAACAAAAACCTTGTACCAGAATAATTTAAAGTATGTTGCATTCAAATTTACATTTTTGGAGAGCTAAAGATGTAATTAGTCGTCTGTAATAACACCAGAGAAAATCTGTTATGGGAGCCCGGGAAAATGAATGTCAAATTTCACAAAATTACATCTTTCACATGAAATTTTCAGAATTGCCTGTTTTTCACAATTCTTGGGAAATTTGACATACATTTTCTCGGGTCTCTATAAGAAATTTTCTTTGGTGTTATTACATATAACTAATTACATCTATAGCCCTTGAAAAAAGTAAAAAAGAATGCCATATTCTTTAAATTTTTCTGGTACAAGGTTTTCGTCCACTGAAAATTAAAATTACTCAATTTCCTGATGGATTCAGTCTTCAAAGCTATTGCCATGCACGTAGTTAGCTATATAAAACTTGTTACGACACAAGAACTGCTAGCAAGCACGTACGTACGTTTAGATAGTTCCGGATGTGATCGATATAAGATTTCCAGTGGTTTCCAGTTTCCCGTGTCACATTAGGATCCCATCTCCTGGTCTCGTATGCTTTCTGTAGGGCTTGTACACTGTGAGCCCGCACGTTTGTAATGGAAAACTGCCTGCAAAGATCGAACCCCCTTGTGGGACGAGGTTGCCCATGTCCCACCACCTCTTGTAGAGACCACCTTTTGTAAGGGACCGCGCCACCTCAAAAAACCAACATTTTCTAAAGCAAATCACTATATTTGGCATCTCTCGTAAGCGATCGTGACCACGTTTTAAAGCAGCGGTCAGTATAATTTCCGCTGTTTTACACCCTCCCCTCCCCCTCCCCGCCCCTCCTTGGCCCCGAAAGGGATCACTATGGTGTGGTCCCAGTGTTCGAAAGGTGGATAGCGCAATTGGTTTCCCTGATACTTATCCAATGGATAGCGATTTATATTATTCGATGGATAGTCCTAGGCATATTTTGAACAACCGGGGTCTGGCCCCGGTTGTTCATACGTTGGATAGCGCTATCCACGGGATAAATCACTATCCACCGGATAAGTATTAGGGAAACCAATTGCGTTATCCACTAGATAGATTTTTCCGGGGGAGGGACTCCGTATATGAAAGGGGTAGGTATACTCGTCGGAAATTTTGAATTTAACCCCTAATAAAGGAGACCTGTCTGGGCGTGGCCCAAAAGTGACCACGGTATAGGTTATATTTTCATATTTTTTCGCGTGCAACCCTAAACGAGACCTTCACGGCTAAATATGATGGCGTTTTGCCCAGAACACCCTAAGTGAGACCAAAATCCGAAATTTACACCCCTAAGCGAGACGACGAGCATCCCCACCACTTTCATATGCGGAGTCCCTCCCCCGGGAGATTTTTATCCGGTGGATAGCACTATCCAGCGTTTGAACAACCGGAGCCTGATCTTTAATTGGTAGGCAACTCCCAACCGAGAAAGAAAAAATTCATTTTTTAATAAGTTTTTATGGCTCTTCTTGTATTGAAACTCAAGACTGTAAGCAGAAAATTAGTTTTGAATGAATACCGCCGGACCTCTAGTCTCCTCCGCAGCCGATGTTCGACTTTAGTAAGCGGCAATCTCACGTAAGCGACCTCCTATTTTACCATTGTTCTCCTTTCTTGACTCACGACGAGAAATAGAGAACCTCGGAAACGAGGTTGAGCGACGCCCAACTTACGTGAGTTTGAACTGTGTAAGAAGAAATACCACAAACGATTGGTCAAGAGAGAATTGCCATCCTAAACTTTGCATGGTAAAGAGGAAGAGTCATTTCTATGTGCAGCTTTGTTGATACTCCACTTCCGCTCCTGGTAAATCCCCAACCAACCCCCCCCCCCCCCCCTTCCTCCCCTCCCGTCAGAAATACTGAGTAGACACATTGAATTCTGCAAGGCTGATCGTACTACGTGAAAATTAACTTTGCAAGACATCAACACGACACTGTCTACTGTCTACGGTTATGACCCCGCTCTGTTTTTGGTTCTTTCAGTGTCGTGTTGATGTCTTGCAAGGTTAATTTTCACGTAGTACGATCAGCTTTGCAGAATTCAGTGTGTCTACTCAGTGTATATTTTTGCTGGTCAGGTCTTTTATAGATCCTACGTTTTGCGGCATATTCGTTTGCGGTCCTTTGCAGTTTTAATGTCAATTTATTACATCAGTAATACGCATTTTTCCCCTTGGCGGATTCTAAGAAATGTTAGCGGCATCACGCCAGTCACGCAGCCCGCGAGAGCCTAGAGCAAACGTCCCGCATATACATTGCGCAACATCTCTAGCTTAGCATTTGAGTGTCACTGAACCAATAGTATTGCAAAGAGCCACTTAAACGTGAAAACTATACAGCACTCCTGGCAAAAAGCACAAAAGAGTGGCCCAGCACCTTGAACATTGTTGAAGTTTGCCGGAACTAAATCACGTTTTTGCGGCAGATTATCCGGAAGAAATCACGAAAACGCCAAAAATTTCAAAAACGTCTGTAAACTAAACCATATGATCTCCAATTCCCAGCCGCGGGATCGTTTACTCGTGACCCGATCTCTGAGTCGTCTGACAACGGGTCAATGTAAACCTCTCTGTAAATTTATAGACCGTTAAGTGAAGTTGGCGGCACAGAACATTTTATGACCCAATGACTCAATTCAGGAATTAAAGAGCTAATTGTTTTAATCAAGAAATAATCACAGTTGACGCAAAAAATGCTAAAAAGCAGGAGCCGCTCCTCTAAAAAGACTAATTACAGCTAAGAAAAACTCATGACAAAGAAACAAAACATCCCCGCAAATTTTGGACGTTTTATTCTTTTCCGTAGTTGATTTATCCAACCTCGAACCAAAGCTAGCCTCAACTTAAACAAAACGTCTGATTTCGCTCATTTTCTGTGGATTTTACCCCCACCACACCCCGACTCAGCCTCAAAACCCTTCCCAAATCTTCTATTTACCCAATCGCCAGGAGGGCTCTTAACCTCTCTGCCTCTCAAAAGAAAATGGTTGTCATTCGACCACACTGGATGACCACCGTAGGCGACCACAACTGATGAATCTAACGTTAAGAACACTCGCTTTATTTTTGCCCTCCGAGATTGCACTGCACTTTCATATTCGCCCGTGGTCGCACCCGTGACCTGACTCGCGACCCGCGGATTCCCGCAGGTGAGTGCCCAAAATAGCTATGAGTTAATGTGAAAATAGCGGCCGCTAAGCTTGTAACGCGGGAAGAGTCAAGGAGCGGTCGTACGGCGGCAGGTGAGAAGTGTTCGTACGAGAGGTTGAACTTCTTTTCTTGAAAATGAACAAAAAACCGAACATCGACATACTCAAGGAGCCGAAAGGATTCATAAAAGGAATCGAGCTTGTAAGTTTATCGCACATCCATGTTGTTTTGTATCTGGTTTTTTAGTTTTTTTGGCTCTGATCGCGGTGAATACAGCTTATAAGCTGATAAGATTGCTGCATGAAAGCTGCTACAAAAAATAACGATGTGTGAATAACATCTTTTGTGCGTGTAAGCTGTTTTGCTTTACTGATATCGAATCTACATCCCCTAATTTTTCTTTATTTTTATAATCGTTAGTAATAAAGTTTTCCCCCTAAACGAATAACATTGTGATCGCATGTACAGCTAGTTAACAGTGCGTGATTAATCCATACGTGAAAAAAATATGTCAAATAACTAAATTTATAATCGGTCTTTATATATGCATTTCTTCGAAAACAGTCTAATATATATTTGGCTATATCAGACTGCTTCAGTTATAGAGGCAATCCCTTTGTGAACTGAGATCTAGAATTCCCTGCTGTACAACTGTAGGCCTAAAAATATTACTTTCTAACAGATAATATAAACGTAACAGAACAAATAATTTCTGCAATTTAAGCTTACGTAAGTTTCTATAAGAAAAAGTGATTTGATTTGGTTAAATACTTTGGCCCTGTTCAAATTAAGCAGGTTAAGATATCGTTCATCAATGTTGCATACGTCTGGTACATGTATAATATGTTCAAAGACAACTATTTAAGCAATAGATAACGCTTTCCGTGTTTGCATAGCCAGATATAAACACGAGAGGGGTTGGGAGAATTCGAGACAGTTATGCAAACCCTCGACTTCGTCTCGGGTTTGCATAACCGTCGAGAATTCTCCCAACCCCTCGAGTGTTTATATCAGGCTATGCAAACACTGGAAAAAAGTTTTCTATTGCTTTTATAAAATAACTTTCCCGAGAAAAAAACGCAGAACTTTTTGTATGGCACTGATTAAAAGAGAAATTCATACCAGTCCCAAAATCTTGCCCACGAAGTCTTGTACGCGTAATCAGTTCTTGTTTTGCAAAAAGACGCTTTGCAAAATACGGTTTTTCTCGCTTAAAATGTCAGCTTAAACAAAGAAAAATTGACTCACCTTCTTTGTAACGATTTTCCATGTTTCAGCCAACAAAGGAATGGGTAAATAAAGTAAACTTGTTGAGTTTTGAACTCGAAAACTTTTTCAAATTCGTGCTTGCGTGATAAGTGCGCGAAAAGCCAAACAACTTGACACCACAACCATGTTTACATACTCTCATGCAAACACTCCTCTCAGCCAATCAGAGCCCGCGTACTATCTTAGTTATTTTATAAAAAAACATCTGTGACCTTTCTTTAAATTATTTTATTATTCATTCAAAATATTTCCCCGATTCTGATTGGCTAAAAGCACACGTTTAATTTACCATAACCAGTTACTGATGACCAAATTTGGAGGAATTTTGTTTTTAGCGAGGAAATGACGTCAAAAATGCAGCGTTCTTGCAGGTTAATGCACCATTAACCAAGAAGACCTGGGGATGAGGTTGAGTTGTTTTGGTTGTGAACTTGAAAAATGGCGGACATTTCACTTGTTTCAAGAGAAAGAACTAGGTAAAAAAATAGCTAAAAACATGACAAGAACAGCAAGAAGACAACTTGAAGGGTGACATCTGCTATTTGAAGAATATTTGCGGAGCTGAACAACCCTAAACGTGCACTATCAAAGGTGAACATAACATCGATGTAGGTAAGCATGTTTTAGCCATGTTTTTAAACTGGGAATTATTTTGAATGAATAATAAAACAATTATTCAATTTGGCTTTCGTATCATATGAAAACGTTATGGAGATCTCGGGAGTGTTATCCGCCTCGGCTGTCCTACGGCCTCAACGCATAACACCATCCAAGATCTCCATAATTCTTCATAAGATACTCAGCCTCATTCATTAATTGTTAAATAATTGCCAGCTGGACAGGGCTGAATAACGTGCTACGCATGTCTGTGACATCACTTGTTTACTTGTCTAGCCCGTGCACAAAGCATTCGTGCAAAGTGAAATTCTGTCATCTGAGACTATTATTTTTATCTTTGACCATCTGTTATCATATTTGTGAATGCCAATGAGGGAGAAATTCTACAAATACGTTAGAAATGCAACTCATGGAAAGAAATGCTACGTAATCCAGGACCAAGGAAAACGTACTTAATGTGATTTTTGCATTTTTGTCAGGTTATCACCATCTTTGCATTTGCAACAGTAGCAGGCGCTCTTGGTCATTTAGAGTTTTCGGTCAAATGCAGTGGTGGCAATCCACCATCACGTCGAGTCAAAGCAGATTTCTCTTACCCATTTAACAGTATGCGTGTATATGCGTCAAGTAAGACGAGTTGTACAAATGAGACAGGATTTGCCACCAAAGAAACATTGCCCCTCAGTTACAAATCTGAAGCAGAGTACTTTGTCTTCACTGGTGTGGTCTCCATGATCTTTGTGCTAGTTGCAGCAACTTATTATCTGTTTTTTGAAGACCGCGCCAAGGATGCAACCGCAACTGATATTGGTTTGCTTTCGTTCCCAGTTGTGGTGAGAATTTTTTTGTTGTTGTTGTTGTTTTCCTACGTGGGAGCGAGGAGTGCTCTTCTTGATAAATGACTCTGATACTTCTCATAACGTTTTGACAGGATGTAAAGAAAGTCAGTTTTACAGCTTGCCATTCCGGCAAACTGAAGCTAGCATTTACTAGCCCAAATGTTATTTCAACTATCCCCGAAAACCTTTTGATGAGCAGAATTGATCTCACAGTTCTTCTCCCAAAATTTGAATTCTTCAAAAAACTTCACTTGCCCATAGCACAAGTTAAGAACAGAGTTATACAGTAGCTTGATAAAATTTGGGCTATCAGACACTAAATTTCTTTACACACTGTTTTGAGTGTAAAATTTGTAGGATTGGTACGACTTGGTTGATACTAAAAACTAAAATGATCCTAGTCGAGTTACTGTGGTATGATTTTGAAAAGGATAGGGAACTGTTTGTGCTAGTTGAAAATTTTTAACATATACTGATAAGCATACCCCACCCAATGTTTTCATTGTGGAGTCCTCATTGACGTTTGCTCTTCATTCTTTCCCAAATCAAAAGTCAGTCAAATGGTTTGGCAGAAAAAGTGGCATAGTGAAAATGTGACTCTCAACAGAGTTAATGAATAACTTGTAGTTCATTTTTAATCTCTCTCAAACCTGATTGGCCAAACAAACAATAGATTTTGCAACAAGCCTATCAAGGCACATACTCAAATCCTGTTACACAGTTGGGGAATCAGGAAAAGGATTTTGGCACTGACTCAGACAGACCTAGCGAGAGGTGTAGTCTATTCTGTGGTGCAGTAGTGAATATTACAATAATATTTAGTAAAATTCAGCTAGTGGTCTATTGTCAATGCTGCGTTCTGATTGGTTGAGCTACTACTAGGCTATATGTTATAGCCCACTAGTAGCGAAAAGTGCGGGCTTTTTGGCGGCAAAAAAGGATTAAAGTCTAGCTATAACTAGCAAAATTTCTTTATTCTTGATATTTTTGACCAACTAGTTGGATTTTACTAAAACAATTATTCCTCTCACCCTCATGGCCTATGAGTTAATAGCCCATTCGGCCTTCAGCCTCATGGGCTATTGACTCAGAGCCCATTCGGGCTCGAGGAATAATTGTTAAAGAGCTAGTTGTTGTAGCCCTGGAACTGCAAAGAAGAGTAGCCGCTTAACTCATGTGTAACTTAAGGTATGGTAACATGAGCAACAAAAGCATGCAACTTGTTTTGCAACATGGCTGCAAAAATGTGTTGAAGAGCGATGTTATGCATTTTACCACCCACATTCAAACCTGTCTTGTGACAAGTAAAGATACTGCAAGTAGTGTGAATACAGGCTTCTGATTGGATAGAACTATGTGGGAATCGGGCCATAATCATGAGTAACTTACGTCACTTGCTGCAAGACAAGTTTGTCTTGGGCCGAGGTAAAACACACAACATTTACAGATTTTGTTGCAAAAAGTAGAACTATTCTCTACTTTCCGCAATAACTTTTCGCAAGCTGCAACGACCTGATTTGTTGCAAGACAGGTTTGAATTTGAGTAGTAAAACATGCAACATCGCTTTTTAATTCATTTTGCAGTAATGTCGCCAAACAAATTGCACGATTTTGTTGCCTGTTTTACCGTACCTTTACTAAAGGTGACTTTTGCCTACAGACTATTCTTTCACCAAGAAGCTGCAGGCTAAGCCCTCTAACTTTGGGTAACAAAAACCCTTTTTCTTTGTCTATAACTTAATCAGTTAAATTCCTATCAGTTGTGAACTTTTTACCTTCCCTCTTATTATGTTTCTTAGGTTGCTTATCAAAAGTCAGAACTTGCTAGCCAGACCAATCATTTTGAATAAGAAATAACTTAAATGTGGCTAAATATAATTTAGGCGAGGTTAAACACAAGATAATGCTGGCCAGTGGTCCAAAAATGAGCATTTCGGGGCAAATTGTCTCTGAGATCGTAGCCCAGTTATGCTTAGAAAACTCCATACAAACCTTTCTAAATTTTTTTGGGTCGACCCAAAAAAAAATTAGAAGGATTTGGATGGAGTTTTCTGAGTATAACAGGCTAACATCTCAGAGACAATTTGCCCCGAAATGCTCATTTTTGGCAAGTAGACCTCTTGGACATTGTTCTTTCAGAATATCCTTACAAATTCCATAATTTCAGAAATGTCATTTTTATGACATCATCACTTTAACCCTGTTTTCTGTTATTTCTCGATTTAGGATTTTGTTTTCACTATTGTACTTGTGATCTTCTGGTTCACCAGTTCTATTGCTTGGGCCTCTGGTTTGTCTGGCCTGAAAAAGGCTACCAGTGAAGAAGCTATTTTTAAAGCCTATAAGCCATGTCATGCCGATTATCCATATACTAATGGTTGCAGCTCATTTGATGGTGCTAGGTATGGTGCTGCTACAGTTGCAGTGGTAGGTGATCACCTTTAAATCAGGACTTGAAAAAAGCCCCATTGGTTGTCTGGGACAAGTAGATTTTCTTGCTGGGACAAGTAACTTTTAAAGTTCACTTGTCAAATGGGGAAGGGTCCAGGCAGGTCATCCTCTAACAAAATCATCAACTAGGATTAGTAAGAAGTAGGGTTTGAGCCAGGATTTGACTGCTGGGGGACAATAAAATTTGTCCCCTTGGCTAAAATTTTGGGGGATATTTTTATTTTTAGGGGGACAGACAAATTAATTTTTATTCAACAATATTTAATTTTTTTACTTTCGTACAGGCAAGCTAACAAAAACATTTTTTTTTTACCTGATCCTTGTAATACAAGCTAAGTGATACAAACAAGAAAAGTTAAGTTTTTGGTGTCAAGACTTTTTTTTTCGCATCATATTTAAACAGAGGATCAATACTTTATACTTCAAAACATTTCACAGCAGAATCTCGTCCCAGCAACCCCTTGTAAACTTCAATTCTTTTCTTAATTACTGGTAGACATACACCTCCTTTTCATCGCGCAACCATGTGTGATCTCGCAACCAAGTTTTCTGGAAAGTTAGTGACTTTTTCGGTTTTCTTCGATCCTCATTTATTTCTTGCTGATTAATACACTGTTCTTCTTCTGTATCATTTTTCTCTGATGTACTCTGGCTTCGATTTGGAGCAAAAAAGCTTTCTATTGTTCGAAAACGTTATTGATGTGACATGTTGAAGATCGCCAGGTGCGTTCAACGTGCTTGGTTGAGCATTAGACGTACGTGTTCAGTAGGGCGTGACTGAAACGTGACTTTAGAATGAACTTTAAACGTGCAATAAAATATACTTTTCACATTCTGGTTTAGCTTGCAATTTTTGTACTGAGCTAAATCTCTTCATGTGTGCTTTCCTGGCGTGGCTCAAACCCTGCACACGGCCATCAGGTCAAACCAAACTCATGTTGAGAAGGAAGCCATGTCCCTTTCCTGTGTATTGTATTTGTGCTTTTCCTTTTTGCTGTTTCACTTTCATCTCATTTTTGTGCTGTTTGTCACCATTTCAGCTGTATTATTTCACTGTTTCAAGGCAGAGGGGTACTCCGGATTTCAAGTGACAGGGATGATCAAAGAATTTTTTTAGGTTTGAAATTTTCGATTTCGGGATTTTTTTGGGTAAGAAAATGTTGGCAAGTATTTTTTGGGGTAGCTTGATTGAAGTAGGGATTTTTGTGAGTATTTAAACAATCTGCAGTTTCATGTTACAGCGTAGTTGCCGTGTACACCAACCGTGTAGTTCCTTGAATAAAGTAAAACAAAACTTGTGTTGTGGCTGCTTCTGCTTTCTGGAAATATTTTTGGCTTGGAAATTTGGCATGAGATTTTTAGGGGGTTACATTTTGGTCCAAGGATTTTTAGGGTTTGTTTGAAGCCCTAGGGATTTTTTTGGGTTTTGATTTTTGTTCCTATTTGATCATCCCTGTCACATAAAATCTGGAGACCCCCCCTCCCCCCCGGGTTTCAAGGCCATGTTACCTGTCAAAATTTTACCCTAATAAGGCCTTATAATAGTCACATCAGGTTAAGGGCACCGATTTAAACTCCAAGTGTTATCTTTTAGGTGTTTGGATTTCTCAACTTCTTTGTCTGGGCTGGAAATCTTTGGTTCTTGTTCAAAGAAACCCCGTGGCACAGCCCCAAGAGTTCTGGAGTAAGAGGAAGTGAAATTCCTCAGGAACCTCCACATCAGGATACTCCTCCAGCTAATTCAGTCTGAACAAATGGTGAGGATTTTATTCACTGAGTCAAAAGTTAGAATCACCTTGTACAGCATAATAAACAGTACCACAGGAAAGTACTGCTCAGTAGCTTTCATTTGAATAGTCACACTTTAGGATTTCATCCACAGACTCAAAAGTTAGAACCACCTTGTACAGCATAATAAACAGTACCACAGGAAAGTACTGCTCAGTAGCTTTCATTTGAATAGTCACACTTTAGGATTTCATCCACAGACTCAAAAGTTTGAACCACCTTGTACAGCATAATAAACAGTACCACAGGAAAGTACTGCCCAGTAGCTTTCATTTGAATGGTCACTTTAGAATTTCATCCACAGACTCAAAAGTTAGAACCACCTTGTACAGCATAATAAACAGTACCACAGGAAAGTACTGGTCAGTAGCTTTCATTTGAATAGTCACACTTTAGGATTTCATCCACAGACTCAAAAGTTTGAACCACCTTGTACAGCATAATAAACAGTATCACAGGAAAGTACTGCCCAGTAGCTTTCATTTGAATGGTCACTTTAGAATTTCATCCACAGACTCAAAAGTTAGAACCACCTTGTACAGCATAATAAACAGTATCACAGGAAAGTACTGCTCTGTAGCTTTCATTTGAATAGTGTCACTTTAGAATTTCATCCACAGACTCAAAAGTTAGAACCACCTTGTACAGCATAATAAACAGTACCACAGGAAAGTACTGCCCAGTAGCTTTCATTTGAATAGTGTCACTTTAGAATTTCATCCACAGACTCAAAAGTTAGAACCACCTTGTACAGCATAATAAACAATACCACAGGAAAGTACTGCCCAGTAGCTTTCATTTGAATAGTGTCACTTTAGAATTTCATCCACAGACTCAAAAGTTAGAACCACCTTGTACAGCATAATAAACAATACCACAGGAAAGTACTGCTCAGTAGCTTTCATTTGAATAGTGTCACTTTAGAATTTCATCCACAGACTCAAAAGTTTGAACCACCTTGTACAGCATAATAAACAGTACCACAGGAAAGTACTGCTCAGTAGCTTTCATTTGAATAGTCACACTTTAGGATTTCATCCACAGACTCAAAAGTTAGAACCACCTTGTACAGCATAATAAACAGTACCACAGGAAAGTACTGCTCAGTAGCTTTCATTTGAATAGTGTCACTTTAGAATTTCATCCACAGACTCAAAAGTTTGAACCACCTTGTACAGCATAATAAACAGTATCACAGGAAAGTACTGCTCAGTAGCTTTCATTTGAATAGTGTCACTTTAGAATTTCATCCACAGACTCAAAAGTTTGAACCACCTTGTACAGCATAATAAACAGTACCACAGGAAAGTACTGCTCTGTAGCTTTCATTTGAATAGTCACACTTTAGGATTTCATCCACAGACTCAAAAGTTAGAACCACCTTGTACAGTATAATAAACAGTACCACAGGAAAGTACTGCCCAGTAGCTTTCATTTGAATGGTCACTTTAGAATTTCATCCACAGACTCAAAAGTTAGAACCACCTTGTACAGCATAATAAACAGTACCATAGGAAAGTACTGCTCAGTAGCTTTCATTTGAATAGTCGCACTTTAGGATTTCATCCACAGACTCAAAAGTTAGAACCACCTTGTACAGCATAATAAACAGTACCACAGGAAAGTACTGCTCAGTAGCTTTCATTTGAATAGTCACACTTTGTGATGCAGTATCAAAAGGTCCAACCTCATTGAATGAGTTACAAACTGTTCTTGTTCAGTGATACTTCATTGACTTATGTACCCTTTGGATTTCTACAGGTCCAGCATTGTTTTGGATGGCCACAACAATAATTTACTGCTTTGATATGGAACACATGTAACTGTTAATTAATCTGGGGGTTCTGTATAAAATGTTAAGCGCAATACAGGCTTTTGTGAATTTTGTACCAATAGGCCATTTTTGAGTTCTTCAAGACAGGGCTTCATACAAAACCGTTCTTGTGAAAATGAGTTTTATGTGCATGGGAATAAAAAATTATTCTCATTTCAATGGTTGTGCATTTACCAGTAGCCTTGCTTTGAGGCAGAGGCTTGGAGCAGCTCGGAAATGGCCTTTTTACTATTTGAGAAGCAGTGCTCATTGCAACTTGCAACTCAGCTGGTCCAAGAAAAATGCTGTTATCATGCATGTGAGAATTATCCAGTTAAAAGATGGTGAGTTGAGCCTTTCTTTTGAATATTTGAGCAATGATATTTTTCAGAGAAAAGCTCAACCCATCTAGTAATATTGCTCTTTCATTAAACATACGGTAAACCTTTCTAATATTAGCAAAAAAATATTTGTCTTCTCTACATACAGCCTATTTAATAATTTAGTCAGTGAAAAAATTTTTTTACCTTACTTCTCTATCTGTGACAGGCAAAGAGTTTTGTAAAAGAAAAAACACGTTTGTGATGTACGTAAGTTTTAATAGCGTGTAAAACATTACCTGTTTAACAATGCCTCCTAGACCTTAACCATTTGGTGATAAATATTTTTTTGTGTGTTCTTAGATTCCAAGTCAGTATATGGCAGTTCGAAACCCCACACTAGAATTAAAAGCTTTTCAGTATTATTGAATTGTTATACTAAGGGACTTGTCAGAAATTAGCAGGGGGGAGGGGGGGTGGTAATTTGAAATTTGGGTTCGGAAATGAGGTGACCCATCCCTGCAATGGGAGTGAAATTTGCTGACCCTCCCCTTGAGCTTGGCCTAAAATATCATGACCCTCCCCCTCTTGTATAAATGATAAAATCTAGTTCTTACAATACACTAGGGTGAGTCAGTATTATGAAAACTCAAAATATATATGTCTAATCTGTTCTTTGTAATGCTATATACATACATTTTAGATGACAGCATTAAGAGTCCCACTCTGATTCTGACAGCTGATCACTTGACTCTCCTATTTCTCCCAGGTTTTTTTTTTTACCAAATAAAGAACTTCCTTTTTCCTGTGTGGGTGAACCTCTACATGATCATGGGCATATATTTGCATGACCCTCCCCCTTTCAACGGCCCATTTTTCATGACCCTTCCCTTTTCTGAGTCTCAAAAAGTTGCGACCCTCCCTCTGTTTCCACCCCCCCTCCCCCCCTGCTAATTTCTGACAAGTCCCTAAGAATGTTTGATTTTTGCTGCAGAATACTGCCTTGTCATTTTATTCCTCTTAAAATTATCAGCTGTAGTTTTTGAGGAAAGGTCGGGAGAATGAATCCTGATGCATCCATAGGGATTAACTCCAATAATTGGAGTTATAAACAAGCCCTAGGATTTCGCGGTAACGATAGTTTCTGGTACCGTGTCGTTACCGTGGTCTTAAAATAACGGAACCGAAAAATAGTTTCCCAGTGACATTTTCAGCCTTAGGGACCAAGTTACAGAAAATCACTATTTTTCCACTCAGATTCTTAACTAGTAGTGCAATTCTTGAGATATGACTCGGCTTAAATACGAAAGTAAAACATTGTTTACCATCCTTCAGTTTGCTGTTGTCTGCCAACTTGAATCGTTCCCAAGTGCACTGCACGTTACTGACTTATGGCTTCCAGTAGCAAGAAAAAAACATATGATCACAAAAAATTGAAAACATTTAGGAGGTGGGTTGCCATGAATTTTCACAGAGGGTCATGATCTCTGGCCACGGGACCGGAAAACTGTTTTCCATGCGAGTGAAATCCTAGAGCTTGTATAGAAATAACGTAATTGCAAAACACTGAAAAAGACTTAGCACCGTACAAAAAGTTTTGCTAACACGTTTCATTTGAAATGGCATACTTTTAGATTTCATCCAGAATTTCAGACGTTAGAGCTACATGTTTCGACGAGTTGTCGTAATATTTGTTTGCTCTGTCAGTGAGAGTTAAACTAGTGGGTTTCGCACTGGAGAATTTTTTTGCCAGTAGGCGGGGGTCCCAGGGGAGAATTTGTAGATGTGTGTCGTATTTCTAATTCCTGGGGTCCCTCCAGAGTTTCTCCTTATATGGCAATTTAAAAATCTACAATAGAATTTAGCTTTACATTATAGTATAATCGAACTCTGTGCAGAGGACATTTGATTCTGAACTTAGGGGATTGTATTGACTTACATACTGTGATTATAGCTTTATGTTCAGTTTTCAGTTCTCCCTTATAATCGTTTATACCCATAGATCAGCATCTTTTTAGTATCACTGGTGTATTAGACCTAAAGGTAATGAGAATAAAGAAAATGATCACCAAAGATAAAATACCGGTATTCTTGATTTGGAGACTAATTCTCTCCACTACCAACATAAAAGATGCAGAGCTTGTATAGTAAGAGTATAAAGACCAAAATTCAGCAAGGACACCAAACTCCGCAATTCGGCCTCTACCTTACAGTACGCATGGAACAGCCATATAACCCCGGCGGTGGCAGTGGGAGATGTGCTGCTTGCGTTGTAGGAAGGAGAAGTGTGACGTCACGTTACCATGGTAGCAAAATTTCTGGATCACAACAAGAGGGAGCTTAGGCAACGACGACGGCGACGGCAACGAGTAAGGACTAAACAAGCAATAGGTTTACTCTAGCAAAACAATACGTAGTCTGCTACACAGCCGTTTTTAGTGTCGTCACGCAACGCTCCTCCCCACTAGTGTGGAGTAGCATTGCGTGACGACACTAAAAACGGCTGTGTAGCAGACTAGACAATACGCGCCTCACGCTTTTTTGAACATTTCTTATTCCTGCGTCAGGGAACCTAACTGCACGCGCCCGCCTTATGGAGTAGGTGAACAAATTTCCTCTTTTTTTTTTCTTAGATACGGTTCATAAACCCGATGCATGTTCTTCTCGCGCTGAAGGCCGTTACATTTTATTCCCGGTTGCACGTTTTTCTAAATCTAAATCTAATCCGCCATTCACGCCAACTCAACATGTTTATTATTAAATAAATTAAACTACGTTAAAAAAAAGTGAAAAACAGTAATGGAAAACTTAAAACCCAGGCTTTTACACAGAATTCGAAAGAACTTAAACATGTTGCATAATATTACAAAATTTGCCATCAATTAAATTGTAGTAAACAGCTCTCATAAAGAAAAAAAAAGTAAACCGTGTTTATGAACTAAACAGCTTTTAAACATGTTAAATTAAGCTTTGGTGTGAATGGGGCCTAATCGCGCTGAAAGCCGTTTCATTTCACGATTCCCGCGCTTAAGCCGGTTGCATCTTCTTCTCGCGCAACCTCGTCCCCAGGGGTCTCTTTTGTCATGCGATCCACGTCGCTGACCAAAAGGATCGCGGCCTCTGGAAACGAGATTGCTTCTCGCGCTGGAACTCCAGCTGTCGCACATGCGTTGTTGAGGTATATTTTATTCCCGCGCTTGGTTGCTCGTAATAATGTTTTCCGTGAATCCGCCCTTAAAACCGCTGCATGGTTTTCTTGCGTTGTATTGGATCAAATCACAATGTTGAAGTAGTTGCATGCTTTTCATGAGCATTAAGTCTGTGCCTTCTGTGCATGCGCACGAGCCGGCACTCGACTCACATGTTTAACCATGGTTCCCTATAAACTCAATTTTCGACTGTTTCCCTCGACTCATCTTTCTGAACGAATTAAAAAATGGAGACACATCGCGGAAATGTCCGTGTCATTGTTCCAGTGTAGGCAGAAGCCATAAACTAAATGATGTTTAACTGAACACGCGCGTTGGGCAGAGCTTGAAAGTGTAATTGCAGAAGTTACGTAACAAACCATGCATGACGTCATAACAAGAATTATTAAGGCGAATCATCGTTAAAATGGAAAATTCAGGAAAGGACTGACACCTGATTTAAGCTGGATTTGAGCAGAGAAATGTAGTGATCTCTCACGAGGTATGTATGATCAGTTAATATGCTTGGGCCCTAAAATTTCATTAATTTTTTCATCTTTCTTCTTGCAATCTCTGAAAACCGATTGCTATCGTGAAAAGAATCTTTCTCGTCAACTTTCTGATAGAAAACTGAAAATATGAAGCCTAAATTCTTTTTTACTTTATCTTTCTTTTATGCATTCTTTACGTCCTCACCGTTCAGCCTTCGCAACATTAGGAAAATGTGAGGTTAAAGGTATTTTTTACTGCATTATTTTTACTGTGGGGAATTCAGGCTCTTATCTGTATACGTTCGAGTTGTTATTTGTTCTTACTGAGAAGAAATTTTCAAAATTACTGTATTTATTCGAATAAGCGCCCAACCTCGAATTAGCGCCCACCTCGAATAAGCGCCCATTCTAAAGGCAGAAAAAGTTAATAAGCGCCCACCTCCTCCTCCTCCCAATCGAACTCAAATAAGCACTCACCCCCATCCCACCCACTTGAGTGAATAAATTCTAATAAGAGACTTCCCCGAGGATGGAGTTTCCTTCAGAGTATTTTACAGAAACCTTGCTTTGTTACTTCTTCGCGTTTTGTTATTAGCATTAATTGTTTTGTTGCAAAATAAACATATTTCACTTGTTGAAAATGGTGAAAATTTAATAAGCGCCCACTCTCAAGGTCCAAAAATTTAATAAGCGCCCAGGGCGGTTAATCGAATAAATACGGTATTTGGTTATTGACATATTCTCACAATGGATTACCATATGTTTACACGGGTGGGTGATGTTAAAGTTCTTTGGAAAGAAAAGAAAATTAGCTAGCGGTTGTCCACGTTCAACCATGAATTTGTCATTTGACGTCGTTGTCTTTAGTTCATCAATATCAGAGAGATAAATGTCTGAAAACGTAAAAACTGAACTCAGTGTTTTTTGAATGTTCGCAAGATTTCCTGCGTGTGCGCGTGGCAAGCACTCGGCAGGCGTTGTCGCAGCAAGTTCTAGTTTTTATTGGCAGGTAACTTTATACCGAGTTGGACCTTGTATAAATCGGCAGATGATAATACTGTATAGTTGTCAAGTTAACATTTGACGATTTTTTTTCCACGTAGACTGGAATGAAATAATTGAGCTTTTAGTTGAATTTGGTAGGACTGTAATTAGCTGTAGGCTCCATGCTACTGTCTACTGATACCACAGGAATGAATGATTAAAATGATTTGAAGATTCTTTTCAAGAGATCTTAAATTTGACTTGTCGACTAAAACAATTGCATCTGACGGACTGACCATAGGTCAGACACTGAAGTTAAACGTAAGGAAAAACTATGTACTGTCTGTTGAAACATAGGTATTCTGAAGTTCGTCCGGGAAAAACAACATTCACAGTGATAAGCAAGATCTTAATCATTTTCTCCTTGCTCCCTAATATGTGGTTTTGAACTTTAAAAGAAGAAATATGTTAATTTAATTTTAACAAATAGGCTACGAAAAGATAATTGATTTAGCAACCGTAGGGAATCGTTAGACTATACGCAGTGGAAATTTGCATAAAATCTATCAAGTTAAAAAAATATAAAAGTTTTACTTTATTTGACGACCGTTTAAAGGAAAACGACGTCTTCAATGATAAAAACTTGGTAAGTAGAAATTAAGGGTGCTATGCTGGTCTTGATATGCGATCGAGATGTCAATTTCATACCGAATCTTTTTTCAAGAGACGAATTGAAATCAGCGCAGTCGAGAATTCCTTTTGTTAATTAACGCTTCGGAGACGTACCAGGAAATTTTCAGTTGTATTTCGGTTAAGATATCTATCCCCTGATAGAATAGTATAGTATTTCTTTATTG
This sequence comes from Porites rus, assembly GCA_964035705.1. Lineage (NCBI taxonomy): Eukaryota > Metazoa > Cnidaria > Anthozoa > Scleractinia > Poritidae > Porites > Porites rus. The sequence goes on along the minus strand of OZ038004.1, from coordinate 16,068,137 downwards.
CGCCTTAATCTCCAAAGAGCCCGGTCTGGTTACAATAAAAGTTTTATCTTTAACTATAAGAACTTATATTGAAATAAAACCGAAAATCAACAATAACAACAAAATTAAAATAAATATACCATTGTGATAATGATAAAAATAAACAATTACATTGCCGGAATTCAAGAGCTGGTTCCCTTTTTGAAACATTAGTTGGAAACATTTTACTATGATTTGGAAGGTATTATCGTCATTTAACTGGAGAAGATGGAAAGTTTCTTTTTTCACGTTCTGTTAGCTGGAAAAGTAAGCATCATTTTTGAGATATAAAAATAAAGTTCTTGCATAACATCGTCATATCCTCCGCCGTGTGTAAGGAAGTGTTGTTCGTCTTCTATACAGTTTTTTTGCAAACCAAGTATTTTCCCTTCGCCTACTTATCGAAGCAGTTCTCGTTTAGGGTCGAAAGAAACGTGGCCGAGTTTGAAAGCCGCATTACCTGGTATAACGTACAGTGTTAAAAAATGCAAGACCACTTAGATAAGGTAGCTTGTTGCGAAGAATGGGGTAGAGGATGCGGGAACAAGCTAGATCAAGAACTAGATCTCTGATTTCAGAATCAGTGACGTTAGTGATCTCGGACCAAATAGAAGGCAGATCACTCTTTACGGCCTAAAGCTTTTAACAGAGAGCCCCTGATTAAAGCTAGGGAGCAGAGAAAGTGCTTTCATGGTTTTGGGGTCATTTTTTGTGGAGAACGAGAAAATTATACGGTTTATCCCAATTACATCTGAAAAAAATGAACCTCGGAATTGGTGCCTCGAAATTCCTCGGAAACATCCGAGGTCACCACAGCAGTTAACCTCCCCTGTCGATCATTACTCAGGGAATGGGTTACTGACACGAACCTCTCTTGATAGGGTGTAATATACAGTCAGTCACTAATAACCAACAGCACAATGTTTTAGTTCTACTTTTTTGCTATCTTTTTCTTATTATTTTCTCGTTCAGTTCAGAGCAGTTTTGACATCTTTCTGACCGATGCAACATGTTTTAGTCCGATTTCCGTCTGGGCTCATCTCTCGCAGAGTTCACTGGGTTCCGCCGCTAGAACCTAGCCCCCACGAGCTCCGAATTAACTTGGTAAGTCACCGCCTTTTGGTCTCTGTAAGAAGTAGAAGACCTGACTGTTCCTCATGTATTCACTTATGCATCAGCCAATTCCAGCTCCCCGTCCCGGGCTGACCCCCGGGCATTAGCATTTTTTTTCCCTTGGATGGAAAATTCCCGGGGGTGGGGACTCTTGAGCTGTCAAATACTCCGGGGTGGGAACGAAGAAAGAGGGCAAATGCCCCGTCCTCCGTCAACACTGCAACATTTTTCTTTGATCGCAAGGTCGAGTAGTGCCATTTAAAGCATTTTAATGTGCGATTTTTTGTTTCAATTAACGTCTTCCTTTGCAACAGCGCTATTCTAATTAAGACTTCACGCCGTGACGACACCAGATTATGATTTTAGCATAGTAATAAAATTATTGACATTAAAATTAATAGTGCGCCGTAAAGTTTACTGCTATGAATAGTTTTATAAATATGAAATGATGTTCTTCGAATAATATCAAGGGAAACTTGATTCAATAACCAAAAAAACGTTGATTCACGTCTGAAAGCTCCCAAGTTCCGCTATGTAATTCTGCCTTTAATAAGCAATGAAGAAGTGCATGCATAAAATCGAGAACATGCCTTTACAAACCTCTTCAATTTTTCCCCGTCCTTGACAAATGAGCCGATCTGCTTGTTTTTCCACTAAAATCTTCTGTGTAGTTATGCTGATAGGAAACCGCGTGCGTGTTAAAAGCTCCGGTTTGGCCCCGGGGTTGGCAAATGGCTTCTCCCCGGGCAGCGCAAAATTTGTTAATGCCCCACCCCCGGGACTGACAAGGCGGGCAAATGCCTCGCATAACCCGGGGGGGCGGGCGCAGCTGAAATTGACTGATGCATTAGCAGAAGAGATTTAACTTTTGTGTTTGTTTATGGTTACTTTTTCTAATATTTTCAACCTAAAACGGCTAATATTCGACGTAAGTATTCAGACAGAACTGAAATAAACCTGCGAAAAGAGTTTCCTTTAATCTTCCTCATCTGGGAAAGATAGAAGCGACACTGCTAGTGGGGTAAAGTAAAATCTGATTACAAATACAAGTTTTCAAATTCAAATTGATGTCGAGTGAAGTGTTATTTTTTGTATCTCCACTGAAAATCTTGTAATTTAAAGGAAAAATATTCGTTTCTTGCAGAAATTTAACTTTTAAAATACCCTTTACAGCTGCTTTTAGTTCTTTGCACCTTTCCGTCGAAGTTTATTTTACACTAAACCTGTTTTAAACCACAAACGGGTACGCTTGATTGCGGGCATGAGTGAAAATACCACAAAAACAAAGACTTAAGAACAGCAAACGCCAGGTTTCTTTGTTAATTTTTAGCACGATTGGTCAAATGTAATTGAATATGCTTCTTTTCATAAAATAATCAAATTTAAACTGCTCGGCGTCATCGCGGCATTTTGAGATTTTGGTGGTACGATTTTACTTCTATTTTCTACTTTTTCTAATTAGGTTGTTGACGTTTAAAGATATGTCAACTTTGGATTCCAGTAATCCTTGTTCGCTTGTTTAAGATTTTTAATGGATCTTATGTAAATATAACTTAGTTTGTTTGAGAATTGAAAAACAAAGGAACTCAATTTAAAGAGGTGGGAGGCCTCCCACAGCGATTTGGGGCCCTCACATCTGTTGCCATGGAGATGTGTTCCAAAATGGCGTTCGACGAATGTTGATGACAGAGGTGGAGGGGTTGTTCCTCCTAAAACATGGATATGTTAGATTATTGCAAGACTTATAACATGGTAAAAAGTAGTTATGGAAACCAAGAATCTACTGATCTAACTTCACAGGAGAATGTTTGTCCGGCTAGTCCACAGAAAAATCATGAAAACAATGTGGATGAAACCGCAGTGGAATCAGTGCAAAGTTTATCAACAAAGCCTGGGGATTGGTCTCTGTATCGATCAGCCACGCAAGTTAACAAAGACCTGAACGAACCCAACGAGAAGAAACTTAGCCCTTTGAAGGACGTAGCGAGAAGTAAGGGTATGATTTCGACGTTAAACACAAGAACACATCAAAGAGCGAGCTTCGAGTGCGAGTTGACTTTTGCTCCAAAACTTAACGCCATGAGTATCAAACTCGCGAAGGAACGAGGAGAGAGAATTCGCACGGGATCTGAGAAACGAGTCGCTAGTTCGACAGATGAATTTACTTTTAAACCCAAAGTGAGCTCCAATAGTGTAAAAATAATGCAGCAGCTTAAAACAACCTTCATGGATCGGCAACAAATGCATGTGGAAAAACAAAAGCGATATGTGAGTAAACTGTTTGCTTCTTCCTAATTAAGAATTGTAATTCATTGCCTTTTAGTTTTAATTAACACAAGGTGGTGGTGGATAATATTGTACACTTTTGAATGAATTTTAAGTACATGCATCTATTTTTCGCAATTTTTATTTCTATTTCGCTTGATTATATATAGTCCTCTGAAATATACATAAACTCATGTTAAATGAAACGCACGTTTTTCAGAACACGCGTACGTTCATCTGTTAAATGTTGTTGGTTGCATGCAGAGAATCATCAGTGCTGCAGTAACTATGCTCATTTGTTTAAGTGAAAGTGGTGTTTTAATTGGCCTGTATGTATCCCTTCTCTTGGGTAGTAATCTGAAAATCGCAGTTTTGCACTTTGTTTTAAATATTTTAATTAACTTCAGTATTATAGTATTCCATTTTCCCTTACTGATATGAGCATATACTCATGATACCATTATATTGGAGCTTTAATCTAATTTAAAAATGAAGAAAGAATTGTGGCAAAAAAAGTAGACAGGCAGATTGTCAGTATAACTATCACCAACAATTGTGAAATCTTATCTTATGGAAGTCTATCATATTTTCCACCGTGGAAGTTTGATGTTACCCCAGGACCTAATTAGCCTGTACCATACCTCAAATAGTTCAGCTGAATTTTGTTACCCTATATAAACTCAAATCTAAATTCCCAAAATATCTCCCAATTCAACCAAGAGTCAATATTTTCCAGAAATTACTGAGGTTGGCCTAAGCTTTCTTTGCCAATTAAACTGAGATGTGATAATTTGCCTGTCTTATTTTTTGAGTGTTGATTCCCGGGTTTCCAGTCTAGTCTAAAATCTTCAACCAATTTGATCAGTTTCCAGGAAAATGATTACCCCGATTATAGACCTAATATCTCATTTCTATAATCCCTTTCCCATTTTAACTGCTTGAAAACCAATACACTCCACAGCGGCGCAATTACCTGTATATCGCTCGATATATGGCAGTATCCCCTGGGATGTTTCTCCATTCCCCAGATCGTTGAATTAACATAAACATTTGCTTGTGTCAACAGATTGAAGCAACTATTAATAACTTAAACCAAAGTAAAGGCAAATTTAGTCCTGTGCCAGCTGTTTATAGATCTCCATCAAGGATGAAAAAGATCCCGAAAATCAAAGAACCAAATAACAAAAACAGTGAGGTATTAATGAAATATTTTAAAAATAATTTTGTTGCTCTTATAACTAATACTAAGTTATGAAAGAGATGGTATTCTTTAATGGCCTGGGACTAGTGGAATGGCCAATGGCAAATCCAGTCCAGGAAGTAGGGGGTTGGGGAGGAGTTGCAGTCCCTCTGGGTCCCTAGATTTGCTCCTGATGACCCATCAAGCAGGTGTCCTTTTATAGTTGCCTTGTCGTATATGCCAACTTTCCAGATATTTATCCAGATACAGCACTAATCTCTAGTTCTCCTGTACAGCTCACCAGATCTTCTGGATATTGATCGACTTATGAGCTTTTCACTGCTTTTAGTTGGGGATTTATCTATTTTTTCCCAAAAATTCTAAATCTGTAGATTCATAATTTACAACCATAACAGCTAATTTTGATTGGCTGTATATTATGTAAGAGATCATATTACATTTGGAGACAGGATCAAGTTTTGATTATCAAGGGGTGGGGGAAGGGGGGGTGGTAATTTACAGAGACAATCTGTCAGATTTTAGTTCCGCAAGAGTTTGGCATCTTTTTTGTAGCACACAGTTTTTTTAAATTGATTTGTTTACTTTATTTACAGGGACCAGAGAGTGTTACCTCCCCTGACGTACTTGAATCAACTTCTGCCCCAGACTTGACAATGTCTGCATCCAACAAGCCAAGTAACATTCTAAAGAATTCTTCATCATCTTGTGACTTAAAAAGTCCTGTACATGACCAATTAACAGAGAAAAACAATTTAAAGTCATCATCATCTCATGAACTTATCAAGAAGAACAAATCCAATTTAAAAATTTCTGAGAATGCAATAAATAGAGCCAATGCAGCGTACCAGAAAATGCAAGAAACAAGTCCATACAACCAGTCAGTTGAAAATCTGTACTTAAAGAGAGCAAGGCGTGTTTTGAAAGCGCATAAAAGAACTGTTACGCATCCTCCATCCAAGGCGGGCACAGAGGAGGGTAATGAAATGAACTTGAATGATACATTAAGAGTTGAGAATAACCCAAGCAAACACAAAAATACTCATTCTAGAAGTCATTCACAACCAAGTTCACACCCAGTTGGCAAACTCAAGTACGATGACCCTTTGTTTAGTAAAGTTAGGAATTGTAAAAAGGCTGCGGAAACTGCCATAAAGGTAGGTGATTGTTGGTTTTACAATAATATATACATTTTTAAAATTTTCATTATGCACCTATTACCAGTATAGAATTAAAGTTATTAAATTAATACTATAATTCTAAGGATCGAGAGGTGCTTCACTGTATATTCATGTAATTCAATGTGTGGTTCCAAAAACTATCCATATACAGTGTGCCTTCCCCACAGAAGGGATTTTTCCTTAGATCACCCCACCCCTCTGGAAATTCCAGTCAAGCTTCATACATTTACTTAAATTTTTGGGCCTTTGAGAACCCCTCACCCCCAAGGAATTTTTTGAGTATGGATTTTTTCTGGGACTACATAATGTGGGAATGATTTGCTCACCCCTTTGAGGTTTATTGGTTTGAATGCCCCAACTTTCCTGGAAATCCACATTTGGGTTAATACTTTCATATATCACTTTCCTCATGTTCACACTTTCCTTTTAAATATTTTTGGGCCTTAATATGGACCCCTCTACCACGGGGCCACTCTGAGGACATTGTTCTGTATGGAGAGGCTCCACTTGAAGGTCACAAACTTCTGGCCCTTTTATAAACCATTTTTAGCAGAAAATATGCTGTCCTCTTATGTACACCTTTCATTGAAAAAATGGTTCCCCATATCCCATATACCTCTTACACCCTAAGTTATATATTCAGTTGTCAATTTGTGTATTATAATAAGCATTCAATAAATTAAAATGATACAGCCATTATACCGCAAGCCTGAAAAAGGGCATGTTTTTGGTTAGGGGCACCCAACGAGATAGTTCAAAACCACTTAAACATGGCATTGTTAAACGTATTTTAGTATTTAAATGGTAGATATTGGCATATTTTTATCTCCTAAAAATTTTTCATCCATTTGGATTTCCTAGCTGAAAGTCTAGGAATCAAAACTTACCTTTTCGAAAATTTTGGCCAGAAAAAAGATTCCAAAAATTTTAGGTGACCTTGTTAGGGTAAAAATTCTTTAAAAATGCACAATTATACATTTTTTTAGATGTTCGAAAATCCTAGGAGAGGCAGGCAAGTATGAAATTTTACAACAATTATGTTTCAAAAATTCTAGATCTCAAATCGTCTTCCAATTAACATTGGGTGCCCCTGTCAGGTGATACTTGCCTTTGTAAGTCATTGTAGTGAGTATCCCCTCCTGAGACCTGCTTCAACTCAATACATTTACTTTCTCGCAGCAAAAGAAGGTTTTTATTTGCCATGGCCCTTACCCCATAGTACGAGCTGTGCTGAGGAAGCGAGGATGGGTAGAAAAACACTACAAAGGGAACCTTTTACCACCTAAGGACAAGAAAAATGAAAGTGATGGAAGCGATGATGACTCTTGTGGTAGTGGAGATGATTCTGATAATGAAAACTCAGATAATCACTCACCGCGCAACAAAGAGAAAAACACAAAGACCTCTTGTAATCTAGCAGTGTCTAAGTCGCAAAGAGGTTCCAAGACAAGAACCATCAATGTAAGCAAGAGTAAGGATGACGATGATGAGGGGGATGGGAGTGGCAGCTGTGATGACAGTGATAATGACAGTGATGACAGTAATGAAGATTGGAATGCAGGATATGAAGGAAATGGCCCTGACTGTGAATTTAGCCTTATGGTAAGTGGAATTTTTGCAAAACCAATGGTTAATGTTGCTTCCAGTTCTGTCAACAAGAAGGTTTTTTGACATGCACAGACTCAGATGAGTCTGTGGAATTGTCCATCTTTAAAGAATCTTTACCCTATTATTTTTTCAGTCCACTTAGAATCCTGGGTGTACTGCATGGGACACACCCTACAGGGCTCGCAAGTAAAACTTGAATTCCAGCTTGTCCTTTGGGCAAGCAGCTCTCTCATTTTGCTTTCCCAGGGCCACCTCTGGCTCGTCTTAGTTAACGATTTTATTAGAGGATGACTTACCTGGACCCTTGGGCAAGTGAGCCATAAATTAAAGATACTCGCCCAGCAAGAAAATCTACTTGACCCAGACTACTGAACAGGACTTTGCTTTGAGCACACCCACCCCCCCCCCCCCCGCCCTTATTTAACTCCAATAATCCTTGCTTCTTGACCCACAAATTAATTTGTCGCATGACATAACTAAAAGTTGTTTAAATTCACGTTCACAGTCAAGGTCTGTGCGCAATGCTGTAGCTTCTTTTATCTGGACAACAAAACGTGATGATGTTGACTTCAAGTTCTTAAGAAAGGTAAGATCAGAGTTTTATGGAAAAAAATGGATTGGGTCCCCCAGGTGTAAATTAACTTACAAGCAAAATTATGTAGCAATCCACACCTTCCCACAGAAGGGGGTTCCTTGGAAATTTCAATTTTAATTAGCTTTGTAAATGTCTGAGGCGTTGAGAACACCCTGCTCCTGGAATTTCCAATATTTTTTGTCAGAGGAGTACGGATATTTTCCGGATGTTATTGATTGGATTATAGTCAACAGCTTGAAAATTTCTGTTGCAAATTATGGAGCTTTTTAAATGTTTGAGACTTCGAGAACACCCTGTTCCTGGAATTTCCAATATTTTTGTCAGAGGAGTATGGATATTTTCCGGACGTTATTGATTGGATTATAGTCATTACTCAACAGCTTGAAAATTTCTATTGCAAATTATGGAGCTTTTTAAATATCTGAGGCTTCGAGAACACCCTGTTCCTAGAATTTCCAATATTTTTGTCAGAAGAGTATGGATATTTTCCGGACTTTATTGATTGGATTATAGTCAACAGCTTGAAAATTTCTATTGCAACTCAGTTATGGGGGCCGTAATCTATAGAAACTGGTGTAGGCTAATGCATTAATATAACTTTTTACAAATGGTATTTCTTATTTCTAGGATCAGATAGTGAATCATTATTGCAAAGCTGGTTCGTTTACTACCAAGGTGAGAATATGCTGTCAGCTTAGAGCACATATTTTTTTTAATAATGGTTAGCAGTGAACAACATACTGTATCTGTCATCAGTCAGTGCGCTGCGACATGCACTGCAGTAGTAGATAGTGGCCTCTAATATTGATGATGATTGTTGGTGATGTGGAAACGAAACAGTAACATTATGATGTCAATGTTAAGGCTTAAGGCCGCGGGAGACATCTATCTAATGAATAAATTTAGTAGATAAAATTTTGCTTTTGCTACAAAAAAAAAAAAACGCTTATATCTTGGTTGTTTCAGAGGTGGTTCAATTACAGAGGCATTGTGAAATGATGGAAGTTTAAGATGGTTGTTTTCTATTAGGTAGATCGCGCTTTATAGCAATGCTTTAAGCCACAGTTGTACCAAACTGAGAAAACGTGGTTTTGTGTCCAAGTTTGCGCAAAGAGTAGAACAGTAAAGGAGACAGCAGTCTGTGATTTTATCAATTAATTGTCGGTCAAAACCTCTAGTGTGTCATGTATAGAGCAGATTTTACAATTTAAAGATTGCCAGCATCGCATGTAACCGTTCAAGCAAAATCTGCATCCCTGAAATTAACGCCTTATACGATCTTTTTATAGAAGAGCTCGTTTAGAATTCCACTCCATACATGACAAACTGCGGTCTACTAAGTTTACCTCTCTGTAGTGGCAGTTATTGAAGATTTGTATCCGCGCAAAACTCTTGGAAATTGTCGGAAAAGTCAAATTTTGAGACTCTCGAAGATGTTCCTACAAAAGCACGTGTTCTAAGCAAGATATGTAATTATGGTAATTGTAGTTAATTACATTCCACGCTTTGATTTGTATAATTATAAGCAACAATGTTTTCAACGGTTTTTGAAGCAAAAAAACGTACTAAGAGTTTTGGTTTTAAATTTGTTTGAAATTTCTAAAGAGTTCTTTGTTTTTATTGATTTAAAAATCACTGAATTAACACGGCTTACTACTATTCAGAGCCGTTTGTTACTTTTGAATAAATATTTTGTTCACAGTCTCCTTGCCACACGTGCACGTCAGCGCTTTAGATTATGCGCTCACTTTTATCCAATTATGAATATATCGTAAACCTGTCGATATCAGACGTTGTACTTCGTACATACGCTTTAAATAAACGCAGAAACATAAGCCCAAGGTATCCCCCGCGACCATAAATCGTATAATAAAAGGTACATGTACTATTTGTCATTAAGTTTCTCTATCAGGGTTCGTACAGGTCATGGAAAATCTGGAAAGTCATGGAATGCAAGAATTTCATTTTCCGGCAGGCCTGAAAAGTCATCGAAATTTAATTTTTTGTTAGTTACGTTAGTCACTGCAAGTGACAAAGCAAGGACAATGTAAGATAAAGCGGAGTAATTCAACAGCGCGAGCGGCACGCATTTTGGTGGACAACAGAGTTTGTGTATGTTGAACTATTTAAGGTCCAAAAATACCCTTAAACAAGGAAAGTTCTGAACATTTTTGACAGTGACAGCTTAATTGAAGTCATAGAAAGTCATGGAATTTGAAGAGCTCCAAAGAATACGAACCCTGTTTATGGTTACGCTCGTTTTCTATTTTGTCTCACAGGCTAACTGGAGCATTTCAGCCCTCACTGTTTGTTCCTCGCCGTTTATGCTTAAAACTGCTCCTTCGTCAGTCTACTGTAGTTGAGATACATGTGTTTTGATGATAAATTACATCTCTATGTTGTCTGTAGGTTGGTCTCACAACAAACATCAGAAACTTGTGTTGGTATGAAGAGGCAAATCATTTCTCCTTCTTTCCTCGCTCACATCTTCTTGGCTCTGATGATGAGAGGATGGAGTTTATAGGTATGTGATTCTTATTTCAGAGATTCCTTCATTCGGTCTACATGTAAAAGTACAAGCAAAGACACTAAAACAAAAAAAAATCTTGTGAAAGTGATGTTACACGGGACAAATCGCAACGGCGATTTTTACCGCAACAAAGCGTTGCAATATTGCAACAATGCGGTAAGCATTCGAAGCAATATAGTAACAATTGTCAGAACCAAAATTTCTTGGATGGATAGATAACCCACTTTTCTTGCGCGCAAGCTCCGCTATGACAGTGAATCACACGATTTTCCACACCAGAACAGAACATTGGGGGAGTTGTAACTTTTAACCTTGATAGCAGACTCCATGTGGCTTATCTCTACCAAGGAGGTAGTACAAAATACCAATTGCCCAAACCTCTCTGGTGTGGTTATTAGTTTGAATAAAGTTAACCTCCACTGCTTTTCCCCTAAAATTCAGATGACTATCGTCTCACTGCCGCAATTAGCATTTTAAAGTGGGTCACGGAGAGGTATGAGAATGGTAGCCATGGTGACAAATTACACCAGAAAGACTCATCAGACCCTCCGAAAACTCCGTCAAGTACGCACCGGAATGTGTCTACCCCACGGAGGTCTGCCACACCCAAGAAGCCCTCTACACCCTCTGCCCCAACAAAGTGCTCCTCTCGCGAAAGCAGCTCCAATGTGATACCAGTGAAGGCTTTAACACTCGCTTTGGAAGCATGCCGAGACTTTCTTAGATGCAAAGAACATCTGGATATTGATGATCCGGTTAATAAGGTATTTTTTAAATATTATTAGAATAAAAATATTATTTAAATGTTATTTACATGAAGTCAAGAGTATGTCAGGACTCCTATAACGAGTGTAGAATTCAGTACATTGGCGAACTAAAAAGGTTAGTGCCTCCTAACTGGTACTATTTTAAAGTTCTGGACTAGTCCTAAAATAGGAAATGAGCAGATCTCAACTTGGACTGCCTACAAAGACAATTGGGGGTGACAACGCAAATTCAGGGGGCAGTTTAGCAAAGATAACGGCTTTGTTGAATACTAATACAGTGGAAGCCCGCCTCACGACCACCTCGGTAATACGGTCACCTGGTTATTACGGCCACTTTTTTGGCTGCCCGGCAAAAAACGATATATTTCTTGAAAAGAAACCCTCGTTAATACGGTCACTTCGTTATTACGGCCAATGTTTTTTTTGGCCCATTGGTGACCGTATTAACGGGGTTCCACTGTAAAAACTGTCTAAAAATCATCATCGCAAAGTCCACAGTCACTAAAATATATAACTTCAAATATTCAACTAAAAGCTTTCTTAAAAAGATATGTCCTTAGCCTTTTCTTTAAAGTGTCAACAGAAGAGCTTGATTTTATGTAAAAAGCAACAAACTCCAAAGTCTTAGTGCGAAAAGGATCGATATCCGTAAGTTCTAAGATTAACAGAGGTCTAAGATTAAATTATTTGTTGAAGCCAAATATTCTGTAGAAATCCAGCGTAATTAATGGCTTTTTTTAGGCACCTGCTCTCACTGAGGATTCATGGAAGCAGCTGGTCGATTACTACTACCAAATCAAATGGTGAGTAAATTTAGAAATATATATAAACTGCCCACGCAATACTTTTTGTTCACATCTCGATCGATTTGTGGAGACTGACGTTAGAAGGAGAAATGTGTTAAATGAGTTACTCATTGTGCGATCTTATTTTCAGTCATGGCGCTGTTATTGCGACTGCTTACCCCTTTCTCAAAGAGTGCCAGAACACATTAAAACAGGTAAGATTTCTTTCAATTGAGCTGTCAGTTGCTTTCAAATAACAAAAACCCCTCGCGCATCGCATGGAAAGAATTCTCGTTGAGCCAAGTAATTCGCTAATCGGAGTCCGCAAAAAAAAAACTGTGGTTGTGTGTCTTATCTGATAATAGCGGCTGCCTTTCGCAATTCGCTTTTTTAACGAAAAGATTGTAAAACAGTCCACAATAAAAGGTTTAACAAAACGGTGAGATATTCACTTCCATCCCGGCCATAGCAGGAGTGGATGGAGGTGTTACCATCGCTATCAGACACATATTTCTGCTTATTGCTCCTCCTGAAATTTTTATGCCATCATGGATTTCTGCTATCTGTGGAAAAAAGCGTCATTATCAGCACTGCAGAACAATTTTTGAACAATTCTCAGACGTCGGGTAAGGAGGGTCTGAATAGGGGGTACCTCGATAACGCTAAAAACTTCATTTTTTGGCTTTGTAGCATGAAACAGTTAAATTTTAGGCATTTTAACACTAACAGTAAAAAATTCTTTGAAACAGTACATTTTTTCCAGAAAGAAGCAAAAACTGCTCCAAATAGGCCAATATTATTTTGTTTAGTATATTAAGGAGTTTTCGGCCATTTTACGACAATTCCGGATTATTTCAGAAGATTTCCGAAGGCTACCGACGATTCCCGAAGACTGTCGAAGTTTTCGAAAGACTAACGAAGAGGTCCGACCATTACCGAAGATGTCCGAAGAACCCTCCAAACACTTAACAGTATTTTCTTCGGCAACAGTAAACATTAAAAAATTGGCCAATTTAACAGCAAACGCTAAAAATTATGGGCAAATAACAGTAAACACTAAACCCCATTCAGACCCTCGATAAGTGCTATCTTTTAGTTCTAACTCGTATTGATGTGGGTTATTTACAGATGAGAGACCACCTTCCTCAATTGGACATAGATGGAGTGAAGAATATTTGGATCGTGAAACCTGGAGCTAAGTCAAGAGGGAGAGGTAAGAGGACATTAGCACGAAAATGGCGGAAAAATACCTTGAATGAAGAACATAACAGTCAAGAACGTGCCTTTTCCAGTAGTATCAGTGAACCGGTATCAGAACTCACAATCACCCATTTTGCTTTAGTGCGCGTGGTATCGATGGATTAAACTAACTCAAACTACACGCTGAGATCTCAATTACTGAAGGGAAAGAGGTGGTGAAATTGATTAACTCTCTGATGTGTTTTTGTTTGCTCTGTCTTAAGGAATCATGTGCATGGATCGTCTAGACGACATTGTGAAACTTGTTGGTAGTAATGCTGTGGGAAAGAAGGAAGGCCACTTTGTAGTGCAAAAGTACATAGGTAAAAAAGTGGCCATAACGTAGATGTTGAATATTTAACAATTATTGGACGAGGTTGGGCAAAATATCGTGATTTGTCTGTGGCGAGCAGATCAATTATTTGCAGAAGCCGAAGGCTGAGGCAAATTATTGATCTGCGAGAATCACGATATTTTGCGATAACCGAATTCAATAATTGTTTTATCAGTCGATCACCGAGTTTGTTTTTTTTTTTTAATGAGTATCCTCGGGAAGCGAAGCGATCTGCCATTTTCACGCAAGAGCGATCGCAAGAAGGAGAATAGCACGGTTTCCTTTACGCATGTACAGAATATTATTTGCAGCCAAACACTGTTGGATGGCATTGCGCATGAGCAGACCATTATTTGTAGGCAGTTATTTGCAGGTCACGTGGTGGGCTCTCGGCCAAAGAAAAGAAAGAAAAATTTGCTTCGAATGATAAATCTTAAAATACTACTCCCTTGAGTAAAATTCGAACAAATTGTTTCAAATTGGAGCACGTTTGTTCAAAGGACTGCATTTCCTCCGTCCTGTTTATTCTAGACGCGAGCAAAAACTTTTCATGGAGTTTCTTCTATCAAAAAGCGCAAATAGTGGACAAGCTTGTCCTACCGAAAATACGAGGAGGGAACGTTTAGGAATCGCTGATGCTCGTGTCTGTCTAATGCAAGTTTCACTACGGTTGACTTTAGCTCAGTTGCTTCATGTTAGCTCACGTTAGCTTTTGCTGTCATTTCCGTTTTATTGTTTCTGACAGAAAAACCGTTGTTGATTTACAACGTGAAGTTTGACATACGGCAGTGGTTTCTTGTGACTGACTGGAATCCGCTCACCTTGTGGTTTTATAAGGTAACGAATGAATATCACTGTAGCTTTTAAGCATCTAGAATGTCTCTCTTAAATGTGAAATGATATTCTCCAAGCCATTTGAATGAAGGTGTTAAAGCACCTTGTGTTGTAAATGAATCAAATTGCTTCGGAAACGTTCAATTACCAGTAATGGTAATGCCCCAGGGGAGGTACTCTGGATTTCAAGTGACGGGGATGATCAAATGGAGCCAAAAGTCAAGACCCAAAAAAATCGCTAGGGCTTCCAGCAAAACCCAAAAAAATCCCATGCCGATTTTGTGGCCCTTAAAAGTTCCAGTGCGATGTAAAGCGACACCATAGTTAACTACTAAACAACAGCAAAACACGTTTGTTTGTACTTTATTCGCAGAACTACGCAGCCAGGGCACTACCGATTCTTTTTAATACCCCCCAAAAAATCCCTACTCAAATCAAGCTACCCAAAAAAATACTTGCCAAATTTTTGTACCCAAAAAAATATCCCGGAATCGAAAATTTCAAACGCAAAAAAATCCTTCGATCATCCCCGTCACTTGAAATCCCGAGTACCCCACCTGGGGGTAAAGCATTCAATTTTTAATGTTTTTACTTCCTCTGTCTAGGATTGCTACATAAGATTCTGCAGTCAAAATTTTTCTCTGGAGGACTTTCACATGTAAGTTTCATTTGCATCTTCAAATTTAAATTTACAAGTTTTCGGTTCTTACATGACTTTAAATTTCTGTCATTTCTGTATCTACAGAAGCATACACTTGGCCAATAACTCCATCCAGAAACACTTTGAGAACAGTGGAATTCGCGACAAGCGTATCCCAGAGGATAACATGTGGAGCAGCGATGATCTAAAGGCGTACCTCAAGTGAGTCCAGCGGTTAATTCCTGTTTATTAACCCAATAAAATTGAAAAGGTTCAAAAATCACGTTTATGAAACTGATTAACTTAACCACCGTTAGAACAGCTTGAATATTTTTATGCAAATAGCCCTTTTTAGGACTTATTCTGGATTGGTTAGTTAGTACAAGAGCCACTTACGTATACACTGACATATTGAGTATACTCTCACACAGTGAGTAAACCACAGTAAAATACTGCTCGTTAGCTTTCAATGTGTTTTGATTGTTTAACTCTGAGTGAAACCCTTCCCCTCTCGTAAGTCAAGTGTTGAATCTTTTAGCTCTGCCAAATTGTGAATGGAAGAAAGTTACTGCTCAGTATCTGATGAATTCGTGCCTAGACTTGAAAGTTAGGACCGCTGTTTACTTCACAACAAATAGTACCACAGAAAAGTGTTGCCCCTGGTTTGAAGGAGAGTTTTTATACAAGCTGGAGCCCAAGGGTTATAGGCTCCTGAAAGAAGCAAGTCAGAGCGTATTCATTTAACTGCGTTAATACATGTAACAGGTACATAGGTTAGACCAAAAGGTGAATAACGTTCTCGAGAGAGTGGTGTCATCACTTCACACAGAAGTTGAGGTTATATTCTTCTGGTTCATATTATAGCTTTTTTTCAAATAAAATAGACGTTTGAAAACAAAACTTCCCAGACAAAACAATATAACATGTCTTGAAACCTGACGAGTTTGTGAAATGTTGTCCTTGTAGGAAGAGGGGTGTGGGTGAAATGTGGGAAGATGTTATTTATCCTGGCATGAAGAAGGCCGTAATCTCCGCTGTGCAGTCTTGTCAGGAGATCGTGGAATATCGCAAGGTAATGCTTGACTCAGAACCTCTCAGAACGTACTGTTAGGCTCTATGTTCCCCAACACAGAGGAAAAAGATCGCATAAAGTCAACAAGTAAAGGGCATGCTCGTCTGCATATTAACATTGGGATAACCCTCTTCATCGTCTGAGTTGCATTAGTTAAAACTACTGCCCACGCAAGTCTACAGATAGTTACCTTTAAGCTGAATAATCGATAAACTATTCTTGTGATTTTCTTGTCAGAATTCGTTCGAGCTTTATGGCGCCGATTTCATCATCAGTGAGGACTACAAACCGTGGCTGGTAAGTAAAATTAGTAAATCACATTCAATAAAGTCTATTTTTGAAAGCCCTCAGCATTGTTCTCTACAAGAATTTAAACTTGACCTCCCACGATGAAACGAATTCCGCGAATGTAGGATTGCGACCCGGGAAATGACTCGGGAATTTTGCGATCTCATAACCAACTAGTTAAGTTAGTAACTTACATGTAACATGCTCTCTTACATACCCATAATTCGATATGCCATGACCTTTTTTGCCCCTAACTTTCTGTGGCTGCCACCTTTTCGTTCTTGTAGCTGGAAATAAACTGTAGCCCTACAATGGGACCAAGCACGGCTGTTACTAGAAAACTGTGCGCTCAAGTCTTAGAGGACACAATGAAAGGTATGAGCACTACCTCGAACGAATTCTTATTCAGAGGTTACAAATTGGAAGTAAAATAGTACGAGCAGATGCTGGGCAGTTAAACCTCATCTGAGAAACTATGATCTGACATGGACATTTTGCTAATTACAGACCCTTTTACTGGGGGCAATTAATAGTTGTGGGATAAAGGACTTCAAGGGAGTTCTAAAATCACTAGTTCTCTGTGATTTGGGTCTACTCTTTATTGGCCTGTTTTGCTCGCCCCACAATGTGCGAAACTTAGAGCGACCATTAGAATTACGCAATAAGAGTGTTATTTGAAATTAATTAAGTTATGATGACACTGATATACATACTTGCTAAAATCATCCTGACAAACATAAATCCATATTGTGCTGTCTAAACAGCGACAGGACACCCAAGGAACCTCAGGAGAACCAAAGATTAGTGTGCTGCTTGCTTGGGGGGTCGCTGCCATCCCTTACATTTTATGAGCCTCCCCCCGAGCTCCACGAGGTTCTGCGATACACATATTTCTAGTACTGAGATGATAATGGCATGTGATAGCTGTAGCTTTGGAACTCTTCTTACTCTAACTCTTCTTTTTATAATGATTTATAAAGAGAGTAAGAGTTGATCGCCCCCAATAATGGTTTTGATACCCAACCCAAGTGGAGGGTGGTAATTCCCATATTAAAAGGATGGTGTAAAATGAAACCCCTAAAGAAGACCAGTATGGGCGTGATTAAGGCTTTATTTGAGATTGCACGAAATAAAACATAACCAAATAAGAGCCAAGGTGACGTTCAGTGTGCAAAAGAACAATATGAAGGCGCTTGGTTTATTTTAAATGGTTAATTCTTTATGTACAACCTTATTCGACCACGTATGGGTGAAATATGGGCTTTCAGTCCTCAACACTCTAAGGGAGATGAACATTTGCGATTTACATCCCTTCGCGTGACCAGGAACATTCCCTTCTTTTTCATCTGGTTTTGATCCAAAAATTTTAATTGATAATTTATTAATTATTAGGCGCAAAATAGCATTCAAATATATGATCTAATGCGCACAATTTACTGGGCAAACATTTACTCAGAATTTTATCAAGGATTGAGACACACCTTTTTTTTATCCCACCTCTCGATGTATATACCAGTGCATCTCCTTCGTGTTCAATATGGTGCATACAATTTGCCTTTTTCAGTGGTCCTCGATCGACGAGATGACAAGAACTGTGAAACAGGAAGATACGAGCTAGCCTTTAAGCAGGTACCTTTCCGCATGATCGTGCTTTTAAGTATTAAATTCTTATTCCTTTCATCTCTCGGGCGAAACATTAGCAGGACAAAATGAAAAATGTTTTTAGTCGACTCGAGAGGTTAGTTTTCGTTTGTTCTTTTGTAGCCACAAGTGACAGCGCCCCCATATATTGGTATGAGTATGGCTGTGGAGGGCCAGGGACTCCGAAAGCCACCAGAAAAATCCAGGAGACATAGCGATGTCACATCACCCAGGATTGCACCTGCATCCAAGCACAAGGAGACCTCAACTGAACCCAGTAACAGCAAGCCCACGATTGTATCTCAACCCCAACAAACTGCCCCAGAGAGCAGCAGTGTTAAAATAACTTCACTGTCGCGACCAAAAGAGTCACGTATTGTCATTGCGAGCTCTTCTGGAGAGGTTTTAGAGACAAGTAATTGTAAGAAACGAGTAGATGTTAAGAATAGCGGTAACATAAAGAAACCCGAAGGTTCTTGGGCAGTCGGATGTATGTGTCCGCCGCCACAGTCAATTCCAATTGCAACGACGTTCTGTACAACAGACGATGGAAAGCTTAAAGGACTTATTACCAGGAGTAAACCTCAGTATTCTGGCGAAGCGGATGTGGCCCATGGCGCTGACGTTCAACAACGTTCTGCGCCAAAGGCGATGAAAATACCTACAGCAGTGCTCAAGTACTCCTCTAGTGATAAGAACATGCGCCATCGAACGCAGCTACCTATTTCAATAGGTCCAGATAGTAATGGAAAGCATTTCTAGTCATTCGCCACAGAAGGTGTAACAGCACCTAATCCGGCAGTCACGCTGTAAGCCCAAATGTGAGGCAAGTCGGTATTACGTGAAAATTTTGTGTCAGATTGCGTGACAATCGATCGATCTGTTCTCAGATTTAGACTTGATAATGTTGCTTACAAAAGGAATGTAAAAATTACTGGTTGCCTCAAATGGAGTGCGCTTCATGTAAAATCCCGGGGTTCAGATATCCATACCCAGACATTAAAAAGGGCAACATTTGTAAATCAAATGATAGGAATTGTACAAAGTGTTCAAATGGAGCAAGACTTTCAATGTTAAATACGTTTGAAAAAGGAACTTTTAATTTAAAGACCTGACCTGAGACCTCTCATCGTAATTGCATTTATTGAATAATGTACATAATAAAGTACATGGTACATAAAGTTTTGAAATAACTATTTTATCGGAATTTGTGCAAAATGCATTCAACTATTTATACATTACCGGAAGCGAAGACGTGAGAGAGAAAGAGTGAATTGTATTTTGAATAATTAAATTTTGCCATTTTTTATGCTAATGTTTTTATTATTGTGTTAAATATTCAACAAGCATTCCACTAGTGCACGTTGGATATGGAATGGTACATAGCCAACGAGGCGCGTAGGTCCGGGATAGCTATAATCATCTCATATCCAACAAGCGCGAGTGGAATAATTGTTTTATTGAAAACGCCCACAAAATATCGAGAACTCTTCTCGACTTTATTTGTAAAAACAACCGATTTTCAGCTTGAGCAGACGCGTACAGTTAACATATTTGGAGAGCATGGTATAATGGCTAGGCCAACCAGAGCTCTACAATTGCATTATTCAATGATTCAGTTTTTTTTTTTCATTATTAAAATAATTACTATTACCACCATGGGCTACAGAAAACATGGGTTTCGACTATGTAAAGGTTACATTTGTGGTTATGACGGAATACCACCGCGACTGGTAAAAGAGTCTGCCAACGCAATTGCCGGCCCTATAGCTGCAATAATGAATCACTCGATTAGGACAGGACAGTATCCGTCGCGCTTGAAATTAGGTCAAGTTACTCCTTTATTTAAAAAGGACGATGAACTAAACAAAAGCAATTATCGACCAGTGACCGTATTACCTACGCTCAATAACGTTTTTGAGAGGCTACTTTCAGCTCAAATGGGCGACTTTTACCAGAACATATTGTCTGAATCCCGGGGGGGGGGGGCACTTTAGGAATTTCTGGGTGGGGATGTGCCGCTGGGACCCTGGAACCCTTGACCTATACCAGAGTTAGTTCAGCTGAATTTTGCTATCCTATACTAGAGTAAACTCCCAAAATCCCCCTATCCTAGAGTAGCTGTTTCCCCAGTCTAGATAAAATCTTCAACCAACTGATCAGTTTCCTGAAAAATGATACCCTATTGTAGACCCAAACGCTCTGATTTATATATCCTATCCTAGAGTTAACTGCTTGAAAACCATACCCTTCACAGCGGCACATACCCATATAGCCCATATATGGCAGTACCCCCCCCCCCCCCGGGGTCTGAATACATATCTGCCTACAGGAGGCACCATAGCTGTGAGACATCTTTACTTAGGCTGACTGAGGACTGGAGGCGCAGTCTAGACAATAAAGAGATCGTGGCGGTTATATCAATGGATTTGTCAAAGGCTTTCGACACCATACCTCATGCTTTGCTATTAGCAAAACTGAAAGCGTATGGCTTGCACGAATCCAGCTGCGCCCTTATCGGTGTCTACTTGACGGATAGAAGGCAGCGAGTGAAAATTGGTGATACTTATTCGGATTGGATGAGTGTGAAGCGGGGCGTGCCTCAAGGCTGCGTCCTGGGGCCCATGTTTTTTAACATGTTCCTCAACGACCTCATCTTTCACATTAAGTCTGTAAAATTAAACACTTATGCCGATGACTGCCAACTGCACTCATCTGATGTAGACCCAGTGGCCTTGGAACGGCGGATCAATCATGATGTACAAATAGCAAATAAATGGTTCGAAGACAATGGGATGAAAGCAAACCCTGCTAAACATCAAGGGATGGTTCTTGGCAAAACCGATTACCCTTTCTCCTTTTTAACCACAGGATGCCTGGATCTTTTTGGAATATCTCTAGACAATGAACTTAATTTCAAGGATCACATATCCTCTGTATGCAAAAAAATAAATAATCAGTTCAGTGTCTTCAAAAGATTTGGCAAACTTATCTCATCTGAAATTATGCTTCGCCTTTATAAAGCGTTTATCTTACCCCATTTTCACTACTGTTCAATGATATGGCACTTTTGTAATTCAGAAGATTCTGCCAAACTGGACACCTTAAATAGACGTATTTTAAGATTTGTTTTAAAGGACTGGGACTCGAACTATGATGCTCTTCTAGACAAAGCTGGTGTGTGTGGTTTAGCCAACAGGAGGATACAAAATATGATGATTTGTATATTCAAATGTCTCCATTTTGGTAAATATCCGTGCTATTTAAAACAACTGATCAAGTTAAGATCTACTGCTTACTCGCTACGGGGTACTAATATTCTATCACTTCCTAAGCTGTCTACAACCACATATGGTCTAAATTCCTTTAGCTATTCATCTGTTAAGTACTGGAATTCTCTACCTGATCACTTTAGAAAGACTGTAGATTATAGTGAATTTAAGCGCAAATTGTTAGTGCAAGGTTTTAGTTAATACTACATTAATTAATATTATATTATATATGTTGTAACTTTTAAAATTAGTTAGGATCGGAGATACTAGCTATGTAAGCTACACTAAAATCCGAGGATAAATAAAGTTTATGCATGTATGTATGTATGTACTTACAAATGAAGTAGTCTTTTTTCGTTTCTAGTGAATTCTAGCCGTATATTTCTTAGTACAGGTCGAAATAGTATAGTCGAAACCCATGTCCATTCCACTTTATTACTCTGAAGAATCGAGAACAACGGCTAGCAGACCTGCCAACCCCTTGCTTGATGAAAGAAAATCTGGAGACTCATGAAAAAAATTTGGAGGTTTCACAAAAAGTACTAAGATTCTTTTATCTATTTTTTTTTCGAACAAGATTGAATAACTCTTTTTCCATTGGGAGAACTTGCTTTATTTGTGGTCCCTGTTGTAACAGGATGCCGCTTTCTTTGACGACTCTAATTAAGATGTTACCCTGGTACTAAGATCTTCCCAATATGCTAACTTCGTGGCCAAGATGTTTGTCCCAAGTGTTATCAAGGCTCAAACTGGAACGACTGTCAGTTTTGTTTCTGCTGAAAAATCGTTCCTTCTATGCGTTATTTCCATTTTTATTCAACAAGGTAACATTTCTTTTCGGGATGATTTTTTCCTTAAAACAAGTCTGTCTTCCGTATCTTTGGTGGTAACATGCATGGGCTGAAGGAAACATGGGAATCCTTAAACAAGAATCTCTATCTCGAGCATGTATTAGACATGTTAGTCCACCGTTGGTCACAAAAGCAGTAGAAGGAAACGACACACGACCTTCAACAGGTGTCGAGCAGCAAGAGTTGGCTAAGCACTATTGCAAGATCCCCTACGTCGGGCATTTTTCGGGTGTTGCACAACAAAGGGCGCGTAAACGCATCAACCGATTCTGTAAACTCATTGAGATCAAGTTTGTTTACTCATGCGCGGTTTCCGGTTTCGGTCAAGTCTTAAAAAGTGACCCGCGCGAAGCTCAGGTCTTCGGCCTTCGGCCGAACTTTTTCAACGTGAACACGAGATCCTTTTCCTGACAGGCTTCGTGCGCGCATCGTGTACCAATTTTCCTGTGCAAGCCGCAATGCTTCTTACGCTGGCGAAACAAGCCGTCACTTTACCACGCGCGTGCAAGAGCACTTGTCATCGGACAGATCTTCTCACGTTTATAAGCATTTACAGGCCTTAGAGTCTTGTCGCACCTCCTGTAATTTACCCTGGGTACCAGAGGTTTTTTCTGGCGTGCGTCGGGGAGCTTCGTTTCGTCGGCCGCAGGCCGAAGACCTGAGCTTCGCACGGGTCACTTTTTAAGACTTGACCGAAACCGGAAACCGTGCATGAAAAGCCTCTGGCACCCAGGGTACCTGATTTTGGACTCTGCCCCTAGCTAGGTATCAAGTTAAGCTTAAGCAGTCTATGTACATTAAGTGGGAAAAGCCTGACCTTAATCAACAGGTCAAACACATAAATCTGACGCTTTCTCTATAAATGAGGTTTTCGCTATAGGGAGCCAGCGTGGCCGAGTGGTCAGCGCGTCACACTCGCAATCCGGCGGTCCTGGGTTCGAGTCCCGCTCTGGCGACTTGCTGGATTTATTCTCGGTCGTCCCGAGTTGAAATCCTCGACCACGCTTGCAAATAGCCAACTGGTTGCCTCCCGCCAGTTGGGGTGTTAAATCCTGTTATGTTGTATTTGAATTATTTGTTTTCTAAGTATTTACCGATTGTAAAGCGCTTTGGATCACTAAGAGAAAAGCGCTATATAAGTGTATATTATTATTATTATTATTATTATTATTATTATTATTATTATTATTATTATTATTATTATTATAGATGGGTGAACGTGCATCTATTAATTCCGATAACTTTAAAATTTATGTCGCGTTTTGTTTTCCAACGCAATGTAACGTATAAATTGTAACAGGCACGTTTTATCGCTGTAAACTTTCATAACCATCACACTGACGATGACGGAAGTAACGTCGAAAAATGTGTGTTGAAATTTAAAAAAAATCGCTTTTTTTTTTAAATTTCGACATTTTTGCTGCTGTCTCGACCATTTGGATCATTTATTTATTTCATTTAGTAAGCTTATGAAAGTTCTGTTTTGTAATTTATCGTCACATTGTGTCCCGAGGAGAGCATGTGAGGAGAGGGACCAAACTGCCCATGAGCAGAGAGTTACCTGTTATGTTCCACCCGCACTTCATTCACCCTATCAGTGTTTCAAAATACTCAGTCAAAGAAAGACTCAGAAAGGGATGACAATGCCAGACTTGGGCAGACTGACAGTGAGACTGAGGACAAATTGAGCCAAGAGCCAAGAGCGAGTTAAAAAATATTAATGAAATATTTACAACTCCAATAACTTGAAAAGTAAGTCACATTACCTATTATTCACACACATAACATTCTTATATAATATGAGGAAAAAGCCTGTCAAAAGACCACTCAGT
Source organism: Porites rus (assembly GCA_964035705.1). Lineage (NCBI taxonomy): Eukaryota > Metazoa > Cnidaria > Anthozoa > Scleractinia > Poritidae > Porites > Porites rus. The sequence goes on along the minus strand of OZ038004.1, from coordinate 16,044,074 downwards.
GGCGTTTGTGAAGAAAAAAAAAAAAACGGTGATTGAGCAGAATCAGCCGAGTGGGGTCTAGGGAGAGGGGAAGGGGAGGTTGCCTTCTTCCCAGGCCTTACTCAGGTTACCAACTTTTGATAGGCTTATGTGAAAATGAATGTCTCAGCTACTGAAGGTCAAGTGCAGTTTTGATTGCAGCCGGAACATTTTAATCAGTTACTCCCCTCAATACTTGACACACCATTTCACATTTGTAAGCTCAGTATTCTAGCCTTTGAGTGAATCACAAGGGTGGAGTTGACCTTGTTGACCTCGTTTTGTGACAAATTCTCGTGAATTTCGAACGCAAAACTGTGAACGTAAATTGGCCAGTATTTGCGGTTTTAGCTCGAACCTTTTATGATCTAATAACAATGACCACTGTCAGCGGGAATATTTCAAAGGCATTAACAATAGATTCGAATTCCCCCCTACTGATAGTGAACAGGTTTTAAAGCTACTGAATAAACAAAAAAAAGTCTAAAGGGGCTGGTCTCGATAAGCTATCAAGTCAGCTTATTCGTGAATGTGCTGACCTTATTTCGCCATATATCTCAATTATTTTTAATTGCTGTTTAACTACCGGCACATTCCCTGATGACTGGAAATTGGCCTACGCCTATATTCAAGCAGGGCAATAGAAGTGATATGAACAATTATCACCCAATTTCTGTTATCTCAGCAATAGCAAAAGTCTTCGAGAGAATAGTTTATAATCAGCTTTCTTCCTATTTCTCCGAAAATAATATTTTGTCAAAATATCAGTCTGGTTTTCGATCCTTTCACTCAACTGTAACCCCTTTGCTCGAAGCAACTGATAATTGAGCCTTTAACATAGATCGTGGCTATGTTAACGCTGTTGTCTTTTAGATCTAAAAGAGGCATTTGACACAGTCAGTCACTCTATTCTATTATCCAAACTATATTCATATGGAGCCAAACAAATACCCTACGAATTGCTTTCTTCTTACTTAGAAAATCGTACGCAAAAATGTGCTGTCAATGGTGTCCTTTCTAAAAGCTGCACTTTAACTTGTGGGATTCCCCAGGGGACAATACTGGGGCCTTTGCTGTTTCTCTTATACATTAATGACCTACCTAATTGTTTATCAAATTCGCTACCAAGAATGTATGCGGATGATGAACATATGCTGACAATGACATCTGCTCCCTTTAGGCTTCTTCAAATCAACACTTGTTAAATATAAACAATTGGCTCATTGCCGATATATTGACTCTCAATATGACAAAAACTGAATTGATGTTTAATCGGATCAAGACAAAAATTGAATAGTCTATCCGTTCTCCCAGACTTAGACATTAATGATACACAATTAAACAGAGTCGACTTTACCAAGTCTCTTGTTGTATCAATTGATGAAAATCTTTAATAGTTGGCAATATTTTAAATTATACAAGATTAATCTGTATACATAGTTTCGTATTAAGTTGTAGCTTAAAATTAAATTGTTAATACCTGATGTATTCACCGTGTTTTTGAATAAAGATAATGATGATGATGATGATGACCTTCACCACACTGTCACCAGGGAACGTCAAACGTGTGTGCAATCTCCCCACCCTCCCCCACCACCCCCCCCCCCCCAAAAAAAAAAAATCTAAATGAGTTGTAAAAATAACAAATGATACATAATGTCTTGCATAATATTAATATAGCTTTCACAAATTTAAAAAATTTGCCACACATGCGCAGGGTAATGGAACTTACCCAGTCCCTTGCCCCTTGAGACCGAGTTACCTTATAGTGTCCAGTGGAATAGGTAATCAATTTCTGATTACTGGACTGGCGAAACACGGACTCCGAGAGTGAAATTGTAAAAGGCTCTTTTAGACCGTAGCTACTTTTGCAACGTTTGTGTATTTAGGAGGCCTTGGTTTGATTTTTTGCTTCCTCATGTAATCAAGAAATTGATCTGGCAGTTCTTCCAGCACATCTTTTGCCAATCGAGCTCCGTTTATGACATTCCCAGCTTGTCCAATGTAATCTCGGAAGGGCACAAACTATGATTTATAAGGAAACAAAATGAAATGACTGTAACTTGCCATCACGTTCTAGTTGGTTGGGTTTGCAGCTCTCTAGATAGTGCGAGTGGATTTAGCAGGGTATCGTGAACTCGAAATGGTAGCAAATGGAAGATTTTAACAGGGACACCCAACGAGAATATAGTTTAAAACCACTTAAACATAGCTTTGTTAAACGCATTTTAGTATTTAACGGTAGATATAGGCATATTTTTGCCCCTTAAAAATTTTTCATCCGTTCGGATTTCCTAGCTGAAAGTCTAGTGATCCGAAAATTATAGGGACCAAAACTTACCTTTTCGAAAATTTCAGCCACAAAAAAGGCTCCGAAAATTCTAGGTGACCTTTTTAGGGTAAAAATCCGTTAAAAATGGGCAATTATACCGATATTTAGATGTTCGAAAGTACCAGGAGAGGCAGGCAAGCAAGAAATTTTACAAAAAATGTTCCGAAAGTTCTAGATCTCAATCGTCTTCCGAACAGATATTTTCCGAAAATTGACGTTAGGTGCCCCTGATTTTAATTAGCTGGTGGACGTATAATAGCTAGGCACAAAAGTTCCAGCTGAAAGTGGTCAAGGTGACTCTGGTTTGATTGCATTTGTTGTAATAAATGACAGAAGTTTTACTGGAACTCCAGCCAACCCTTAGTAAATAAATCCCCTGCTAATACGCCTTGAGTTTGGATATCTCGGAATGACAAAAAGTGAGGTTAATGGGAACCAAAGCGCACAGGTGTCCGCTTCGGAATTTATCCTTCTCAGCGAAGTCATTAAACAGTGTATTTAACCCTTTAAGCCCTAAGAGTGATCAGCATCAAATTTCTCCTTGTAATATAAATGTTATGTAAAACAGAGTGGTCATGAGAATTACGGACATGATCACACAAGATGAATTTGCTTGATATTTTATAATCTTCTCCCCACTACTTCTGTAGAAAATGAATAGGGGCAACAAATGAGAATTCAAATTTTGATCTTAGGGTTTAAAGGGTTAACGGAGTCAAAAATGAAGTGCACGATAAAAGCTACTTCAGCTAAAGCCCTTGCACTTTCCATTAATAATTTAACCAGCTTAATACTGACACCTTTGAATGCGGACAACGGGCCCTTGTTTCTTGCCCAATCAACAGATTCTCATAGAAGGTCATTCTCACTAATGCTGACACTTCATTGCCAACTGTGTGCTTTAAAAATACCTTTCCCTTTTGAAACAGTTGACAGCATGTCAATATTCCCAGTGGTATAGCACACCGCGGGATAGGATGAATTGTAGACGTTAATTTCAGACTATTTTGGCATCAAACGAGTTAGGCAGACAACGGTTTTGCATTGATGATGATAAATGAGCGAGAGTTTCTATGGAGATAGTGATTTGAATGACTTAAGTCAGTAACATGACCCGCTAGATAATCGAATGACCCCTTTTTATAAAACATGCACTCAGTAGAAAAATATCTCACCTGTACAATGTCTCTTTCCGCGTATCTTCCACGCGATGACAGACGAACTGTATCTCCATCAAGCTCCTCCATAGCTGTGTTTGCATGGAAAGAGACAAAAACAAGGCCATGAAACCTTTTCAAATCTGAAAGAGGCCTAAAACTCCTAAATTTTTATTGTTTAAAGTATTGATTAAGTGAGAAACGCCGGGAAGGTATTCATTCGCTATTCGCACGTCTCCCATAAAACAACTGGTTGTCCTCCCCCCCCCCCCCCCCCAAATTTTGCATAACCTTTGTTTTTAATTTCTCCTGGGTACTACAGTCATCCAATAAGAAATTAAAGACGATGCTTAAGCAGAATTTAAAGAGGGCAAACGAAGTTTATTATGGGAGATGTGCAAAGGCGAGTACGAACAAAGAACTTAAGGCCAGGGTAACACTTTTTACGGATTCACCATTTTCACATAGACCATAATGCATTCTGTTTACCCCCCCCCAAAATTTTGCATAACCATTGTCTTGGATTTCTCTTGGGACGACTGTAATACCTAGAATAAATCGGAAATAATGGTTATGCAAAATTTTGGGGGGGTAAACAGGGTACATTATGGTCTATGTGAAAGTAGTGTATGCAGTGGTAGAGACAGAAGCGGAGATGTAGAAGTTTTCCGTTCCAGTGTAGATCGTGTAAGGAAGAGGAAGGAAGGAGGAGGAAGCAAGAAATCTCCTTTCCTGCTTCAGGCGAGCTGCCATCTTTCACTCCCCAATGTAAACCGAACAGACGGCAACCTCGTTCCCAGGGTTTTCTCCTACACGGCTTCCGGAGCAGGGCCAAGTAGAAGAGGACCCCGGGAGCAAGGTTGAACCGACCTTAGCAGAACTTTAGCCAATCGCAAAGCTCTTTTTCAGTTCCATCTTGAAACTGAGAACAAAGCACGACAGCATTCAAGCGAGACTTTTAGACTTTGATGATGCAAACAACGGTTTCGCTTCTGTTTCATCGTTCTTTTTACATCAGAACATAACGCTTTCCCGCGATACCAATTTACCAGCTTTGAGATCGTCGCTAGTTTATTGAAACCAAGCTTAAAATCGCTGCAATCTGGCAACTGTGTGGACACATGTAAATTCCATAACCATAACTGACTGAGTACCTACCTTCAAATTCTGCTGGTCCAACACCAACAATAATAATAGAAACGGGAAGAGAAGCTGCCTACAATAAATATATAAATTGAGGTATTTAAGCACAAAACTTGCATGCCTGCAATACGTCACTTCCACATTTCCCATAATGCACCTTATTTGCCCCCCAATATTTTGCATAAGCATTGTTTTCAATGTCTCTTGGGACGGCCAGGAGAAATGAAAAAAAAAATGGTTATGCAAAATTTGGGGGGAGGGGGAGGGGGGCAAATAAGGTACATTATGAGAAATGTGAGAGTGGCGAATGGAGCAATTCAAGTGTTAAGAACTCGTTACGGTTCAGTGATTTTCCGCGACACATGTTAATTAAAGCGCATTTTTACCATGAAAAACTCAATCTTGTACCCAATTCCCCCAATTCAGACCGTTTTTGTGAATAAAACGTTTTGTTTCAGGAATTTCCATATCGCATGTGAATGCCACATTATAATGCAAATACAATACACAAAGAATCTTAACCCCGGGATATTTGAATTGGGTACAACATTGAGTTAGCCAAATAGGTCTATTGACAGAATTTCCTTCCAACCACTAAACATAGCTTAGACGCAAGGCGAAAATGCTTTAAAAATGTGCGTTTACAAAAGAAAACGAGTTAGAGGGGTTGGGCCTCCACGATAAGGTCCTTCTTCCATGCCCTTTGCCTCTCTAACCCATTTTCTCCCAATAAAGGCGAACAAATTTTTTTTAAAAAAAAATAATACGATTTTCCTAGTTTTATTCTCCGCACAGAAGTCCAATACAGCAAAAAATATAAAATAATTGGGAAAGAAAAAACGTGGCCAGGGCACCGAAAGAAATTATAGAAGCTTATGAGAGATAAGGCCTTCTCGAACTACGGACTATAAGGGTGTAAAACATCAATTCAAGCAAAAGATGGCGTAGACTCTAAGGTAGAGACATTCATTAGCGCGAAAATACGAGATTTGCGCATAAATCAGATTCAATAGCGTTTTTTTTACATTTTAATCAACGTACAATAACACTTTTGGGCATTCATATGCGTCATTCGGCATACAAAAGAGAAAAATATACTTTCAATTGCGCTAGTATGTAAGTCATTAACACCACCTTAAAGATCAATTTCAGTTTTATTTGAATTGGGACATTACAGTATATTCATCTTACGCGCGTTATTACACGCGCGCGCGTGCTCCTTTCATTTTTATGTCGATGGTGCTGTGTAGTAACCATGTTAGAGCGGTTTTCATTTGAGTGTCGAAAAGTAATTGGTTTTGCACTCTCTACACGATGCGATTGGCTTAAAAGACTCGCGCCACCTTTTCATCCAATCAGAAGTAAAACCAAAGCCAATTGTGACGCGCTCGCATGCATTTTCCCGCGCTTTGCGTCAGCCACATGTAATTACTTCGAGTTTTGATTGGTTCAATGTATTGTCTGTGTCCTATGTGATTGGCCAGAGTAATTACTTTGGTTTTGGTTTTACGACACTCAAACGAAAACCACTCTAGTAGGGACCTTAAGCAAGGACGACGACGACGCCAGTGAAACCGTTGGTAAAAAATGAATTTGCGTTCTTTCAAACTTAATCGCGTCTATTTGGACCCACTCAATATGCCAAATACTGGTGACTTTCCCCGGAGTTGAATTCTTAAAGGATTTTTTTTAGGTTCAAAAAGAGGAAGGGAAATTCGTCGTCGTATGTCCACGTCCTCTATAAAACGTCAAATTAGGAAGCTTCACGTCATAGTCGTGCAGTGGACGTCAAAGAAATGTACTAAAAAGCGTTATGCACGAGCAGAGCTGTTGTTTTCATCATTAACTCTCTTGTTTTTTTTTAAGTCGTCGTTGTGGTCGTCCTTGTACTTGCTTAAGCTCCCTACTGTCAACCCTAACCTTAACCCTAAAACAGTATTCTTTTCAAAAAAAAGAAAGAACTCAACCCCGGCCAAGGCTTGCCCTGGCGCCGACCACGACCCCACGTTTTACTGACACCATAGTACACCTCTATCGTCAAAATACCAGTCACTCACGTTAACAATAGCTTCTTTTGTTTGCGGCATGTCCGAAATTATTCCATCTGTTATCATCAGAAGCACAAAATATCTAGATGGAAACACAAATTTTTAGAAACATAAACAGTCAGTAGTAGTATGAAATATTTTGGTAAAGAGAAACTCTAGAACAATCAGGCCCCAGTTGTTCAAAAGGTGGATAACGCTATCCACCGAAAAAATCACTATCCACTGGATAAGTTGGCGTAAGCCGTAAGATATCTGAAGTTCAAGTGAGAGTTTCAAGTGTTATTATTGGCAGAGGCTTTTTGTAGCACAATTGGTTCCCCTAACACCTATCCCTTCTATAGTGATTTATCCGGCGGATAGCGCTATCCAACTTTGGAGCCTCATCTTTCAATAACTAATAAGACTGTCAGCTCCCTTTGAAAACAAATAGTTAAGGTGGCTCCGTGATTAATACAAGAGCATTTAGCTGTGACAAATTTTCCGTCGTAACTTTTTCGATTTTAACGCGATGGCTGCGAAACTTTGCAAAAAACAACAGATATCATTCGGCAATAATACGAAATATTCCGATTTCATTGATGGTAAATATTTCTTGAGAAATTACTGCTTAAAAGGACCCTACTGTTCAAAGAAAATCGCGTCTAGTAAAAAATTTTGCTGATATTTTTTACTGAAATTTCTGGTATCGGCTTTAATTGATATAATAAATATGCCAGAGGAATTTCAGAAAAATCGTTGGAGCAGAAGTCCGTAACTAAAAGTCGCTCAAAATTCAGCTGTGAAATTGTTTTGGAATTTCAAAAATAAATTACTATCAGGAAGAAGGAGACACCAGTTCCAATTTTCGGGACAAGTAACTTCAGTGTGTTTCCTAATTCTGAAAACAGAAGCAGATTGCCTATCGTGCTATTCTTTAAAAGGTACTTTTCAGTTTTAGAAGCACTATAAATTGCTCCAAACTTTGCTCTGACATCGAATGACTTGTTCCTCGACATTTTTAAAATATCCCTTGGCAGTTTTGGTTCAAACTCCTGCTACATACATTTTGATGTATTGCAAAGCATCCTCAACGGCTTTTCCTGCTGTACGTTGTTTCCAATTCAGGAAAAAGGTATTGGGATTGTAAGCTACCTAGTATCGAAGCTCAGATAGAACTGTCCAGTACCTTTGTTTATGACCAGCTGAAAATGAGCACGAGCGGCAGCTCTGCGAGGAATTCGCACCTCACCCAGGGGGGACGAGTGACAATGATACCCATGTCTGTTAATCGATCTGTATAAACATGTATTGCAGAGCAAAACATAATAATCAAGAAAAAAATACCCATTCATTGAAATTTATTCACGGGCAGTATTTTTGCGATAATTTTATTTTGCACTGTGATGTTATTTGGTTCACAAGCATGGTCATCATTGTTGTTCGTCCCCCATGGGTGAGGTGCGAATTCCACGCAGAACTGCCGCTCGTGCTCATTTTGTAGTCATAAACAAAGGTGCTGGACAGTTCTTTCTGAGCTCTTTCTTTCTTTTCGAGAAAAAAATTCAGCAAGCTAAGATTTTCACAATACCAGACCGAGCGGTTTTCCCTGCGGTATGGCCACTACCGTACCTTACGCATGCACACAGCCCGACAGTAGCAGCCATTCATAGCTGTTTCTCCCTTAATGGTTGGGCAATAGCCAAACTTTTTTCGGATTTAGACAATCCCCGAGATTGTTTAGATTTTCGCGCCAGCCGGAACAAAAATCTGAAATTAGATTGACCAATACAGTGGCTTTCTGCTGCTCTGATCTTCTTCTCAATTTCAACACATTGTTTTTTTTATTTCTTTCCGCTATATTAAGCGTCTTCTTGAGGAGAAATGGAAGGAAAAAATAGCTCTTTAACTAGTGGTGGTTCATACTGGAACTCGTAAACTTAAAATTGTCTGGAAGTTGATTCAAGAAAATTACGAATTCTCAAGTGCTGAGAGGTGCTCCCTAAACACACACACAATTTTATGGACATTTTACGGTGAAATCCAAGCGTTTTTTCCACTTCTTTACGGATTTAGAATTTCAGTGGAATACATAAAGTGTATAATACATAAAGCAGGGGCCCAAGATCGACCCTTGGGGAACCCCACATGTTTACGGTATGCGTAGTCGACTTACTGCCCTCGAGTTCGATATAGTAGGAAATTTTAAGTAGGACTTGAACCAAGCGAGGGCCGTACCATTAGGACCAAATCGGTCTGATAATCTAGATAACAGAATAGAATACATGATCTACAGTATCGAAAGCCGCAGAAAGATATAATAAAAGGATCCCTAAATGGTTACTGTCAATGGCACAAAGAATGTCATTCTGCACTCTTACAAGAGCAGTCTCATTAGAATGGCAGAGCTAGTACGCTGACTGGAACCATTATATTCATCTAGGCGGTGAGTAGCAAAGTAGAGACTATTTATTCCTACGTGACCTATGCCAGTAGAGTATAGTTAACAGTCCATGTTAGTGTCAAGTCTCTTGGCTGTCCTTCTTGCTGAATTTTGGTCTTATGGTTTTCAAGTTTTCCCAATACTATTTCTATGACGGAACTTTTTCCCTAAGTTTTTCTTGTAAACATAATAGAAGAATATTACTACTTATAACTTCATACAAAAATCACGCCCCCTTCCTTCAAATGGTCGACCCCGTTACTATAAGCCACAAACAAAATCAACATGGCGTTTCAGTGGGAAACCAACTGGATTTTTTCAGTTAAGCCTGAACGCAAATGGAACGCTACGTTTCGCGGTCATTGTGAACGGACAATGTGCGGTTCCTTATTTCCTTGGTTTGTTCTCAGAGGTTTGGCAAAAATAAAGACCTTCTGTTCCACTTGAGTAACCACAATAATAAATCATGATAATATTTGCTAATATTTAGTTGTGGTACATACTCCTGTCCCGGCTTTTCTCTGTGAGATGAACTTGCAATTCTATTGCATAAAGAACAAATAGTAACATATCAGAGCCTCATCCTTGACATGCTTGCCTTTTTAAGAAAACTCCTAAAGAAGTACTAACAAAAATGAAGAAAAATCTTTTAACAGACACGAGAAAATAGAATGTTCGACTATTGGGAAAATCAGCGCGGGGCACAAGGCAGTTAGGTTGAGTATAGGCCCAGATAAAGTCATCTTCGCCTTGACTGGGCCCTGACTTCAAACGTATCCTAACACAAATGCTCTCACTGTTAGAAAAAAACGAGTGAAAATTGGGTCAAACTTGAGCTGACACAAATCATTTATCCACTCAAAAACAGATTACACCCTTGTAAATTGCATCGAATCGACTACCCACCTTGCGACTTGATTAATTATCGGTGCAAAGTTAGTAGGACCTGCAACAGCAACACATAGAGCCGAAAGTTTCAAAAGAAGCGATTCCCCCGAAATAAATAAACTAACAAATAATAATAATAATAAATAATAATAATATCTGGAAATGAAATATTGCATGGAACGTTTACAACGAATAGCCTTGATGGGGTCAGGAAGGATTCTGCGAAAAGTGTTAGACACTTAAATATGTTAAGGACGGAATAATGGCGCGGAGTATTGGCTACGTCACAGGCTGTGACCTGATACTCAGTTAGTAACATTTCCTGCATTATGTAGTGATAGGCTTGTAATAATGATAATGATAATAATAATAATAATAATAATAATAATAATAATAATAATAATAATAATAATAATAATAATAATAATGACGTCAAAACTTCGAGGATGGTGATAATTTTAAATTCCCACCCAGATCTCTAAGGGAAACGGCAAAGGGAGAAGGACAGACTGAGACAGACAGGCTTGGTTAAAACACATTTCAATCAAAATCTAAAAGGGTAGGATAATATGCAAGCCGAAAGTAACGGAAATAACACAAAAACGTTTCAGTCACGTTAAATTTACAGTCGAGTAATATCTTTTTGAAATATAGCAATTTGCATACAATATTCAAAAACTAATTTATGACGAACCAAACTTGACGTGGTGGGAGAACGACCCGCTACAAAGTAAATCAAAACCAGCTGAACAGACTTAAAAGAGTAGAAAAATTGCATCGCCTTAAATCATAGTCCATGTTTCCTGAGGCTTCCCAAACGGAATAGCGCGAACCATTTGATTTTCCAACCGGAATTTCCGGTTTTCCCACGTAAGTAGTAGTTCCCCTAGAGTTATCCTTAACCAGCTTGCTAGGGTAACCCTATCACCAGGGTAACCCCCCCCCTCCCCTTGTACACAGGCCCTAAGAGTCCTTTTAAGTCTGAAATATTACCATGAAGTTGAACCCTCTCTATGCTGTGATAATACGCTGCGAGTACACCGTGAATGCCATTACAATTTGGATCCTGCGGATTGCCATTCTGAAAACAATCAGCGATTAATAGAATAAGAGCCTGTTTGCTACAAATAGGCAAAACAGAAAGCAGACTGCAAAACAGTCCGTATTTTTGCGTATTCAAGTGCGCGCGAGCAGTCAAACAAAAGGTCTGGAACGAGGCTGAAAACGGAGAGTGAGACTGGGGAGAGACGGCCATACAGCTCGCCGCTTCGCGCGCGTAAGACTCACGCCACACACTGATTTCTTTAATGATTTTTAGGGAAAAAAACCTGACTGTTTTGCAGTCTAAACAGTAAGAGGGTTTAGTTTTTTTCACTATCTGGCGATGATTTAAGCCTTTGGCCATCGACAGCCGTCACGATTGGCCAAACAAAGTTTGAAAACGGCGCCATAATAGATGAAGAACTGGCGTTTTCCGTAGCGTATTACAGAATAACCAAACAATTAATTTTAAAGGAGAATTTACTGTTATCACTGACCAGAGGAAATTCATGAGAGATCTTCCAGTCTGGAGGAACACGCGCGCCAAATCCAAAGGCGGGAAACATTTTATCACTACAAAAGAGAATCGATATAAAAAAAAAATTAAAGTTTTGGCGTAATATTCCGCCTCACTGAAAATGGCGAAAAAAGAACGACTTGGCAGTGTAATAAAAAGTGTACTTTTAATGATAATGACAGTAGATGGGGCACTGGAATTATTTTTGTGATGTCTGGAAAAGGACGTAGCACTCTACTCCCAGTTACAACACTCGTAATTCAGTCCTGCTTTCTTCCACCCTTACATTTAATTTTCGCGCTACGTTATGTTCGCGTACCTTTTCGCGATTTCAAAAAAAGGGGGAATTTCGCGAAATTAAAGTGTCGCGAAGATTACATGAAAACAAATATGACACTCACGTATCATAGTCCTGGCAAATTTCCCCAACAGCTGTGAGCGCCTTCACGTACTGATTCTGATTCTGAATCTGTTTTTGATTCTGTTTCTGTTCATGAAGGTTTATGTAATGAAGAGAAGTGGAATCTTTCGGATTACCTAAAAAACATACATCATCAATAGGGCCATTTATACGAGGAAAAATAATACGCGTCTTACATAGGACGCGTCTTAAATAAGTCGCGAACTTTCCGTATAAACGACACATTTCGTCTAAAATAAGACGCGGCTTAGCTAAGACGCGTTTTATTTTAGAACAGCCCTTAACACCTGTTCTTAGATAAGACGCGTCTTAGCTAAGACAAGAAAAACTTCGTATAAATGACCTTACGTAAGACGCGAACACATAGTACGCATGCGTTAATTTTTGGTGCGCTACGTTGGATTGCCGTTGCTACAGGCAACATTCACATGAAAACGAGTCAAGAACAGAAATAAGACGCGAACCATTTATACGAGCTGTTCTCGTCTTAGATAAGACATGCTCGTATAAATGGTACAGTTCGCGTCTTATGTAAGACGCGTCTTATGTAATTTTTCCTCGTATAAATGGCCCTAATATGTCAAGTTTACATCTTAAAATGTACCTCACCAAAGTGACTATTTAACAGAGGTGAAGACCGCCTGAAGAAAAATAACTCGTTGGGAACTCGGAAAAGGCTAACACATGCGGTAAATTTATAAGTGAACCATTGATACCCTTTCATTTCTATCAGAGGCTAAAGGGCAAATTCACAAATCAAATAATCAATCTTTTGTGTGTGAAAATCCCAAGAAATAAATAGTGCCACGTAAAAGTTCCACCAAAGACGTTACATTTGAAACGGATACCCCATGGGCATCCTTCGTTTTAGCAATAAAAGGGATGTTACTAAAATGAGGCACGCTGGGCGCAGGGAATAAGCACGGAGAACGAGAAAACGAAACAAAGAAAACGGGAACAATTTTGTCAAAGAATTGGAAATGAATTTTCTGATAGGGCTAAGGTTCAAGTTAGCTTTCGTTCCTATTTTTCTTTTTTCCGATTCCCTGGCTCTTTCCTCGCTCCCCGTTCCCTGTTTTAGTAAAATCCCAATGAAAGGGTTTTTAAAATATAATTATAGTAATAAAGGGTAACGATTTCCGTGACTTTGGACTTAATAAAGGTTTGATCAACTGTAGATTGGAAAGGTCCTTATCAAAGACAAGAACAAACAATAATGCTATCTTACCATTCGAAGAAGTGAAATCAATGGCCACTGTAAAGTTTATCTGAGTCCTTTGGAACATGAAAGAAAACGAGACTTAGATTTTAATATGCTCCACCCCTTGTTTCTAGTCTCCAACACAGCGGAGACAGAACGGTTCCGCTGCGTTTGAGATTTGTGTGTTTCCTTGCCTTGACAAAAAAAGGAATAAATTGAAACAAGACCTTATACTGCATCTCTTTCCAAAAGTACTTTTGAGGAATTCTATGATGTAAGTTTCCAGAAATTTTTTTATATCTCCTTCCTGTCGTACATCTCTCCAGAAATCACTACATATTTGTTTGTAAAATATCATCCTTAAAGAAGCTTTCCCAAGTGTTTCCATCCTGAAACTCCGATTAGGTCAAGCAACTCTATTTATGCTTCAAAAGCTTGTGTAATAATAGGCACATTGTTCTAGATGAAGCTTATTAGGTCTGTGGAAACTGAAGCACTCTCTACACAAAACAAATGTAGCTACCCTCCTCTAATGAAATCCAAGAACGAGGGTCGCTCTTCTATTTTACACAGCAGCAATTTGACCTGGAAAAAAATGAAAAATCAGACACCTTGATTAGTTAGAAATTCTAATAGTGTTGAGTGTACTAAAAAAATATAAAACAATCGTTTATTGTGGCTAAGTATGTTATGACGAATTACGCGTATCGAGGAGTGTGCTATACACGAGAACGTCGACGCTCCGGACGTTCTTATTTAACCAGAAGTTAATTTTTTTTTCTCATTCATTGATCTAAATCAAAAACGTCATTCTACGAGAGAGCTTTCAAACTACTTTCGTCAGAAGGAAGCTTGCCAACAAGCATAAAACACCACCGGCTGCAATTCATACTGTCGGGGGCGTAAGCATTTGCGTTGTTTGAGATTATTATATTTTTTTTGTAGGGAGCCGCGGGGGCTTGTCTGATTTGTGGTGCCAAGGTAGGCCATTCTTTTAGTCCGCTCGGGTAGCCAATCAGCTCACAGGATTTGCTTCATCTTGCCAGTTCGCGGATTTGGCCATATAATAAGGTATAGTTTATAGTTCATATAGTTTATATAGTTCAATGTAGTAATACTGTAGGTAACCCAGTAGAGCTTTTAACCCCGGGACTTATTTTAGGGGGTTCCTCTGCAATTTGAACCTGGGAGTCGAGGAGGGTGTGTGTGTGTGTGTGTGTGTGTGTGTGTGTGTGTGGAGGGGGGGGGGGGGGGTATTTATAAGCGTCATTGCTCACCGTGCCCGAGTTTTTGTATGATCCTTTCTTTTTTTCTTTTTTCTTGGGACTGATGACCTAAAAATGTCAAAGAAGAAAAAAAATTAAGTATAGTTATAGTTCTGGGCCCAATTGTTCGAAGGCCGATTAGCTCTAACCTTACTAGAGTTAAATGTTAATGCGGGCTTCTTTTTCTTTTGTTCAAAAGCATTTTCCCGGATAATTTTCTCTTCTCTTTTTACAGCATCAAATTGTAGGCAGAAAGAATAAAACTAAATTTCCTTCTCAGCTTTCATATCTGAAATCAAATTTCGCACTAACCCTGCTTTGAACAACCCGGCCCTGATTAATATTTTATGAAAGAGAAAACAAAACTGAATCCAGAAAAAGGACATCCATGACCGTGGTTTAGATATCGGTTGTCAATGACCATAAAATGTGTGAATTTTAGCTTTGAATTTCTTCAAGAATTATTGTTGAATGGTCAAAAACTCCAGTCAGTATTTCATCCGATTTCCAGACTACTCGATTGAGATAGGTCTTGATTTAGTTTTTACAAAAATCATGAATATTCAGAATTCAGAATATTTGACTTAAAACCATAGTGTCAGTAACTCTTTCCAAATATAAAACAGATAGCGGAATCCCAAATCGCACATTTGGTCTTTTCGTTATTTTACGCCACTCTGCAACATCACTAGACATCTTTTTCGATCTATTTTGGTCGGAAACAATAGAAAACATTCTAAATTTTGTTCACAAAATAATTCGTGTTGTCGAAGATTTTAGCTCACTGAAAACATCACCAATAGACCGTCATTTTGTTTAGGACAATAATAGAAAAAAAATTCAACTTTCAAGAAAAATCCTGGGTTAACTCTTTTGCAAATATCTCCGACGGTCGCACCTCTGAGCAAAAAAGGACCAGAAAAGAAATAGAAAAGAAAGGAGAGAAACCCTTCCTAAACGCGTCCAAAGGTTTATTTTATTACAGATTCAGATTCACTCCACTACATTACAAGCAAATAATGAAATGAAATAAGCTAACACTACTATAAGAAAAAAAAAAAAATAAAAAAACGTTGTGAAGAAGGAGGCAACCAAAAGCGCCAATGCGCCATACTAGGGATGCCCCCATTAAGTAAAATATAAGAAAAATATAAACAAATAGAAATATAAATGTTCTAGTTATCCTTAATAAAGCCTAAAACATTTCTTTTAAAAGTTGCAATACTCTTTGATTATCTAATATGATTGGGTAAACCATTCCATTCATCTACAACTCGGTTAAAGAAAAACTACATTTAAAACCATCAGTTCTACTAAAATTTGGAACAAGGTCCTGTGTGTCATTTCTCCTCAAGTTATGACCTGTATTTCTGTCCTTACAAAATATGACCTTATTTATTTGTAAGAATCTTGCCTCATATGTTATTCCAGGAGTTGATTTAAGTTCGTTTATGGTAGTTGAAAAGACACCAATCAGATCATGCCTGCAAAAAGAAGTAGACAGCTGAGATAAAACAAAAAGAAACGTATAAAATGGCAGGATAAAAGTACGGTGAAACCTGCGATCGACTGACAAATATATATATATATTTTTTTGACAAAAAAATGTGGAAAGAAACATATAAGGCTTTTTAAGGTTGAGATTCGTTTCAAACAAGGTTTCCTCTTTCACTCCCGGGTAGTAGGGGTTGGGGGGGGGGGTGGGGGTGAATGGTAGAAACTTTAGGGTGGGGATGTACCGCTGGGATCCTGGAACCCTTAGCCTATACTAGACCTAGTTCAGCTAAATTGTGCTACCCTGTAGTAGACTAAACTGCTAAATTCCTTCCTTTCCATGTATCGACGCTTTTTTTTGGTATTCAACTGGCTACAAAACTTGTGAGTTTCTCACCCTCCATCTCTATCCCAGTCATAACATTCCACCCTCATTGACCTGTAGAATTAGAAAAAAACCATGCGAAGTATCAAATTTAATGGCAGCCTGTGTAAAATTTAGATACAAAGGAGACTTTGGTGGTTACTGGTTATGAGTGTCAGAGAGATTTTGTTTCGAGAATTTCTGGTGATAATAATCCAAAATAATCAGAGTCGATCAAGATCATAAGATTTTCAACATTAAACTATAAGTTGATGTTTTATCCTGTTTCTTCATTTTTGCTTACTGAAGATATTAAAGTTATAAATCAGCGGATGAACGAGTAGAAAGAAAGAAAGACTTAAAATAATTAAGTCTGACCAAATTTATGCAGCTTTTGAGTATAATGAGTAAAATAATTACGTCCCACCAAATAATTAAGTCCGACCAAATTTATGCAGCTTTTGAGTATACTGACAGTGTACTGAGTACCTATCATAGTCCCCATTACAGAGTGCTCTGGCTTCAATTGTAAATGGCTTCCACGTTGGGTTTAGTGTGTTCTTGATTACTTCCGTGCGGTGACATAAACTGAAGCTAGAAAAGAAAAAAAAATACACTAGTATTTACCAAATCAGTGAATAGTAATTTTCGCGCGTTTTGATTGGCTCCAGTAACTCGGAATATCCTTGCTTATTAACATTTTGGGAAGACGAAATTTGAGCGACGAATGAAGATGTCGTACAAACCAATACCAAGAAAACGACGAACGTTGGCTTGTCGGTGTTTACTGGTAAGTAGAAGGTTATTTTCATGCTGAATTTGCGACAAAATTCCCGAAATGTTTGTAAATTGTAAACAAAGCTCCAACTAAGTGATGTTTTTAATTTACAAATAGTTACTTTTTTCATTTTTATCCGACTGATTTGGTAAATATTAAAACAACTATCCCCCTCAGGGTCGGTGAGCAGCGCTAGATATATACCTCGACGCTTCGCCTCCCCATATACACTATTCACCTCCCCTTCGGGGGATAGTTGTATATTAATTCTAAACGTGTTTTTCAATTGTTCCGGGAGTTTCTAAGTTGTTCTCCCGTTGACTTGAGCAAATGTACTGATAATGTCGCTTATCAAACTGGGATAAAATAATTGTGCAATTAATAAACATCTTATTTATCTTTGGGACTACTTCATTCTCGTTTAGAGTCAAGCCCTCTTGACAAACGTCCGGCTACATAATGAAATCACTCATAGTTTATAAGCTACATAACTATCCCCCTCAGGGTCGGTGAGCAGCGCTAGATATATACCTCCACGCTTCGCCTCCCCATATACACTATTCACCTCCCCTTCGGGGGATAGTTGTATATTACATAATGAAATCACTCATAGTTTATTCCAAGAGTTGATGTGCAAATTATGATCAGTGCCTGTAGCTAGACTCACCTGTTGTCTTCATTACACCTGTAAAACTCCAAAAATGGATCTGATTTTCCAAAAAAGTCTTTCTTGTCAAGATTTTTGCCATTAAACTGGAGTGTCAGAACATCCTGAAAGGATTGTGATAAAGAGTAACCATAAACATGTCTATACACCACCCTACACAAAACGCTAAATATAAGAGTATTTACAGTGTATACATGAACAATTGCTAGCCAAGCAATGCCGAGAAGCTACAACAGAAAATTATAGAGCACTTCCTTAATTTATTATAGTCATTAGTAGATTCTGACATCAGCTGACCTTACAATCACTGATTTCTTCAGCTGAGACTGCAACACATAAAGAAATAAATCAATCACCTCAGAAGCTAATAATGTGTTTTCACTAACTTCAGACCCGGAGGTCATGAGACACAAAATCATACTATTAAAAAATATATCGGCAAAAATATACACGATACTGTTCAATATTTTGATGAGTTCAGGAAACGAACGTACCGATTATTGTTCCAGGTTTCTTTATTTTTGGATTTCTGTGAAAACATAACTATTGATGAGTCTGAATTCAGAACGTGGAAAGGAATGATTTTTCTAAGTTAGTTTTTCCTCATTACACAGACTTACACCAAAGGCTTTTGAAGTCGTCCACCAAATTCTCCAACTATCGATCCCAAATTACATTCCATTGCACCAATATAATCCTAAAAAAGAATGAATCTTTCGCCATGATTTCGTTACTAAAAAGGGGATTTCCCAGTACAATTTAAATTGTCCGGATATATTATAAAAACACTTAGTTAATATTGGCAATTTAATATTCACTTACGTGGTCTGATAACTTGGGCGATTCTTTATCTATGTCATACCTACAAAAATAATTAGTATATTGAAAAACAGAAAAAAAACTTCACTTTTATCCCTACAAGCCTGTTTCGTGAGTGCTCACTCTTCAGGGGATTTAAATGACATGAATATTTATAACCGTCCTTCCTATACTATAAGAGTTACATAATTAATGATGCGGTTAATTCGAATGATAGAATGTTTACTTGTTACGTAGCAACGCGTTGTTATATACACATGATAAATGAAGCGGACAGTGCAAGATGTAAAGTTTATCATCATAACTAACGCCGCATTCCTAAAAGCATCAATCTGTCAGCAAATTTTCTCAAAATCATTTATTGCATCGTCATTACTGAACGCCTCCCAGCTCTTCGTTAACAACACAACAACTACGCAACATCGCCATCACCAGTGAATGGTATCATCAGTTTTTCTTAGATTTGAATTTCCAAATTAGTATAAATTTGCCTCATAAAAAATTACTGTGTAAATTTTCATTTATTTTTACCGCGGCAAGCAAAAAATCCCAGCTCTTTGCGGGTGGAAGAGGCTAATGTGGATGTGCCGCTGGATGGGGTCGCATTTTCACGACTGGATTGACTATAATGAGGTCGCACGGGGTAAGACAGTTCTTCATATTTGCGGTTAGCAAACGTACCAGAATGTTTGTACCGCAGATGAAAAGTAAAGTGTTCTTCATTCAATATAAAAAATGGGTCAATTCATAAAAGTAGAAGGTGACTAATTTGGGATCGCGAAAGTTACATATTTGCCCAAAGGTGACTAAGATGGGTATAATTGGCCACAGAATAGACTATAATGGGGAAGGGGGTGAGAGAGCACAGCGGCACATACCCAGCAAGAATTAAACCACGTACCCCAACCCCCCCCCCCCCCCCCCCCATGGGACTCCATGCAATATGGACAACTAGTTTGTATAACTATCTTATACAAAAATATAAATCTAAATGTATGCTGACCAAGGATGATCTCTACAATGACTAACTTACACTTCAAATCGAAGCTTTTGCATTTCTTCAAAGAAATAATGAATTACAAAAGTTGTGACAAAATCAGGATTCAGGTTGTTCATTATGTGTTCTGTTCTGCCAAACTTAAAGAGAAACATAAGATTATCAATATTTACATCTTATCACCTGAACACCAACACAAATTAAGGTGGCTCGATGGGGCTTTTCAGGGTCTATACCTCCCAATTTTGAGCAATAACTACGGCGCCATTAAGAAGGATTTGGAAAAATTACCACCACAGCTTTATTGGATAAATTTGAAAATATGAACATGGTTACAATGACCTCAGTGTTGTCATGACAACGAAATGACGCCATTACCTATTTTACTTGCAGCCGTATTTCTCGGCACTGTAACTTTTCCTCCAACATCGCTCACGGGAGTTTTTTCGTCCAATAGCCGCCCCGATGTTCGTGACGCCTTTAAGCGAAATATATGACAGCGTTATCAAGTTATTTTAGGATTAAGTTGTCATGGTTAGAAATACAGTAAAAGCTGGACAGTCTTGATGTTCGGCCGTTATTTGTAAAAAAAATCGCAGCGCTTTTGAAACGCAGTTTCTCCTCGTAGTAGCTTCAATCTTTTTAAAAACGTGTGTTAAAGATCGTGAGATAGCCTGCTAGAAAGAAGGATTCGATTAGTATGTATCGAGGAGTGAGAATGCGTCGATTGATTGGCATGTATGTATCGAGACGAGTATGTATCGTGGACAACAATTGCAATAGCTAACGTTATTTACTGCTGTTGACGTGAGAATAAACGTGGAAACAATGCTCTGAATAATAAGAGACTATAATTGTATTTTTGTTAACGGTTAACAGAAAAATTTCGACAAAAAATTAACAAATTGTAGCCCTTATTTTACTGCCTTACAAGATATCAATCATCTTAAAACTCAAAGGTCATATAAAACGACGGTTAATCTCAAGAATATCAAATTTTTAAGTGGTTTTCAAATTATTTGCTTATTTGTTTAAGTAGACCAAATTGTTTACAAAACCGCTAACAAGAGCGCTTCGATAGATACTAATCAAATCCTTCTTTCTAGCAATCGGCTAAAGCTATCTACATGATCTTTCACATATTATGTTTTTAAAAAAATTGAAAATAATATGAGGTGAAATTGCATTTCAAAGGCGCTTGGACTTCTACAGATAACGGCTGAACGTCAAGATTATCCAGTTTTCACTGTATTTCTAACCATAAAAACTTTATCTCAAAATATCTCGATAACGCCCTTCTAGATTTCGCTTAATCTTCACTGACATTGAGGCGGCTATTGGAGTAGCCTGTTCCAGGCTCCGAGATAGTGTTGAAAAGTCGTTCAGTAAAAAGAAGTGCGAAAAACGCGCGGGGCCTGGGGAAAGACAGGGCGGCTCTCCCATTTTTCTCGCCGCCACCGCCCCCTTTCCCAAGTCGCGCGCGTCTTATTTTCGCTTTGCTCGTTTTAATACGTCCGCACTATACTATCTGAGAGCCTGGCACAGTTTACTATTGGAGAAAAAAAACTCTCGTGAACTATTTTGGAAGAGGAGTCTCAAACTCAGTAAGATCAACCACCAATCACTGGATGTATACCACATCACCAGGATTCTTTAGGAAAACCAATGAAAAGCACTATTCGAAATTCCATTCTTGTGTACACCACTAAAATATGCACGTTGACAACTTGCATTAAATCAATGAATATTCAAGTCAAACCCATTCGTGTTGCTTCCTTCACTTCCGCGTCCACAACACGTCGAAAACCTAAACAAAGCGAGAAAAGAAGTACCATTAAAAACAACAATACACACAAGTAATTTACGCGAACAAAAATTTATCCCCCTAAAAATGTAACTTACCTTCGGTCTGACATGTCCAAAGGTTTCAATGCAGCACGTCCGTTTACATCAGAAAGGTGGCGCTTCAGTTCGCAAATACTGGGAGTACAACGAACGGGAAGGCTGGGGAAGGATACCGTTCCCCAGAAGAGTTGCTTACTTCTTGTTACATATCTGTAATGGCCGGTGTCCAACGTTTGTACTTCTTCTTCAAAGTCTTTGGTGGTAAAATGGCCGCCGGATTTCAAAAGCACAGGACCTCACTAATCGGTTCTGTTTCCATCCCTCGAACGACGTACACGCCCATTTCGTTTTATAAGCTATTGATTCCGACACTGCATTATCTACACTTTTCTTATAATCTTCCACAGTTTTCGGCTGCCGAAGCTGGTAACACCAGCAACTTTGACATCTCAGAATGAAGTAAAACACGCCATATATGTAAACTAATGAATTGTTTGTCACGTAACATTCCAACCCCGATTATTTCAATATCAATGACGTTTTTTACCAACGTAATTGGAAGTATTTGTTTATTATTTGTTTAAGAGTGAGACGCCATATCAAAAACACGTGCTTCGTGCTTCATCGGGGTTTCCAGACACCTCAAACCAAAAAAAGCACTCGGGCTTCGGCCTCGTGCTTTCATCGTTTTCGCGGTGTCTGAATATCCCGATGAAGCGACTCGCGCTCATTTTTGATATATTACTTCCCAGTGCCGAGAAATGCGGCTACAAGTAAAAAAGGTAATGGCGTCACTTCATCGCTATGACAACTCCGATGTCACTGTAACCCTGATCATAACTTTTTTTCATCTTTATCTAATACAGCTGTGAAGGTAATTTTTCCAAATTCTTATAGAGCGTTTTCACTCACGTGGTTAACATTTATGCAAATTTATTGGAACAAAAGGAAGCGTTTACATGAGAAAAGAGTTCAACTCCCACAGGACTGGTTTGGGACACCAATATGGCCGCCGTTTCATTGTTTTGGGACACCAATATGGCCGCCGTTTTATTATTTTGGGACACCAATATGGCCGCCGTTTTATTGTTTTGGGACACCAATATGGCCGCCGTTTCATTGTTTTGGGACACCAATATGGCCGCCGTTTTATTATTTTGGGACACCAATATGGCCGCCGTTTTATTATTTTGGGACACCAATATGGCCGCCGTTTCATTGTTTTGGGACACCAATATGGCCGCCGTTTTATTGTTTTGCGACACCAATATGGCCGGCGTGACGCCATGTGAAAATACTCTATTAATAATGGCGACGTGGTTTATGCTCAAACTTGAGAAGTATTGACCCTGAAGAAACCCATCGAGCCACCTTAATGTCGCGTTGGGTCTTGGAGTGCATCAGGCAGTTTTTTTTGACTTTTATAATAGACTAATTCGATATATTACAATTCATACTTAGTTCCGAAGCTTGGGGAATAAAATAAAATAAATGTATTATTCTAATCAATTAAATCTGATCTTAACTTTGCTTATATGTTCTATCACTGATATTATTGGAAATTTTATTTCCTCTCGTTGCTGCTGCCGATTATCTGAACATGACGGTGTGCAACAAGAAAGCTCTTGCTACTTTGGACACTGTGCGCAAATGAACTTAATGTCTTTTGGTTAAATGATTATTTATCAGCTACTTTGTTCTCCTACTTACGTACACTTGTGTTAATGCCTTTTACGGTGTGAAATAAAAAAAGGTTGATTGAAGATTGAAAGATTGAGCTAAAAGACGATTTCTTTGGTTCATGCCGCCAAGCCTCGGAGTCAAGTATGAATTTTTATAATTCGAAATTGGTCTATAAACAAGCATACCCCAAAAATGTATTACAATCAAAAAACAAAACATACAAAGATATTAAGAAAAACACAGTCGAACCTCTCGTAAGCGAGCACCCACAATGCAAAGACTAAGTGGTCACTTGCTGAAGGTGGTCGTTTACAAGAATCGAACCACAGGGGTCCTCTTCCGAGAACAGGTCCAGGTACAACTGCTTTATGGAAGATGATTTATTGCGTGCAATGCCTAAGTTAGGCTACGTGTGGTTCCATATGTTTTCACTGAAGGTCTTCGCATATTCTAAGTAACATAGTGCACACAGCGAAAATAAGGTGAAGAAAATGCGCCAAGCGGTCGCTTAAAAGAGGTTAAAACTGAATAGAAAATCATTAACCGTCAGGCCCAAAAAGTAGTTGGGGTCGCTTACAGGATGTGGTCGTTTACTAGAGGTTCCAACTGTAAGGCTTTGACTGGGAAAATTTTGGTATTTTGTATAGGCGGTCGCTTTTTATGCCAGTATTTGTGGAAAGCAGTTATTATTTTATTCTACTCCGTTATCAATTGGATGTGCGTCAGCCAGGAAATTACTCACACATGAAAAATTAAAAGTTATATAACCTCTTTCCATTCGTTGCTTCCCATTGCTTGAGTGTACATGACAACCACTGATGAGGAAACAGAGTAGTCACTGTCAGATGTGTTAAATTCATACAAATTATCCTCCCTCACCTACGCCATTTTCCACCGCTGCAGAGAATAAAGTTGATGTTACACGGGACGATTCGCAACGACGATTTTTAGCGCAACACAGCCTTACAACATCGTTATTTCATTGTTTCGAATGGCTGCAATATTGTTCCAATATTTGAACCCTGTTTTGCGTTAAAAATCGTCGTTGCGAATCGTCCCGTGTAACATCACCTTAAGGACTTTAAGCTCCAACGACGCGACGGCATCGAGAAAGTCGCTCAAAAAGTGAATTTGCGTTCTTTCAGTCTTTATCGCGATTTTTCCTACCCACTTACTTTGTCAAATGTAGGCGAACCCAACTAGAGTTGAATTCCTACGAAACAAATCTAAGTTTCAAGAGAGAAAAAAGATTTCGTCGTTGTTTGTTTACATTCTCCATAAGACGCGCGAAATTGGGCATTTTCAAGTCGTAGTCGTGCAAATACGGCAAAGAAATGTACAAAAAAGTGTGATGCACATGCAAAGATGTTGTTTTTCTTATTACACCTATTAAAATATTGTTGTTTTGACATTCTCTTTGCCGTCGGGTCGTTGGATCTTGATGTCTGCAATATCTCTTCAAAGAACCCCTCCTCCTTTTTGTTTCTGAATTCAATAGCTTTTTTAATCTAATTATTTCAATGTTATCCATCCTACCTGTTGTTTTGTTGTTATCATTTTACCAAACTAATATTTTAAGGTATATCCTAGTTTCAAGATTACATTCCGTTGACTAATATTTACCTGCAAATAGAATTTGTTTGTCTTTTCTTTCATGTATATTGGAGTAATTAATCTGCAGCTAGGCGTCTTTTTTCTTCTGTTTTCGAGCTCGAAAGGATCATGTACGGAGGCCCTGGAGGGCATTCCATTGTTATTATACGAAACCCTTTACTGAGCTAGGTCATGTGATCCAGCAAGCCGTGTGCTTGCCATTCGCCTCGATTGACTGCAATCGGAAGACGTTTACTGGGCCAATCATAACAAGTGTATCAGGACTTGATGATGGATTTTAATAAAAGCGGGTTTGGACAGTAACCCGTAATAAAGGGTCTGATAGTCAAACTGGCCCGCTGGTAAATGTTTTGTCGAGTTGTTGAATTGTGCATGTGGGAAGAGGGACAAACATCGAAACGGGAGCAAGTTTTAATGATTGTGCAGCCGCTCAAAACACAGGCTATTCAAATAATAACCAGTATTTTCGTTTAATTCTAGTAAACAAGTCGCCATTCTTGCATTTTTCTTACGTAAATGTCCATCTTGATGTGCTGTTTAAAAAAGGAGTGTATTATCAGGTTCAAATAATCTAGGCGAAGCCGAGAGTTTTTACACCTGATAATACACGACTGCGAGTTTTTAACGGCTTCAAAATCTCTGACATAGATCAACTCATTCTTGCACTAATATTAAGATGTGGGGTTATTTTGTTCTAAAAAAATTGGTGTTAAGTTGTGCGATGTCTCATTACACATTAGTTTTTCAATGAGTTTTTGAAGTTTATCACAGCCGCCGCAAAACGTAACCTTAACAACCTTTTAAAACACTGAATTGTTTTTTTTATGAATACTAATTAAACGACGCTGATCGCTGCTCACGTTCTGAATCTTGACTCTCTTGGTAATAATGTGCGATAATTCGATTTTGCTGGGGATGAATATTTTATTCCAAACAAGCGGTTAAGTGGACGCAACTTTTTGAAGAAAATCGCGTCTGGTGAAAAATTTGCTGATATTTTTGCCTGAAATTTCCGGGTTATCAGTTGTCATTGTTGATATCAACTATGCCCGAATAAATTTCAGAGAAATTTTTGAAGCAAAAGTTGGTTACTATAAAGTCCTTGAAAAATGTGGACGAACAAGTCATGTCGACTTCAGAGCAAGTCTTGCAGCAATTATAAATGCTAACAAAACTAATAAGTACCTTTTAAAACAAGGCCCTAGTGGCAATCAGCTTTGTTTTAAGAATTTTCTTTCATAGGAAATACTTGTCCCCCTCGTAAAAAATATTCATCATCGGTCAAATTGAATTATTTCATATAGCCGAATGATTGCTGTGGGTCTTGTGTCCATCGCATTAAAACCGAAAACATTACAACACAAAGTTTATCATCGTTCAATGCATCTGTAATAATAACGGAGTCACTTCAAGAAAATTCTACAAAGTATGCAGCGCACGCCAAAGAATATATTAAGCTTATTTCAAAATATGGCGAACGTGATTGTTTTGGTGAATTTCTTCACGTTTCTAACCTATTAAGTGTGTGTATTAATATTACATCATGCTGTCATTACGTAACTGAAACATTCTCGGTAACTTTCAACAAAGCCCACTGGCAGCTAACGCCAACTTTTAGTATTGCTCTTTATCACCACCCGTTTCTGGAGCTTTAATTTTTTGCTTCAATTTGTGGCTACTAAAAGTACTTACTTGGATCAGACTTAGAAAACACATCCATATCAGCAAGGTTCCTTTTAAAAAAGAAAAGACACATTCTCAATCTCATAAGAGAAAATTATTCAATCATGATTTTTAAAAAAATAACTTGACCTTACAGTGAACGACTGGCTGTGTTTCATGGTTCGTATAATTTCAGACAAACAAAATTCAAGGATTGTTTGAGGACCTTTCAAGGACAAATTACTGTTTTTAAGGTCTAAGATTTCTTCAGTAACTCGCCTTTCTTTGCCCCCCTTTTGAACACAGTACTGGCTAAAACACTCGGCGGAGTCATTTGTGATGTCTCCTTTTTCACCCATGGCTGATCAGGCAGTTTACATTATTATTAAATTACTTTCCGTAACAACACTTTGCAAATGACAACAGTCACTGGCTATGACTTACAGTTGTATCTGAAGTACAGAAATAGCATTTGAAACAAAGAAAGACAAATAAGAAAGTGGAGAAATTCAAGAACTTTTCAAGACCTAATAAAGAAATCAAGTACTTCTCAAGGACCTTAACCGAATTCAAGGACTTTTCAAGACGACTAGTAAAATTCAAGACCTTTTCAAGATTGTACGAACCATGGTCTTTTGACTGTGCGATTCAAATAACAGTTAATAAAGACAAATCAAAAGTTTCAAATGAAACTGATGATAACACGCAGATGTATAAAATTGCATGTTATTGATAACGCAGCATTTTAAACTTCCTCAACAACAAATGTTTGAAACTTAAAATTGAGGATTCATAAAAATGCATATCAAATTCATCCTATGCTAGAAACACTCTTGCACTGGTATTTCATCAACATGTGTTCGATTAAGCGTCTTTACAAAATCTTTAATTTTGATAATACATTTGTTAATTTCAATCAATATGCATCTAAACTAGCCCATCAGTGAGCGGACCGTTCATTATGCTTAATTACGTAGAGCAGTTAACTTCGCTGTTTACAAAATCGGTCGTTTTACCTGCAAGAAACGTGCAGTTCCACTTGCGTCACTGGAAGAGAATCTCTAAATGATCTGGCACCGTCGGGTAAAACACGATCGTTATATGCAGGAGACCCGGAAACAGCCATTTTGATTGTTTTGACTCAGTTAAAAGCCAGAGCATCCGTTGAAAATTGTATTTACATAATAAGTGTATTACCCTTGAAGTCACGTGTCATATACCTATATACCATATAAATGGGAGTACCCCCATGGAACGGATCAAAATTGAGGTTGTTTGAAAAAAGAAAATATTAATAAATACGGGCTTTTGCGCCCCCCCCCCCTCCCCCCAATCTCTGCTTGACTGAGGCGCTCATGAGGGTTCCTGGTGGTGCCAACAGTCGACCTTCATACGCTTCAAGCTTTGCGGTCCTGCGCCAAAGTACACATTTCATGAGGAAGTTGGGGGTTTTCGCAATGATTAGCTTGCAGCATATTCCTTGAATATAATTTTAAGTCCACCAGGTCATGGTTTACCATGTGTCGGGTGGTACTGAGCGTATTTAGAAATAACAGAGGATGTTACCATCGACAACGAGTACGAGTTCTAGAACGAGACCAGCGATTCTGCGCACTGCGCATCTCCACGTTTTCAAGTCGTCCTGACAAATTGCACTACGACGAGTTCTCACCAAAAACTCGAAGTGGGTAGAACGACTGGGAAGAGCTGGTTTTCAAAGGTAAATTCCGATCGTTTAATGCAGTTTCTTTTCGTTTCTAGCCTCTCTTTATCGTGATCTTGAACATTCCTTACTGCTTTTGAAGTCGAGGAAAAGCAACCGAACGCGATATTTCCTACACAGTTCTATAAACTCGAACTCGATGTCATCGTTAACATAGAAAGCTGAGAAAACAACTTCTCGTACTTGTACTCGTTGTCGATGCTATCACCCTCTAATGTCCCCCTGGGTGCGCCGAAGACAGTGGTCCAGGAATCTGATCTAGGCGGGCTTTAACTAATTGGGAAAGGGGGACTGTTCCCGTTCTATCATAGACTTCCTCGTTGCTAACATGATCAGTACGTGGAACGCCAATGATATGATTCTAAGGCAAGACGTTTGGAAGGAATCAAGTTGACAGTCGAATGTAAGGACCCAAGACTCACAGCCATATAGAAGCACACTTAAAGCTGACGCTTTGAAAAGTTGAACCTTTTGTTGGAGTGATGCAGGAGACTTCCAAACACGATCCAATTTCTAAAACGCACTCCACGCTTTCCCTTTCCGGCACTTGATGTCTTTCCCTGTTGACGGAATGTACGAACCGAGATATTGAAAATCTTCGACGTTCTCGATATCGTAATGTTCGGCTTTATCAAAAAGAATGGCATGATTTACAGTGTCAAAGGCTTTTGAGAGGTCAGGAGAAATACCGACAGCAAATTCACCTCGGTCAAAGACCGTGGAGATCTCATCATGCAAGTCGACTGGTGCGAGTGCAGTGGAATAAATTTTCCTGAAGCCGTTTTGGTTACTACAGAGAATGTTGAAATTCGTCAGGTTTTGCATTAAACGATTGTAGATAACTCTTTCTAAGAAGAAGAAGAGAAGTATCTGACGTTTGTGCTACATTTTTTATAACGAGGCCAACTGATGAAAGATTTTGCCGTTATAAAGGTTGTATATTTGAACGGCTTGTTAAATTTCCAAGATTAACGGCTATAACAATGAGTGCGATTCATTTTTAAGCGAAATATTTGGGATTTAGTACGTTATCTTTGAGATACCTGTTTGAGTAAACAAGTGTTAGAAGGCGCGGTCACGTATTCAAAATTAAACGTTATTAGCGTCGGTTGCGTAAGCAGCGAGACTCATAATCTGCAACGCGTTTCTCGTCGTATTTAAGACACAAAAGGGAGTCATTGTGCCAGGCGTTCCTCGCGAAGACCATAGAAACTGGGACTAAGACTCGTTGCGTGATCGAAGCCACGCACGTTTTGCGAGGAAAGCTTAGGAAAGATTAAATTTAGAACTTTTGCGAAACGTGTGGGTCCACGAATTCTATCGCTCGAAAGCGTTGATTACTTTGGAACAAGTGAACACTATGAGTGGTTGAGAAGAAAAAAAAAAGAATCTTCATTAGCAAAACTGCGATGGTCGGGTGTTGTAAACTTTCATTGTATCTTGTGATGAGCATGCGGTTTACGTTCGGTGATGATTGAAATGACGTGCCATGTAAATACACGACTCTCAGAACAGATAAAGTCAACAGCGAGTCTTGATGTTTTTTCCGCAACGAACGTAAGCGTGAACTCGTTCCCAGAGTCCTCTCACGAGGTGGTGTGAGTAAATGCACGCTTAAAGTTGTCCAAACCACACTTCGGCAACACTTCGGCAACAACGATGATATGTCGTTTTCATATGGGGCAGCGAAGTCCCTCCGACTTCAGAAGCGAAGACTGTCTTCATCGAGTGAGTGAGTCGTTAGCGTATCTCAAGCTACAGCGATAACTACCTTCGGGTATTCCAAGTTAAAAAAGGAAAGATAACAATGGAAAAAAGGGGGCGTCTGTAAAACGCGGACCGGACACCTGCGGATGGCGGATGCGGATGGAAAAATGCGGATAGTAAAAGGCGGATAGAAAAAATTGCGGCGGAGAGTGACTACAACAAAAAATGTCACTAATTTGGACAAATAAATTACGTTACTAAAGAATGTTTTTGTCTATTATATGATAGTTTGGTACCCACCATCGAGGAGCAAAGCACGTATATAAAGTTGTTGGGACAACTTTTAATTTTTGAAGTAAAAAAGACGACATTTCCTTATAAATAAAAAAAATGGAGAAAAAAATCGTCCTGTTTTCTCAAAAAGGAGCCTGGTCTTGAAAAGCCTCACTATACATAACCTGTGCCAGGCTCTCGGTCAGTGTAGATGAGCGAAAAAAGCGAACGATCCGAGAAGCGAAAGAAACGCAGCGAAAAAGCGGGCATTTGTGTGGCCTTCATTCCATTTTCACAATTTTACGTAAAGCTTCCATCTATCAACGAATACAAAATGGTGATCAGGTGTAGACATTGTTAAAATATTTATAAAGGTTTTTTAAGAAGCAGCTTGATTTGTTTTCTAATTTGTAATAATTAAACATCTTAATTTGTACTAAAGTGTACAGAGCCTTCGTAATCTTTGGTTACGGCAGATTGACAGGAGCTGTCCAAATGATCCAAATATCATATATTTTCGATTCCGAATTCTGCCTTTCACGTTTTAATTTTATGAGGCAAGTTTTAGGTTGCCATACAGACGGTTTTAAAAAATCACAGAGGATACTATTTTCGTAGGAGAAAATTAAAAAGAAAGACAAATGAAACATACGGAGAGTAGCCGTCATTAATGCATTTCACTTTTAGTGACACTTTTTTTCGGTAGTGGAGTTTAGTTCAGTTTCAAGGACACTTTACGAATTAGGCAATTTGTTTTGTACAATACCTTTTCGGAAAATAACCTTTGGGGTTGAAAAAAGCGGTTTTTCCTTTTCAATCGGCAGTATATTTTGCAGTTTTAAAATTGGAATTCATCATTCGTGCACTTACAAATTCCCAAGGTAGAAAAATGCATTCTCACGATAGGCGGAGTTGATTGACATCTGCCAATACTTGCGTTCCTCCTTTTTTCGCTGGTTGATCCACAGGTAGCCCAAACTCTGTGGGATTTCGTTGGGACTTTGAATTTAAAAGCCCAGCAAGAGAAAAAAAAAAATGAGGCAAGAAAAGCGAAAACAGAAGGGAGGAGAGAAAGCGAAAAGTAAAAGTCAAGACTGCTGTGTCACAAAAAAAAGTATCTCGAAACTTTGCTTTCTGCGCATGCGAACTTCGCAAGCTGATATTTTGCAACTGGATCAGAAGGCCGCGAAGTGTACGACCTGTAAACCGGTTTGTGGTAAGTTTTAGCTCTTTATAGCACGACAGTGACCAGAAAACCACGCTACTAGCTTCAAAACGCGTTTTTCGGCAAAATCTCCAGGAGCGAATGGGTTAATGAAAGGCATTACAGCTTTCAAAGAACAGAGAAACAACCTTGAGTTACCTGTGCCAACTATTGACAACGTGTTCTGTACATGAAGGGCCCAACCATATGACATCCACTTGAAAGAAAGATTTCTTTCCTTTTTGTGTTTGTTTGTTTGTTTGTGTTTTTGCTATCTGCATTTTCTCGTTTTATTCTTACTTTTTTCGGTTTATTCGCATATTTTCCATCTGCCTTTAACTATTCGCATTTTTCCATTAACATCCGCCATCCGCAGGTATCCGGTCCGCGTTTTACAGACACCCGAAAAAAAGTGGAAGAAAGAAGGCCGTCATCCTAGCTTAGCGATTTTATCAGGAGATTGTAAGATATCGTAAAGTACTTCTTGTCTATAATGTCACCTTTCTAGGTTCACAGCAAGAATTAACGAGTGTACGGTATGCTAAACGGACAGCTGCAGATTTTATATTAGTTGTCCCTAAGTACATTCTAGAAAAAAACATAGATGAATTAGTTGTTGTCATTTTCGCATCGGAACTCGTTTGAATGTTTTGGTGCTAAAGCCAAACTCGTGATTCTGATGAAGTAGGCATGGCACCCAGGTCTAAGGAATCCCAAAGTTTTGCTCGGAGGAGGATGAAAATCCTAACTTAGGAAACGCTAGGGAGAATGAGTGTAAGCTTTGGGTGTAGGGATTTCTGGTAGAAGAGTGGGTTACCGTAAATCCTCTAGTAAGCCCCCCCCCCCCCAGGGAGGGCTTACTTTTTTCAAGTACTTTTGAGGGGGACCGGACGGACTTGTGGTTCCTGAGCGTTGCCTGCTTTTTCTAACAATAAGAAAATGGTACCAATTCTCCACAGAGAACTAGAGCGTAAAGTTGAAAAAGTTAAGCACATGCATGAGGTTGGAGGTCACGCTGCCGAAGACCAAAAACAATATGAATTTCCAGCCTGAATTAATCATAACTGATCACTCCACGTTAATTCTTTGTGAAGAATGGAGGGGAGGGGGAGGGGACGGGCTTAATAGAGAGGGGGGCTTATTAACTTTCCTCCTCTGAAAAGGGGGGAGGGGCTTATTTGAGAGGGAGGGGCTTAATAGAGGATTAACGGTAGTTATGATTGGTTGATGGTATTCAGGGCACTCATTTACCAATCGAGTAACGTTTGTCCACCCAAATGATCCCAGAAATCATTGCGCCTTAAGTTTGTAACCATTCCATTTAAATTTTCTGGAGTGGGAAATTCAAGCGGTACTTATGTACTCCACTGATACAATCATGCAACATCAAGAACATCTGGTTATTTCTACAGGTCCAGATAGTAATGGAAAACATTTCTAGCTATTCGCCACAACACACAGCTGAGGACTTTTTTGGGCTGTCACGCTGTAAGCCAAAAAACGAAGCAAGTCGGTATCACGTGACAGTTTTACGCCCGAATACGTGACAAAAATATATCTGGCCACAATTAAGTGAGACTTCAAAATGCTGGCTTCTACAGGATGCAATAATCACTGGCGTGCGTCAAGTAAAATGCACATCATGTAAAATTCCTGAATTCAGATCCCATACCCAGGCATCGCAAAATGCAGCGGTTGAGAATCAAGACACAAACTGTATGTACAGAGTGTTTTAATGGAGCACGATTTATTTTTGTCTTTAAATACAGTTTTTAAAATGAGCTGTACGCCCAAAAGGAAATTTACAGAAAATAATTAACATTGTCACTAATTTTATGGAAAAATGTAGATAACGTATTGGATAAATTTAATTTAGGTTTCTGGGAAACTGCCCACCTAGCCCTCCTCTAAGCTATCATTTTGCCTTAAGTGAGAAATAAGTGTTAATGTTAGCTTAGGGGAGGGGTAGGTGGGCAGTTGCCGCCGTCGCGCTCTCGGATCTTGAGGTCCAGTGACTTCCACTTTCCCGAGTAATATTTGGTAAAAAAAGAACTGTCAAGGTTTCAAGATGTACAAGCCTCGAGAATACAGTTCTTACAGTTTCCGATTATACACAAAAAATTGTCTTCATATCAGTAACGATGAACCAACATTCTTTACTACATTCACTTAATCTGTCGGAAATCTGTCTCATACAACACAGAGAACTTGCTACATTCGTTAACCCTTTAAACCCTAACATGAAAATTCATATTCTCATTTGTTATCCCTATACATTTTCAAAAGACGTAGTTGGGAGAATTTGTTGAAGTATCAATTAGATTCATCTTGTGTGATCATGTCCTTAATTCTCATGACCACTCTGTTTTATAAAACAGTGATATTTCAAGGAGAAATTCGACGCTGATCACTCTTAGGGCTTAAAGGGTTAAGAGTAATACTACTCTAGGAATTCACCACCTGTTTATAACTAAGTTCACTTTCACAAAAAAACAAGAGAACCTCACAATGTTGCGAGGCTATCACGCAAAATTCACCTAGGAATTCATTACAAATAATTCTGAATATCAGAAGGCTTGTTCTTCAGCACACATAGTTTGTGGTAAAGAAATGCACCTCTTAAACTACTTTCACCTTATTGGTAATCAACAGTCTGTTTTAAATGAAACTCACGTGTACCGATGACAAACGTTTTGTCAGCACCAGTTTGGAACAGACTATTGAGTAAACGTTTAACCCAAGGGTGACTTCAACTGATCAAGTCCACTCACTGAAAATTTTGAAACCTAGAATGTTTTCCTACATATTGGTATATAATATTATATTGATAGAAATAGTCTGTTTTCCCCAGAACACACTCGGCCTTTCAGCTTGCGCTAATAGCCCACGTTCGATATATTAAAATTCTAACATGACTCCGGGGCTTTCTAGTCATTTTTCTATATTCGCTTTGGTTTTCATTGTGTCCAAGTCTCTCCTTGGAATTGCGAGACAATGGAGTCTTGAAAAATTTGCACTTTTGTCTCTAAAGCCTCGGAGTCATGTTAGAAATTTAATGTCTTAGATAACAATGACCTCAACCAGGTTGTGCGTCCAGCTGTTTTAGTGAAAACAGTGGTCTCGGTCATTTTTATTTAAGGATTTTCTATTCTCCATTCGAGGGCCGTTTCCCAGACTAATATGAATATTCTTACAATATTCTAATATAAATATTCTTACAATATTCTAAAAAAATGCTTTGAAGGCTCTATTTCGCATTATGGTTACTTTATCGATATTCTATACCTAGGATATTCTCTTTTACTGTGAGTTACATTGGGGAAACAAATTCGTACAAGCTTAAGAGCTCTTGTTACTGCGCATCCCGGGATAGTCGTTTTACGCAGAAATTACTACTCAGTACTGGACGCCGCTGGTCTAGGAAAACGCGGACACTGGCAACGAGATTGTGAATGGTCCCTTAAATAGTGGCCATATGTGAGAAGTTGTATCGAGGAGGCCTGGGTTTGATGTTTCGTTTTTTCATGTAATCAAGAAATTGATCTGGGAGTTCTTCCAGCACATCTTTTGCCAATCGAGCTCCGCTTATGACATTCCCAGCTTGTCCAATGTAATCTCGGAAGGGCACAAACTATGATTTATAAGGACATATTAATACATACATTTAGCCGAGGCTAAAAGCGAAGCTCCCGTATATGAATTTATAAGTTATTTCAAACAATAAACTTTTCAGTGGAGAACTTCAAAAAAACACGTAACCTCGATGGGTCGTCACCTGAGCCGCGATATAGTCATGTGATATTGGTTAGCGGATACCCTGTAATTGACAGTAATATGAATGTGCAACATCAGGTTGCACGCTCCCACTCTAGAAATAATGCGAGACATTGCATATTGGTTTCCCTGTGGTGCGGACGAAAGGACATACGGTCACGTGACCGTATGGATAGACAGCCAAATCGTCTGAGTTGATGGGTCCGCTCGCGCTCTTAGCGAACGCGTGGAGCTCCGCTATGAACTGACTAACTACCTGCTGCTTACTAATTGGTTGGATAAGGAGCTCTCTGATTGGCTAAGTAAGGAATGTTTTGATTGGTTGGACAAGGAGGTGCAGTCGGATTGACAGGGTATTGTGGACCGGGAAGCGTTGCGAATGGAGCATTTTGATTGGCTGAAGGAGGCATAATCGGCATGATGGTTTCAACTGAAAGTGGTTGAGGTGGCTTTGGTTTGATAGCATTTGATTTCATGTACGACAGAAGCTGATCTGGAACCTCAGCCAATACTTCTTTTGTGAGTAAATCGCCAGCTAATGCACCTTGGGTTTGGAAATCTCGGAATGGAACAAACTGAAATTAAGTGGAAAGAAATTCACTGTGTAAAAAGCACAGAGTCCAAAGCTGAATTTTCCCTACTCAGTGAAGCAAAGCTACGGAATCGATGTCAGTGATGAAGAGTTCACAAAACTACTTTGAATTTGACTCGCACAAAGGTCTTTAAGATATCCCAACGAAAAAAAAGTGCAGAATAAAACACATGCAATAACCCCACACAATGTAATAACATCTTCAAATTAATTACCCTGTGGGTTTTTAAAAATAAAGCTGGAAAGTTAAAAACTGCCAGAACTACCACGAAAATTACATAGGTACCTTATTTAAAAGATTTTGATGAACAGTTTTGATACTTTTGAGTTTAGAGAAGACTCGAGGTAAACGGAAACAGTTTCGAAAGGGAGAAAAATACCTCAAAAATTATCTTTCGTCTTTTTGTCTTGCAGTTTGTCTTAAATACAACAAATACACATTGCATTCTAAGGATGCGACTTAAGCATCGTTTTTTAAATAGAACACACACACAAATAGTGAAATACCTCACCTGTACTATGTCTCGTTCCGCGTATCTTCCACGCGATGACAGGCGAACTGTGTCTCCATCAAGTTCCTCCATAGCTATAAGATGCAAAAAAAGAAAATTAAAATAAATAACCATAATATCATAATTCAATTTTTCACAAAGGCTAGTCATGTGTGGCACGAATGAAGGCCTTAAATCATTCACGCATCACCAGAACGCCAGTTACGGAGGCCTTAGGATATACGATGCTGGACGCTGAAGAGACGTTACGTTGGGCAGGGTTCGTACGCTTTTTGAAACAAGAACTCCTTCATTCATGCCTTTTAAGTGGGTAATTCTCATTTTTAAGGACTCCATGCCATTTATAATCAAGACAGTAATACTCATTTGTGCTGCTTCTGATCTGCCGATAATATTTTGTAATTGTCTCATTAACACTTGGGGTTCCGATTTGGTTGAAAAGAGCAACAAATTTCAAGGACGTTTCAGTTAAAACTACTAACTTCAAGGACTTTTACATGTAAGGCTTTGAACTTTAAATTCGAAATTCAAGGACATTCACAACGCGTGCGAACCCTGGTGGTAGTGTAAGTGACGTATACTCATAAGTAACGGAATTGTAAACGAAATCTCGCCAGAACTGGTGCGCAACTGAAGAAAGATTTCCTTTTAATTTCCTTACTGTTTCAGCTGCTATCTAACCTCCTCCCTTTACGCCCCAGTAAAAACTAACACAGCGGAAGTAAAGACAGAAGCAGATGTTATAGCTATAAATCAAAAGTTTTCTCTCAATATGAAATCAAGAAAAAAGCAACAGCATACAAATCATGCTTTCGCTTATGAATCGCGCATGCTCATTAAGGCGTCAACGCTTTTGAAAGGTTTAGCCTACATTTTCAAACGTAAGCGGCGTTATGATTGTCGAGTTTTTATCTTGACATATCTCATCCACCCTTCTTTGACAAGCTCTGTTCTTTGGTACTCTAGCTGTTTAAAGTGTTAAGAAGCAATTACTGGACATATTTCCGAAATCTTATGAATTTTTGTGGGCTATTGTTTACTGATCCAAAAGATTCTCGGATCATGTCAGGTCATAGTGGCCATCTTTCCGGTAATGGACGAAGAAAGCTGCACGAAAGCAAAGCTGCTGCTGTTCGGCACTGGCAAAGAGTTCATTGGAGAAATGGGTAAGTTATATTATTTATTGGTCTTGGCTGTCTTCTTAACCCCTTCAGTGCCAGAGTGTTTGATGGACTTTTGTAAGGTGAGTCTATCTTTTCAGTCTGCAGACGAAATCCTATGATGTGACCATTCAAATGAAAGCTCTCTGCCTGTACTTTCACATGATGCTATTTGTTTGTCAAAATTTTAGCAAATGAAATTTGGACATTTGGTCGAAATTTGCCTTTGGCCACATTTGGCAGTGAAAGGGTTAATAAAATGCGGTTAAGAGAGCGATTCCGAGTTCTTCTTGCCCTAGGGTAAGGAAGAAGGTAAGCACATATATGCTTTTTGATTGCGACATTTCGTAGGCAAATTTTCATTGAAGGGACTAACGATGAGCAAGGAAGCCTGTCGAGTGAAAAAGAAACCTCATCATGGATCTTAGTCCAAACGCCGGCGCCATCTTAGAGATGAGAGTAAATGTCTATCCTTGTATTTTTTAGTTACTGAAAGTCTACAGTCCTGATTCAATTATATGTGCTTATATACCGTTGCTGGTTTTGGCTTTCTTTCTCCCCCCACCCCTTCACTAAGACAATTTAAATCAGCAATAATGGAGCCTTTTCCGAAACAAAGTTATTAAATACTTACCATCAAATTCAGCCGGTCCAACACCCACAATAATGATAGAAACGGGAAGAGAAGCTGCCTAAAATCAAAATAAAAAAAACCAATTATTGTCTGCAAATGGCTTCAAAGTTATGCTTATTGTTATCCTTTTACGCAGGCGTTAATTTGGCTCCTTACTCAATCCTTCCCAAAAGAAGTGGGACTCCTGTGTAGGAAGCTAAGTTAGGCTACGTTTGGCTTGTCACACAGTCCTCCCGATCGACGCGCGACGTTTGCGTAGGACTAAAGGGTGGGTCAAAGTTAAGTGTCCTGTCACATTTTAAGGGCATATAAGGCTCCAATTATACTACTAAGGCGAACAATGCAGAGTTCAAAATAGTCCAACGTTGGCTGTTTAACAAAGAGTGACAAACAAACAACGAATTCAACTCTTGCCGTCGTTAAACAAGTGGATCGGAATACAGCCTTACTTTCGCTCACATGTTGAATCGTCCAAAATGGGAAAAAGGGAACTATTCACTGTTTGCTCAGTAGCAACTACAAGCTTGGACAGAATAAAATGGCGAAAAAAAACCCCACTGCCCCCCGCCCACCCCCAAAAGTCAAGGACGAAACTACACGAAGGCCAAAAAACGCGCATTGAGCAACGCACGTCAACCGGAAGTGAGGTCTTATTCGTAAAATTGGCGCTACCAAATTTGTTTTTCTTAGTCTCTTTCTACCGTTCAAGAATGACAAAAATACACTTCCAGTTGACGTGCGCCGCTCAAAAACGTCTTTGTCTAAGTTCCCTAATATGTGCGTGCAGGGAGGGGAGGGAAAGGAAAAGGTGGTCTTAATTTTTCTATCTATTTAACTCATGATTGAGGCTGATAAAATTGCTGATAAGTAAGTTTAAGCCGTAAGGCATTGGCTCAAGTTGTCCACTTCTAGGTCGGGCCCCTAGATTAATACTCAAAATACCTTCCCTTAGAGTTGCTTTTGTGCATGCAACAGTTACTTACATTAACAATAGCTTCCTTTGTTTGTGCCATGTCGGAGATGATTCCATCAGTTAACATCAGAAGCACAAAATATCTAAAGGGAAACATTATGTATTGAAAACGTAAAGTAGCACGAGACGACAAGGTAGAGAGAAGCTAAAAACCCAAACAAATTATAGTTTACTTCTAACTAACAAGCCAGTGCACTAACTACCTTTTACGACCATTTCAAACCCGAATGGTATCATTACTTCCACGAAACTAACGTCGGGTGCTTCCCATTATTATGTACCAGCACTTCCGGCAGAGGACCACAAATCGATCGACCACTGCATTCCTTTTATAACGTCATCCTCTATCACCATCTGTGCGGTCGGACCGAAACGTACGGTTCCATTTTAAGATTTTCTTGTTCTCAGGCCCGCGGAAAATTTTGGTCGAAACAAACACGGCATGTTTCTATCTGTGATGATTTCCCAAGAAAATAGCCGGTCCCTTTGAAGAGACAATGCTATTCCACTTTATTTATTTATGATGGTGGACTTTGATGGGCTGGTCTGGTGCAAGGGACAAAACTGTTTAATTCTACTGCGGTGGGAGTTGAAAAAGAAGTGGTTACGGCCTTCGTTATATCTCAGTTGCTCGAAAGACTTAAGCGCAAATCCAGAGATGGTTGTCATGGCAACCAATAGTTGAATATGCTCTGTGAGACAATTATTGTATTGTTGCCCACCTAAAATAGCTCCTCTACTTGTGGGTAATATAGACTTAAATCATTTGATAACTGTTGTCGTTATTGCTGTAAAGTGGGTTTTGAACAACTCGGCCCAACTAAACGGCTCCATTCTCATTTAACAAATGAAAGATTGGTTGTGTTACATACTCATCTCCAGGGCTCTGTCTGTGCGATGAACTTGCAATTCTAAAAGATGAAAAAAAGAAAATAAGCAAAGGTTCAAGTTTACACTCAACATACTCGTCTCTTTTAATAGAGAAAAATATACAGAAATGAAGGAAAAACTATTAATTAATGCCCCAAGACACAAGAATTAACAACAGTTGTTCAAGTGAAGCTCAACAGCAAAGAAAAATCTATCGCTGCGCGCAAAGCAGTATGAGAATTAGGGCAGATGCTGTTTGGAAATTCAACTGCAGTTATAAACAGCAACCAGCTGTTGAGTGATGAGCAGCAAACACTTGCTCGAGATAGTGAGATTGGTGTTAACTTTGTAATTTTCACATCGACATTGATCTAAGCTTCAAACAACTACAACGCCCTCTTACCTTGATATTTGATTTATTATTGGTGCGAAGTTGGTAGGACCTGCAGTTAAATTATAAGGGAGGCAACGTCAAAGCTATGGAATAAAGTCTAAAATTTTATTTTAAAAATAATGATCTCTTCTACTCCCCGAACACAAATGTAAAGTTGGTGTCAAACCTCAATACCAAGATGTCTACCTGTTATTGGGTTTATAATATTCTAAGGCTCTAGCAACAGGCTTTTCTGCTGTATTACCCCCATTAGCCTTGAAAACAGGCATTTGGCCATTGACGTTACCGTATAGCTGCACCCTTTGAATGCTATGATAATAAGCTGCCATCACTCCATCAATTCCTTCACACATGGGGTTTTGAGGATTTCCATTCTGAAAACAAACAACAATCGAAACAATAATTGCTTTTAATGCTTATCCGTATTTTTTTCCACAAAATCATTTCGCTACAAGTTGCTTCACAGCATAGACTTTTCGCATCAAATACAAACACTGCAGGCATCTTGCAGGCTTGTGTACCTGTAGTTAACAAACTGGCTTTTGTTAAACACGTTCCGTTGTGTCCTTAAATCTATTAAGCAGCTGCAGCATTCACATCTCAAAAAATTCTGTTTTGTGGTACAGTACACAAAGAGAAGGGAGAGGAGTCTAGGATCCCTTTAAAACCAACCCAGGGTATGTCATTGGGAAGACAGGACAGTCCTCTTCAGTACACAACACATAAAAAGAGTAAGTTGGGTACCAGAGACTAGTCATGCGCGGTTTCCGGTTTCGGTCAAGCCTTGCCGCTCGTGACTTTGGCCGAAGATCTGTCGGCCCGCAGTCGACAACGAAACGTCCAACCGCACGCGAGAAAAAAAACCTCTGGTGCGGGGCTATGAAAAGTACACTGTATCTAAAAGAAACTTGTCTCCTGGGGCGCGATGTACATGTAAAAAATTTGGATTTATCGGCTATAAATAAGGATAAGGTTAAGTAAGACTTAGACACTCATGGTTCGAGTGAAAGCTCTTCTACAGTACTGTTGACTGTTGTAGGAGTGTTGCTACAACAAGAACAACAAGACCAGACAGTTGTCAGAGGAATTTAAAAAAGCTTGTAGCCTGCGTGGCAGGCGATCGAAGGAAAAGGGAAAGGGGATTTTGGACGCGAGAGAAACGCGAGGAGCGCGCGTGGAGGGAGGAACACAATGGCTTCGCTGCAGGCGTTTCCCTCCCTCCCTTCGTGAGCGCCCCTTGCGTTTCTCTCGTGCCTAATTCCTCTTCGAACCCCTGTCGCGAGGGCCAAAAAGCTTGGTACTCACCAGAGGAAACTCATGAGACACTTGCCAAGCTGGAGGTAAACGCGCACCAAATCCAAAAGCAGGGAACAGTTTATCACTACAAGCAACAAAACAGTGTTACAATCTCTACAATTAGAACGGTGTTGACACAGTATTAAGCTCCACTGAAAATAGCGTAAAGAAAGGGTATGAGGAGCAAGGACCACAACAGTCAGTTAGCGTACGGCTTTCTGTGCGGGGTTTACGGTCATCTCGCCACCAACGAAATCGCCAACAAAAAGTCAACTCACCGCCAAGAAGTCTAATCGCCACCAAGTAAGAGAGAGGAGAAGTGTGACGTAACGTTACCATAGTGGCAAAATTTTTGGATGACAACAAAAGGGACTCTTGAGCAACGACGATGTCGACGGCAACAAGAGTGGCAAAAAAAGTAATAGGTTAAGATTAGCAAAACAACAACTTTGCACGTGCATCACGTTTTTTTGTACATTTCTTAGCCGTTGTTGCACGACTGCGACATGAAACCTCCTAATTTCACGCGCCCGCTTTATGAAGTAAGTGAACACAACACAAAAATTTTCTTTTCCTTTTTCTAAACTTAGATACCGTCCTTTGGTTTTCAACCCAGAAATTTCGCCAACATTTGACAAATTAAATGAAATTGAATAAAATCGATAAAGTTTGACACAGTGCGAATTCAGTTTTTAAGTGACGTTTCCGGTTTGTTGTCATCCAGAAATTTTGCTACCATGGCAACGTGACGACTTCTCCTCTCTATAACTGCACTAATAAGGGCAGTGTAGGAGCTGCTCGTAAGGTCTTTCCTAATTGGTCGCAGGAAACAATGACATGTCATTCTTTAAATTGTTTTAGTATTGTTTGGGGTCTCTAATTGATGTGTTTTCTCACCTAGGATTACTTTAGTACCTAGGTCTTCGTCAAGATGTTCACTCTTTACTCTTTAAAATCGTAAAAATCCTAAGTAAGTAATCCTGGGTGAGTAAACATGTCGATTATTACAGAGTTAATATATAACAATTATTCACCGAAGTGGAGGTGGCTAGTAATGGATATTTACCGAGGCCGCGAAGTATTACTAGAGTTTATTTTTTCTTTAGTATATACTAAAACAGTGAGATAATTGAGCACAAAAATGATGATTTTTAACTGGTTTACTGTTGCCAACGATTACAACTTTGGCGCGCAATGACCGAACGGCCGCGGTTGTCGCTTTTTCTTGCCGAAAAATAAAAATTTTGAAGGCATTTGTTTAGCTCTTGCCGGGAAATTTCTTCAAAAGGAGTTGTGAATTCTTTTTGTATTTAAAATCATTCTGTAAAAAAAGATTATTAAATTTAGTTTTAAGCTTATTTATGAACAAGGCAACTAAGTAAAGTAACACAACACTTAAGCTTAATTTGCATTTGTCAACAAAAAACTTTTTCACTAGTTTTATCGACAAATTCACGTCAAAAAGACAAAGCTTTACCTGTTAAAACTTCCAAACCGAACTGCGTCACCTTCTTCATGTATTTCGGGAACAGCTTGCTTGATTAGTTGTGAAATTTCTTTGTTTGTTACGGCAGCAAACCGGGAAGGCATACATTTTGCTTGCAACTTACGCTAGTTTCGCTCACTCGGAGGAACTGGAGGTGAATCAGTGAATAGTGCAGGATATTCACTGAATAAGTAGCCAATCAGAGCGCCCGAAAAACACTATCCACTGTTTTAGTATATACTAAATAGATTTAGCCAGGGCTAAAAGCGAAGCTCTTTTTAATATTTATAGTTTCCTCAATCCCCGAAAAAAATATAAAATCGAGTAATAATTCCCGGCCTCGGTAAATATCCATCACTAGCCACCAGAACTTCGGTGAATAATTGTTATTTAGTATATACTAAAACAGTGGATAGTGTTTTTCGGGCGTTCTGATTGGCTGCACACTGTTTTCTTATTACCAAAAAAACAACTTTGCACGTACAGTCATTTTTTTTG
This sequence comes from Porites rus, assembly GCA_964035705.1. NCBI lineage: Eukaryota > Metazoa > Cnidaria > Anthozoa > Scleractinia > Poritidae > Porites > Porites rus. The sequence goes on along the minus strand of OZ038004.1, from coordinate 16,000,605 downwards.
TACGTTTCCTTGCCGTTGTTTTGCACGACTAAAACGTGATTCCTAATGTTTGTGTTCCTGTTCACTCTGTTTTTTCGCAGCCGCTCACTTTCACTTTGGTAGTATAATTTTCATGTTTTTCTTCCAACAAAATTTGTCTGCATTGTTATTTATTTCTCGCTCTAACTCTCTCCCTGTTATCTAAGTTAATGTAGAAAATGTGGAAAGAGAGACTCGTTTTTGTTGCTGTTTTTTTTTCCTCTTTTAAAGTCGCGAAACTAGCGGGATGCTTGAAATGCACAATTTCACCTCCGCTATAACAAACTCTTCCCCCGACGAGCTGACTTCTGACTCTTAGAACCTTCGCCCTCCCCCAGCGTCTGTACGAACGGGAGCTCGTACGCTAACGTCATAACCAAATTTTCTCGGATGAATAAGATTAACAAATTTTCTTAGCTATGGGGCTTCGCACAATGCACAATTTCGCCTCCGCTATAACAAACGCTTCCCCCGACGAGCTGACTTCTGACTCTTAGACCCTTCGCCCTCCCCCAGCGTCTGTACGGACAGGAGGTCGTACGCTGACGTCATAACCAAATTTTCTCGGATGAATAAGATAAACAAATTTTCTTAGCTATGGGGCTTCGCTCGAAGCGCGCTCGAGGAGTTCCGCTATTACTTGGTGGCGAACTGTTTAGCGGCGAGTCGACTTCTTGGTGCCCCTGTGCGAGAGGTTCCATGTTCGATTCCCAGTTGTGACCTCAAATCCTCGTTTCAACTTCTTTGCTTACACTGTCGCTTTAAGGAGCTTTAAATACGCGTAAAATAGAGCACTGATAGAGAAAATTCGTTAACGTTTATCCATTTAGGTGCAAAAACCAGTGACCTATTTATAATGAAAAACGAGAAGAAACGTTAAGTACCCTGTGAGCAGAGGTTTCCCTCTTGCATGGCTTTTTTTTACCACGTCGTTCGCGTGGCTTGTCTGTTGAGTGGATAGTTTGTTTACGCCCTGTGAACAAACTAACGTAAAACGTAAGAGACAAGAATCATCTTCTCTCCTCTCCGACATGAAACGGCTGGGATCTATGCTTCGCTCTTAACCACTGTGTTTTCAAATGATTTGTTTGATCTCTCTGGAAGAAGGGCAGCGTTTATAAACTTGTTTAGCGCAACTTTTACGCGGTACTATAGTATCTTGAGGTTTTAACGCTTATAGCCACTAACAGCAGTAGGAAGAGTACTTGTAATCAAAGTTATAAAAGAGTACTTACGTATCATAATCTTGACAAATTCTGCCAACAGCTGTAAGAGCTTTCACGTATTGATTCTGTTCATAAGGGTTTATGTAATGCAGAGAATTGGCATTTCTCGGGTCGCCTGAAAACAAACAGCAGACCTTTGTCAACGGTTGCCTTTGAGGCCTTAGATGGATAAGGCAATTAACAGTGCTGCAAATTACCCTTCTCAGTGCACACATCGAAGACAATGACAATAATAAGCGTCAATGAAATCTTACCATTTGAAGCAGTGAAATCAATGGCTACAGTGAAGTTTATTTGAGTTCTGTGCAACATGAAAGAAAACAAAACCTTCAAATATAATTGCCATCTGACTTTTTAAACCAAAATTAATAATAAATAAAAAGACAAGCTTTACTCTGCGGTTTAAATGCACAGTATCTTCTGAAAAGGTAGTAAAGGTGCTGCTGAAGGAAACTGTGTTTATTGTTGGCTGTTATTTACGTCTTATTTACTCTCGCCACTTCCCCTCCCACCCCACCCCATTATACACCGCCACAATAATCCCTAAATAAAGTAAAATATTAGGCTTTAAAAATTACTCCCCAAAGATTTTCCAGTGATTTTCAATGGGATGAAAGTGCAGTAATTCCTTGCTTAGGGCTTAGACAACCCTAACTCGAGACTGAGACAAAACTGTCAATGAATACAGCGAGCACAATCAGCTACATCTATATCTAACCGATGTTTTGAAAACCCACCTATAACGAAATTTGCAGTCATTTGATTGAAAAGGCGTCAAAAGGCAGGTTAAGCCCGAGAAGCTCCAAAATCACAGAAACGAAGGAAGAGGAAGGGAGAAAGAGAAAGAGAAAGAGCGAGGAGAAGGAAGGAGGGGAGGAGAAAAAAGCAAAAATCCGGCTAGATATGGAAACTAAATAATACACCATCTATTTAGATACATGGGTCATGTACACAACAAATTAAAATGTAGCTACCCTCCTCTGATGAAATCCAAAAAAGAAGGTTGTTGCTCTACCCTACACTGAAGCAGGGAAATCTGTGGAAAGGATTAAAAACCAGATTCTTATCAAAACAGGGAAAAGGGTGACGGCTGCATTGGTTGTACCATATAACTGTTTTCTAGCCTGATCCTGAAGCTGAGTTTATAGGTCAGCTCCAATCTAATGGCATATTATAATCACAAATGTTCCCATCAGAAAAAAAGGTACATTTATTCTTAATTTTCGCCTTTTTACTCCCTCCTTTAAAGAAAAAAACGAGAACAGGATTTGACACTAACTTTAGTTCAGATATCTGCCAGCTGATTTCCTGACAAAATAAAACCTTTTGGGGCAGTAATTTAAGTTGCTAAGTGCAATTTATTTAATAGCATTTCATGATGAGAAATTAAGCATTTTCTGAAACTTTGGTCCTTTGGGTTTTAGGAGTAAAAAACTTTTATTACCAATTCTCTCATCAGTAAGCAGTTTTTAAGTCCAAAACACTTACTGTGCCCGAATTTTTGTATGATCCTTTCTTCTTTGCTTTCTTCTTGGGATTTATGACCTAACATTGTCAAAAGAAGAATGCCGCATGTAAATAGTTACATCTACAAGCTCCATCTAAAAGTTAAGCTGCAAGTTATTACTTGTCAGGAAGAACCTCCAGACTGACAAACCTGAGGCCGACAGTGTCAGGAGTGTAGCAAGCCCATAGACCTGTAGGCCCAGGCCTACAAATTTTTGGTTTGATCCCTCTACTGATTGTAATAAATTATGCATTGTTGGGGTGAGCTAAAAAGCTTAAGAGCTGAAAGTGTTGGTGAGGTCAGTGCGTACTAGTCATGTGTGCAATTTTCAGGATATGTGGGGATGAAAGTCAGCCAGACCTACAACTAGTAAAAAAGCTGGCTACGCCCCTGACTGCGATCATTTTACCCTCAGCCCCCTCACTCTATCAGTGCACCATTTCATGGGTAGTAAATATACCTAAAGCTACATAGGGAGGGAAAAAGCGAAAACAAGGAAGGACAAAAAGAACAAAGGTATGGATTAGTAAGTTCCCCTTTCCTTAGGCCCAAGATCTTCCAATGCAATAAGATGTTTTGCTGGACTGGAGTAAGTAAACTAAAAAATTCAATTACTTTGGTTACCATGTGCTGAAACATGCTATGATTCTCTAGCTTTATGAGGCTATGTGCTTAGCGGGGTCTGCTACAGTGCAAAACGTGGTAAAACTTGCCTCATATGTAATTCCAGAGACTGACTTCAGCTCATTTATGGTGGTTGAAAAGATGCCTATCAGATCATGCCTACAAATGGAAGTGATGTTAAACCTGATATCAATTACATTCAACTTCAACAACAGGATAACAGCCTCTATTAACTTTATTGGCTTAGCCATCACAGTATATGAGCCATTATGCCATGCTCTCCAAATAGTATGGTAACTGTACCCATCTGCTCAAAATTAAAAACAAGCTGAAAATCTCGATATTTTGTTGGCGTTTTTAATAAAACAATTATTCCACTCGCCCTTGTTGGATATGAGATGACTATAGCCAACTCATATCTAACACACACTCGTGGAATAACAATTATTGTTAAATATAAATTTTATATTTGGAAATGAAAAATCACGACTCTGGACTTTCTCACCCTCCATCTCTGTCCCAGTCGTAACATTCCACCCTGATTGATCTGAAGAATTAAAAAAAACTGCATGTAAAATAATAAGAAGAGCTCATGAAAGGTCATACAATTTATTATAAAATTTGATGAAACTCAATGCATGTCTGACAAAAATAGTCAATGATAGACTTGTTTCCTTTTGCAAAAAAGTTGATATATATACCACTACCCGAAACTACCATTAGGAATTATCATCAGTGTTTAAGTTAACATTTTTGTGATTAGAATTTAAAGTAAAAATGGATGTTTAGAAGAGGTTTAGTAAACTTGAAGTTTAGATTTCCACTACGGTGAACTCATTTGTTGCATATGTGTATAGCAATCACATTTCCCACTTGAAATATTTTATTGTTAATCAGCTTAAAAAAATGTTTAAAAATAAAAAACAGGCAAATGTGATGGCTATACAATGCATATGCTGCATTCACCTTTAAGTATAACTTCAATCATTAATTTGTGCTTTTTGCTTATTATAACACATTGTGAAATAATGAATAAGAGAATTGGAAGATGAAAGAGTTACATGCATGTAAATGCAAAAACAAGTAAATGAAAAATCCAATTGATTCTAGCAAATACAGTTGATAGAATAATTTACCTATCATAATCCCCATTACAGAGTGCTCTGGCTTGAATTGAAAATGGCTTCCATGTTGGGTTTAGTGTGTTCTTGATAACTTCAGTTCTGTGGCATGCTGTATAGCTAGAAGAGATGCAACATAAATAAAAAATATTTTTTCTTCAAACACTGTTCACTGGGAGATTTTCTTTGAACTAATTATTGCCCTTTACTTCAGTAAATGAACACAAGGGTATTAAAGCACAAGAGCTGTTAACTACAGTTTATTGCAAGGAGACATAATTTAGTCACCTAGTTACAGTTACACCTAATTTGACATAAAAATGCAACTGTTGCAATTTAAGAGACCAAGCAGTTGCACTAAAATAATAAACAGCCACAAAAGTTGTGAGAGTATGTTTAATATTAAAAAGCCAAAAGCTAAGTTGCACCCAGTTTCAAAACTTAACATGAAAATATTCCAAGCGAGTACCTTTAACATCCTCAGGTTTCACAGGCCAAGCGCCTTAAGGATGATATTGCATTGGGAAGTGAGGAGAGTGCTAGCTACAATCAGGGACAAAAGTAGTTGACACACTTGTTTAAAACAGCTGCTTTTGTCTAACATTTAACTCATTTCTTATTTCATTCCTTTCAAATGCCGTAAATCCCCTAAACCCCCGAATCAATGTTGTCTGAAGTAAAAGAAAGACTTGAGGGTCCAAAACACAAAATTTATTTTTGGGAGAAGGGGTTGGGGAAGACAGGGGAAGGGGATAGGTATGTCCACTATGCAAAAAGGGGCCATTTTACGGAAGTGTCTCAACACTTTTGTCCCCCCATTGTAGCTATCACCTTGACTTACCTGTTATCTTCATTACATCTGTAAAACACCAAGAACGGATCTGACTTTCCAAAGAAGTCTTTCTTGTCGAGCTTTTTGCCATTAAACTGGAGTGTAACAACATCCTAAAAGAGGACCACAGATGTTCATCAAGTTTGAGCCCACATTTTATTTCATTGGGAAAAGGAAGTGCTCAAAAAGCCTGCGCAGAGGAATGCATGGCTACTCTAAGCAAGCTGTTCTGGACTTCTTCAAACACGTTTCAAAACTTGCAAAGATATTGAATTACATAGCAATAAAAGGGGGTGGTAGGCCTACACGACTTTTACCTCATGTCAAAATGCTGCTTATTCCAATAAAGTTTTTTTTGAATTTACCTATAGCTGTATTTGCTTAATGGAAGGAAAATTTTGAAGTGCACATTAAATTCCAAGTCATATTAACAATGTGAGATATCATGCATGTTAATAGGTGCCAAAATGCTTTTACCTGCTACAGGCCACACCTCTAACTGCAGTCTTCATTTTGCAAAAAAAGGTGCAGCTGATCAGCAGGTAAATACAGAACTGTATATAATTTTTATGATATCTGCTCATGACTACCACAGCACTCCCCAATCATTTTGGTTAACTTGCCTTAAATGTGGCATTGTAAAGCAGTTCCAAAATGTTAAAAAAGACACTAATTGGTTCTGATCATTCACGTACTAACCTTGCAATCACTGAGTTCTTCAGCAGTTACTGTAACACAAAAAGGAATTTTTTAATCAACTGACAGATCAGCCAGATTTGGTTAATGTGTCAGACATCCAAAATGAAGATTAGGATATCTCCAAATTGCTAAATGTTGATTGAAAATATACTATGATAGCCAAAAAAATTGATCAGGACTTGTAAGAGAAAAATACTCACCAATCATTGTTCCAGTTCTCTTTATCTTTGGATTTCTAGGGAAACAGACTAATTAGAATTCTTTTAATTGCATAAATTCAGAGAGAACAAATTAAACAGCAAGGTAATTTTCAGTAGTGTCAGATTATCCACAGTGCACCATGCCAACTTACACTAAAGATTTCTGCAGTCGTCCACCAAATTCTCCAACAATGGATCCCAGAGTACATTCCATTGACCCAATAAAATCCTAATAAACAAGCGAGAACGTTGAAAATCTCTGTAAGGGATTTGATTTCATTGATAAAGAGAGATTTTCCAGCAGATTTAGATAAATAACCGGGATGCTCATGTGTATACTTACATGGTCTGATAACCTGGAAGATTTTTTATCTATGTCATACCTAAGAAGTTAAAAATAAATAAATAAAATATAAATCATCTGTCAGAAAAACTAGAGCAAAGATAAAAGTGAAGCACAACACATCCACTTACACTTCAAATCGAAGCTTTTGCATTTCTTCAAAAAAATAATGAATGATAAAAGTCTTGACAAAGTCAGGATTCAAGTTGTTCATTATGTGTTCTGTTCTGCCAAACTAAAAGAAAACCAGAGAATTAGGTTTATTCAGATGCATATGTTTCAGGTCAAAATTATGTTCAGGTGAAAATTTTTAACCCAGTTTGATTTTCAATTTCCTTTCTCTCCTAGCCCTTTATTATTCATGAATTAGGGCTAGGAGACAAAGGGAACTGAGAATCTAACTAGGCTAAGAAATATTAACCTTAATTTAATTTGACCTGTAATACATATGCTTAGCTATGGAAGTGAAGAGTCCATGGTTCTCCATAAAATTGGGAAAAATTAAAAAAAAAAGGGAGGAAATATTTTAGTAAGTGCAAACAGATCAGATCGGACGAAAGGCACTTGTGTTTTGGAGAAAATGTGGAACAGATAGATTAGACTTTTCATTAGGGCAGTCTGGCAGTCTGCTATTGGAACATTTTAATTTAAATAAATAATTTGGGCACCCTGTCTATCTTTTGAGTGACCAGGGAGAGAACTCTAACTACGAGAATGGCACCTTTTATTTACCCATTTGCTATATTTCATACCATATGTTTGTTCTCATTCAGCAAAGTGTTCAGACACAAATACTACAGATCTATTATCCTCCATAGAAAAAAAATAAATTATATTCTGTGAGAAGCCATTTCTGTGAATAGCCATGCAGGACTCATGACATGGTGCCCTGAGCCAGTGAAAACCAGATTTAACTCCTTTAACTGAGAGTATTAACAATAATAATTGTGGCTGCTAGCCAGCCCAGGACGGCGCGGAAGTGTAATTTTCCCGCCCTTTTGGGGTCAGGTGACCAAGCCGTTTTTTTTAAGTTGCATGATCGTTAGCTCGGCGGTCAGAGATTACTTCTCTCGCTAGTTCAGCGATGGATTTTGGTTTTTCTGGACAAATTTATAATAGGCTCACAAGGTATTAGTCTTTCCTTCGTTTCCTCTTTTATTTGGTTTATTATTTCGCCTGTTGTAATTTTCTAGTTAAGTTTGTATTTGTATTTGTTTACTTAGTACATTTCTCGTCGCATGTAATTAAGATCTCTCAATTGTATTTTCCTTTCTAGTTTTACGTCAACCTTATCTACTCGTCAGTAAAACAACAGCCGTTTTTCAGTGTTAGAATTCACCGCGTTTGAGTTGTTGTCTCAATGTGGTCACAATAATCATTAAACAGGGTACATTCCCACAAAAACATGGTTTAAATCCACCACTATTCCACCTGTACCTACCTCTCTCCACTCTTTGCTTCCCATAGCTTGAATGTACATGACTACCACTGAGAGAACAAAGATACTGTCAGTTACAATGTACTTGACTATACATGTATACATGCAATAATTGTCTTCCGGGAACTATCCCCCTCCCTCCTTGAGGACATTCGAGGATATGCACCCAGAATTATTAACCCACCCACACCTATCCCTACCCCCTCCCCCCCACCCACTGCACCCATTGACATTGTTAGGAGCAAATAGCAGAGATACCAACCTCTGGAGATCTAGAATCTGGAGACCCTCTCTTTTTAACAACCCCCGCTCCCGAAATTCAATGAACCCCACCCCCGACAAATATGACTAAGGACATTATATGAAGTCTTACATGAAGTACATACTATCAAAATTTGCAATCCTCGTTTTCATGATAGACATAATCTTTGTCAATGACTAAATGGGTGCAAAAATGCCCCAGAAACCATACAACGAATAAGAAAAATTCAAGTTCTGAGCTAAAAATGGGCTGAATCTCAAACTAAGGCACAGAAAAGATCTAAAGATGATTTTATCCGGGAGATATGGTGACCCGTACGGGAGACCGGGAGATTGGTGTCGTATCCAGGAGAGTTGGCAAGTGTGAAACAGATGATGATCAGACATTATGACATAACTTTTTTTGGTCACCGGTGGCAAAACCACTTATTTTTCTTTTGAATAACAATGCTTCACTGCTGAATTGACAACAAAAAAAGAAACAAAAAAACAAATGGCTACAAAAGCTTTGTCGTTGATTTAAGAACAGGAGTCAGAAAAACTTATAAATGAATACAAGGTACCTAGTTTTAAGTCTGTAAATAAAGTTGCATTGTGTGACCATCAAACTGGAACATCTGAGCTCACCTATTATAATTTATGCATGGAGAGTAAATTTTGGTTTCAGTACAGGTAAGAGGCTATTTTAAGGTACTTACTTGGGTCGGATTTGGAAAAAACATCCATATCAGCGAGATTTCTTAAAGAGTCGAAAACACATACACAAACGATTAAAAGAATGGCGATGATTAAGCTTAAATCATTCAAACAGGTGGATATGGTAACAGGCATGCAGTTAAGCATGTCACCCTAAAAACAAAGTTTTATAGACATATGAGCAATATCAAATTAATTGATAACATGCAGCTTTCTCAGAATTCTCATTTTTTTATAGTCAACGATGAAAACCCCCTCAAAAAAATTCTGCTTTGGCCATGAGAACTCGTTGACGATCTGATACATGCAAGAAGCATACATTGAGGCAGATTGGGGTAAAAAAATTACAGACAGACTCTACAGTTAATCCGAATGTTTTTATATCCTTAAGGTTTCATCAAGATGAATATGGAGAAAATATCTTCACAACAGATTGTGAAATGCATTTGCTCACTTTATGCAATGTGCATTCTAAAACAGCTGTCAAGAGTGCTACATGTAGTTCCTCGATCGATCTCGTTGCCCAAGACAGAGTTGACCTCACTGTTTAACAAACCGCTCTAATATTTCCAAGAATTCTTTTACCTGCAAGAAACATGCAGTTCAACTTGCGTCGCTGGAACAGAACTTCTAAATGAACTGGCCTCGTCAGGTGAAACCACATCGTGATAAGCAGGAGGAGCCGAAGCGGCCATTTTGATTGTTTAGACTGAGATCAAGGCCAGGTTACAAGGTTACCTGTTCTTGTGACGGAAGTCATAAAGTAGTTTCACGCGAATTGAGGAAAATGAAAAGAGAAAGCTTGCGGAATTGAGCATTTCCTTTTCCTAATCGAACGTGAAACTTACGCCACTAAAAAAACATATTCTATTGTTTCAGTACTTTCAATTTCAGTCTTTTGAATGTCTTTCATTTTTGTTCAAGGGCTCTTGTTTGTTTGCGTTGTATGGTTTTCCAACTTTGATATTCAAAAACTTTTCACGTCATTTCTTTTTCATTTTTTTTTTCTCACGAAAACCAACAGTTTATCACAAGCTTTACGAATCTCTTGAAAATCTCTTCTGGATCGGGGAAAACAGCACTTTTTTAAAACCTCCATTTTGGTTTGGGGAAGAGGTTATTTTTTTTCATTCTTTGAATCCAACCGAATCCACTACAAGGTAACCCCGTCGTTGTATCACCCAAAGAACAACTTTATGAGCAAGTGACATCTAATCCAGCCTTTACAGAGAGAAATATAAAAAAACCCAACGCTTATCTTCTAGATTCTCGTCCGAAGCAAAAATCTTTGGTCACGTATCACACTCTACCGAGCTTGCACGTATGTCCGATTAGCTTGTCTACACTTTTAGTTCAACAGCACCGATTGGATCGCCGATAATCTGCATGTGATCTCCAGCTGATATTTGCGAACAATGGGAAATGAACTTATCTTTCGGTTCAGAAGACGTTAGTGGGTGATCGACGCAACCGGATTAAGTTACGCCTCCCTCCGTGGTCCGTAACGGTCGTGGGGGGGGGGGGGGGGGGGTGTTGGGCAGTTTGTAGAAACTTCAAGGCCAAAGTACAAGAGAACTTCTGACTCTTCCTGGTATTCTAATTACTGTATGTGGATATCTGATGGTGCGTGATAGCCTCTTATTTCAAAAGGCAATTGTTAGCTGCTCTATAAAGAACTCCAAGAACTCTAACAAGAAGCTCTAAGAACTACATTGCACATCGTCTAAAGCACAAATCATATCTGTTTTTTAATTTGGATTACCGTTACTGATTCCGCAGCAAAATGACGATTTATTTATTTTTTCATGTCCAGTCTTTTATATTCGAATCGAAGAGATTTCATAGAAATACCTGAATATGTACGTTCCACTAGTTAGCATTCCTTTTATATTCCTTGTTTTGATGCCGCTTTTAACTAATTACTATTTATTTCGATTTTTTTTATTTAACGATATTTCAAAGTGAGTAATCTCGATAAGTTTTTGTTACTCTCAGAGCAAACGTACCTCACCTGTCCCCCTCGTGCCCTTTTGCCATATTATATGCAAATTTTTCGAGTCACGGAAGCAAATAGTTCATCATCATTGGTTTTCTTAGAATTGTAGACTGGTTTCTCGGAAATAGCCAATGATCGAAGTAGTGAAAAAATCGACAAAGAAATGTACTTTGATGTTGTTTATTAACGACAGAATGATAGCTGCATCTCAATGTTTGCGCCAGACCACCTGATCTTGCTCAGTCTACACCGCAAGCATAAGAGCCCACTCTCTACAGAGGTGACATCTCTGATCTTACGAAACTGCAATATCGGTGAGAAACTGTCATTATTTTAAGCACGTTATATTTCTCTTTTCATGTGGGTCAAATAGTTGTCCAGTAAAAGGAGGATCCCGTTGCCGCTTTGTTTTGGAGACCTCGTTAACTCAATGGCAATCAACGATCCGAGATCCGTGTGTCCGAATCGATATATATATAAAGGTTCGAATGTACTCCTTGCCGGCGCTAAGCTCATTGTAGGCTATTTCGGCTTGTTTCAGCTATTTGATCGCTAAGATAAGGCAATAATTATGAGGTTTTCTTACTTAGATCGTCAATGGTTGAGACATGAGATACAAACTAACTACTCACTGAATCGAGACCGAATGTTACCTTATTGTAAGACTTTGCAACCACATAGGTATTCCACTTGCGGTATTTCAGTTTAAAGAACAAAAGTAAAGCATTATTCAACATTAAACTGAAAATGAAATTCCAGAGACAACGTTTAAAAATTTCTGTTTTATTTGTCGCCTGGGTTACGTAGACAGACAGCTGTGACTACTATCCGCTTCAAACTTAATCTGGGGCATATATATGTATTAAGCTCAATAACGATTTAAAACTCATGGAAGTTAGGGAAGTAAATATACAATATCACTCGGCCGTGACAGATCGGAGAAGACATTTTACTGAATTTAATCATTGAAAAAAAATTATTCCTTCAAAAATTACCTGGATAACAGATAATGTGTCGAGGGGAATTATACCAGAAGATCGCGCAAACTTTTGTCGTTTCGAAGAGGAAATGAATAAAAGAAAGGGAAGAGGGGAATAAGGAGCTGCAAGATCTTCAAAATTATGCATATTAAACAATTATTCCTCGAGCCCGAAAGGGCTCTGAGTCAATAGCCCATGAGGCCGAAGGCCGAATGGGCTATTGACTCAGAGGCCATGAGGGCGAGAGGAATAATTATTTTAGCAAAATCCAACTAGTTGGTCAAAAATATCGAGACAAAACACCTTGAGGTAGCAAAACACGATTCAGCCGTCATTGTTTTGGTTTCCAAAGCCGGCGCTTTTCGCTACTAGTGGGCTATAACATATAGCCCAGTAGTAGCTCAACCAATCAGAACGCAGCATTGACAATAGATCACTGGTTGAATTTTACTAAATGTTCATATAACGCAACTCTGTTATCGCGTGAGTACCCCATGCTCCTTCATGTGGCTTAGCTGTCGGCTCGAGAGGCGCACAAGACGGGGGTGAAAGACAAGTGGGCACGAGGGAGTCCATTTCCAACCTCGCACTCATGTTCCACTTCCACACCGACTTGGCCACGCAGTTTCCTAAAAACCCTTAAATCTTTTTATGCAACTGTATTTATAAATTAGATTACAGTAGTTTCGAGAAATTACTGACTTTATTTCAAATCTTTATTTCAAATCAAAATCTTAAACTTCTTCCAAGTATCATAAATAAAGACAATTCTACTTAGGGACCGGTCATTATTTATCGCCTCGGGCGTAGGGGGGGGGGGGGGGGGGAGGGAAGGATTTTCGGCTAAACAAGGTGAATTTTAGCTGATCCCCCCTTTGAATGCTACATCACTGAAGTGATCCCCCCTAATAACTTTTGATGACTTTCGCGATCCCCCATCCCATGTCTTCACTTTCCAAGCAAATTTGTGTGGTCCCCCTCTGAATCCTTCCAAAATTTTCATCGATCCTTCCTTTTGGGTTCTCAGTTACGACTGATCCCCCCTAAAATCTCTCCCCCCCCCCCACCCCCTCAAGGCGATAGATGATGACCGGTCCGTTATCCGAGGCTTGTGCGATTCAGTCCTTGTGACTGGCCGGGTTGATCATTCTTACTTTTTCCCTGCAGTCTTTCGAGCCTTTTGAGAATTTTTCGAGAAGCTCATCAATAATGGCTTCCTACAGAAGCGGCCAGCTCTCACTTTATTGCAACAAATGCAACACACTTCTGGCCACGTCTGACATTTTAATGTTGGCCAGCATACCACCGACACAGACGCACATAGCTGTAAGAAACGAACACGAGGAGACAGCCTATGAGAAGGTGCGAAAAATCCCCAATCCGGATTCCAAGAGAGCTGGTTTTAGTCCGTACAGAATACTCTGCAAACAATGCCGTGATGTTATCGGAACAGTCAGTATTATTGAAGAAGCAACACTGATTTGTTTCAAGACAGAAAAGATTCACTTCAGGCGAGGATACGAACAAATAAAAGGGAAGAAGTTAAAGCAGATTAAGGATAAAATTATACAGTATGGCCTTGAAGTCGTTAATGTGTCGCAGCTGAGAGGAACGATTTCACGGGCAGTCACGCATACACGGACACCAGCACAACCTCTTGTCTATTGTGACGTCAACCTCAGTACAGAAGAAATTTTATCCTTGACAAAAGATGCACCCAGAGGATACCAACGAGAGCTCTTCTTACAGGCCATACGCAGGAATACTCTGGTCTACTTGCCCACGGGCTCAGGAAAGACGCTGATAGCGGCAATGGTTTTGAGCTGTATGAAGAAGCTTAACCCGGACAAATTGATGGTGTTCCTCGTTGACAGAATCCCCCTGGTTTACCAGCAGAGTGAATATATCAAGTCACAGGTACCAGATTTAAGGGTGGAGATACTTGCCGGGGATATCGGACGTTTCCCAGGGGATAAATCACGTTGGATAGCAACCATTCAAGCGCTTACGGAAAACAAGATCGATCTTCTGGTGATGACGAGTCAAATTCTCATAAACCTGATGGCTGATGAGTGTCCTGTATTGCGCATGTCCGACATATCCGTGCTGGTTTTCGACGAGGCACACCATTGTTTGGGAAACCACAGCTACAATCAAATTATGAGAGATTACTACAAAACCACGAGCAACAGGTTTAAGCCGCTGGTGCTAGCGCTGACTGCATCTCCCGCCGGAGAAGACAAGCTGGAAACCACACAGACGAAAATCGAAGAACTGCTTTCAAATCTGTGCGCATGCGCGCGCATGCCTTTGTGGTCAGGTGACCTGGAGTTGTACTGGAATCGACCAGAAACATCACATCATGTTGTTCCTTTGAACGGAAAGCAACAACTTCTTCAATCCTCAGTGGTATCGTATGTTGAATCCCTGACGAAGATGATCGAAGACGAAGCAGGGAGTCCTCACGCGCTTGATAGATTATCCATTTTAACCCCATCTTATCGTGGCGCTTTGCGTAAGCTGATGGAACGTTGCCATGGTGACCAGAGCCGAGTAAGAGGACTAGCACTAGGGGAACATGCCATGCACATGCTGAGTGTGATAGAGATCAACAATATTCTGGGCAACGAGTATGCGGTTGATTGCATCGAAGATTGCATTAGGCAGATGCAGATTGCCACTTCGCCAATGGAGAAACTGAAGAAAAAACTCATTGGTTCCTTGAATCAGTTGAAGACTCTGCAATTATCGATCAAAGACCTTAAGCGCATTTCAAATCTGTTCACATCTAGTGACAGGTATCAATATCTTGTCAAAGAACTTCAGAACTTCGTTCGCAAAGTTAAAGAAGACGAAACGTCCAGGGCAATTATCTTCGTCAAGATGCGAAAGACTGCATACAAACTTGGTGAGCGGATCAGGCAAGAAGCTAGAATTCTAGCTCATCTTAACCCAGCTTTCCTTGTAGGTCATGGACAGGCGAGTGATGGAATGGACTGGAGAGGAGAGCAGGAAGAGGTTTTAAAGAAGTTCCGCTCAGGCGAGGTTAAAGTCCTGGTCAGTACAAGCGTGCTGGAGGAAGGTCTGGATGTGCCGGTATGCAACCTTGTTGTCCGCTTTGACAGCGCCCTCACTTTGAGGGCGCTAGTCCAGAGTCGCGGACGCGCTTCTCGCCGGCCAGATAGCAAGTTTGTCGTAATCTGTAGTGATGCAAAGGAACAAACTGGTGCGTTTGATGCAATTAAGAAGGAGAAGAACATGGAGGAAGCCATGAGGATACAGCAACTGTGGAATTCCTCAAGGAGCCCCTTGCAAGGCGAGTCCTTTGGTTGCCACTTGAAGAAACCCGACTTCAGCCCTCCTGCTGAACCGGTGGAAGCTCCGTGCCAGGATCAGCAGCTGGAGCAGGAGCCCACTGCTGAAGATGAAGAAATGGGAATCGAGTACAGTATTAGTCTAATGACAATCCATGAAAGGGGGGAAAGCTTGGCTTCGGGAGGACCCAGAAAAAGAAAGAAAAAGTACATTCCCAATGTGACGGTTTCCATACACAACGTCATCATTGGAAGAGAGAGCAAGGAAATTGGATTTCTCACAAAGTTCTTTGAAGCGCACTTCGAAGTAAAATCACTAAAAAGCGAACGTATTGAGGCAGCAGTGGCAGTGGCGAAGGACGAAGCGTGTGATAGAAGCCTTACATCGGGCGTTCTTCGACTGAATCTAGAGCCGCTAGAAAATCAAGAGTTTCCCTCCAAGGAGAAATTTTTTACTCATATTGCCGAATCTTGGTGTTCTCGTCCTAAAGTACTGCGAAACCAAACAGAGAAACTCTGGCTTCGCCGTGCCGACGCCGTTAGGAATCGAAGACGTAAACCAGTGCTGGTGATCAAACCAGATACCATGGTTCTGGGATATTTTATTAATCAAGCCAGTTTCTGTGTCCATTGGCCTTTTAATCCCAAGTTTGAAAACATTCGCGTTGCTTTTGAACATGACTTGCGAACGATGCTGGTTTGTTTCACGGTTCCCAATCGATTTGCCCAGTGGAAGGCAGATTTGTACAAACTTCAGATTCGTTACAGCGAGCTGCACGAATTCGTGTTGGTGGATAAAGCGAAATCTTCTTCAATCCACCAAATCTATATAACACTGAGACACCCTCCCCGTATGTTCAAGGCAAAAAGCTTCATTAAAAAAGACCAAGCTGACGATGGAGAAGAAAACGACTTTGAAGAATGGTATTTTGAGGATGACGACTACGATTTTGACGACGACCCCGATCGCCACCTTAGCGACGAATCAGCTAGCAGCTCCGAAGATGAACCAGGTAACATCGGAATTGAAGCTTCGCAAGAAGACGAGAAAACCGATAATGCAGCTCTACTTACGAGTTCGGATATCGCAAGTATCGATGAAGTGGTGAACTGGGAGCGTGTTACCGAAATAGAAGATAGCGGGGATGCATTTGGCCTATGCTGTACTTACAACTTCACTATTAAAGCCAGCGAATGGGACGAGGTCAAAGAAGTTCTAAGAACAATCGCGAAATACGACAAGAAGGCCTTTTTTGCCTCAATGCAAAAGTCAGCAAGACGATTGCCAGTTGTGAATTTCCCCGAAGAGCTGCCTTTCAGCGTCAAATACACTGCACAATGCCTCCTACATTCTTTTCCGTTTATCAGAGGGAGATTGACCCATGACTTTAACAACATATTACGTAGCAAGCCTGAAAAAATTGTTTTGGTCGCCTTAGAAAAACTCGCTGCTGCCCTGCAACGGAATAGTTTTTGTGACCCAGAAGCAACGTTCAAAAGGCTCCTTGATCAGCTGGATTCTAAAGCCGGTGGAATGTTAAAGCAACTCGTTCCTTCCCAGTGCGCGTTGATTAAGCGCATGGTCATTACCCCCACGCGCCTGCTGTTCTACACACCGGAGGTAATGTCCAAGAATCGCGTGCTGAGACATTACAACACTGATCAATTTCTCTGTGTTAGTATCCGCGATGAAGACTTCTCGAGGCTTTCATCAGCTGGAGGAAACATTGAGAAGATTTTGGAACGCGTTAAAAAGGCTTTGGATAGCGGGGTAATAGCAGGCGGGGACTGGTTTTATTATCTTGGTTCCTCCAATAGCCAACTGAGAAACCACGGCTGTTGGTTCGTTCGACCCAGTCCACACCCGGAGGAGATTCGACAATGGATGGGCGACTTCAGCAAAATAAGGTAAATAAAAATAATGTAAAACAGTCTTGAATGTTTTATAACTTGAATTTGTTCTTCAGAGCTTTTTTGGTTACTTTAGTAATTCACGCTTTCGTGTGTTTGATCAAGTGTTTTTTCCAACAGATGCGTAGCAATTTTCATGGCTCGTATGGGGCAGTGTTTCTCAACATCCATGGACGCTGTGGGCATAGATGTCAACGAAGGAACCTCCTGGGGTATGGACGAGGATATTGAAACACTTGATGGTGGTTACTGCTTCTCAGATGGCGTGGGAAGGATCTCTGACTCACTTGCACAGAAGGTAGGAAAGACGCCGTAAAGATCAATCAACAGTTTACTCTCTTGGCCCACACAACCATTTTTTTTCAAGTAGTTCGCATTAACTGAATTTTTATTGCATTTGTACAGCGAGTTTAAAGCCTAAAAAACTCACTTGACAGAACAGACAGCAAACAAAATTACCAGGTATCATCTTTACAGATACACACTATTTTAACCTTCCGAATTACTCTAGCCAAACCATGACAATCTGCGGTCTTTCCCTTCACCAAGGCGACACAGCGCTAGGCAAAAAACTTTATTCGGAAAACTAAATCCTCAATGGGCGTTTTTCACTCAACTAACTATCTAATAATCAATATTTCTCGTGTAACCATGCTCCCACCAAAAGCATCGCTTCACCAGTCGAAGTCTAAACGAAACACATCCCACGATTGGTTGGGGTGCTTTGACAAAGGAATTGCGCTCTTCGATCTTTTTACGCTGGTGAATCTGCTTAATTAATTTATTTGATAAAACCAAAGTTTCTGTTTTATATCACAGGTTGCCAGAGAGATTTCTAAAAATTACGTGCCATCTGCGATTCAAATTCGATTTGCTGGCTGTAAAGGGGTGTTGACGCTTGATCCTACACTTCCAGGGAAGAAAGCAGTTTTTCGACCGAGCATGCGCAAATTCGAGAGTCCGCACCGCCGTCTAGAGGTTCTACACACGTCACGCTCTCAGGTTGTCTTTCTAAACCATCAGCTAATAATGCTCTTGTCCAACCTTGGTGTCCCGGATGAAGTGTTTCTCAATTTGCAGCGCGCAATGTTGGACAGACTTGCAGGTAAGGGAGTACCTCAAAGCTCAGAAGTTAGACCTAACCTTTTAGCTTTCTAGGCGGACGCTTTTTCGCGCGTTTTTGGATACACGGATGATGTATTTAGCGAGTCCTTTTGATCGGCTTTTCTGGTATCTATATGGACACCACTAACTTACTAATTACTCGGAAAAACCGGAAACTCCCGTTGAAAAATCAAAAGGCTCATGCCTTTCCGTTTGGGAAGCTACAGAAAGTATGAACTGTCATTTGAGGTGATGCAAGCTTTCTCCCACCACGTCAAATATTATAGTTTTATGTTTATGCTCAAGTTTTTCATCCGCGTGATTTGTGTAAATGGTCAGCAGCCCAGCACTCCATGACACCAGTGGGCACAGCGTGGAAATATTCAGCTCTTTCCCGCGTAACATGACAGAAAAAGCCAATAAAAAGCATGGCCACCCTATCTTTTTTCAAGTTTTGTGTAGCACCTAAGTTTCTTTCTGCATGGTAAGGAGGAGCAAAATCAAAGTGTTTATACAACGAGTGACTTTTTTTCTCTGTAAAGGAATGCTAGTTAACGAACGTCTAGCTGTTCAACAAATGGTATCTGGGGCCAAGACAGGAATTGGCTATATGCGCTTGTCAGAAGCGGGAATGCAGCTGACCACTGAGCCCTTTTTCAAGTCGCTGTTGGTGGCACTTTATAAGGACCGGATGCAGAATCTACTGAGTCGAGCCCGCATTCTTTTACCACCAGCGGAAGCTCGACTTATGATTGGTGTCATGGATGAAACAGGGATTCTGCAGCCAGGCGAGGTAAGGTTGGAAATTGATAAAACGAAAAATTCATTAATCGATAGTGGAAGTATGGCAAAAAGTTTCTGTCTGTAGCAGTTCTGATTAGACCTCGGCTGATCAATGAATCAATCCTATTTCTAAGGACCCTTTCCAGTATTTTACTCAAGATATTCTGCCTGCCATATTCTGCGTGGTTTCACTGTAGCGAGATAATCTGAGCAAAGTGCCCAGTTGCGCTTTTAGAGAATGTTTGACAGTCTCTCCTAATTACTCTATTGTAGTGCACTAATTCTCTCAAAGAATCCTAAAGATCAATTTTATCCTTAAATGAATAAGCACAAGGTCCTGACACTAGTATTTCAGGAATCAGTTGGATAACCAGCGCTGTTTAGAAATAATCGGACAGATAAAGGTTTTAAGCAGTCTGCTGCACAGCTCTTTGTACAATAACAACCAAGAGGGTCCAAAACAAACGTTCAAGACGACTCCCAAATTTTACTTGCATTACACCACTTTGAAATACAACCAAAAAAGGTTTCATTTGAATTGTCACACTACAGGACCTCATCCAAAGAATAAAAAGTTAGAAGCACCTTGTGCAGCATTAAAAAACGGCACCACAGGAAAGTACAGCTCAGTAGATTTCATCTGAAACTTTGGGATTCCATCCACAGAATCAAAAGTTAGAACCACCTGGTACATCATAATAGACAATACCCCAGGAAAGTACTGCTCAGTAGCTTTCATCTGAATGGTCGCACTTTAGGATTCCATCCACAAACTTAAAAGCTAGTCAGAACCCAGTGAGAGCCACAGTACCACGGGAAAGTACTGTTCAGTAACTTTTATTCAGAATGGCTACACATTGGAGTACTTTAGTATTTAATCCACAGACTCAAACGTTAGAACCATCTTGTACAGCATAATAAACAGTACAACAGGAAAGTACTGCTCAGAAGCTTTCATTTGAATGGTCACACTTTAGAATTTCGAACTTAAACGCAACAGTAAGAACTGCGATACCTATCGCCATAACAAAATTAATTGAAAATGTGAAATTCAATGGGAATTATAGAGCTGATTTTTACTATTGAAGATAATTACTCTTCTTTACACATAAATTACTTTTGTCTATTTTTAAGGTATTTGTCCAGTATTCCGCAATGTCCTCGGATCCTGATCGTGAAGGAGAATTCAGCAGAACAGCTCAACAGACTCTCACAGGACCCGTGGTAGTGACTAGAAATCCATGCCTTCATCCAGGAGATGTGAGACTGCTGACTGCAGTATCTGCACCTCAGCTAGATCATTTGGTGGACTGTGTTGTGTTTCCAAATCATGGACCCCGTCCCCACCCTAGTGAGATGGCAGGTATAACCTACACTCATAGTGATGGCGACAACTTTAGAAACAATTGTTTATTTATATATTTATGTACTTGTATCATCAGCGTTATTCCTAACATATTTGAAGAAAAAAAGGCAAAGGCAAGAGAAAAAATAAGAAATTGCAAAACTTGTGCTTAATATATTCAGACTTTCCCAAATAAAAGCTTAGATAAAACATCCAGATTTCATTAAGGTCACACTGTTAGCAAGAAGCGTCTCAATCAGCCCGAATAACTTCATCTTAATCATTGTAATTATAATGATAATGCTGAAGAAATAGGACCCTACTAAAATTATAAATGTTTCTTCCTTAAGGCGGTGATCTTGACGGTGATTTGTACTTTGTTTGTTGGATGAAAGACCTTCTGCCGCGAAGAAAACTTTTTTCGCCAATGAACTACAAATCGCCTCCAAAACGGGAACATTTTGGACCAATCACAACCCGTGAAATGACCGAGTTTGTCGCTGAGTACATCCGGTTTGACCAACTTGGCGAGATTGACAACGCTCACAAAGCCCAAGCGGATTCCATTGAGGGAGGGGTGGAAGCGCCACTTTGCCTTAAGTTGGCAGAGCTTCACTCGCTTGCAGTTGATGCGCCGAAGACCGGGGAGTGGCCCAAGATGCCTAAAGAAGCCAAGGTGTCCGTTTTTCCAGACTTTATGATGAAGTCCGACAAGCCAAGCTATCCTTCAGAGAAGGTTTTAGGCAAGTTGTTTCGTGAGTGCAGAGCGTTTAAGGATAGCATCGCGCGTGATGTCCCTCTTAATAAACCTCACATTGTGCCAGACTTGTTGGTACCAAACTTTCAAAAGTATCAAGAGGAGGCAAAGAGCATTTACGAGGAGTATTCTAACCAGGTATTACGATTTATTTCCAACAGTTACATTTTAGAAGTAAGTCAATCTCCATCATTGCAACCCTTTCAGAATTGCTAAGGGACTATTTTTTGTTTTGCGAGAGCACAAAAAAGTTCTAAACAAAATGCGCATGCGTAGAGAGTTGATAGAGTGTGCCTCTTCCCTATTCTCGTCCCCAGAGCCCGTCGTTTCTTAGTCACGTGGTCCGTTACGAATTAAGCCGACTGGCTCCGGGGACGAGAATGGCCTCTTCCCAGGGTAGTTTCGTTTATCCTCGCTACGTCACGTCGAAAAAAGTGACGCTGGATTTCGAGAGAGAGCCAGGCTTTAATGGCCAGTTTACAGATATTTAAAGTTTTGAAATAACGATATAGCAACCAATTTGGCCAAAGTCAGGGTTCGAATCCCGGGAAGCCTGAAAATTTTCAGGCCTTCTTTTCGCAAATGTATAAGTTGTGTATTTAACTATTACTTCGATGATATTCTCTGCACTTAAGAATAGTTTTTGTTGAAAAAAAAAAAATGCTTTTTGTGTATCTCAACGTTGGAAAGTACCTTTTTGAAAGTACCTGTGAAGTACCTTTTTGAAGGCTTAAAAGTTTTCACCGTTATTCGGTTCATTGTAACTCTTCTATATAAGGGCTTATTACAGTTTTCAGATGAAAACTATCGACTTTTTCAAACTGGAACATTAGGGTCATTTATACGAGGAAAAATAAGACGCGTCTTAAATAAGACGCGAACTTTCCGTATAAACGGCACATTTCGTCTAAAATAAGACACGGCTTAGCTAAGACGCGTCTTATTAGATAAGACATGCTCGTATAAATGGTACAGTTCGCGTCTTATTTAAGACGCGTCTTATGTAAGCCGCGTCTTATTTTTCCTCGTATAAATGGCCTTAATTCTAGCAACTGAAAGCGGGTCTTTACCCCTTTTTGAGTGCTCGCACTATATTTCGCGTTATACTTTGCAATAAAATGTTTTAGAAGGAAAAAATTAAGGATAATTTACATCAACTGTAGTGATTAACAGTTCAGAAGAAGCCTTTAGTTGCTAAAAATGTTCCAGTTTAAAAAAGTCGACAGTTGTCATCCGAAAAGTGTAGTAAGCCACCTTAAGTCATTGAAAATGTTTCATATGTTTTTCGTTAGTTATTAAAGAGGTCATGCGGTTTTTGTTTTACCCAGCTCTACGCATTGATGAACTTGTATGGCATTGAAAGCGAGGGTGAACTTCTCTCAGGCTGTTTTTCGAAACTGCATTCTCGCCTTGGAAGAGAAAAAGTGGAGATCGCCGACATCGTAAGCAGAATTCTTGCGAAAATACGCGAAAACTTCCGAAAAAAGTTCTTCGAGGAGTTCGATCTGGCCGGAGATGACCAAGGGTCCAGCGAAGCTATTTCCGAAGAATTGCAACAGAAGGCATCGGCGTGGTATTACGTCGCATACAGTCACTCGAGAGTCGCCAAGGAATCAGAGAGTTCCTCAGACGACCCCGTTCCGCAGTTTCTCAGCTTCCCGTGGCTTGTGGATGACGTCATGCTTTCAATTCGACTTAGTAAGGCTTGTGAAGAACAAGACTCACAAAGCGTGGTCACTTCAATCAGCGACAGTGTCATCAAACTGTTTGACTATGAACGAGATTCACTGGTACAAGGTTTTCACGACAGGATACAGAAAAAGAGTGTCATATCACGTTCACTTCCGGGTGTTACTTTGGTCATGTTTGGTTCCTCAGCGACATTTCTCTTCCGGCAAGACTCTGACCTTGACCTTTGCGTTATTTATCCCACGCACATCGCTCTTCGACAAAAGCTTGGACGAGACGATCAGATCACCGTGCTCAAAACCTTACTCCCGGTCTTAAGTAATCTGTTTAAGCATGCGCGGCTTGTGGATCATGCCCGGGTGCCGGTGAGTGTTCATTCTTATACCTAGTGTTGCGATCCTTTTGGCCAGCGCCACAAGTCGCTTTATAGCGCTAGCCGCTAGTCAAAAGGATGGCGGTGCCTCTCTTTGACCCTCAGATAAAAATTTACTGCAATTTGGCGGCCAAGGAGGGGGTTTACCTGAGATGTGAAAATTCTAAGGATTGGTTGATTTACGCTCTTTTTCTTATTGATTTGTTGGAGTTCGGCAGTGAAATTGTGATAGCTATAACGAAGTAGAAAAAGGAAGCTACAGTCGGTGGATACCACTTTCCAGGTGACTTGCCTATGCGCATGTGCATAGTACTGGTCATTCCATGGATGGTGTCTTAGTACCTCCCTCTATCTTTTGTTTTAACTTTGCATAATCCTTTTTATTTTTCAATATGATCATATCCATATTTAATTCCAGGTGATTGCCTGTGACAATCCCGCAAAGCGATCTGGCTCACTGGCAAGCGTTAAAGGTGATGTCACAGCGTCATGCGATGGCCTTCTGAAAGCCATTGTCTTATCGAGCTACATTAAATCATACCCAGCTCTCCTACCTGTTCTCCGTCTTCTTATGAACTGGGGTCAAGTGACTGGTCTCTTGGGGCATGGGGTAGACGCGGGAATCAAGTCCAACTTGTTGACTTTCCTGTTTCTAATATTCTGCGTTTCCAAAGGACTAGTGAATGATTTCAGTTGGGAACACGTTTGGAACCGGTGTTTTCAAATTGCGACTGGCAGAATCAATGACGCAGTGCTCAAACAAGAATGGGACAGGGTTATGAGCTCTTTTCAATCAACAGAAACCTCGGATGCTAAGAAAAGTGGTCCACTGATTCTGGGCGATCAGCAAATAGGCGAGATTCTACTGACATTTTTCCAAGCCTACAACACAACCCTCGACTTGGCAATCCCACAAACCTTCGCTTCCTTACTGGGCGTGCGCAAACTTGAAGAACTTCTTGACTCAGAGCATCTGCGGCTCCTTAAGGAACACATGCAACGCGCATTTCATCTTCTGGCGCTTTATGGAGACGCTGAAGTGCTCCTCACCATAAGCGCTTCGGAAATAGATCGCGTTATATTTCTATCTCAGGCACTGTCTTACACCATGGCCGGTTCAGAAAGACATAACGCTTTTGAACTCTCGAAAAAGACTGGTGCGAGGGTAACCATTCGTCCCAGTCTCCCGGGATCGGGATTTGGCCTTGTTTTACAAGCTATTGGTACCGAGTCCGCTGTGGCGTCAGTGGAACGGGCGCTAAATGCCATGGCAACGCAGGCACTGCGCAACAAGGCAGCGGTTATGTCAGTGTGTTTTGTGAAGGAAGCTAAACACATGATTTTTGAAGGTAATATGTCTCCTTCATTAAGGGGCGGTGGAGAAGTGTCCTGACAATTTTGTTTGGCCATAATCATTTGCTGCCCAAATATCCCTATAACATCCCTTATTGTGAACATACAAAATTTTCCTTTCCGGGGGGGGGGGGGGGATAATGAAAGACCCAATAGCATCATGCATCCATCTTTCGAGCTCATCAAAGAAGCAGATTAGTGCTTTTAGCAACCGGAAGTGACATCAGACATCAGTCAAGCATAAGTATACAATGTTCTGATAAGTGCATACTCCCTCTCCCGCTCCCATTTCTCCATATTTTTCTCCTTTGCCAAATTTTCGTTTCTACATTCTAAAAAAAAAGTTGTGTCGAGTAGTAACAAAGTCAGCCCAATAAGTTATAATCAGTTTTTGTTTAGAGAGCTTCATGTATAAGTGAAGCAATTGTGCATCCTCTATCCCAGGGCCTCCCGTCTCTTCTCTCCGGGTTGAAGTGGAGAAAAGAGACCCTGGGAACGAGGTTGGCAATCGTGTTGGTCTATTTTAAGGTTGCCTTAGCGATGACGACGGTGTCACCTTGGTACCGTACTATGGAAATCATCACCCCACTCATGATAGTCTGGCTTTGTACGTACCCATGTTAGCAAGCCCGAGGTCTGGACTACGCAGAATCGGGGCGGCATACACGCGACATGAGTTCCTGAGCTTCGCAGAGAGATTTCATACTCAAGTGCAGGTACTACGATTATCGGATCAATAAGAGATAAAGTACTCACAAATCCCCTCTCCTAACTTTTCATTTCGGGCGAAATGTTAGCGCATGGCGCAGGCGTCATATATTTGCTTGTCTCACAAGCGCCCTGATTGAGCACAGAAATTACGTTGGTTTAAAAACAAAATTGCTCCAAGGCGAAATGAAATATAAAAAACTTTTAGATAAAAAGTACTTTGTTTTCTTAGAACCTATAGAATGTCGCAAAAAGAAAATAGAGCTTGCTCTTGAATTTGAAGGGATAAACGTATTATTTAAGCTGTCAATAATCTCGTTTTTTTTAAAATCATTTCTTTTTACTAATAGGTAATCGAGAGGGATTTTGTGCCTAAAATTCATGGGGAAATGGAATTTGCCATTCATTTTGGGCGTCTATACGTGTTGAACGTTCCAAAGTCCTTTACAGAGGACACCGAAGCGCCGAGCGTGCGTATGTTTCAGACAAATCTCACGCGAGGCTACAAACCAAGCCCAAGCGTCTTGTCCGCCCCTCGAAACGTTAGAAAATATGGCAGATCGCGCGTCATCTGTACTGGGGGAAAATTAAAAACTCGATTACACAGGATGCGAAAGGGAATCGAAGTAACGAAGGACGGAAAGAAAATTCCTAAAGAAAAAGCATCCCGAAGTTCCTTCTTTACTGTCGTTTCATCGCAAGAGAAAGTTGACAGTTTCTTATCCCAGCGTGGCTTTTCAGTTCACGCGGAATCTGCAGAGAAGTACTCGGTTGAAATTCACACCGATCACGAGTTTTTAGTGATAACGGACAAAGCTTTTAACTTTCTCGAGATTAGGTTGCCAAAGTTACGATGGTGTGCGGTGGATGTTAAGAGGGCATGGAAGGAAAACCCTGAGGAACATGACATGACCGATTTGGACGGAGTTGAGACTGATGTGCGTTTTGTTCTGCAGGTACTGAATAAATGAACAGTAGTTTCCTTTTATTGTTGTTGCCATTTAACAATTTGTTTAAAATGGGTACTACAAATTACTGTAAAGTATTCTTCCCAGTAACTGTCTAAGAAAACATGTCAGTTAGACTGTGACAGCTGGTCTACGTCCCCCACTCTTTTTGAACAATATAATGGGTTTCTTTCACGTACCCTTCTAATTGATACTCATGTATGGATGGAGGCATGGCCACCAATCTAATGTCACCACCCAAAGCTTAAAGACGCGATCGTTTGAACTGCTGAACTGAAGCAAGGTCTGAATCACAACCACACAAATGGAGCAGCCAGCATAACAATCTTACCGGATTATTTACAGACCTTGGTTACTGGTTCGGTGAGGGTCTGAACTCGCGGCCTTTCGCTTAGCAGACCGACATTCTTCCAACCGAGATAACTGGGAGGCGCCTAAGTAGTTTTTATTTGAATTGTCAAGCTTTAGTATTTTGTCAGCAGATGCAAACTTAAAGTTAGAACCACCTTGTAGAGCATAATAAACAACATCACAGAAAAGTACTGCTCAATAGCTTTCATTTGAATGGTCACACTTTAGGATTTCATGCACAGATTTAAAAGTTTGAACCACCTTGTAGAGCATAATAAACAGGATCACAGGAAAGTACTGCTCAATAGCGTTCATTTGAATCAGGGTCACACTACAGGATTTCATCCACAAAGTCAAAGTTACAACTATCTTGTGTAGCATAACAAACTGTACTACAACAAAGTACTGCTCGGTAGCTTCCATTTTTAAGGATGTCATTCACACACTCAAAAATAGAACCACCATGTACAGCATAATAAACAGTACCACAAAAGAGTACTTTCATTTCACTGATCACACTTTAGGATTTCAACGACAGACTCAAAAGTAAGAATCTGTTAGAACCTTATAAACAGCACTCATTTGTGTAACCGAGGTAACACCTTCGCATTTCATCCACAGATTGACCAAAAAGTTAAAACCACCTTAATGAGCGTATAGACTCAGAAGTTCGACATAAAGCCCCTGAACCTTCTTCTCCCCTTCTGCTGATCTTTTTTATGATGGCCGTTTTACTTTTACTGCAGACCCGTCGTTCGTTGCGCCCAGATGACATCCGGGGATCTAATTATGAGCAGTACCGGGATGCATTGCAGCCTCAACCTCATCGGCAATCCACCCGAAGTCCATTCGTAGTGAAACCGGAAATTTGGAAGGAGGTAGCTATGATTCGTCACAAGAAATCCCGGATATATCGGGTCAAGGATTCCACGTGTACTGCAAGCGAGTTTAAGAAATCACTCAGTGTCAGTGTGAACGAGGTTACAGAGTATTCTCGTCCCACTAAGCACGCTTCTGCCTTTAGCAAAGTGTTCACACGGTGTGAAGTCGCTGTCAAAGCCGGTTTACCTACTACTTGGAGCAACAAGGAGTCGCTAGAACAGTTGTTGAGGGACATTTGGGCGTTCGGGTTTGCTTTCGCCTCTCATATGTCCGATTAGAGGTCTACAAAGATGTACTGATGTCTGATATACAGTACTACAAAAGTAAAATTTAAGACTATATGGCGGAACTCTCCGGGAGGAACGAGCCTCTTTCCATTGTCTCTTGCAAAGCAAGGGGGAGACAAGTATTCAGGGGCACCCAACGAGAATATAGTTCAAAACCACTTAAACATAGCATTGTTAAAAGTATTTTAGTATTTAAACGGTAAATGTAGGCATATTTTTATCCCCTAAAACTTTTTCATCTGTTCGGATTTCCTAGCTGTAAGTCTGGTGATCCGGAAACTGGATCAAAACTTACCTTTTCGAAAATTTCAGCCAGAAAAAAGGCTTGCCAAAAATTCTAGGTGACATTTTTAGGGTAAAAATCCGTTAAAAATGGACAATTATACCATTTTTTAGATGTTCGAAAATCCTAGTAGAGGCAGGCAAGCAAGAAATTTTACAACAAATGTTACGAATCTCAAATCGTCTTCCGAACAGATATTTTCCGAAAACTGACGTTGGGTGCTCCTGGACTATTAGGAGCATTATTCAATTATTTACACTAGTAGCAATGAAAGTTTGATAAAAAGTGGTCCAGATTCCAATTCGTGTATTATACAGTCGAATCTCCACTAACGGTCACCTCTCTACAATGGCCACTTTTGACGGACAGTCCATACATTGACTCTTGTTTAAACCTGACTCTACAACGGCCACTTTCTTCTGTCCCCGAGATAGCCGTTATGGAGAGGCTTATCTGTATCACATGGTTTTAACCCTTTAAACTCTAGTATCAAAATTGAGATTCTCATTTACTGTTCCTATACTTTTTCAATAGAAGTAGTCGGGAGAATTTGTTGAAATATCAGTTAGACACATCTTCCCTGATCATGACCTCAATTCTCATGACCACCCTGTTTTCTAAAGCAATGATATTATTTGGAGTAAAAACAAAGTAAATTTTCGCAACAGAGGAAATGGACGCTCAATCTTTATCTTTTACCCCATAACAAAGATAGAACGCGGTTTGTCGACCGCACCAGGTCTCCAGCAGCATCGTGGCCGCTGAAGAAACAAACGAAACTTTTAGTTACATGAAACTTGTAAATCACTCTCTGATTTAGGAGAACCTTTTATTTTTAGTTTTAATATTGAGTTCATAGCAACCTAGTCCCTTTAAGAGAAAAAAAAAGAAGTATATATACGTACACTATACATCCTTTATCGTTTAATGTTCTAAGCTTAGCAACACCCTTATTGGTGAAATACTAGTAAGTAGCTTAGTCCCCAGGCGTTTTCGGCTCAGTCATTCCTGGACTCTACCATGAGCTGTGACGTCACCAAGAGAAGAGAACGAGAACCGAGAACGCCCGCTCTCTCTCAGACTTCGCGCGGACAACGGATCAAGAGAGAACGCCTAGGGACTAGGCTGACTAGTAAGTAATGTTATTTAAATGAAAGGCCAGAAATACGAGGCAAGGTTTCATCTGGAGAAGGGGGCGGGGGGGATACTCCCTTACACAAGTCATATAGGTATGTGCCGGCCCAAAAGGTAGGGTTTTTGCGTCGCTTTGGTCTGAAAACGGGTATAGATTTTGCCCATTTTGGTCTGGAATTGGGTAGTGGTGTATGAGGGAACTACAATTGTGTATCAATGTGTTCGTCGTTTCAATTCCTAATGAATAAGAAAGAGAGTGTAATATGCGAATTCGAAATGGATTTTAAGAAATATTTATGTTGCAATGATGACATATTTATCTTTTATGAAAACTTGTAATGTTGCGTTTTGAGACCAACTCCGGGTGTAAAAACGGGTGCGGAAAATGACATTTTTGTTCTGAAATAGGGTCAGAATTTGGAGAACCGTGCGGCACATCCACCCCCCCCCCCCCCTTAACAACAATTTCCAGGAGTACCCACCTGCGGTTTCATTAGGTGGACTGTTCCAGGAAATCAGGTGGTAGAAAACCAAGTGGATAGAGTAAGCCTTCGAAAAATAAAATAAACAAACAAAGAAGTACATAATGTACTTGCCCTCTTTCTCCCTCTAACCCTTCTTGCTTCGCTATCCATGTCTGAATGTTTGGAACAGACTATTCAAACCCGTTGTCTCTTGTGGTGCAAGTTTTAAAACCTTATTCTAAGCAAACAAGGGTAAAATTTAGTGTTTTTTTGTTTCAACTTTTTACCGATGATTCTTTGAGTTCAGCTCCTTCTAGGGTTCCTATCTGTTCAATTTAATTCAATTTTATTCACACTTTTATAAAATATTTACATTATATATAGCGAGGTAGGAATACACTAATAAAGAAGAAGAAGAAGGAAAAAAGAAAATTAATGGCTTGGATAGAAGTGTAGGGGGGTCAGAAGAGCCTAGCTCTCGTGCTAACCACCGCTGTACATACTACACTGTCATAAATTATAACTTCAAGCCGATAAATGTAGAAAAGTGTTATTCTTGGGACCGCTATTTCAATATCATACGATGAGCTTTCAGACTGCTCACATCATCTTTACTATAAGGTAGATTTAGCA
Source organism: Porites rus (assembly GCA_964035705.1). Classification (NCBI taxonomy): domain Eukaryota; kingdom Metazoa; phylum Cnidaria; class Anthozoa; order Scleractinia; family Poritidae; genus Porites; species Porites rus. The sequence goes on along the minus strand of OZ038004.1, from coordinate 15,970,325 downwards.
AAGACAACTTGACGATAGTGACGACCTCGATCCGCCTTGATCGTCATGTTGGCTAAAGGCAAAGTTATAGCGGAAATGGCGAAGAGGCAAATCGAGTACCGGAAGTCGCGTTCAGTCCCAGTTTACGCGCCCTTTTGTGTTCTGATTTGACGTTTTAAATCTGTCTCCAGCACAAACTGGGAAGAACGCTACAGATAGAGCGATTTTCGTATGACCTTGAAAAATGGTTTCGGTAAGTGATCGTTATTTGTTTTATCAGCTAACGGATGAAAAGATCAAAACACGCGGACTCTTCGTTTCCCTCCAAAGAAAACCCTCATATGGAATAGGCATTGTTCGATTGGCCAATCGTGTTGCAGTATGACGTCAAAGCGAAGTATCGATTGATTTCTAGAAAGTTCTCGGGCATAAAGTTTTTTCACCCGAGCGTTCCCTTAACCAACCAAAAGCAACGCGCGTCTGTATCCGTTAAATAAACCAAATAAATTGCTCTATTTCCGTTCGTTTGTTGCTTCTGATTTGTTCACGCGTTTTAAAATTTCAAGGTCATACGAAAATCGCTCTAGCGAGGGAAACAAGCGCGAAGAGCGCAAAGGTGACACACGCACGTGTCCAGTTCGTGCGTTATAAACAGTAGGGAGCTCAAGCAAAGACGTTTCTTAGCGACGCGCGTCAACAAGAAGTGGACCTTTTTCATGCATGAGCATGGTTTAGCCCATATTTTCGGCCAAATCGTTTCTATGAGAGTAAAGACACTTAGCAATACAAATTTGGTAGCGTCAAGTCATATTATAAGAAAATTTACGGCATAAATTTTAGGTGAGTGTTTCTAAGTATGTATATAATAATGGAAAAGGCCTCACTCTTGCGCTTTTGCGCTTGGCTAGCTTCTCTCCCAAGTTACAGGTGATGATAGATACATGAAGTACCTCGAGAAAGGGGCACTCTCATTGGTGTAATTACGCTCCTAATCGAGTTTATCAGCAGGTTTATCAGGAGGCAACCAGTTGTCTATATGTTCAGCAACAAATTCTGTAAAGCCAAACTCAGTAAGCAGTTCTGAGGCGAAATGGCCAAATGAATAACCAAGTACAGCTTTAATTATGCCGTCAAGGACTGGATTAGGGAAAAACAACTGGCCAACTAGCATTCCACCAATACTTCCACCGGCACGGAAAGAAGCTGACAAAACACTATCAATGACTTTCTTGATAAGCTTCTTTCTGTCCGTTATGACAATCCTGTCATTCCATTTTTGTTTAGCTGACATAATTTCTCTATAAGCCAGATTACCTTCTGCGAAAATGGTCACCAATGCTCCACCGCAGGCAAGGATTCCTTTCGGAAGAGCTGCTGCAACGGGCTTTAACCACGACGCAAGAAGTATAATGTCGTCGCCAAACTGTTCAAAGAGTGCTTTTGGAAGTTGCTGAAGTACATGTTTAAGAGAATTATATCCACCGCCAATAACCGCACGAAAATGATGAACAGCAGCGGTCACTTGAAGGCTGATTTGTAAATCGCAAAAGCACCACATGATTAAGGTCTCGCAGTTATTCTTCTCTAAATCGTACCATTTTTCTTTTTTCCTAGCCCTTTCCCTGGCTCTTTTAGCCCTTTCCTCTGGAGGATACCGGAGCAGTTCCTCTGGCCACACAACTCTTGCCACCTCGTTTCCCTCCGTTTGCAGCTTGGCTTCGCTGACGTACTCTTCAATACACATCTCCTGAACCGCTGCCAGTTGTTCAATGGGAGAACCACAGCCTGAGATACTAGGGATCAACTGAGCGGTGGCTTTCCATGGTGTATTGTAGTAGTGCACAATCAGCGGCTTGCCTTCACCGTTGAAACCGACGCAGATAAAATGATGCTCGTACGGAACCAGCCCAAGGAAGGAATCTTTTCTTACCAGATGATCGCCAAGTCGTACGTCCTTAAAGCTGTGAATTTGTTCTCTAGCTTGCAGTTGCCATTGCAGAAGATGTTTTTGCTGATCCGTTGAAAGTCCCTCAATCCAGTTCCAAATCTCTACAGAGGCTCGCTCCATGTCTTGTTTAGAAGAATTGGTCAGAAAACGAAAGTTCAGCGCCGTTTCTCCTTCGGCTGCGAGGCTGGAAGACTCTATCTGAAGACTCTATCTGAAGACTTTAATTTATTTACCTCTGACAGGGATATTCCCAGTCCGCGAACAGCAGACGCATTTCCGGTCGTCGTCATGCGTCTGCTGTTGGCAGGCTAGGATTTCCCTATCTAATTTTAGAAAAATTCGTCACAATCCACTGAGATTATAAATATTTTCCGTGCCTTCAAGTGACTCCAAATATGTACATATGCTGCCTGATCTAAAGCAACAAAATCAGTTAAGACCTTGGAAATGTTTTCGAGGAATCCTCACGCTAACCGCCTTGTGAGAGTACGTTAAAACCCCTTGATGTTTTCCTACCTCGGCTACGTCACCAAACGTTGTCTTGCCCCGTTTAGTAACTTAACCAGAGGCTTAGTTTCGACTGCGGCCCTTCACAAGCATTCTGTTTGTGACCTTTAGGCCACTTCAGCGATACCATTATAAACACTTTTGTACCTTATTAAACCAAAAACGTAGCAAGCATTCGAATAAAATATGCCAAAAAGATGATGCACTATGATTATTGTTAGAAACGGGTTACGAAGATTTTAAGGACCTTATACCTTATTTAAACCACTAAGGAAGAATGAAGACTTCTCGGTTCAGTAATGAACATCGATCAATTTTCAGCGTTCTTTGAAATGTTTGCACAAGCAGGGGTTTTTCCCGCTATACTTGATTGGATAAAAAAAACAAATGAGAAACACATGAAACACGTTTTATGTACCCAAGGCGTTTAGCCCCTTCTAGGTTCCGATCAGTTCAATTCAATTCAATTTTATTCACACTTTTATAAAATATTTACATTATGATATAGTAAGGTAGGAATACACTAATAAAGAAGAAGAAGAAGAAGAAGGAAAAAAGAAAATTAATGGCTTGGATAGAAGTGTAGGGGGGTCAGAGGAGCTTAGCTTTCGAGCTAACCACCGCTGTACCACCGCTGTGTCATAAAATATAACTTCAAGCCGATAAATGTGGAAAAGTGTTATTCTTAGGACCGCTATTTCAATACCATACGATGAGCTTTCAGACTGCTCACATCATCTTTACTATAAGGTAGATTTAGTAAAGACAACTTGACGATAGCGACGACCTCTATCCGCCTTGATCGTCATCTTGGCTAAAGGCAAACTTATGGCGGAAATGGCGAAGAGGCAAATCGAGTATCGGAAGTCGCAATTCCAGCACAAACGGAAACGAACGCGACAGATGAAGCGATTTTGGTATGACCTTGAAAAATGGTTTCGGTAAGTGTTCGTTATTTGTTTTATCAGCCAATTGATGAAAAGATCAAAACATGCGGACTCTTCGTTTCCCGCTAAAGAAAACCCTCATATGGAAAAGGCATTGTTCGATTGGCCAATCGTGTTGCAGTATCACGTCAAAGCGTAGTATCGATTGATTTCTAGAAAGTTCTCGGGCATGAAGTTTTTTCACCCGAGCGTTCCCTTAACCAACCAAAAGCAACGCGCGTCTGTATTCGTTCCATAAACCAAATCAATTGCTCTATTTCCGTTCGTTTGTTGTTTCTGCTTTGTTCGCGCGTTTTAATTTCAAGGTCATACGAAAATCGCTCTAGCGAGGGAAACAAGCGCGAAGAGCGCAAAGGTGACACACGCACGTGTCCAGTTCGTGCGTTACAAACAGTAGGGAGCTCAAGCAAAGACCGGTTTCTAAGCGACGCGCGTCAACCAGAAGTGGACCTTTTTCATGCATGAGCATGCTTTAGCCCACATTTCGGCCAAATCGTCTCTATGAAAGTAAAGACACTTAGCAATACAAATTTGGTAGCGTCAAGTCATATTATAAGAAAATTTACGACATAGATTTTTGGTGAGTATTTCCTAGTATGTATATAATAAAGGAAAAGGCCTCATCTCTGTGTAAGCTTAAGTTTAAGTTTAAGTTTAATGATAATTGTTACGAATGCACAACAAAAGGAAATATATAGAGGATATTACACGGTGGCGCAAAAAAACAATATTTTACTCACTCGCTGCGCTCGTTCGTAAAATATTGTTTTGCCACTCGAAAATAAAATTCATATCTTTGCGCCACCGTGTAATATCCTCTATATATGTAACTATACATTATATTAAAAAAAGACTAATTAAACTACTTGGATATCAAATAATAAAAAAAAAACGAAAATCCAAAATCAGTAAGAAATAATAGAATATGGGTATTAACAAAGATAATTAAGTAATAAAATTCTTAAAGAGTTCAAGCTGGAAGCAGACAACGGAGTTTGGTAAAGAGTTCCAGTCATTAAAGTAACGATTAAGAAATGGAAATTGAAAATAGTTTGTCCTTGCTGCTCTAGGCCTGATTTTAAAGTCATGGTTACTCCTCGTTCTTGTCGGGCCAGTCAGATCCACATATGTGGTATAGTCAATATCACAATAGCCATGAATTATCTTGTAAAGTTGAACCAAGCAAAGGTATTTCCTTCTAAGCTCCAATGCTCACCACTTTAGTTCAGTGAGCCTTTCAGAGTAAGATTTCTCAGATCCACATATCAATCGAGTAGCATGACGCTGGATGGATTCAATACTGTGTAATAATGGTTGACGTGTGTCGCTCAAAAACGCCTTCGCGCTTGGCTAGCTTCTCGCCTAAGTTACAGATGGTGATAGATATGTGAAGTACCTCGAGAAAGGGGCCCCCCAGTCATTGGTGTTAAGTACTCTCCTAATCGAGTTTATTAGCAGGTTTATCAGGAGGCAACCAGTTGTCTATATGTTCAGCCAGAAATTCTGTGAGGCCAAATTCAGTGAGTAGTTTTGAGGTGCAATGGCCTGATAAATAACCAAGTACAGCTCCAATTATACCACCAAGGACTGGAATAGGGATTAACAACTGGCCAACTATCATTCCACCAATACTTCCACCGGCACGGAAGGGAGCTGACAAAACACTATCAATGGCTTCCTTGATAAACTCCTTTCTGGTCTTTATGACAATACCCTCCTTCCATTTTTGTTTAGCTGACTTAATTTCTCTATAAGCCAGATAACCTTCTGCGAAAATGGCCACTATTGCTCCACCCCAGACACCGATTCCTTTCGGAAGAGCTGCTGCAACGGGCTTTGCCCTGATTAGTCGCATCGACGCAAGAAGTATGTCGTCGCCAAACTGTTCAACAAGTGCTTTTGGAACTTGCTGAAGTGAATGTTTAAGAAAATTATATCCACCGCCAATAACCTCACGAAAATAACGAACAGCAGCGGTCACTTGAAGGCTGATTTGTAAATCGCAAAAGCACCACATGATTAAGGTCTCGCAGTTATTCTTCTCTAAATCGTACCATCTTTCTTTTTTCCTAGCCCTTTCCCTGGCTCTTTTAGCCCTTTCCTCGGGAGGATACCGAGGCAGTTCCTCTGGCCACACGACTCTTGCCACCTCGTTTCCTTCCGTTTGCAGCTTGGCTTCGCTGACGTACTCTTCAATACACATCTCCTGAACCACTGCCAGTTGTTCAATGGGAGAACCACAGCCTGAGATACTAGGGATCAAATGAGCGGTGGCTTTCCATGGTGTATTGTAGTAGTGCACAATCATCGGCTTGCCTTCACCGTTGAAACCGACGCAGATAAAATGATGCTCGTACGGAACCAGCCCAAGGAAGGAATCTTTTCTTACTAGATGATCGCCAAGTCGTATGTCCTTGAAGCTGTGAATTGGTTCTCTAGCTTGCAGTTGCCATTGCAGAAGATGTTTTTGCTTTTCCCACGGAAGTCTCTCAATCCAGTTCCAAATCTCTACAGAGGCTCGTTCCATGTCTTGTTTAGAAGAATTGGTTGGAAAACGAAAGTTCAGCGGCGTTTCTCCTTCAGCTGCGAGACTGGAGGCTCTATCTGAAGACTTTAATTTATTTACCTCTCACAGGGATTTCCCCCGCAGTTTAATTTTAGAAAAATTCGTCACATTCCACTGAGATTATATTTCCGTACTGCGTTTGTCAGCATGAAATGACATCGTGACGTCAAGTGACTCCAAATACGTACCCTATGCTGCCTGATCTAAATCAACAAAATCAGTTAAGACCTTGGAAATGTTTTCGAGGAATCCTTACACTAACCTTGTGAGAGTAAGTTAGAACCCCTTGGTGTTTTCCTACCTCAGCTACGTCGCCAAACGTTAGTAACTTAACCAGAGGCTTAGTTTCGACTGCGTTGCGGAGTATCCCTACCGGCCCTTCTCGAGAATTCTGTTTGTGACCTTTAGGCCACTTCAGGGATACCATCATAAACAGTTTTGTACCTTATTAAACCAAAAACGTAGCAAACATTCCAATAAAATATGCCAAAAAGATGATGCACTATGATTATTGTTAGAAACGGGTTCCGGAGATTTTAAGCACTTTATGCCTTATTTAAACCACTAAAAAAGAATAAAAACTTCTCGGAAAAGTAATGAACATCGATTAATTTTCACCGTTCTTTGAACTGTTTCCACAAGCAGGCGATTTTCCCGCTGTTGTTGATTGGATAAAAAAAATGAGAAGACATCACATGAAAGACGTTTTATGTACCCAAGGTTGGGTTTTAAAAGAAAGTATTATAGAGAGGAGAAGTATGACGTCACGTCACCATGGTAGAACTATTTGTGGATGACAACAAAACCAACGACGACGGCGACAGGACGCAAGGAGAACGGCAAAAAAGTAAAACGTTTTTATTGACAAAACAACAAATTTGCACGTGCATCACGCTGTTTTTGTACATTTCTTTGCCGTCGTTGCACCCCTGCGACATGAAATTTCCTAATTTCACACGCTTCCTTTATGGAGTAGGTAAACACAACACAAAAGTTGTCTTTTTCCTCTTCTTAACTTAGATACGGTCCTGTCGGATTCAACCCGAGGAAATTTCGCCAATATTTGCCAAATTAAATGAAACTGAATAAGTTCAATGAAGTTTGAGCGGTGCGAATTCACTCTTTAAGTGACGTTTTCGGTTTGTTGTCATCCAAAAAATTTTTACTACCATGGCAACGTTACGTAACGACTTCTGATCCTCTCTACAGTGAAAGCTCTATTAAGCAGACCCCCAATTAAGCGGACACCCCCTATTAAACGAACACTAAGCCGGGTCCCGAAATTAACGTCTTGTATTTCCCGTTATGACGAACCCCTATTCATCGGACACCTCTATTAGCGGACGCGGACACTATAAAATAGGTTGTATTTGGCTAATTTCTATTGCTAAAAACCTCTATAAGGAGGACACCGGACTGAATTGACAATAGTAGTATTGGATAACGTCATTGAAATACGTATTGTAGTCGATTAATAAAGATAAATTAATACATTTAGATGTCAACAAACTGTAGATTAGACCGATATCCGGCCGTATGGTTGTCATCCACGATCAAAGTTCACATAAAAGTCTTGCCCAAAGTACAGCACTTCTTGGAACTTTATCACAGCACAGAGTAACCGTTGAATATTAATCTTTAACAAAAATCGCGCTATGGTTATCCATGATTGTATTTAAAAAAATTGAGTTAATTTTTTATCTCAGGTAATTTTTATTTTTTCCTTTGTTTTTGGTTATGGTAATGTATGCTAATGAAGTTGAAACGAAGATAAAAAATTACCTGACATAGAAAATTAACTGCAGCATCCACACAAGGTTGTGTTAAAGAAGGACTATCTGTTTTTGAACTGTTTCCACCAGCGGGTTTTTCCCAGCCATACTGAGTTGACTGGATAATAATTTTTGAGAAAACATCACATTTTTCACTATTTGTTTTTCTTGTTTTTTAATTTATCAGTGGTCACGTCCTTGTGTTTTTGAGAAATTCAAGACTCAGTTCATTTTTTTTTCATTTGTCATCAGCACTGATGTACTTTTAATTTAGACCGCCTGAAATGGTACAGATGCCGATCGTCATTGCAGCTGAACTAAGTTCAACAGTCGTTAGACTGTGACACCTGTCAACATCTACTATTTTTGAACAATATCATAGGTTTCTTTCACGTACCCTTCTAATTGATATTACGCTGATTTAGCAACAGAACGGGAACGTCAGTTGACGACGGCGCGCGCAAATCAAACAACTGGTTTGACCAAAGGTAGAGCGGCAAATTTAGGCGCCGGAAGTCGCGTTTAGTTCTTTAGCGCGCTTTCCCGTCGTCAACTGACGTTCCTGTTCTGTTACTAAATCAGCCTATTCATGTAAGGATGGAGGCATGGCCAACAATTTAACGTCACCGACCAAAGCCCAAAGATGCGATCGTTTGAACTGAAATAAGGTTTGTTTGGATTACACCCACACAAATGGAGCAGCCAGCATAACAATCTTACTGGAGTCTTTAGAGACCTTGGTTACTGGTACGGTGGGGGTCTGAACTCGCGGCCTTTCGCTCAGCAGTCTGACACTCTCCCAACAAAGATAACTGGGAGGCGGTTCAGTAGTTTTCATTTGAATCGTCACGCTTTAGCATTTTGTCTGCAGACGCAAAAGTTAGAACCACCTTGTAGAGCATAATAAACAGGATCACAGGAAAGAACTGCACGATAGCTTTCATTTGAATCAGGGTCACACTACAGGATTTCATCCACAGACTCAAAGTTAGAACTATCTTGTGCAACATAATAAACTGTACTACAACAAAGTACTGCTCGGTAGCTTCCACTTTTAAGGATGTCATTCACACACTCAAAAATAGAACCACCATGTACAGCATAATAAACAGTACCACAAAAGAGTACTTTCATTTGACTGGTCACACTTTAGGATTCCAACGACAGACTCAAAAGTAAGAATCTGTTAGAACCTTATAAACAGCACCGCAGAAATTCATTTCCGCGGTAACACCTTCGCATTTCATCAACAGATTGGCCAAAAAATTAAAACCACCTTAATGAGCGTATAGACTCAGACGTTCGACATAAAGCCCCTGAACCTTCTTCTCCCCTTCTGCTGATCTTTTTCATGATAGGTCGTTTTACTTTTACTGCAGACCCGTCGTTCGTTGCTCCCAGATGACATCCGGGGATCTAATTATGAGCAGTACCGGGATGCATTGCAGCCTCAACCTCATCCGCAATCCACCCGGAGTCCATTCACGGTAGTGAAACCGGAAATTTGGAAGGAGGTAGCTATGATTCGCCACAAGAAATTCCGGATATATCGGGTCAAGGATTCCACGTGCACTGTAAGCGAGTTTAGAAAATCACTCAGTGTCAGTGTGAACGAGGTCACCGAGTATTCTCGTCCCACTAAGCACGCTTCTGCCTTTAGCAAAGTGTTCACACGGTGTGAGGTTGCCGTCAAAGCCGGTTTACCTACTACTTGGAGCAACATGGAGTCGCTGGAACAGTTGCTGAGGGACATTTGGGCGTTCGGGTTTGTTTTCGCCTCTCACATGTCTGATTAGAGGTCTACAAAGATGTACTGATGTCTGATGTAGAACACTATAAAAGTAAAATTTAAGACTATATGACGATACTCCCCAGAGGAACGAGCCTTTTTCCGTTGTCTCTTGCAAAGCAGGGGGGAGACGAGTATTCAGGGGCACCCAAAGAGAATATAGTTTAAAACCACTTAAACATAGCATTTTTAAACGTATTTTACTATTTAAACGGTAGATATAGGCTTATTTTTATCCCCTAAAAATTTTTCATCTGTTCGGATTTCCTAGCTGAAAGTCTAGTGATCCGGAAATTATAGGCATCAAAACTTACCTTTTCGAAAATTTCAGCCAGAAAAAAGGCTCCCGAAAATTCTAGGTGACCTTTTTAGGGTAAAAATCCGTTAAAAATGGACAATTATACCATTTTTTAGATGTTCGAAAATCCTAGGAGAGGCAGGCAAGCAAGAAATTTTACAACAAATGTTACGAAAATTCTGGGTCTCAAATCGTCTTCCGAACAGATATTTTCCGAAAATTGAGATTGGGTGCTACTGGAGTATTAGGAGTACTATTCAATTATCTACACTAGTAGCAATCAAAGATCGATAAAGAGTGGTCCAGATTTGAATTCGTGTATTATACAGTCGAATCTCCACTAACGGCCACCTCTCCACTATGGCCACATTTTTTTGGCGGACAGTCCATACATTGACTCTTGTTTAAACCTGACTCTACAACGGCCATTTTCTTCTTTCCCCAAGATGGCCGTTGTGGAGAGGCTCATCTGTATCACATGGTTTTAACCCTTTAAACCCTAATATGAAAACTGAGATTCTCATTTACTGTCCCTATACTTTTTCAATAGAAGTAGTGGGGAGAATTTGTTGAAATAACAGTTAGACTCATCTTCCCTGATCATGACCTCAATTTTCATGACCACTCTGTTTTCTAAAGCAATGATATTATTTGGAGAAATTTCATGCTGATTACTTTTAGGGCAAAATCCTATATGTGACCATTTAAATGAAACCTCTGACTGTACTTTCAAATGGTGCTATTTGTTTCCAAAATTTTACAAACGAAATTCGGGAATTTTTGTTGAATTTTGCCCTTAGCCACACTTGGCACTGAAAGCGTTAAAACGAGGCAAGCATTTTGCGTGAAAACAAAGTAAATTTGAGCATTTGAGAAAATGGACGCTAATCTATATCTTTTACCCCATAACAAAGATAGGACGAGGTTTGTCGACCGCAGCAGGTCTCGAGCAGCATTAATGGCCGCTGAAGAAATAAGCGAAACTTTTAGTTACATGAAACTTGTAAATCATCCTCTGATTTGGGTAAACATTTTATAGTTTTAATATAGAGTTCATAGCAACCTTGTCCCCTAAAGGAAATGAAGAAAAGAAGTATACATAAATATATCTTTTAATGGTCTAAGCTTAGTAACAAACTTATTAGTGAGATATACTATGAAAAGAAACGGTCGGACGTTGACGACGACGACGACAAAACGTAAAAGTAGTTGCGTTCTTTCTGTCTCTACTTCCTCTTTGCGCAGCGATCCACTTGATGAAAGTTTGAAACACACCTCAAACCCTTTGTCCTTCCAGCCGGAAGTCTCAAATCTAGGCTGCTTACTATTTGCACAAACCACTCGGGTGGAAATCTTGTGTATAAACACCAAAACTATGAAATTTGACGTCATGGGCGAATGACCTGCTAAAAACTTTGTCTAAATTAGCTGATGAACAGACTAATAAAAAGTGTAAAAATTACATCGCCTTAAACCGAATGACACGAACCATTTGATTTTCAACCGGAATTTCTGGTTTTCCCATGTAAATGGTAAGTACCCCTACATTCTTAACAAACAAAGGTTGAAATTCGGGATGTTTTTATTACCCATGAATCTTTACATCTAGTTTGAAAAGCCGTCTACTTATACAACGACATACTGGTTTTAACATAGCTTCTAAGTAATCTGAAAGAAATATTTGATCCTTGGAAGCTCTTCTACAATATCATACTAAATGAGATTCTATAATGACCACATCATCTTTATAAGCAGATAGATTTTGCAAAGACCACATGACGAAAATGGTGAACGCAGATCTAAACACCGCCTGACAAATGGCGGAATTATGGCGGAAACGGAGGAGCGGCAAATCGAGCACCGGAAGTCGCGTTCATTCGTTTCCGAGTGCTTTTGCGTTAAAACAAACTAGTACACGACGGATATTCCCTGTGTACAGTACAGACCCTCTCTCCCCTCCGGAGGGGGGGGGGGGGGCTCTCTACACAGGCTAGATGGAGAGCAAGGGAAACGAGCGCGAGGCGCACGACGGTGACACACGCACAAGACCAGTTCGCGCGTTAAAAACAGTCTCACGAGCGTCTATCAGTACAAGCAATGCCAAGTTACAGATGATGACAGTCATATGAAGTACCTCGAGAAAAGGTCACTCAGTCATTGTTGTCCCTAAGTTTGCACGGCTCCTAATCGAGTTTATCAGGAGACAAGTGGCTGTCAATACACTGAGCAAGAAATTCTGTGAAGTCAAAACCAGTAAGCCATTTTGAGGTGTAATCGCACGCAAAAGCACCGATTGCGGCTCCAATAATACCACCAAGGACTGGGATAGGGATTAAAGACTGGCCGAATGTCATCCCGCCAATGCTTCCACCGGCACGTAAAGGAGCTGACAGAACACTATCAATGACTTCCTTGATAAACTCCTGTCTGGTCGTCATGACAATCCCCTCCTTCCATTTTTGCTTAGCTGACATAATTTCTCTATAAGCCAGAAAAGCTTCTGCGAAAATGGACACTGCTGCGCCGACGTAGACTCCGATTCCTTTCGGAAGAGCTGCTTCAATGGGCTTTGCCCTCATAAGTCGCATCACCGCAAGAATTATGTCGTCGCCAAACTGTTCAACCACTACTTTTGGAACTTGCTGAAGTGACTGTCTGAGAGAATTATATCCACTGCCAATAACTTCACGAAGATATCGAACAGCAGTGGTCACTTGAAGACTGATTTGTAAATCACAAAAGCACCACATGATTAGGGTCTCGCAGTTATTCTTCTCTAAATCGTACCATTTTTCTTTTTTTCCAGCCCTTCCCCTGGCTTTTTTAACCCTTTCCTCGGGAGGATACCGGAGCAGTTCCTCTGGCCACACAACTCTTGCCACCTCGTTTCCTTCCGTTTGCAGCGCGGCTTCGCTGACGTACTCTTCAATACACATCTCCTGAACCACTGCCAGTTGTTCAAAGGGAGAACCACAGCCTGTGATACTAGGGATCAACTGAGCGGTGGCTTTCCATGGTGTACTGTAATAGTGCACAATCAACGGCTTGCCTTCACCGTTGAAACCGACGCAGATAAAATGATGCTCGTATGGAACCAGCCCAAGGAAGGAATTTTTTCTTACTAGATGATCGCCAAGTCGTATGTCCTTAAAGCTGTGAATTGGTTCTCTAGTTTGCAGTTGCCGTTGCAGAAGATGTTTCTGCTGATCCGTTGAAAGTCTCTCAATCCTATTCCAAATCTCTACAGAGGCTCGCGCCATGTCTTGTTTAGAAGAATTGGTTAGAAAACGAACGTTCAGCAACGTTTCTCCTTCAGCTGCGAGACTGGAGGCTCTATTTGAAGACTTTATTTATTTACCTCTCACAGGGATTTCCCCCACGGTTTAATTTTAGAAAAATTCCCCACATTCCACTGAGATTATATTTCCGTCCATGTGGATACCGCGTTTGTCAGCATAAATTTCAAGTGACTCCAAATACGAACCTATGCTGCCTGATCTAAAGCAACAAAATCAGTTAAGACCTTGGAAATGTTTTCGAGGAATCCTCACACTAACCTTGTGAGAGTAAGTTAGGACCCCTTGGTTTTTTCCTGCCTTGGCTACGTCGCCAAACGTTGTCTTGCCCCTTTTAGTAACTTACCCAGAGGCTTAGTTTCGACTGTGTTGTCGAATATTTCCTACCCGCCCTTCTCGAGAATTCTGTTTGTGACCTTTAGGCCACTTCAGCGATGCCATCGTAAACACTTTTGTGCCTTATTAAACCAAAAATGTAGCAAACATTGGAATAAAATATGGTTAAAGATGATGCATTATGATTATTGTTAAAAAACGGGTTTCGGAGATTTTAAGCTCCTTATGCCTTATTTGAATCACTAAAGAAGAACGAAAACTTCTCGGATCAGTAATGAACATCGATTAATTTTCAGCGTTCTTTGAAATGTTTCCAGAAGCAGGGGTTTTTCGCGCTATAGTTGATTGGATAAAAAAACAAATTAGAAACACATGAAATACGTTTTATGTACCCAAGGCTGTGTTTAAAAAAGGACCGTCTGCTTTTATCTGTTTCCACAAGCAGGGGTTTTTTCCCGCTATAGTTGATTGGATAAAAATAGATTGGGAAGACATTGCATGAAATACGCAGGGGTTTTCCCCGCTATGGTTGACTGTATAAAATCATCTATCATTATCTCAGGTAATTTTTATTTTTTCCTTTGTTGTTAGTATGTATGCTAATGAAGTTGAAACGAAGGAAAAAAATTAACTGCAACATACACACAAGGTTGTTTTGAACAAGCAGTTTTTTTCCAGCTAAATGCTGAGTTGATTGGATAATAAAATTGAGAAGACATCACATTTTTCAGTATTTGTTTTTCTTATTTTTTAATTTATCACTAGTCACGTCCTTGTGTTTTTGAAAATATTCAAGACTCAGTACACTATTTATTTAATTATTTCATTTGTCATCACCACTGATGTAGTTTTAATTTAGACCGGCTGAATATTGATTCAGACGCCGATCTTAATTGCAGTTGAACTGAGTTCAAAAGGCGAAAAATGCTCATTTCGGTCAAACTACTTACAAAATACGTTATAATAATTTATGCATTAGGTTCGGAACATGAAAAGTTCGGCGCCTGAATCAAAGCCGTTGCGCTCCAAAGGCGAAATTCCAGACCGGGCTAGGCGAAAAGAATGGCTGAGCCGTTCCAAATTTCTCACTGATTCAGACGCCGAACCTTTCATGTGCTTAATTCATTGTATTAGGTTGGGCTCATGAAAGGTTTGGCGTCTTGAGGATGATAATAGGGACCTTAAGATCCCGACGGCAACGGGAACGCCAAAAAAGCAATAGGTTTAATTAGCAAAACAATCACGCTTTTTGTACATTTCTTTGCCGTCACTGCACAACTACGACGTGAAAATACCTAATTTCACGACGTACAGAGGAAGTACACAAGCGACGACGAAATTTCCTCTCTCTTTCTGAACTTGGATATGGTTCTTACGAATTCAACTTTAGGAGGGTTCGCCTACATTTGGCGAAGTTAGTGAAGTTAGTGGAGTAGTCGCGATGAAGATTGAAAGAACACGAACTCACTTTTTCAGCGACGTTTTCTCTGCCGTCGCCGTCCTCGGATCTTAAGGTCCCTATTAATAGAACGAGCGGACAGAGATATTCACGCGGTAATAAAACGACCTAAACCTGACTTAAGTAGACCTTTTCACGGTTTTTACAACTTTTTATATGGACCAGTTAGGGAGACTCCTTCGACACCACTGAAAGAGCGCCTTAAAATGAGTAACAATGCCAAATTTGAAAGTGCTGCGTCTTTAGCGAGCGACGATATAGCTCCGCAAAATTGCGAAAATTTGCAGACGTTTGTATGATGGGAGACAAGTTTGTGCCACCCACCATGCAAACGTCTGTAAAATTTCGTGACTTTGGGGAGCTGTATCTACATTAGCTTTCAACAAATCACTTTCAAACTTGGCAATTTTACTAATTGTAAGGCGCTCTTTTCAGTGGTGTCGACGGGTTTTTCCAAACTTGTCAAAAGTCATTGTCACGTCAAAAGTTTCAAAAAAACTGTGAAAAGGGCTATTTCAGGCTAACTTTGGCTAACTTCGAGCTGGTTCTCCTTCCCAGTCCCCACCGCCAACTTTTTGCCAGTGAGCGTGACGAATCTATGGCCAACAGCTATGTACGCAATGTGTCACAATATGTTTTCCTCCGTCTCTATTTTTCGCGGAAAATTCACGCCGATACTAGATATTAAATAAAAAGACAAACAAACAAACAAATCAACCACAGGTTTGATTGCCTATACCCCTGTCATAGAAAAGTTGCCAAAATGTTTAGTGCAGTTTCAGTTACGAATGACTCTGACCGTTCAGAAATACTGATCCAACAAAGTTAGCCGTAAAATCAAAAGGAAACACTGACGAATGCATTGAAAAAACAAATGCATCATACTTCTTTCATATCCACTGTTTTTCAATCGTGGGAGTTATATAACCTTTACAAAGTAAGTAGAGGAAAACCTATGGTGTGACCATTCAAATTGAATCCTCTTTGATTCCATTTGTTTTTCAATTTCTCACAGTATAAAATTTCAATTTATTCTCGAATCGCGTCTAGTGACAGGGTCAAGTTATGTTTCTAAGAAACAAAGCATAACCTGTCTGAAGTTTTCATCAAGCTGGACTTTCCAGCCAATCAGTGATGAGTTACGTTAAATACGTATAGTTTTTCCCGTTGTCGCGCATATAAGGGAATTTTCCCTTCCTGAGACGGAAAAAGATTTTTCACTGAGTCAATTCGTCCTCTCAAGAACCCAAGCCCTCCGAAGAAGGAGTTTTATATTTTGTGGATGGAAAGCTCGGGCAGAAGTTTATTCCTTGGAAAATGGTGCATTTGAACGCAAAGAACACCTGATCGTCCACCGATTCAGCAGATTTGCCGTCCTTCTAAGATAGAGAATGATCGTTGGCATCATACGCCGCTTCAAAAGGTGACTGAGGAGGTACAGCTTACAAAACAGAAAAAAAAGGCAAGAGCGATGGTGTTAGTAACTTGTTTTATGATCGGGTTCCTCAACGAAATCAATGAACCCATGTTGGGATGGGTGAGTAGAAACGGGTTAAAAAGAATATTGAAAAGAGTGCAGCATGAACAGACGGACGCAACAACATCAGACATACGAATACCAAAACTTTCATCGCTTTGCTGGAAACAATTCGACAAATCGCCTTCCTCGCGGCAGAGAAAGTTTCTGAATCCCTACTTCCAAACAAGGGAACCAATTTCTAGTTATTATGACATACAAAAGGGCGACCATCTTGTTCGCACAAGTTCAGCAATGATGGGTTTGCTGAAATTTGAACACCATTTTCTCTGCATTGGCCACAACGAAAGAGGAGCGCCATTAATCGTCCATTACAATGCTACGAAAAAGGAGGCCTTTAGGCGATTCTTTATCTGTTCACTGACACATTTGAGCCTTGCAAAAGTGAATATTATGGCCCTTTCAGACTACATCGATGAAGATAATCTTCAAAAGCAGGGATTTGAGGTGAAAAGAGTCTTGTGGCCAGATGGGCTAAGGCGTTACAGTGTAGAGAAAATTAAACGGAGGGCGCTGATAAGAGTTGGTGAAGCACGCTACCACGTGACAGAAAACAACTGTGAGAGCTTCATCATGTGGTGCATATGCAACTCCAACGTGAGTTTGCAAGCGACTCGGGAAAGCATTTTTGCTTTGAAGATTGTTTCGTTCCCCTCATCAGAGGAGGGGGTGGCTGTGGACATGCTTCTGGCTGCATTTACTGATATAATCGATCTGCTTGTACTTTTAGGAACATTCAAATGGCCAATTCAGGTGACCAACTTTTTTTGGGCAACAAGATTTTGCCTAAAATATCTTTATAGTCCTATGGGAAATGTTGGTGCAAACGAGAAGCCCCATCAGAGTCCACTAATGCTCCTCGCAAATTGTGTAATGTCTCTGGGAATATCTGCAGTAATATCTCATGATCCCGGTGGGGTTAGACATATCAGCTCAGTTTTGTTTGTTTTTTTTGTTGGTCGTCTTGTTGGCAGATTGACTTGCTATTTAAGAGACTATTAATTTTTCCAGACTAATTTTTTTTACGTTTTCTCTTTAACTGTAACATGATTTCTTTCTTTTCACTTCTTAACTGACGTTTTCGGTTTGTTGTCATCCAAACATTTTGCTACCATGACAACGTTACGTAACGACTTCTGATCCACCAATTAAGCGGACACCCCCTATTAAGCGAACACTAAGCCGGGTCCCGAGATTAACGTCTTGTATTTCCCGTTATGACGAACCCCTATTCAGCGGACAACTCTATTAAGCGGACGCGGACACTAAAATAGATTGTATTTGGCTAATTTCTATCGTTAAAACCTGTATTAGGCGGACACCGGACTGAATTGACAATAGGAGTATTGGATTACGTCATCGAAATACGTATTGTAGTCGATTAATAAAGATAAATTAATACATTTAGATGTCAATAAACTGTAAATGAGACCGATATCCGGCCGTATGGTTGTCATCCACGATCAAAGTTCACATAAAAGTCTTGCCCAGAGTACAGCACTTCTTGGAACTTTATCACAGTACAGAGTAACCGTTGAATGTTAATCTTTAAAATTACCTGACATAGAAAATTAACTGCAACATACACACAAGGTTGTGTTAAAGAAGGACTATCTGTTTTTGAACTGTTTCCACAAGCGGGTTTTTTCCCAGCCATACTGAGTTGACTGGATAATAATTTTTGAGAAAACATCACATTTTTCACTATTTGTTTTTCTTGTTTTTTAATTTATCAGTGGTCACGTCCTTGTGTTTTTGAGAAATTCAAGATTCAGTTCATTTTTTTTCATTTGTCATCAGCACTGATGTACTTTTAATTTAGACCGCCTGAATTGATACAGACGCCGATCGTCATTGCAGCTGAACTAAGTTCAACAGTCGTTAGACTGTGACACCTGTCAACATCTACTATTTTTGAACAATATCATGGGTTTCTTTCACGTACCCTTCTAATTGATATTACGCTGATTTAGCAACAGAGCGGGAACGTCAGTTGACGACGGCGCGCGCAAATCAAACAACTGGTTTGACCAATGGCAGAGCGACAAATTTAGGTTTACCTACTACTTGGAGCAACAGGGAGTCGCTGGAACAGTTGTTGAGGGACATTTGGGCGTTCGGGTTTGCTTTCGCCTCTAACATGTCCGATTAGAGGTCTACAAAGATGTACTGATATCTGATATAGAACACTATAAAAGTAAAATTTAAGACTATATGACAGGACTCCCCGGGAGGAACAAGCCTCTTTCCGTTGTCTCTTGCAAAGCAAGGGGGAGATGAGTACTAGGAGCATTATACAATAATCTACACTAGTAGCAATCAAAGATCGATAAAGAGTGGTCCAGATTTCAATTCGTGTATTATACAGTCTAACCTCCACAAACGGCCACCTCTCTACAACGGCCACTTTTTTGGCGGACAGTCCATACATTAGGGACCTTACGAAACTACGACGGCGACTGCAAGGAGAATGTCAAAAAAACAATAGGTTTAATGAGCAAAACAACAACTCTGCACGTGCATCACCCTTTTTGGTACATTTTTTTTGCTGTTCCTGCACAACAACGACGTGAAATGACCACACTTTAAGTTTACTTGAGTACGGGAACGACAAGGCGATAAATTCTACCATCTCTGTCTGAACTCGGGCGCGGCCCCCTCTCTTCAGCTCCAACCAAAATTCCCTTCTTTTAAGTAACAGTGCGAATTGGGATGATCGCGAAAACGTCTAAAAGGATGCGAAGACCATTTTTCAACGACGTTTTCATGGACGTCGCCGTTGTCGGATCGTAAGGTTCCTATTGACTCTACAACTCATCTTCCCTGATCATGAACTCAATTCTCATGACCACCCTGTTTTCTAAAGCAATGATATTATTTGGAGAAATTTCATGCTGATCACTATTAGGGATTAAAGGGTTAAAGCAACAGATACCGTGTGTGATATATCACATGGTTTTATCGTAAAAACGAGGCAAGCAGTTTGCGTAAAAACAAAGTAAATTTTCGCAACAGAGAAAATGGACGCTAATCTTTATCTTTTACCTCATAACAAAGAAAGGACGCAGTTTGTCGACCGCAGCAGGTCTCGAGCAGCATTAATGGCCGCTGAAGAAACAAACGAAACTTTTAGCTACGCGAAACTTGTAAATCATCCTCTGATTTGGGTAAATATATAGTTTTAATATAGAGTTCATAGCAACCTTGTCCCCTAAAGGAAATGAAGAAAAGAAGTGTACATACACTCTTTTTTTTTATAAGAATATATTTTATAAGAATATCGAGGCTGAAATTTACGAAATTTTAAGAATCTTTTAAGAATAAAGCCGAGGCTGAGATTTTGAAAAGGATAGATATAATTTTGTGTGTTGAAACATCTGTAAATACAATACAATTTTATGTTTTTAACTTAACCGTAAAAAATTGTTCCTTTCTCCGAACGGCGAAACTAGCCAACAAAACGAAAAAACCTGCACTAGCTATAGCAAAATGTTCAACGCTAATGACAGTTCGATGAACGGTACATGTAATACATGTACATATACCCCAATAAATTCTAAAACGGAAATGTCATAAGTTATAATTTAAGAATAATACAAGAATATTTTCAGCCTAAAATCGGCAGAAAAATAAGAATATTCAGCCTGGGCCGGAAAAACAACATTCTTATATAAAAAAAAGAGTGTAAATATCCTTTTGTCTTTTAATCTTCTAAGCTTAGTAACAAACTTATTAGTGAGATATACTATGAAAAGAAACGGCAGACGACGACGACGACAAAACGTAAAAGTAGTTCTTTCTCTCTCTACTTCCTCTTTGCGCAACGATCCACTTGCTGAAAGTTTGAAACACACGGCTTCAAACCCTTTGTCCTTCCAGCCGGAAGTTTAAATCTAGGCTGCTTACCATTTGCACAAACCACTCGGGTGGAAATCTTGTGTATAAACACCAAAACTATGAAATTTGATGTAATGGGCGGATGACCTGCTAAAAACTTTGTCCAAATCAGCTGATGAACAGACTAATAAAAAGTGTAAAAATTACATCGCCTTAAACCGAATGACACGAACCATTTGATTTTCACCCGGAATTTCTGGTTTTCCCATGTAAATGGTAAGTACCCCTATATTCTTAACAAACAAAGGTTGAAATTCGGGATGTTTTTATTACCCATGAATCTTTACATCTAGTTTGAAATGCCGTCTACTTGTACAACGACGTACTGATTTTAACATAGCTTCTAAGTAAACCGAAAGAAATATTTGATCCTTGGAAGCTCTTCTACAATATCATACTAAATGAGATTCTGTAATGATTACATCATCTTTATAAGCAGATAGATTTTGCAAAGACCACATGACGAAAATGGCGAACGCAGATGTAAACACCGCCTGACAAATGGCAGAATTATTATTATTTTTTTTGTCACTTAATCACTGTTTATTTCAATTTCTTGCCTTACAATAATAACATTAATTTTTACATACACTACCGACATTACAATTTTTTTAAAAAATAATACACAAATAACTCACACACTACACACAACGACAGTATCAATACTACTAAACCTTAACAAGTATTTATCGGCAATTGTGTACCACCTGTCAAGAGTTCTTGCCATTTCGATAAATGAAAAGACATTTTATGGCGGAAACGGATCGCAGGAGCGGCAAATCGAGGACCGGAAGTCGCGTTCATTCCTTTCCGGGTACCTTTGCGTTAAAACAAACTGGTACACGCGACGGATATTCCCTGTGTACAGTACAGACCCTCCCTCTCCTCTGGAAGGGGGGGTGGGGGTGGGGGGCTCTTTACAAAGGCTAAATGGAGAATGAGGGAAACGAGCGCAAGGCGCGCGAGGGTGACACACGCACAAGACCAGTTCGCGCGTTAAAAACAGTCTCACGAGCATCTATCAGTACAAGTAATGCCAAGTTACAGATGATGACAGTCATATGAAGTACCTCGAGAAAAGGTCACTCAGTCATTGTTGTCCCTAAGTTTACACGGCTCCTAATCGAGTTTATCAGGAGACAAGTGGCTGTCAATACATTGAGCAAGAAATTCTGTGAAGTCAAAACCAGTAAGCCATTTTGAGGCGTAATCGCATGCAAAAGCACCGATTGCGGCTCCAATAATACCACCAAGGACTGGGATAGGGATTAAAAACTGGCCATACATCATCCCGCGAATGCTTCCGAACGCACGAAAAAGAGCTGACAGAACACTATCAATGACTTCCTTGATAAAATTCTCTCTGGTCGTTATGACAATCCTGTCCTTCCATTTTTGCTTAGCTGACATAATTTCTCTACAAGCCAGAAAAGCTTCTGCAAAAATGGACACTGCAGCGCCGACGTAGACACCGATTCCTTTCGGAAGAGCTGCTTCAATGGGCTTTGCCCTCATAAGTCGCATCAGCGCAAGAATTATGTCGTCGCCAAACTGTTCAACAAGTGCTTTTGGAACTTGCTGAAGTGCATGTTTAAGAGAATTATATCCACTGCCAAAAATCTCACGAACATGTCGGACAGCAGCGGTCACTTGAAGGCTGATTTGTAAATCGCAAAAGCACCACATGATTAAGGTCTCGCAGTTATTCTTCTCTAAATCGTACCATTTTTCTTTTTTCCCAGCCCTTTCCCTGGCTTTTTTAACCCTTTCCTCGGGAGGATACCGGAGCAGTTCCTCTGGCCACACAACTCTTGCCACCTCGTTTCCTTCCGTTTGCAGCTTGGCTTCGCTGACGTACTCTTCAATACACATTTCCTGAACCGCTGCCACTTGTTCTAAGGGAGAACCACAGCCTGAGATACTAGGGATCAACTGAGCGGTGGCTTTCCATGCTGTATTGTGGTAGTGCACAATCATCGGCTTGCCTTCACCGTTGAAACCGACGCAGATAAAATGATGCTCGTACGGAACCAGCCCAAGGAAGGAATCTTTTCTTACCAGATGATCGCCAAGTCGTACGTCCTTAAAGCTGTGAATTTGTTCTCTAGCTTGCAGTTGCCATTGCAGAAGATGTTTTTGCTTATCCGTTGAAAGTCCCTCAATCCAGTTCCAAATCTCTACAGAGGCTCGCTCCATGTCTTGTTTAGAAGAATTGGTTAGAAAACGAAAGTTCAGCGCCGTTTCTCCTTCGGCTGCGAGGCTCGAGGCTCTATCTGAAGACTATCTGGAGACTTTAATTTATTTACCTCTGACAGGGATTTCCCCAGTCCGCGAACAGAAGACGCATTTCCGGTCGTCGCAATGCGTCTGCTGTTGGCAGGCTAGGATTTCCCTATCTAATTTTAGAAAAATTCGTCACATTCCACTGAGATTATAAATATTTTCCGTGCCTTCAAGTGACTCCAAATACGTACCTATGCTGCCTGATCTAAAGCAACAAAATCAGTTAAGACCTTGGAAATGTTTTCGAGGAATCCTCACGCTAACTGCCTTGTGAGAGTACGCTAAAACCCCTTGGTGTTTTCCTACCTCGGCTACGTCACCAAACGTTGTCTTGCCCCGTTAGTAACTTAACCAGAGGCTTAGTTTCGACTGCGGCCCTTCACAAGCATTCTGTTTGTGACCTTTAGGCCACTTCACCGATACCATTATAAACACTTTTGTACTTTATTAAACCAAAAACGTAGCAAGCATTCGAATAAAATATGCCAAAAAGACGATGCACTATGATCATTGTTAAAAAGGGGTTTCGGAGATTTTAAGGACCTTACACCTTATTTAAACCACTAAAGAAGAATGAAAACTTCTCGGATCAGTAATGAACATCGATTAATTTTCAGCGTTCTTTGAAATGTTTGCACAAGCAGGGGTTTTTCCCGCTATAGTTGATTGGATAAAAAAACAAATAAGAAACACATGAAAAACGTTTTATGTACCCAAGGCTGTGTTTAAGACAGGACCATCTGCTTTTATCTGTTTCCACAAGCAGGGGTTTTTTCCCGCTATAGTGGAGTGGATGGAAAAAAATTGAGAATACATCACATTAAATACGTTTAATATGTACCCAAGGTTGTGTTTTTAAAAGAAAGGATAATTTTTTTTGTTCTGTTTCCACAAGCAGGGTTTTTCCTGCTATATTTGATGGATAAAAATAGACTGGAATGACATCACATTAAATACACAGGGGTTTTCCCCGCTATGGTTGATTGTATTAAAAAATTCAGTTAATTCTTTATCTCAGGTAATTTTTATTTTTTCCTTTGTTGTAGGCTACGGTAATGTATGCTAACGACGTTGAAACGAAGGAAAACAGAAATTACGTGACATCAGATAAAAAATAAACTGCAACAATGAACATACACTCAAGGTTGTGTTGAAGAAGTTATACTGAGTTGATTGGATAATAAAATTGAGAAGACATCACATTTTTCAGTGTTTGTTTTTCTTATTTTTTAATTCATCACTGGTCACGTCCTTGTGCTTTTGAAAAATTCAAGACTCAGTTCATCTATTTCTTGTTTCATTTGTTTTAATTTAGACTGCCTGAATTGATACAGACGCCGGTGTTAATTGCAGCTGAACTAAGGTCAAAAGATGAAAATGCTCATTTCGGTCAAACTGCTTACAAAATACGTTATAATAATTTATGCATTAGGTTCGGAACATGAAAAGTTCAGCGCCTGAATCAAAGCCGTTCCAAAGGTGCTCCAAAGGCGAAATTTTCGGCCGGGCTAGGCGAAAAGAACGGCTGAGCCTTTCCAAATTTCTAATTGATTCAGACACCGAACTTTTCATGTATTTAATTCATTGTATTAGGTTCGGCTCATGAAAAGTTCGGCGTCTGAACCGGGTCTAAGCCACTTTTATAAGGATGAAAATAGAAAGCGCGGACAAAGATATTAATTCACGCGGTAATAAAACGATCTAAACCGGACTTTAATAGACCTTTTCACGGTTTTTTCAACTTTTTATATGGACCAGTTAAGGAAACTCCGTCGACACCACTGAAAAGACCGTCTTAAAAATAGTAAAATTGCCAAAACAAAACCGACTTTTTTGAGGCTTGAATAACTACAGATAGCATAAAGATCTTTTTAATTACACTTTGTACTCTAGTTACTGTTTACTGCATTTGCAAAATAGCGAAAGACGCTCTCAGAATTGTCCTTTACATTACAACTTTTTAAAAGCAGCTTTGCGCTGTGGCTCGTTTCGTCTTAAAAAAGTGATTTGTCTACGACTGTACGTATGTAGCTGATATGTACAATGTTGTATGATAGCTTATGATACTGAAGGACAGTGTCTTTTTACTGTGAATTAATGAACTTAAATGCAGTTTAAAGACGAGTGTAAGCCTAAATATAGCTACTGAACACTTAAAACTGTAGGCGAAGATATAAAAGTGACGTCATCGTAATGAACTCTTCTATACGGATACCTCTCTAATACGGACACTTCGCTCTGTCCCTTCGATGTCCGTATTAAAGAGGTTCGACTGTAAGTAGAGGAAAACCTATGGTTTGACCATTCAGATGAAACCTCTTTGATTCCATTTGGTTTTCAATTTCTCACAGTATAAAATTTCAATATATTCACGAATCGCGACTACTGACAGGGTCAATTTATGTTTCTAAGAAACAAAGCATGACCTGTCTGAAGTTTTGATCCAGCTGGACTTTCCAGCCAATCAGTGATGAGTTATGTAAAATAAGTATTAGTTTTTCCCATTGTCACGCACATATTAAGGGAATCTTCCCTTTCTGAGACTGAAAAAGATTTTTCACCGA
Source organism: Porites rus (assembly GCA_964035705.1). Taxonomy (NCBI): domain Eukaryota; kingdom Metazoa; phylum Cnidaria; class Anthozoa; order Scleractinia; family Poritidae; genus Porites; species Porites rus. Next base: position 15,945,147 of record OZ038004.1, on the reverse strand, counting down.
GTCAATTCGATCTGTCACGAACCGAAGCCCTTCGAAGGAGTTTCATATTTCGTGGATGGAAAGCTTGAGCAGAAGTTTATTCCTTGGAAAATGGTGCATTTGAACGCTAAGAATGCCTGATCATCCGCCGATTCAGTCGAGCGATTTGTTGTCCTTCTATCTCCTTCTAAGAATGTTCTAAGCAACGCCGGTATTTTACGTCGTTTCAAAGGTGACTGAGGGTTTACAGCTTACGAAACGAAATAAAAAAAGGCAAGAGTGATGGTGTTAGTATTAGTTTTTTTGCATTCGGGTTCTTTAAAGGATTCGTGCTTGAATTGCCATGTAGAAGGGCAAAAAGAAAATTAAAAAGAACGCGGCGCATAGACGGCTCTTAAGAGGACAGACAGACGCACCAACATCAGACATGGGTATACCCAAACTTTTATCGCTTAGCTGGAAACAATTTGACAAATTATCTTCCTCGCGGAAGAGAAAGTTTCTGAATCCCTACCTCCAAACAAAGAAACCAATTTACGGTTATTATGACAAACAAAAGGGCGACCATCTTGTTCGCGCAAGTTCAACAATAATGGGTTTGCAGAAATTTGAACACCGTTTTCTTTGCATTGGCCACAACGAAAGAGGAGCGCCGTTCATCGTCCATTACAATGCTACGAAAAAGGGGGCCTTTAGGCGACTGTTTAGCTGTTCACTGACACATCCGAGCCTTGCAAGAGTGAATATTATGGCCCTTCCAGACTACATCGATGAAGATAATCTTCAAAAGCAGGGAGTGGAGGTGAAAAGAGTCTTGTGGCCAGATGAGCTGAGGCGTTACAGTGTAGAGAAAATTACATGGAGGGCGCTCAAAAGACTTGGTGAAGCACACTACCATGTGAGAGAAAACAACTGAGCTTCGTCATGTGGTGCATATGCAACTCCAATGTGAGTTTGCAAGCGACTCCGGAAAACATTTCTGCTTTGAATTTTGTTCCGGAACTTTCATCAGGGGAATTAATACAAGACGTTATTATATTCAATTCACTATTTGATCGATCTCTGGATAGTTTTCACCCACTTACAGTCAAATTGCCAGAGTTGTATGCAGTCGCTGGACTTTATCTGACCTTACATTTTTTGGCAAAAAAATATAACATAGAACGTGGAAAATATCTTCATAGTACTTGGGGAAATCCGATAGAGTATGAGAAGAAACTACACAAAAACGTACAAAATGTTTTTCTAGAAGCGGCAGTCACCCTAATTATAACAACGTCCACCCTAACGTCAATAATTTTATTTCGTCCTCATCAGGGGGGTAAAGTTTACCGCTCAATTTTGCTGTCTTTTTGTATTGGTCATAGACTGCAAAACAGTCGGTTTTTTTCTCAAAATCAGTAAAGAAATCGGTAAAGCGTGGCGTAAGAGTCTTATGCGCGCGAAGCGCGCGAGCCTCACACGCCCGTAGGGCGTGTGAGGCGAGAGAAAAAAAACCGACTTTCCGTTTTCCTCGTTCGACACCTTTTGTTTGACTGCTCGCGCGTACTTGAATACGCAAAAATACGGACTGTTTTGCAGTCTATATTGGTCAAGTCAGTGGCCATCTTGTTGGCAGATTGACTTACCATTTAAGGCAATATTTTCTAGCCTAATTTTTTGTACGTCTTCTTTTCAACTATAACATGATTTCTCATTTTTAACCCTTTAAGCTCTAATTAGCCTGTATACAGACCCCCTGTACCGCCAGGCTAGCACTAATATCTACATACAGATTCTCCAAACTGATGTCCATATATTTCCTAGAAAAATTAGCTGAGAGCTGGAATTTGTTGAAAGATCAAGCATTTTCCTACTAATCATTCTATTAATTCTCGTAAACCTTTTTCCTCGATATTGTTACTTAGGAGAAAATTGATGTTGGTCACTCATTGGGTTATTGTACATGGCAAATGCGACCATTTCGTATACATTGTTCAAATAAGCAAAAGCTTCTGTAGGAAGAAAGCTGAATTGTCAGAGAAGGCGAATTTATTTAAAGGGAGATTTAATTTAACTTAAGGATAAGATGTTTGCCATCTTTTAAGCAGAGTGGAAATTCAGCAGGTTTGCTGTATTTTTTCTAACTGACTTTGTTTACAAGACTTTTAGCTTTAAGTCTTTTCCTGGCTAAGATTAAGTATAAGTTTCTTTAGTAATTCTCTTTTTTGTGTGATATCCTTTGCTGACATGGTGACAGTGAGAGCTTTCTCTCTATTACCAAGAAAGTTTTTGCAAAGTTCCTCTGTAATAGTGATGACATAAACACCACAATCATAACCTGTGGAATTAGCAAATAAATGAGCTAAAGTGAAATTTTGCTCTCATTTACACTTTGTGGATCTTGTGTCTTAAAGGGGTGTCGACTGACATATTGGTCGATTGTCCCTCAAGACTAAAACTTCACTTGGGGAGCGAGGGATGGCGCAGTGGTGAGAGCACTTGCCTCCCACCAATGTGGCCCAGGTTCAAATCCCGGCGTTGACGCCATATGTGGGTTGAGTTTGTTGTTGGTTCGCTCCTTTGCTCCGAGAGGTTTTTCTCCGGGTACTCCAGTTTTCCCCTCTCCTCAAGAACCAACATTTCCAAATTCCAATTTGATCAGGATTCGGGTAGACGAAGAACCACTTTGTGGATGTGCTACCTCCAAATCATTATTATTATTATTATTATAATTATTATTATTAAATTATTATTATTATTACTATTACTGAAACTACTGTAGATCCTACCTGTCCATTTAGTAAACTTTGTCCATTGATATTACTGTACATCTTACATTACATTTTTTATTAAAATCATAGTATATGAATGCATAAATTTAAATTATAGACTAGTGAAATTATCCAAATTAATTTAAGTAACTCACCATTTTGCTGTTGGGAGCACTTGTCTTGAATGAATGATGGAGTGTCCTTGACTGCAGTAGGAGATTTAAACTGATCAGTGATACAAGCTATTCCTACTATTCCTACTATTCTCAGCAGCGTTTCAGCCAGAGTGCGCCATTGCGTGAATTCCGCAAAAGATTGAGAGATGGCCCCCAACAAAAGAGTTCAAGGGCCATTATGGCCCTTTCCTTATTTAATTCCCCAGACTTTAAAATGTCTCTGTTACTTCAACTACGATAATTTTCCAGTTAAACAGAATTTTTAATCCAAAGGACAACAAATTTAATTTACTTAACTTCCCAACTGTTTCTTCTCTTTTGCATAATAAAAAAAGATCGGGGAATATTGGCCCTTTCTTGAAAAATCTGGCCCCCAAGAGTGGGTTGTAGGGACCACTTTGGCCCTCAAGCAGAATTTTCTGTCTGGAACACTGTCTCACCCACTGAGAGATGCCAACCTCTCATCTGGAGATCGAAAATCTGGAGACTTTCTCTTTTTCACTACCCCCCACCCCTGACTGTCAACCCGAAACCCCTCCTCCTCCAACAAACTGACCCAGCCCAAATAGGAATGGCTTAGGACATTATATGAAGTCTTACAGGAATTTCATACTATCAAAATTCACAATCATAGTTTTAATGACAAAAAAATGTGGAAAAAGTTGTTGTTAGAGACTATAATAGATATGTGCAAAAATGCACCAGAAAACGTACTATAGATGAGAAACAAAAATTTCAAAACTTTTGAGGGGAAAATGGGCTAAATCTCAAACTAAAGCACAGAAAAGTTCAAAAGATGATTTAATCCAGGAGATTGGGTGACCAGTATGAGAGAGCGGGACATCGGTGCCATATCCGGGAGACTCCCAGATAATCTGGGAGAGTTGGCATATATGTCGGCTTTAGACCTTCTCACGACTTACACAAAAGTAGGATGTATGACCAGTGCAAACATAAGGCTTTTTTGCAGCTATTCATATGTTTTGTGCATTTGACATTAGGGCCAGGGCTCAAAAAGAGTCCAATTTAGTTGTCCAGGACAGATAGGATTTTCTTGCTGGACAAATTAACTTTTAAAATTCCCTGGGCAAGGGTCTAAACAAATCATCTTGTTCTAACTAAATCATCACTAACTAAGACAGTTATGTCCAGGATCGATCTTGTTAGCAAAAATTTGCTAGCAAACTGTTTTCGCAATTGTCGCAAAAGAAATAATTGAGAAAAAATTATGTAAGAAAATCACTTACAAATATCGCAAAAATCGCAAAAATAACAAATCTAACAAGAATCAAGACTTAGAAAAAAAAGAAACCAAGAAGGACCCCGAAATGTTTGCAAATATCGCAAAAATCGCAAAAGTAACAAGGATTTTGTTTTTTGCTAACTAAAAACACCCGTGACAAATATTGCAAAAATCGCAAAAAAAAGAAATCTATAAACAAGAATCAAGACTTGGAAACAGAAGAAGCCAAGAAGGGCCCCGAAAGAGAAGCACGAAGTGGCACAATGGGCAAGCAAAGCGAGAGAGCTGTTTGCCCAAACGACAAGCTGGTCAAGCTGAAAATTCACATTTCTTTTTAACCCTATAGGTGCAAATGAAAATTAACTACAGCAATTATTATTAAAATTATGCCACCATATTGCATTATTTTTGGTGTGGTTTTGTAGGAAATTTTAATTTGAACCAGCGGTGTTGTGCTTTAACAAGATTTTGGTTTTGTGGTTATTTAACAATGATATTTGGGTCATTTTGACGCCATTTTACTGCGCTTTTCACAAACATGCGAACTCTAAAGTTCAAAAGCCGCCTTCGCAATTGCATTTTTCGCTGCCGTCAATCATAATTACAATCACAAGCAACGAACCTTGAAACACAGAAACACACAAAACGGATCGAAACCCACCAATCACAAATCATAAACCTTGACCTTTTGAACCGATTAAAGTAAAGTTTTGTTTCCTAAGAGGTCCGTTAAGATGATTGACGGCAGCGAAAAACGCAATCGTTAGTTGGCTTTTGAACATCAGAATTCGCATGGATGTGAAAAGCGCAGTAACTTTTTTAAAAATTCTTCTAAGTGGTTTTCCCATTTTCCAACGCCCCCCCCCCCAATTCCTCCTACACAAAATGCAGTCAAAAAATTATTTTTTTATAACACTAAACAAATCCAGTCTTGTTCCTAACTTACCAAGTAAGAAGGGCTCCACATTTTTGGCAAGGGATCTGGCAGCTGACGTGTTAAACGGAGTGGAGGAGTCATAATGATGAAAACTATTTGTTTGTCTTTTATACAAAAGCAAACTCCTGAAATAAATGTAGAAAATTTGACATAAGCAATCAAGTTGTAATCACAGTTCTATGGAACTTAAGCTACAAAAACAGCAATGGCAATGACGTTTAGTTTCAGAGCAAAGAAGAGCAAGGAAGGAGAGTTTTGGTTTTGACCACGCGAGAAATGAAGCGAGAGATAAAAAAGGAAAGAAGTGGGAGGGGAGGGGAAGGAAGGACATGCTTGCAGACAAAGCCCTCAATTTTGAAAACCTGCGTTCGCCAGTGAACGCAGTGCCTGATTGGCTCGGCTAGTCCAACAATATTGACATGTGTCAATCAAAGGTTTGTTTCATACTGAGAGGTCATGTATGGTAAGTGACACAAGATTTGCCCTCCATTGCAAGAGCATTTTCTTTGACCTCTTTTGAGCAAAAGTGGCCCTCTTTTATTGCCATTTTCTGATCAGTTGCTGGGTTAGCTTTGTTCTTAGATGCTTTTACAAGGGATACTCTAGTTTTCTGTGCCGTGGCGAGAACTGTAAGACATTCTGTCTAGCTGAGCTTTGAACTTGTATAAATATGCGTCGCGGATCGAAAATACTTCACTTGAATGCTTGTCACATTTCACCCTTCAAATCCAACTTTCCGTTTTGAGCAAAAACTTCAAAACTTCACCCTTGTGGTCGTTCCTTTTAGACGGATTAAAAGAACAAACGAGCAAAGCCTGCATTGATCGTTTGGATTCATTGAGATTTCACCATTAGCGCCGTCCACGCAGTCCAAAATACAAAAAATAACATTAATTATTTTGGTTTCACACACGCGTCCTCTAAAGTTCATTTCCACTCCAAGGAAGGCCGAACATTTTATTGGTCAGTGAATTAGACAGCTGATGACAGCATCAAATGTCAGTGCACGAACTCAGGCATGACAGGCCAAGTGGGCGGTTTTCAAAATCCAGGGGTTTGTCTGCAAGCGTTTTCCTTCCTTTCCTCCCCACCCCCTCCCCGTTCTTTTACTTGCGCCATTTTTTGCGCAGCAGTTGACTCTCATTCCTCATTCTTTGCTCAAAGACAAAACAGAAACGCTTGCTACGCAGGCTATGAGAATATCAAAAGAGCAAGAGGTTTAATGAGGTAAACATGACTCTAATAAGGTGTGTCAAACTTGAAGTAAATGTTGTTCCTATGACTGCATGAATACAATGTGAAGTCTCCTTAGGGAGCATCTCCAAATTTCGGAAGGTCGATCGTCCGATTGTTCGGACGTCATATCGGAAACTTTAGTACACATTTCCGATCAAATCGGTAGATCATCAGTGGTTTATCGGATTTGTGGTATCGGAATTCCGAAAGGTCAACATCCGACACATGTACACGTCAGTACATCAACTGAAATCAGATCATCTTCGTAAAAAATAAGTTCGTATTAAAAGGTCAAGCTCATTATCACGCTAGATCTAGATCTACCTGCAGATCATGCAAAAAATACGAAGTCGTAAATGTCATAATTTCGTTGAATATTCTATGTTTATGAGCTCTACAACTGCAGGAGGTGAATGATATGGCGAAAAAAATGATCGGCCTTCGGTGTAAAAATTTTCGTGCCGACACGTTACAGTTGAAGAGATTGTACAAGAAATTTGTTACAATTAATGAGGACACGCTCCTCCAACCAAATGGGGAAATCGATTTGCATCTGTATAATGTCGTTGGAAAAGCATGTACGTTGTTGGTGACGATTTTGCAGATGAAAGTTCGCACAAAACCAAAATATGCACTGAAGCCGATATAGGAAACATACCCCTGAGTTGTTTGCTGATCGCCGAATGTAAACAATGTCTTTTGTTTTACGCACGTCAAGACCTCAGCTAGTAGGGAAGGAACACAATCGCAAATAAAAAAATGCAGTTTTAGAGCACGATATGAAAATGAGGCATGTTCTCCGCATGTTATATCGTTTTTTTTTTATTGCTTTCTTCAAGTCGAAGCCCGATCCTTTTCGTGAGTAGATTGTAATGGTCCGTGCCCTCCGTCGACAGATTCACATACATCACGTAACCTTATCTTCATTGAGCTTGGAGCACTGCTTTTGGCATGACTAAATTTTTTCAACCATTCATGCGAATAAATGAGGCAACAAGAACAGTATTCTTGTGAGCGGCTCTCGAGAGAAATAAAGGTAATGATAGTATGGATCTGAGCCATTGGGGTGTTTCGCCCTCTTTGTTTTAATAGCGTGTATTGAATGTAGAGTTGATGTTCATATCGTGTCGTTCGGATTACGGATCACTTGATGTTTTATGACTTTGCCGTCCGACAATCGCTCAAAGACAATTATCACGTGTAGTCTGAATCCCATTTAGTAAATTTGCCACAGTGTAGGTTTTAGTTGTTTGTTTGTTTGTTTGTTTTTTCTACTTTTTTCCACGAGCTTAAAAACTAAAATAGCTCATTCATACAATTATTTTCACTTGCTTTCTTCTGCTTTCGTAACTGAAAGGTGACATTTATTTTCTTCAGTCGCCCGGGTTGTTTTCGTTTGCCATCTGTCACTTTGCAGTGTGGTTCAATAACCATTGTTTTTGTCCTGCAATTGCACAAGATCCTGTCATTAAAAATACGATTGTTTCATTCAGCCTACTTTTTATTTTGTTCACTTTGACAATTTCCAAAAGCGCTTTTAATTATTACAAAATGAACCTTTACATTTCCAGATTAATTTTTTTCCCATGTGTACGTCAGTGGGCTCAGTGTTTCTATCATTTGAAATGTCTCAAAATTAATATGTCCTAGTGAAAATAATGCAGAAAACACGGTTGACGGTTATTACATTGGTCTTTCCAGTGGTTCACTTTGCGTTGGCCTTCGTATTTTGATAGCCTTGAGGCAAGAGGGAAACTTTTCTTAATGTTCATCACTCTCATCATCAGACACTCTGAACACTTGATCCACCTCAATCAGTTCTTTCAAGGCATCAACACCAATCTCGATAACTGTTTAGGAAAATAATGCATGGGATTATTATGAACAGCTAAATTCGAAACTCTGTATAATGAATAGTTTCCTCGAATTTTAAGCTGTATTATGCTATAGGAAACTTAAGAGGCCCAATAAAGATGATAGCGTTCTTTATTACAAAGTACTTGCGCTAGGTTATTACAATTGGATGCCGAGGGAGCTAAAATGTGTGTTACACTTATTTACATTGAGGTGTTTTCATTTTTTCAGTCGAGGTACGTTCCTAGATCCTGATAATGAACAAAACGATGGTATCTGTCTTACTATCGTTGCGCTTTCACGGTTCGTACAATCTTGAACTAGGTCTTTTTGCCGAGGAAAATTTGGTTCATCCTAGGTGTAAGAACCTGTAAAACTCAGAGTTAAAGTAAAAACATTTTTGTGCGTGAACAATTTTTATTTCAATTTTTTTATTGTTTCTTTGAAATGCTACTTCTGTACCTCAGACGCAATTGCAAGTTACTTTGCAAACTGTTGTTGCGGGTGGTAAAAAAATAATGTGATCAACTGTGGCTGGGGAAGTAAAAATCGTAAATGACTTCATGACGTGTTAAAGCCATGCATGAGGAGTTCAAAAGGGGGTTAAAAATGCCGATTTTTAATTTTTGAAGAAATGTTAGTCCTTGAAAACTGCTAAAAAAAGTCCTTGAAAATTTATTTGCCTGAAGGTGTACGAACCATGGCTTTGCGGGTTGACTAGCAACTCTCCTTTTGACTTTCGAGCCTGAGTATTAAAACTTACGTTTGAATGTTCGTCGCAGCTCGTTCCTACGCGGTTGTTGATGGTCATCGTAGGGGTCTGACAAGTCTTTGCATTCGGCATATAAACAAAACGCACTCTTCAACGACTCCAGAGCATTTTCGAACTCATCTCCCTCCTCGTCCGAAAACATCCAAGTGTCATCATACTCATCTTCTACAGATCGATCCATGTATATTGTACAAAACCTATACAAAGTAGCGTTAATAAATCAACGAACGAGCCATACGACAGAAAAGTGAACCATAAAATAGAAGAAGAAAAAGGATTAACAGGGTGCATTCGATTGCTCATTATCGCAATTAACAATATAAACGCAATGAACTCTAAAAGTCACTTGGTTTGGCATTTATTGCACCGTGACATCTAGAAATTTGCTAACTAGTTTTGCCTGTAAGATTCCACTGGTCCAAAAATCGCTGTAGAGGAGAAAACCGGCGATTTGTCTGTGTATTCTTGTTCCGAAATACGATCAATGGAACACACCCTTAAAACACTGATAATATTTCTTACCTTATATTCTAGCGTGGTCCAAGGAAAAGTCAGGCAAGAGAACCAAAGTTCTTCGGTTTTACTATGAGCAGCTCCTTCTAGCAATGTTAGCAGTCCGCCAACGAGAAATCAAATGTGTAACAAGCTTTCTCAACAGAGGAATTTATTTTGTTAGACAAACAAATTCAATGAAACGTTATTCAGACAGGAGTATAATGCAACTTTTTGACGTCGACAATATTGAAAAGGGTATTCATCGCGGCTCTTAAGTTATTTTTGCATAGAACGTTTTTGTTTTTGTGCTGTACGTGTGTACAATAGGCGTTGTGGTGATCGGCACGCTGAGGCATTAAAATAATAACAAAATAAAGCGCTGAAGGTGATAACATAAGGGTATGTAGATGTAAGTGGACCAACGTTAATGCCACCGCCGTTGGGTCGTAAACTCCTGGTCGAAGTAACGAGGTGGCCGTATTAATGGAGTTTTTAAAATGACTCAGTGATTATTATGTTTGGTCGTATAAACAGGGTGGTCGTAAGGTCGTAGTTTTAAAACTTGCATGGTTAGTGACTATTAAATTGCTAGGTGCTTGTCACTTTAGTTTTTAGGAAGCAGATTTGTCAACTGTTTGTCGCCGAACTGCACCTTCAACAATTTCTGAGTCGCGGTTCCCTAAACGAGCACGCCGATCCAGTGACATAAGAGCGCATAAAATGAAAGGAATGATAAGTGCCAGCGCCAAGCGACCAAATCTAATCGTAACTGCCATTTACTAAAGTGTTACACAATTATAAAAGAGATTAACGGACGATTCGCATTTCGCCCTTCTGTTGGTTTCACTGCACACACAAATTCAAAGTTATTCCGACAATTACAGGAGTAAAATAAAATTTTTTAACGACGGTAACAGTATTTAATTGATTTAGCATAATATAAAGTACCCTTTTGTTTTTTAACAACAAGCGTTGTGGTGATCGGCACTCAAGGCTAACAGATGCATGCCAATCTTTTTAGTTTACCGCTTGCGTGTCACTCAATACTTTTTAGAACGAAAACGGTGAGAAAGCAGATTCGTTAACACTTGAAAACTTTAGTTTTGTTTAAATGTTGATGTTGACAGACTGTGTTGATACGAAATTTTACAGTAGATTGAAACAGCAGAGAGTTACCGGTCTTCATTTACACGCAATTCAGCTCAGGTATGACAGGTATACTGCACGTTTAGGAGAAAGAACACGCTATTTTTGCGTGCCGATGCCGATGTGATGTTTATCGGAACTTTGTTTTCCGATAGGGTAGATAGAGATAATCCGATTGACCTCCGATTTCATCGGAATTTAGAAACTTCAACTCGGAAATTTGTTGAAATACACTTAAAGCTGTCGGAATCGGAAAATGCCGATAGGGCAATCGGAAACCAAATTTCCGATATTAATTTGGAGATGCTCCCTTAGTTTAAGTTTTGGTACATATACAGAAAGTGTTTGAAAATGTGTCACCTAACCCATATTCCCCCTTTTCTCTTTGAAATTGGATGCACCGACCTGCATTTGAGAAATACCCATAGCCCTGGTGAGTTGGAATAACCATGATGAAGCTTTCAAAAATGCAATATATTAATGCACTTTATAAGGGGCATGTTCTTTACTGTTGCTGCTTTGAATGCTTAAGCTCCCTAAAAATTGAGGGATGAGATTTCTGTGGCTGTTCTTGTGGCTATTGTTTAACGACTCATCAGGGTGCAAAGAAAGTCAGTTTTACAGCCTGCCATTCGGGCAAGCTGTAGCTAGCATGTACTAGCCCACAAGTCATTTCAACTAGCCCCAAAAACCTTGTTGATTAGCAGGATTGATTTCAATCCTTCTGCGATTTGAATTACCCCAAAAACAGCACTTGCCCGTTGGGCAAGTTAAGAACAAAAATCACTAGTACCACAATAGCAAAATCTACTAGCCCCGTGCAATTGGACACGACTTTCTTTGCACGTTGACTCATATTTCTTTGAGTCTTTGTTGTGCTTGACAAAAGAAGGAGCATATTTTTATTTCTGTCAGTAAACTGTAAAACAGAATTTTGAAGACTGTCTTTAGATTTAGTCAACTATATGGTTACATAACAACCCAAGGAGTTGGTGTTTTTGAACTGGGACTCAATGGTTATGGACAGCGACTCATGATTTTTCTCAAGATGAGTTCTAGGATTAACCACAACTATTTGTCACAAAATCAACCCCAAATCCCTCGCTCCTGTAAATAAAGAAAGTCAACAATGGGTATAAAGACATACCAGTGAGATCCTCCAACAGAATTTGTTGATTCATTATCATTCACAGCAAAGAACACAAGCTTATGACTTGGAATATTTAAGGGCTCAATGAAATCTCCAATATCAACACCTAAAGAAATAAATGAATAATTACAGCTTTAATCCCATTCATTTCAAGGAGACCTCAGGGCTTGAAAAAGTCCCATCTGGTCATCCAAGATAAGATGTTTCTCTTGGTTGGCAAGTACATGTAAAACTCTAAAAGCTCCAGTCCAGACAAGTCATCTTCCAATTAAATCAATACCTGAGACTAGCTAGTAGGTTGACCCTGACAAGCAAAATGAGAGGGCTGCTTGCTGGAATTCAAGATTTTTTGGTGCACTGGGCCTATGAAGAAAAAATGTTGTTCCAACATTTGGGTCTGTGGAATGAAATCCTAGTGTGTGGCCATAAAGTCAAAGCTACTGAGAAGTTCTTTCCTGTGGTACTGTTTGTAAAGCTGTTGGAAGTGATTCTATTTTCTTGAACTTGAGTCAAATAAAAGATAAAACTGAGCTATACAATATACTTCTAAATTTGAATCTAGAAATAAATCCTACAGTGTGACTATTCAAATGAGGGCTACTAAGCAGTACTTTCCTGTGGTATTGTTTATTACGCTGTACAAGGTAGTTCTAACTTTTGAGTCTGTGGATGAAATCCTAAAGTGTGACCATTCAGATGAAAGCTACTGAGCAGTACTTTCCTGTGGTACTGTTTATCATGCTGTGCAAGGTGGTTCTAACTTTTGAGTCTGTGGATGAAATCATAAAGTTTTACCGGGAACAGGTCTAAGAAAAGGATTCCACTCGATTTGTTGTGGTTCAATTTAATCCTTGGTTCAAATTTTATTTTCCTTTGTTTCAAATTTATCGGCATATATTACCATACCCAAAAACAATGGAAAATTAAAAATTACCTGAGATAAAAAATTAACTACAACATATACATTAACGACATGTAGCTGTTATCATTTGCTTGAAATTTATCATTGTTACTATTTCTATAGTAGTAAGATTGTTACTACCTTCAGCAAGCTTCAAGAACTGTGTGACATCAGGACTGATAAAAAGCACATCTTGTGAAATCTTTTCAAACTGATGATGAGTAAAGTAACTACAATCAAATCAAATTAACTGTGGCATTAATAGATAAAACTTTAAGTCAAACCTCTACCAACAGCCACCTCTCTACAATGGCCAATTTCCCGGTGTGCGACAAAAGCAGACTGTCAGGTAAACGAGGAAAACCTTGTTGTGGAATGCTTTAACCCTTTAAGCCCCACTATCAACATACAAATTCTCCAAACTGATCTCTATACATTTCCTTGAAGAATGAGTTGAGAGAATTTGATAAAAGATCAAAGCATTTTCCCTTTGGTGATCATTTTATTTGTTCTTATAACCTTATCTCTTGACAATGTATGGATGTCGTTTGAAGAAAATTTATTTTGGTCACTATTGGGACTTAAGGGGTTAACACAGTCCTTATCCCTAAAGTTTAAGTCATTTAAAAGTCTAGTTTAGGGATAGGGAATATGTTAGAGCATTCTACAACAATGGTTACTTTGTCTACTTGCCAGTCTGCAGTCTGTGTTTGTTGCACACCGCCAATTTCCTCTGTCCACCATAGTGGAGGCAGCCAAGGCTCAAAATAATGGCCAGTAAACAGGCAGGTACAAAAGTCAGACCGGATCAACTCGGACCGCCAGTCTGGGTCAGATCAACTCGGATCGACTCGGACCAACTCAGATCGAATGAAAAAATAAAACTAAAATAAAATTGGACTCGGATCAACTCGGATCATAAAAAAAAAAACAACTCAGATTATAAAAAGAAAAATATCAGTCGGTATCACTCAAGTTTCACCCGCCATTTCGTTTTTTTCTCACGAACTCGTGGTTGCGTAAATTAATTTTATTTTTATTTTAATTAATTTTAATGATACACTAGTGAGCAGCTCACATACACTTCCAGTGAACATTTTCAACTTGGAAGGAGGAGAAATCATGCTCGCCCGGGACAACAAAGATTTTCGTACCCCAGGCGAGCATTGAACTCACGACTCTCCGAATACTACATGTTTATCGGGCTTTTCAACCACTGAACCGGAGGGTCGCGAGTTTGATTCTTGCCAAGGGCATGGAAATTTCCTTTGTCCAGGGTGAGCATGGTTTCTCCTCCTTCCAAGTTAAAAATGTTCACTGGAAATGTACGTGTGCTGCTCACTAGTGTATCATTAAAATTAAGTTTCAGAAGTCCTGCAGAAAAAAAAAACAGGAACAAACAAACAAACACTCTTCGGTAACTATCTAAATGCGATCAACAGACCAGGCTTTTGATGCTTTTCTGATAAATAATTCAGTAGTCTAATAAATAAGCAAATATATACATTCTAGGCGACTGAAACTATCGTTTCTCTACTGTCGAACCACAACCACGAGTTTATAACATGATCCGAGAGGAACTGGCACTAGTAAAACAAAATGGCGCCTGAAAGCCACGGAGAAAAAAAGGATGATCTAGCCTTTTTTACCCTCCAAATGGGTTAAACTTTCAGTTTTGCTGGTTTAATTTATTTTTTTTAATTGCTCCGAGTTGATCCGAGTCCAATTTTATTTTATTTTTATTTTTTTATTGTATCCGAGTTGGCCCGAGTCGATCCGAGTTGATCCAACCCGGACTGGCGGTCCGAGTTGATCCGGTCCGACTTTTGTACCTGCCTGCCAGTAAACAGACAATGGACTATTGCATTAATTGTAATACCTACCCTCTTTCTCCCCTGATTGAGGTCCGATGAAATTCTTCTGGGATAAGTTATAAAAATTGACGATTTCTTTAGGAGTTAATTTTAAAAAAGAGTATGGAATTTTGAGGGGGTTGAACCTTTAATTTCTAACACAATCTTGATCTTCAGGGGTGAACAAGGAAAAATCACTTTTTACGAAATGTTTCAGAGGTAAACCCGTATTCTTCAGGGGTGAGCCCCAAATTTTAAGTCTTCAAGGGTAAGAAGAAATGGTAAGTCCTCAAGCCGGGGGGGAAGGCTGGTACGAATATTAAATGTAATAGCCCAATGTCCGGCCAGAATGGCGACTGACTGGCGAAAAAACTTGACTCGCATGTTGACCGGTCACACATGCATTCGTTCTTTAAACAAAATATTAAATAACAGCTACATCCTCGGCTGTAAATCTTAGATTTTGTCTCTTTGTACAAATTCAATATCTTTTCCCGGTATCGTTCATAAATTGAAAATTACAAAAAGACAAGTTAACTTTCGACCGGTTAGAAACGAGACTTATCGAGCAAAAATTCGCTTCTGTACATTTTTGGAAGAGAAGAAAAAAATACATACTCAAACATAAATCCTATAAGTCTGTCGTTTAGCCACCGACCTTCTTCCAGCAATCTTAGATCTGATTGACGAAGAAGACTGTCTTGAAAACTCAAAACAATTTCATCCGCCATGTTTTTAAAATTCCCTCTCTGAGCATGAGCTTGTTGTCACACCGCTGTTACTATTAGCGCCCGCAGGATACTTCCGATGCTTGAACAAAATGGCGGAATCAATTTGTCAGAACAAATTTACATGATACGCTATGATGGGTGTTTAATTGATGTAATGGATTGATCGGAAGTGTATGAGCTTATTTATTTTAAGGTAGGTGATGCGTTATTCTTGTCGTATTTTATTTGACTGCGTGATTGTTAGTGAGTCAAAATGGCCGCGCGTTCAAAGGTTCTATTTGCTTTCTTCGTCATTTAACAGCTTTCAGCTAAAAACATCTCGATGTTGATCACCGTTGATTTTAAAGATTACATTTTATCTCTTCTCATTAGGCTCAGGCCACTTTTATTTTTCTAATTTCTTTCACCAAATGATCGAAAATTGAATTGTTTCTCGAGCTCATCATATGGACTTGTCATTTTCAGTTCGGAAGCTATCGGAATTTTCCGAGACCTTACGTCTGGTTACGACAGTGACGTCACGGAATTGAAGGAAAGCAACAAGCGGGAATGAAGTTGTAATGGCGAAAATAGACTGTCATTCTTTACTTTCTGGGAGCTCATGGAGTTCCTTCGAAGAAGATTCGTCCATGGAGGAGCCAGAAGGTTTGTACAGCTATTGTGCTTTCTATCTGTCGCCGCAATTGCGTGAAAAAATGCCAAGAAAACTTTTTTCAGGGGATTTACCGTGTGTTATTCTTTCCACTATAGCAATGGAAGTGGACGAAAACAATGGTTTGGGTTCCGTAGAAGCCACCCGATTGCACCAAGAAGGTAATGAGTGTGACTTTTAAAAGCTATACTTACTTGGAAAAATGAGATATTGTTGCACAAAATGCCAGGTAGTTGTTTCCGCCCAGGGCAAAATTTACTACTATTGGGTTCTGTTACTCGCAGGTTGAAAGTAATTAGCATGGGGCAATCGTGTGGACTGCCTATGTACGTGCACCCCCCAAACAGATCGCTGTCTGAGATGTACTTGGCTGTTCATCTGTGGCTCATTTAACATAGATTAGAAGAATTTAAGTTTTGTTTCACATAAGCAGCTCGAAACCAAACATGCTTTAAGTTTTGGAGTGGCTTACACGTTTATTAATAATGTAAGCAGGACATGATTAACTTTATATGCTTCACGCTTTGATCTACAGATATGACCCTGTTCGGAATTTGCCCAGAACAAGAGGAAATTATCCTTGTTGTGTGCAAGGAGTGTGGTCGCGTGGTGAAAGCATCGGCATTGTTACGGCATTGTGGTAAGTTCCTTCATGAAAAAATTTTCACTTTAATGCGTTTAATAATCGACTCAACGCGTTGTGACAAAGACTCCTCACATTGTCATTTAAACATCGTGTCACTTTCAGCCTTAGAACCAAAACATAGCGGTATTTGAAATTCAAACTTTGCGAGTTTGAAACATTAACTTATATATTTTTGTTTCCGTATTATCTTAAAATCCTGAATTATAAACACTTTTTGCTTGGTTTTTAAATTGAATCAATACAAATGTTCAATTAATAGTGCTTTTAATTTTGTCTGTTTATTTAGTCTTTCCTGGTCATATAGTTAGTATCTCTAACCAACTGTGATATTATTTTACTTCCTGGTTTCAAAGTGGTCTCTGTGCTCTTTTTATTTTAACAAGCTCGCTGAGATAAAATTTTGTTTTCTAAATGGCAAATACACTTTTATTCACCGTGAGACAATGTAACAAAATTAGTTGTTGATGCATAGTTGAAGATGGCAAATCTTTTAGAGTGAACACTGCATGTTCAAGTAGAGAAATATCAAATATTTCCCATCAAAACAATTTCATAAATGCTCTCATTCTTTAAAATGAGTAAATAAAAGAACAGTTTGTACCATGTGTTTGATGCTTCAGGATACACTTACATTAAACGTGATTCTAAGGGCCTTAGCAAACCCTTAGACTAGTTTTAGCCAAGGACTTCTCAGGTTTCAGACACAAAAGGGAGTCAGTAACAGAAACAAATACTGTGTCTGTTTCAAGTTATCTTCTTCAAATGTTTAACAACAAGTGAATATCTTAAAAAATTGTTTCTTTTTTCCAACGGGGAGCTTAACGTGGCTAGGGGACATTTATTATTATTATTATTATTATTATTATTATTTGTCACAAAATTCCACTATTTACAAGCTCTAAACTTCCAATTTATTGACAAAGTTACAGCTACAGAACAAAGGTGATCTGAAAGATGATGCCTGAGTGCTATAAATAAATCAAACTACATACAAACTGAAATAAAGTAATGAAACAAATATTGGTTTAATGTTTCTAATTTTGCCTGACTCTCATTCTTTTTTTTATTTTGTTTTTTCTGTTCTTCTGATCTGTTCTAATTTTACATTAAATTCTTACATTTGTTGACCTGGACCATGTTATTTGGCACATTATCTTTTAACCCTTAAACTCAGACCTTTTTTGTGGATTTTTTGTTGGCCACTATTCAGGATGAAAGGCTTAATCTTTAGTTCATTATTAGTTCATGTTGAGGACACAAAGAAGATTTAACAAGGCCGTGTGGAAATACGAAATTTCTTGTTGTGTGTTTAAAAACACCCTAACAAGTGAAATTTTGTATCTACAAGCAGCCATGTAATGTTCTATTTATTATAAAAATGCCAGTGAAATACCAAACCTTATTTCTTTCTCTTTTCACTGTGAAAGGAGCAATTTATCATGTAGCCATTGCAATGAAGATCTCTTCACCTGTGAAGACAACATGTTATTTTCAAATGTAAAGATATCGTGGTTTTTGTGCGAAAGCTCATCTGGTTCTTCGTTGGTGGTTGCATAATAATAACTATCCTGATAGCAGTGTGGATATTATATCCTAATTACCATAAAATCTTTCAAACGTTCACACTGAATATTTTTCAAGAATTTATCATTGACAGGGCTTCTGATACTGCATGCAGTCGTGGGGCTGTAGAAAAAATCTACGAAATTCACAAAAACACACAAAATACCACAAAATTTGCTAGAAATCTTATCTAATACATGTCAATGTGACATATTTGAATCTAGTCTCTTTCTTGTCTAGAAATGCATAACCCAGCCCCTTAAACAAACACACCCTGACTACCGTCAACCCTCCTTAAATGCTGATTTAGATGGCACAATTTTTTGCTTATGACTATTATGCACAACTAGCATACATCATGACTTCACGACAGATTGTGTGGTGTAAGTTAGCAGGTGTTTACGTGAGAAAACTGGTACTGGCGCGAGTCTCATACTGGGATGACTTTTTGATTTCGTATCGCGTTTACATGATGACTGGGTCATTTCATATCTCGTTATTTGAAGGTACACTTCATGTTGATAAAATACACATGTGAAAAATTGTGTGATATGCTTGAAAAGTCCTTGAGTTTTCCACAGAAGTCCTTGAATATTTTTGAAAACTTCTTGAATAAAAATAACCTTAAAAATAAAATGGTTTGCCCAAAGGAAATTATGATTGAAAGCACAGCAATACACAAATTTTCTTGGTGGTCATGAAAGTGTTTTCTTATGATTTCGGTGTTTCCGGCATAGTTCATTTTCTGTAATTTGAAGTACCCTAGGAACCGTGCCTTAATTAAGGAAGGTATTACAATAAGCAAACCACCCTCCACCTTCGCAATTTAACCCTTTAAGTCCCAATAGTGACCAACATCAATTTTCTCCTAACAATATCCATACACTGTCAAGAGATTATGTTATGAGAATTAATAAAATGATCACCTAAAAGAAAATGCTTTGACCTTTTATCAAATTCTGTCAACTCATACTCTTTAAGGAAATGTATAGAGATCAGTTTGGAGAATTTGTACATGTATATTGGGGCCTAAAGGGTTAAAGGCTTTACTTCATGTTATTGGAGAAAATAAGTCCTTGAAAAGTCCTTGATTTTTTCCCAGAAAATTCTGTATGAACCATGTAGAGGTGTCCGTTAAGAGAGAGTTGACTACACTTTGGTAACCATTGTTTTTTCACCTCCATTATTTGTAGAGCTCCATCATAAGAAGACCATACCTGTCCCCACCCCCTCCTCCCCTGACATGGTAACAACATCAAGTGCTGTTGTAGAGACACTTCTCCAATCAGGATCAAGGAAAGGAAAAGTTCTAGACTCAGTCATCACTAATCAGAATATTGAACTGATGGACGCCACAGTAAAAATTGAGGAAATGCCACTGACAGTGCCATTATTCAATCATGGTCACTCCACTATTGTTAAAACAGACACTCTTGTTAATAATGTATTAAAGAAAAATTCTGCTGAAAAAGCTTCAAATAATAAAAAATCTCCAAGAAAGCAGATTCCAACAAGAGGTAGGTTATCTGTGACTATCAAGTGGTTTTTAATAATCAATGCTTAAAAAATAATGATTAATGATTGTAGTTACGGCTGGTTTGCAAGCATGGCTTTAAAGATGGGTTATGTTTTTTTTTTTAAAAAATAAGGTATACAGGGCCGTTGCTAAGATTTTAGGTTGCCTGATACATGCCATTGGTAAGAACAGGAATTTAACTGTTGGAAAGTTCTTTGGATTCTATTTTCTCACACACCACTGGTAGTCATGCCAAGCCACTCGCGACAGCCTGACCTTTATTCCAAATTCATAAAAATGTACACACAACGTACCCCTAGGAAGTTGGGACCCTAACAAAATTACAAAGTTGCACATTACATTTAAACAGCTTACCAAACTGAAATCTTAGGGTGGGTGGTTGGGAAGGTCAGTAACAGCAGACTCAACGCCTTCTGGTCATGTGACCTATACCCAGGCTCCCAGAGGTGTGTGACGTGAGAAAAACATTTTCCACTTATTTTGTTACACTCAGCCAATGGAAAATTACCCTTCTTTTGTTGCTATAAAAGCAGGGTTCATGCCTATTATCAGTAGCTTCGGGGAATTCCAGTCCTTGTTTTTTACTTTTGTTTTGTCGAGTGGGCCCTTTAGGGCACTGTGTAAGAAAAAAAAGCAGCAGAAGAAGAAGGATAGAAGGAAAAAGGAAAAGGCATTTAATAACAATAGTTTTACCTAACATAACATTTGCATTAATGGTAAAATGTTGCATCTGAATCAGATCTAACACCTGTAATTTAATAGACCAATTTTGTTATATCAAAAATATTCAAACTTGACACCAAGTCTTAGGGGAATAATACGAAAGAAATCATCTTGAGGCTGAGCAATAAAAAAAGTACATTTCTTTTGTTTTAGTCCCCCAAGACTTGAAGGGAGAACTGGTCTATTTATGATTTTATTGTCTTTAAACTGCAACTAGAAAATCATCATACAGTTGACTCCTGATAAGTTAAACCTTGAAGCCGGGAAAATAGAAAAAAGTTTGAGTTATCGGGAGTTTGAGTTATCGAGGGTAAAATATTGTTATATAGAAAACAATCTGAAGGGAAATGAAAATTGCTTCGAGTTAGCAGAAGGTTCAAGTTAGAAGGTTTGAGTTACCGGAGGTCAACTGTACTTCATAAATGGCTGCCTGTTTTAGAGTGGTACATTTTAGTGGTCTAATAGAGGTTGAACCATGCTGGTATTGATCTCCTTTAGGTGTTTATTAATAATAAAGTATTGTAATTGTTTGAGGAACATTTCACCTCTCTCTGTAGAACGAGAGTTTGATGCTGACAAGCATTGTGGAGTTTGGGTAGCGGAACTTCAAAAGCAGTGTACACGCTCGCTTACTTGCAAGGTAGGAGAAAGTCTAGTGTGGATAGTTTTGAGAGTGTCAAGCAATAAATGTAAGAACAGAGATGTTAGTCAAATGTATTTTAGTTAACTTCTAACTTGAATCTCTACACTCATGAGACTTAAAGGGGTTCAACCACCTGATGAATTCTGATTTTCACCTTCCATCACCGGGTGGTTAAAAAAAGTTATGTAAAGGGTTTTGTTTATTTTTTTTTCTTGCGACAGTCACTCAGATATTGATTACAATGTTTCAACCACATACTGCAGGCAGGGTGTAAAGAAAGTCAGTTTTACAGCCTGCCATTCAGGCAAGCTGTAGCTAGTATGTACTAGCCCACAAGTCATTTCAACTAGCCCCAGAACCCTTTTTGATTTGCAGGATTGATTGTAATCCATCTGTAATTTGAATTTCCTCCCAAAACAGTACTTGCCTGTCGAGCAAGTTAAGAACAAAATCCACTAGCCCTGGGCTCTATAGGACACGACTTTCTTTGCACGCTGCTGCAGGTCTTCATCAGGTGATAGCGTTGATTACTGAGTGGGACTATCTTCACCACTGTGGTCATTAGTGACTAGTGTATCCCGAACCTCGCTTATGATTGTTTGGTTGGTTTCGATCCAAAGCATTGTTGGCATTTTTAGAGGAGAAAACTGTTCCCTCAGTGATCCCCTGTAGTAGTGATTGGCTGCTGTGTTGACTGATTATAAGCATTCCTGCTTCAGGATTCTCAGTTCCAGTCTCTATTGATGTTGTCAGGATGAAATCTTATGTGAATAGCCTCTTTAACTCAATGAGAGTACAAGCGAGGGTCTTGGTCAATAAACTTAACCTCTTGAACCCAAATTATAGCTGTGTACTGTTGTTACCCATAACTTGCTTGAGCAGTTTGAAGAGGGTTATCCAGAAAAAATTACAATTAAGTAGAAGTTGTAATAAAATCAAAGTTACATGCGAAAAATTATTTATGTTATTGGTTAATTTAAAGCATCTTGCAAGTCTAGTAGGGAACTAAAACTAATATTATTATTGCCAAACAGAGTGTTAAAGGTACATGTTGTTAATATAAGTGTCCAAAAGCTAGAAAATAACACACTGATATAAACATGAATCTCCTTCAGACACATGCTCTGTCATTACGGCGTGCTGTTCTTGGCAGAAGGAAACCTTTTGATGAGCTGCTTGCCGAACATAAAGCGCGGGTAAATTGTGAGAAAGAGCAGCAGCAAAATCAAGCTCTTAAACTACAAGAACAGGCAGCACAGAAGTCCTTAGATGCTACTCTTAAGAGAACAACAAGTACATCTGAAGCCTCAGTGACCTCCTCAGAAAGCTCCAGGTTGGTAAAGTTTACCTTTGTATTTTAAGCCTTTAAGTCCCCATAGTGACTAACACCAATTTTCTCCTAACGATATCCATACATTGTCATGAGATGAGGTTATGAGAATTAATAAAATGATCACCTACGAGAAAATGCTTTGATCTTTTATCAAATAATATAATATTAATTCTCTCAACTCATTCTTTAAGGAAATGTATAGAGATCAGTTTGGAGAATTTGTATGTGGATATTGGGGCTTAAAGAGTCAATGATTTGTTGCTGTGCAACTGCAGCAGCACAAACCCATCAATTTATAAATTTCGTTAAATTCCAACTGAAGTTATCTTAGTCTGAATTAAAATTTCATGAGCTGCTGGTTAGCTAAACAATATTTTTGTTTTATTTTATTTCTCATTTACCATGTACTCTGTTATCATGCTTGAGATCTAATGTGAACACGGCCATTTCCCTGAGAACCAGTAATGTCAAGATCGTGTAATTGGGCACGAAAGTGGACATCAGTTTATTCCTGAGTGCACTTTGATCACAGTCCACTGGTTTGCATACTCATAATTCCTGGCTATGCTCACATTTCAAAGCAATGTCTAACTGAACGATATAGAGCAAAAATGTACAGGGTTATATATTGCCTGGGCAAGACCACCAGTTTGGTGACAGAGTTATCCATTTTGTGAGCTACAGGGGTAAATTATCATAATAGTGGGATCTTGGTTTTTCGACATTAATTTTTTCCAGCAAGTTCTTGAAATATCAACACCTCGCTGGCAAGATCTTGCCAGGAAGATGTTGAAAATTCAAGACCTTACCTTGAAGATGATGAAATTTGAAGCCCTTTAATTGGGCACTCAGTGTGTGAACACCCCACTTTGTACACACATGTACCCGTACGCAGACATTGGTGCTTGGGTAACAGGTGTCAACATGTCTTCACGCACCAGTATGTATTGTGTGAGACTTAATGAAACTTGCTTGCCTTTGACAACAGGTCAACTATTGGGAGATCTTCGTCCATAGAAGGTGAATTTATTTGCTCTTAGTTGTAATATATTTCCCTGATTTATTGTGATTATTCACTAGTGTACAGTTGTAAGGTTGATAATAGGTTTTTATTGTTGCTGTTGATATAATGTAAACAATAATAATTATTATTAAGAAACAATGATGAGGAAGACAGTTTCAAAAATGTCTCTTGAAAAGTTAATATATTATTATGCTGTTTTAAAATTTATTGCTCTTCTTCCATATTGTTCATTTTGTCGAATGTTGGTGAATTTTTTGGAGTTGAATACTTAAGGACTGTATCTAAGTTTAAAAAAGAAGAATAAAAAAGTTTTTCTTGTGTTTATAACCCCATCAAAGTGTAAAAATTAGGAAGTTTCTTGTTGCAGTATGAGGGTAAAGAAATGTACAAAAAACGGGATGCATGTGCAAAGTTTTACTTATCTAAACCTTTTGCATTTTTGTCCATTCTTGTTGTGGTCATCTTTGTTGCTTAAGCTTTATTATGTACCTTTACTTTAAATAATGACCTTTCACCCTTTTTCGCAGATGAAAATGTTTGTGCAAGTGGAGCTGTCAAGGCTTCTAATGATAATGAAAACAGTCATTCTGCTAATGCCACAACCTTGAATGGGGTGATGACTTTAAATCGTCATCCTAGACCCATGACAGTAAGTGAATCATTCTCATCGTTACATTGCTCTGTGACAGTTTGTACATGTATTATATCCAGCCTTGGGTTAACTTGTCAACATTCAACAGGCCTGGCGCACGCTACTGGTGTACACGGCTTAGAATCTCACATCGTTTGGCTCTTATGAACTTATTAAAACTCAGATCGCATCGATATTTGGCAAGAAGTTAAAGTTTATAAACAGCTTTTCATTGAATTTTTTTTTTCTGGCTGTAAGACCAAAATAAAATTGAAATATGAAAAGTCTGGCTCAAAATGGGACCATTTTTTAACAGCTCGCGTAACATTTACAGTCTAACCACGCATATTGTGGGATTTCTCTGTTTCTGTTAATGGTACTTTGGAAAAATTTCTCCGAAGAGGTCAGTGACTTATGAGTACTAACTGTATTAAAAATTACTGAACATAATGGCAAAACAACAAAGTTTAGGGCGTATTCAGAAAGATGTTCTGTCTACATACGATCTCTGTGCAGCGCGAACGTCAGTTTAAAAGACTGGTTTTCATTGACTTTCTGTTGTTGTTAAGAGAAGAAATAATAATTTTTGGAATGCTCATAAGTTAAACCTTCCTTATAGACTAACTGTTAAGACTTCGGGAAACCCATTTTTACGCTAAGATCAAATATGTAAGGTTAGACAGCATTTTTTTAACGTGAAAATTCGTAAACCGTGCGTTGGACCGAAAATCGGATTCTAGAGTGTGCTTTGGCATAAAGATTTTGTGCCTAAAATGTGCCTAAGATGTGCATGCATAAAGTGTGCATTTTAGTTTTGAAAAACGTGCCTAAGCCGTGCCTAAGTTGTGCCCAAACTGTGCCTAATCTGTGCACAAGTTGTGCCAAAATATTGAGTCACTCGGAAAATCGTGTCCAGCCTATCGAGCTCCACAGCGAACGAAAAGGGCGCACGGCAGTTATGTCAGTTTTGAGGTTTACGAAGTCTAGAAACACGGTCTGACGACCTTTTTATCCCCTAAAAAGAAATAACGTGACTCAAAATACGGTTAGAGACAGCAGGGAAAGCCTCGACAAACAGGAAAATGGAATCTTAAACAGGTTAGCGTATTTAAAGTAAGTGCTCAGCTCAATTACATTGTTGATATGCTAATTTCATCGATGTTAAAAAATTTCCAAGTAGGTTTCTTCTCCCCTTCTTACCGGAGCGTTTAGTTGGAACGAAACATTTGTTATTTTCATGAGGGAAGATTTGCATTCAAAAAAAGAATTTACTTGTGATATGACTTATAAAATGAAAACGAAAAAATTGATTGCACGCCGATGAGTTTTGAAGCAAAATAAATGGCACGTCTCATCGATTATTATACGATCAAAGCTTAATTTGCTAACAGAGCCAGAAAACAAAAACAAACAAGCAGCTTGAATTATTTTACTACTAAGTGTAAATCCTACCTTTTTAGTTAGAGAAATATTTTTAAAAAGCAGCCGCATTTTGTATTTAAAAAACAACACGCGTTGGAAGGAAGGTTTCAAATTACCACTTTGTACTTTTCATGTTGTTATGCAAAATGTTCAGGCCAATTTTACCGCGATCGCAAAAAGTATTTTCTACGACTTTTATTGGCTATTTTTGTGCCTTACTTCTTTAGCTTTGTTTTTGTTATTATGGCTTCGACTTTCTTTCACGATTTCTTTTAGAAACGAAAGAAAGCGAGTCTATAAAATTGCATGGCAATTGAAAAGGTTCAGACCGCATACATCGTGTGTGAATTTCCTCTTTATCCTCGGAGTAAACACGGACTGTCGAAGAATACTTTAATTTTCCAGACTTTCGGCGCGGCTCAAAACTTACACTTCCTATACGTCTAACTGTATTGTGTTTGATCTGAATTATTTTTGTAATTCGTACTAAGTTTCTTCTTTTTTGCAAGTCGGGTTACAAAGATTTTCAAAAAAGTGCACAGCGTTGAATATTTGTGCCTAAACCGTGCCTAAACCGTGCCAAAACTGTGCCAAAACTGTGCCTAAAATGTGCCTTAGCAATATTTAAAACGTGCCTTAACTGTGCCTAAAGTGTGCCTAATCTGTGCCTTTGCATGTTTTTTTCCCGTGCTTTGGCACCAAAACCGTGCCTTTTCTTGGGCGCGAATCGTGCATAAGGCACGGTGTTACGCTCGTGTACACCAGTAGCGTGCGCCAAGCCAACACTGCCTTAGAACATCAAGAAAAATTTCGAACTTCACAAACTGAAAAGCATGCTTGTATTAATTACCACATGTACGAGTACCTCTCGATAGCTTTCAGTTAATTGGTAACTCTTTAGGATCTCCAAAAACTCAAAAACTACAACCACGTTGTGTAGCATAACCACAGAAAAGATCAGCCCTGTAGCTTTCATTTGAATGGTCACACATTAGGATTTCATCCAGACT
Source organism: Porites rus (assembly GCA_964035705.1). Lineage (NCBI taxonomy): Eukaryota > Metazoa > Cnidaria > Anthozoa > Scleractinia > Poritidae > Porites > Porites rus. Next base: position 15,918,737 of record OZ038004.1, on the reverse strand, counting down.
CAACGCTAACAACCACCTTATACAGAATAATAAACAGTACCACAGGAAAGTACTGCTCAGTAGCTTTCGTTCAAATTGTCACAGTTAAGGATTTCATCCACAGAGAAAAAGTAAGAACTGCGTTTTACAGTGTACACTAAGCAGTGTAACAGGAAGGTTCCCCCCAGGAAGTTTATTTCCTTACAAGAATTTCATCTTCTTTTTGCAGTCTTGTCGTTTTGGAAGTAGATCAGTAGGAAGAGGCTGTTATGTTTTCAATCGCAGAAGTGATCATCTCCGATGTGCTGTTCTTTCTATGGTAGAGAGATGTCTTAATCCATCACTCCCAAGGTAAATATGAGAAAACCATGCACCTTGCTTAAATGAAATGTACTGACACATGGTTTGCACGGGCCTTAAAAAGTCCTTGAAAAAGCATCATGTCCTTGAAAAGGCCTTGAATTTTCCCCAGAACCCCTTGAATATTTTTGAAAGCTCCTTGAATAAAAATAGCCTGTTCATTAAGAAAAGTGTTTAGTGCAAAGGAAAGATTTGAAAGCACAGCAATATGTAAATTTTCTTAGTGATCATGAAAGTGTGTTTTCATGTAATTTTGGTGTTCCGGCTAAAGTTCATTTGCCGTTATAATTTGAAATACCCTACGAGAAGGATATTTGTCTTCCTGGGGGAAGGTATTGCAATCATTTCAATGAGCGAACCCCCCTCCACCTACGCATTTGGAAGTACGGATATTTCAATATTGTTTTGAATTAGAATGGTGATGGCAACGCAGTCAAAAAGGTGAAAGGGTCAGTGTGTGTACATTAAGAAGCGGGAATTTGAGGAGATTGAGGAAATGAAAAAGAAAAAGGCAAGAGTAGATTGCGATATATGACTGAAACACCAGACAAACTTTGCTTGAAAGCAGAAGCCACATGCAAATTAACTTTTGTCACCCTAGCCAATTCACTTAGAAAAACTCGCTGCCAATTAGAAAATGCAAGAATTGGCTGACTTGGATGCAATGATTTATGTCAGTATTGCAAAAGCTCAAACAATAGTCTAGTCAGATTGTGTCTGTAGTAGACACAATCTGAACATTTTCCACAGGTTTGTAATTTTACTTCATGTCATTCTATGTTAAATTATGGGAAAAAGAACTCCTTGAAAAAATGATTTTGGTCCTTGAAAAGTCCTTGAATTTTTTCCCCAAAACTTCTGTGTGAACAATGTGACATATCTGGTCTAGCTTGCCTTAACAAACTAAACATTGGAGACATTGCACTTGGATTCCAACTTGTCTTTTGAGCAAGCAGCTCTCACATTTTGCTTGGACAAGGCCACTTCTTGCTCATCTTAGTAACTGTTAATGATTGATTTTTATTAGAGGATGACTTGCCTGGACTCTTGCCCATTGGGCAAGTGAGCTTTAACTGTTACTTGCTCATCAATAAAAATAATATACTTGTCGCGAACAACTGGACGGAGCTTTTCAGGGGGTGGAACTCATCTCTTTACAAGGCCCTACAGGACTGACTGTGAAAATAACAGACATAGAAATATAGCAATGACTATCCCTAAAACAATGGAGCTGCGTGTTATGGAGAACCAATGAAATTAGACGTTTTTGGGAGCTGCATACTATCCCCTTTTTGCCCTAGGCTACAATTTTCATGCACCCCTGGGAGTTATACAGTCAGGTATATTGCTGCCTGTAGCATAATTTATGGTAAGCTAAGGTTTCAATGAAGAGATAAAGGATATAATTTATCAACTGTAGCACATCATGTTTGAAATTCAAGAGGAACAGGGACAAAAGGGAAAAAAAAACAAAAACAAAAAAGAGATCACCACTGCCAAGTCTGATAGAGTTAAAGGGACATTAGCTATGCTATCTTGAGACATCTTTGAATAATTAACGAAATTTAGGCAAACAAGGTAATTACTAAATGCAAGAGGTGAATGTGTTTAAGTTGGATCCATTATGTCAGCTGTACTGCATGTATCATGACATCAAATTTCTAAAATGGAAAATGTTATTTGCTTCAACAATGTGCCTTGACAAAAATCCTTGACCTGTTCCTCTAGTGGCACACAGCAACAAATAAAGACTGCTCATCTTTGTAACTCATTAACTTAATTCCACTTGAGGATTATTAGTAGTTGTGTGACTGCAGTAAAAAGAACATTTTCCACTTACAATACGCTGTATTTCCACTACAATAACATCTGTTTGCTGCATCTCATGTTGCTTTTCAACAGAACAAAATCTAACAAAGCAAGTGCTGCCATACTGCAAAGACCAGCTATGAGAACAGTAGGGCAGTCTTCAAATCAAGGTATCTTCAGTACTGTCGTATTTCTTGTTGGTAATGTTTGTGTCTTGAAATTGCCCCGAGGGGTTACACCCTATAATGGCCTTTACAGGAAGGCCCCACCCAAAAAGGGGTATTACCATTTCTAGGCTTCTGCTGCCAGTCGTTCAAGAGGTGGATAGTGCTATCTACTAGATAAATCACTATCCAGCGGAAAAGTATTAGAAAAAGCAATTGCGTTAGCAAGGCAGGCAAGTCCAGGTATTAATCCAGTGTATAGTGTTATCCACCTTTTGAACAAGTGGGGCCAGGTATATTTTAGGGAGGGGATTTCACCAGTTGACGTATATGAAAGGTTAGGGAAGTCTGTCATTTTAGTGTGTAAAAAGGCCCATAGGGGATAGCAGATGCATTTTTAATGCCAGGTTGTGAAAAAGTTGAGAAAACATTCTTGTTTTGTGATTAATTCATATCACAAAGACAAAGTTGCATTAACTGCAGTTTATAAAAGGATCCAAAGTTCTTAGGTAGGTTTTTGAAAAGGGCACCATTTGTCAATAAAAGGTTATACAAAAGGGGTACCTTTCCTGTCAAAAATGGTATATTCAATAAAAGGGTTGGGGGTTTTGACTTTTTTTTCCAGACATAAAAATGTGCTAGGTTCTTACAAGTGGGTTTTTACTATTAATAGTACACTGTCTTACTAAGCTATTTTTTTATGATTTCTAATAGGTTTATCTTCAGTGTTAGAAAGATATAAAGGTCATTCACACAAGACATTGAACAATTTTTTGAAAGCTCCACCTCCCCCGAGGAACAAGTCTTTAAAACAAGGGAGCATTGGACAGTCTTTGAACCATGTAGAAACAACTTTAAACAACTCAAGAAGCAGCTCAATTCAAGGAACTGCCTTGCAGAATAAAAGGACTTTTTTAGATTCTATTGGAACTTCAAATGGTCCAACAGTATCAACGTACATTAAACCTGATCCCAGCAGTCAGGCTATTAGTGATATGGGAAATATTGTTGCAAATATTGAGACTAATGTGTCTGGAGGACATCCACTTAATCTTGGACACCCACTAGGTGTGACAGTGACAAAAGCATCCATTGGGCCTGGGCCTAACTTAAGCGTTGCTGGAAATGCTACTTTAGACTCCAGTTTAAATCTGTGCTCAGCGCTTGGTATTAATTCTGTACAAGGGTCAGTAGCGACCACACAGACTACATATGTCGCAGCTAACACGGTGTCTTTGATATCAGCTGCCAGTGGAAATCAAATTTCAAATGTAGGAACAATAACCGGACAAATTCAACCTGGTTTTACTAATGTAAAGGAAATTCTACCTGCACCTGTAGCAGGAAAAGTAACAGTTGGTTCTGTGGCTTCAACATCATCATCATCATCTGCATACAAAGGAGTACAGGTGAGTTCTTAATCATTCTGCACCAAACAATGAATATCATAGAGTAACATCATGAAAGATATTTTGTTATGTAAACATGAATAAAAAAAAACTAGGTGAGCTTTCACAAGAAAACATGATATCTTCACACGTGAAAATAATATGTTATCTTCATATGTGAAAAGATCACCTTTGATATGGCAACATAATAAATAAATCATTCCTTTTGCAGCAAAAAGTATTACAGTAAATTGTTTTGGTATTTCATTGGTGAATATTACAATAAATAGAAAATTAATGGCTGCTTGGAGAAAAGTAATTTCTGTTCTTGTGTTCACTGCACTCACTTGTGAAATATTTTTTGACACTTGTAGAAAAGTTTCGTATCTCCTCCCAGCCCTGTAATATCCTCTCTATATCAGTGTTAATGTGTATAAGGGTTTCATTTATCGTTTGTGTTAGGATAGTCACTTGGATATTGATCACTATAGTCTGTTCCTTGTTGTCCTTCGTGTTGTCCGTTGATCAGCAAAAGCTTCGATTTTGGGCTTTACTTTTTGTTAAACAGCAGTTTAAGGCCACACTTGAACAGTCTTTTAATATATTGATCGCTATGTTTTAACCGTGTACTGCAGGTCTTCATCAGGTGATATTAGGAACCTTAAGCAACGACAATGGCAACGGCAAAGGCAATGAAAACTTCACCCAAAAATAGTATTTGTGGGGTTTCAAATTTCTTTTTTTTTTCCAACTCTAGCTCTTCTAGTTTGTCATAGGTGGCCAATTTTTTCAGGAGTTGAATTTGGCATATCCTGAACTTTGCTCATGATTTGTGGGTTTCAATCCAAACGCTTTGGATCAAGACCCACAAACCATGAAGGAGGTTCAATTTGATGGCATAATACCGCTACTTGTATCAGTTTGATGTAGATGTGTGTTACAGTATTTTGTTCATTCCATTTGATTCATGGGAAAATGATAGGAATTAGCATTTTTCATGTTTTTTTTGCTGGTATTTTTGTAACACATTTCTTTGTTTATCATTTCAGATCACTTCCCAAGTTGGTCCTTCAACTGGTATGTATTATGATGATCACTTAATACATGTTACCTTCAGTTGTAGCCTGACATTATAAAAATAATAATAATAATAATAATAATAATAATAATAATAATAATAATAATAATAATAATAATAATAATAATAATGATAATAATAATAATGAAAGTTAAATCATTATTAATAATTTATTTGAATGTCATTATTTTTCTTTGCCTTGTTATAGGGAAGGTGACATCAACCTCTGCTGGTCAGAGAGTCAGTCCTGTATTCTTCAAACAGGTACATTTCTCCTTACACTTGGGAACTTAAGCTTGAATGTACACTTTCAAAAAAAACTAAAATGTTTAAATAAATTATTAATAATAAGTCACTTCATTTAAGTTGTCCAGACCAATAATTGTTCCACGCTTTGTCTCCAAACATTTCAATCTTCCAAAGGCGATTTGTCTCATCTAGCTGAATCCTAAAATCTTAGCACATTGATCAATGACTTTGAAGCGAAATCCCCTTAACATCCCAGTTTGAAGTCCACCATCTTGTTATAAGCCCTTCTGTTTGTAGGCCTGTCAGCCTGCTAAAAACAGTATTTTGGTATTTCTCCCTGTAGCTCGGCCGTCTACCCCTGGTAAACTCCCAGGTAAACTTAAAGTTCATTTTTTTTCACTCTCCATTTCAAAATGATATCAAGGACTTTTAAGGATGGATACACTCCAGCAAGGCTGTGCTCTCACGAAAATTGAAGGGAGCGCAGTGCTCTGAACCTGTAAAATCTAGGGTGCGCAGCAAATGATTTGTATGAAAAAACTAAGATTTTCTAGTTGCCGAGAGAAAATGTTAGGCGCCAGGGGCCGCTGGGCTCTGATAGAACACAGCCCTGCACTCTAGGACGACTTTAAATTGAAAAAAAGGAAAGTGAATAGTGTGAGTAGAGCAAGTGTGGAAGGATAATCATTGTTTCCTCATGTCCCTGCTGAATATAAGCTCTCCGGATCACCATCCAATCTAAAACTCCTACACATTTTTGTAATCCCAGGACTAATTAAATAATTACGATGGATAATTTATCCAGGGTAATGGTAATGTGCAAGTGACGTCACTTCCCAATGGCACTGGCCCGTCGCCACCTCCACCCCAGCCGGGAGAAACTGTCAAGGGATACCCACTGAATTTTGTGATCAAGGGCAACTCAGCAACGCAGAATGCAATTACATCTGTTGCTGGAGTTACAGCATCAACAGCAACTTCTACAAATCTTAGTAAAGGACAGAATATAATTTTCAATAACATGATCCAGCATCAGTCACAGTTAGTTATGCAGCAGCCTTCGTCCCCGTTGAGTACCAGCATGCATCAGCGAGGCAAGTTTACTTTGCTTATGAAGTATTTTGCTTGTGATTTTCATTACAGCTGTTTTGGATAACATGCGACCTGCGATGTCGGAAACATCTTTGGATTTTAGGTTTTTCTGTGATGTCAATCAAAATTTAGAGGCCTAGTGGCTAAGTTTTCTCACTCTATGTCTTGTCAATCGGGAGGATTTAGTCTTTAATGTTCTGTTGTGTGATGTTAACTTTTCACGTTTTAGCTCTCAAGTATTTTTTTTACCTTCTTACTAAAACATGGCAAGTTTAGATTCCCAAGGTGAAGACAACTGTGAAATTTTTCTTTTAGAGGTTCCAAAACCAGAAGGAAGGATTGGATGCTATGGTAACGGTTTGATTGACGCCAAAGAAAAACCCAAAATCTAAAATGTGTACGAAATGCAGGTCTAATGTTATCCAAAACAGCTGTAAGCCTTTTACATTTTGTAAGTTATAAACTCCAGCTAGCATATCAAGTGTAAGCATGAAAGATGGTAAATATGGTAAATGGTTTGAACCCAGGAGTCAGCAATCACCAGCACCTTACAAAATATAGTCGACTCCAGATAATTTGAATCTTCAAAAGTTTCAGTAATCAGGAGTTTGAGTTATTGAGGGTAAAATTATATAGAAAACAATCTGAAGGGAAATGTAAATTGCTTCGAGTAAGCGGAAGGTTCGAGATATAGAAGGTTTGAGTTAGCGGGATTCGACTGTAGTGACTTACTGACAAACTCAAACAAAACTGGCAACAATGGTGACTAGACAAACTGACAATTTGACTAACAATAATATATAGATTTAGCCACGGCTAAAAGCGAAGCTCCCATTGATAAATTTATAACTTAAATCAAACAATAATTTTGTATTCCACAAATCAGTTAACTTAAGGGCACATTCAAGTGACTTTTGAGGGAAAAGCTAAGTGATTTTGGAGTGAAACAAATCTTGTATCGAGTTGATATAGCCTTAAATGTACACCCAAAAAATAGTCTTCGGTCACATTTAAGAGCAATAATGGCTCTTGATCACAGTAGATAAGGCGTGGAAAACAAATTCTTGGAAAACAAATCAGGTCGAATTTTTTGCGTTCGACAAGTTTACAAATTCTTGCCAAGAAATCTGGGTGCGTGTAAACCAATCTTTTATTTATTTTTTTTTTTTATACACCACATCTGAGGAGAAAGAGTACTATGAGGCGCTGTTTTTATCATACAGACCTCGTACAAAATGCAGTATTTCACAATTTTTCGAGACAAATTGAATTCATTCAATATTCAGGACCATCAAAGCAAGTGTGAACTTTTAATTAGCGAAACCGTTCAAAAAATTTCCAAAATCATTACGGCCAGCCGGTTCTAACTTTTGACAAGCGCCAGCGAAGAAATTTTAAAAGAGTTACGCTTCAACGTGATAAAGAATTTATTGAGTCTATTTTTTAATAATGGTTTTATAACGATGTGTAATCTTAAAAAGCGTTTGATACACTCGGCATTTTGAGTACTCCTGCAAGCGATGTTTTTGAACGGCTGAAAACAAACGGCAAAGCGATGAAAATTACACTTTTGAGACTACCAACAATCAATAAAGAAATATAATTCGGTAGAACATTTACAGAGACAACAATTTTCATTCACGAAAACAAATGAGTATTTAAGTGTCTCTAAGAATCCTCAAGTCTTTACTGGTAAGTTAAAGATTAAGTTTATGTTTTAAGCCGCCGGTTTTCCGGTGTCTGCTGTTTTCAAAGATGAACTCACGACAAGAAAATCGCTCAAAGCTTTCTTTCTACAGCCAAAATTATACGTTAAGAAAATCGCTCAAAGCTTTCTTTCTACAGCCAAAATTATAACTAAATAATTATTCTTCGGAAAGTCTTTTCTTTCTATTTACGGTGAATTAATATCGACTAAAGGCTTTTTAAAGTTCTGTAAGCTTAAGCTTATGTCAAACCTCATACTAGGTCAGATCAGTGTCTCATTTAAATCTTAATACAAATGTGCATAAACTAGCTTCATAAACTGCGCCGCTGGACTTCATGAAATTAGATATAAATACAACAATTACTCAGGCTTACCATATTTCGAGATGCAGCTCCTGAAAGCTGTCAAGTAAGGCAAGGATCTCTTGAGCCTTTATACTTCTCGCACGCATCCAGCAAGGTGAAAAACAAAAACGATGCCATCCGAAATCGGATTATCGGCTTTGACAAGCGACGCATTTCTCAACGAAAAACCCAATAAACAAACCAGCCATGAATAAGAGAACACTTTGATATCAGCTGTATTTCATTTTGTACATCCAGTGGAAAAAGACAGTTAAAAACATCACAAGTTGACTCAAAACTCTGTCAGCTTCAGCTGTCAAAGTAAACAACTTTCAAGATGCTGCATAAATTTTACGCGTGAACTCACCTGTCAAATTTTAACCAATCAGAGCATACAAATTTGGCGTGGAGTGTGATCAACACTTGAAAATGGTGAGAAAAGGTCTTCCCCGCCTGCATTTTAAAAAAACTGGCTGAATTTTTGCGTCTGAGGTCAGTTTGAAATCAAAATCGTAATAGTGCGGGACGATACTGACATAAACACAACATATTTGATATGAATTTTAAAAAAAGTAAACGTGAGCCTGCGATCATTTGAAAACGAGTAAATTGTCAGCGGATAACTTCAAAAAAACACTCGACCTTGATGGGTCGACACCTGAGCCCGCGATACGGTCAGGTGATACTGGTCAGCGGATACCCTGTTTTGACAGCTGTCAATTGATGACAACATTGATGTGCAGTCAGCTTTCTCCTGGGCTCCCAACGTAACTAGAAAGTGTGAGAGTAAACATTGGTATACCTGTGGTGCGGACGGACGGTCGGTCGCTCGGTCATGTGATTACCAAATTTTCTGGGATGGGTAGATTTATTTACCCATGGTGCTCCGCAGGCGCGTTTCGCGCGCGGAGCTCCGCTAAGAATGATCATGGTTATAACTGTGACAAAAGATGGATCCCAATGCACCGCTCACATTTACACTGTAGAGTCTTCATAGCCTATGACTTAGCAACTTAACTGACAGTGAGCCAATAACATTGTGACTTAATTGACCAATCAGGTCAATAACCAGAGTTTAATGCCATCCTCTGACAAAATACAACTCTTTTTGAAGAGATTTAAGAGGACTACTCTACAGGTTTTAAAAATATCGGTCAGTGTCAACAATACGGCCATATAACACTTAAATGGCTGATAAAATAGTTTTATTGTCAGTTCCTGCCGCAATTCAGAGGTACACAAAATTGTACATGATAAGAAACTAGTATTAAAGAAAGATAGTATATTTTTTTGTAGTTGCATAGAAGGCCAGACGTCTTCTCTTTGATGAGGTCTTTAAAAAACATCTCAGATTTGGTTAAATGACGTTTCTAAAACTTCAGTTTGGTGGTGTGCTAAGGGAATGCAACAAAAAAATTGTTTTGATCTGTGCAAACATCTAAATCTCAAATTTGGCTGATTTCTTTATGTCATTGTGATCATCATATAAAGAATTCTTAGATGGTCAGTTCAAGAGATTTGGAATGTCTTAAATGTAATTAAGAACTCTAATGTCCATTTTCATTTATAGGAAAAGTGGGGAATGTTCGGCAAGGATCTCCTCACAAAGGGGTGCAAAAGGCACCCTCTCCGTCATCTCACGTGCAAGTGGTCCAGTCACTCTCATCTCAGCAACCAGTCATAGCACAACAACAGAAGACTGTTGTAGTTACAAGTCCACAGGGCAACCAAACGAAGCTGTTTATCAATCACAATAATATATCAAGTTCCCAGCAACCAATTGCACAGCTTAAGCAACAGGTTGCCCAACAAAAGCAACAGTTACAACAGATTACTATCCAACAGATTCAGCAGCAGCAGCAACAACTTCAACAACAAAAACAACACATCAACTCTCAACTTATAAAGCAGCTTCCTATTCAACCTCGCCTCGCACCAGCTCCTCCATCACAATCATTCATCTCACAACAACCTCTAACAGGTCAGAACGTTATTGTCAAAGTCACAGAACAGCTTAAAAGTCCTCCAAATACAGTGTTTGTCAAGACAGAACCTCGGCAAAACATTCAGCACACCGTGTGCCAGAAACCACAATCTAATGTTGTTTGATTCATTTGTTTATGTTTTGTTCCTGTTTTAATGATATGCCACTGGTATGCAAGGCATAAATGTAACAGAAGTTGTAAGTCTGGTGGTCCTTGTTTGTGTCGCCACAACTGAATAACATTGAATGGACCTTTTTGTGAGGTATTCAAGATTTGAGGCCTTTGTCGATGTAATGGTAAGCAGATCATCTGGTTAACAATTGTTAGTAGTACTCTTTTAATAAACTCTTGCACTCAAAAGTGTTCCTAGGGTCACAAAATGTTGTGATTTACCAGTTTCACTAAAACGTAAAGCTAAATCAATTTTTTTCACACTTTCGCGGGAAATTCATCCACGGTTTCACTCCAGAGTTTTACTCCACATAATAGAATGCACTGTCTGTAAAGCACTGCTCAGTAGCTTTCACTTGATTGGTCACATTTTCATTTTTCTTCCAGACTCAAAAGCCGCACATAACTTCTTAACATTTTCATCAAGAGATGGAAGTGAATAAAGGCAGTGTTAGTAGTGTTTTTCGGCCCCGCTAAGTTTTGAGTGTAGCAGCTTCAAAGAAAGATATCAAAGTAAAAAATATATTAATATTATGTGAGGGTGAGAAAGGAAAAAATAATATTTAAATGCAAGCGTCGGATGTAAAATATTATGTTGTCTCCAACTGTTGTAGTTTTATTTAAAAACAATTTTTTTCTTTATACCTTTTTTCGACAAGGTGAAAGATAAGGTTTATATAATAAGAATGTGCATGCCAGAAACAAAATCTAGGATTTTTTTTTTTACGGTGGGTTGACTCTTTCAGTCAAATTTGCACCAAAAAGTAATATGGAACTTTTTTTCCAAGGCCATATCGTCAGTTGACAAATAAACTTGTAAAAGACCTTTGACAATAGTGAACAAAATTGTATGGTTTAGCCTTTTTTCTCAAATATTCATGTGTGTATTCTTCGTTCTTGTCCACATCAGCCGTGGTATGCAATTGTTTGAATAATACCTGTAGTTGTTGTCTTCAAAGGAGACTCATTTTTGAGTTTGTTTTGTTCATTTTCATAATCTCTCTGATTGATTTTAAGCATTCACATTGTGCACAGCTGATACTAAAGTATTTCAAGTTATTTCTTACATGCATGATATGGGAATGTTTTGCCTCAGTATACTTTGAGCTCTGGAAATATGTCAGGAATGTTGATTGTTTAGAGACAAGAAAACCAGAAACCTTCCAAAGCAAAATTTGTGTCACATCCAAAACATGCAATTTAAACATTGGAACTAATATTTACATATTAATTTATTTTAGTTGTTCAAATTATTTCCAGAGTTACATCTTATAAATTGTTAATTATTATTTGTAAAACTAAAAAAATGAAAATATGGTAGACTATATTTTGCTGCAAACAAAACAGGTACTAAGTTATAATGTAGAGAAATATTATTACTTTAACATTAATAATATTATTCTCTTTTTCCCTTTTTTTCTGTCTTAACCTGTTATACATATTTGTATTATTATCAATGATGCTTACGTACTGGCTCCAGTATTTTCCAAAATCCCTTTAGTCCCCAAGAATATGAAAGTTCTGGGATCAAAGGATCTCAGTTGAGTTTTAACATGTAAGGATTTCATTCTAACATGTTTGAAATCCCTCGTAAAACGACTCACCCAGAACCACTTTTTAAAGTATTTTAAGTTAACTGTGAAGAAAAGAAAAGTACTGCTTTGTAGCTTTCATTGAAATTTCATTAATTTGGTCATACCTTAGGATTTCTTCCTCAGAGCTAGTAGTAAGGGCCAAGACATATATACCCACAGAAAATTGCAGTTCAGAAGTTCATGGGTGAAATCGTAAAATTAATTGTGAACATTCAAATGAGAGCCACTGAGCAGTTACAAGATGGTTCTAACTTTTGATTCTGTGGATTAAATGTTAAAATTGTGACTATTAAAATGAAAGATATGGAGCAGTACTTCCCTGTGGTGCCACTTGCATGTATTTTACACGTACTTTTCAGTCTTTGGATGAAATTATATTATGTGACTATTCAAATGGGAACTCCTAGGCAGTACTTTCGTGTGCACCTGTGTGCTACAGTATTTTACAAAATGAAAGAGTTGGGAAATTTTCTTGAATTTGGATTTAAGATACTCTTGACTTAAGTCCAACACTTTTTTGGTCCTTTTTTCAAACTGGTTGATATATTATTCTTCTCTGGTGGGAGTTTGTCAGGTACAAGCGTCACTAGGAATGGGCACTCAATAAAAGATAAAAAAAATACTATATCAGTCTTTTGCACCAATATTTTTTTGGAAAACAAAATAATCAGGGCTTGCTTTTATAATATTTTTTGCGTCTCAAATGTGTGAGACAAATATGTTCTACTTTCACAATAATAAAAAATCTAGTCTTAAAAAGTGACATGAATGAAATCTTCAAACCCCAAGAACTGTCTACTCATACAATCTTTCTGAGCGACTGTCTGTTATTTCCAATAACAGTTTGAGAATTAGTTGACATATCGCAGTTCAACATTAGCTGACAAAGTGATGGCATCGGTTAAACGACTCAGTTCTGATAAATATATTTTATTGTCATTTGTCATGGTAAGAGTTATTAGACACTAGGTCTTGGGGTTTGAAGATTTACTACTCTGTATATGTCATTCTTTATAGAGTGGTATCTATGGTGAAATGCAGTGCAAGAATAATGTGAAGATGTATTTCATTGATGGCGTGTACATTTAATTAATAATTATTACAAATTAATTATTATTATTACGTGAACTGAATGCACCATGCTCGAAGACTTACACTAAATCAATTTTGTATCTAACTTTTGTAAATAAAGTATTTATATGTTCAGAGATCAGAAATATGCGACTGTTAAATGTTATTTGTTAATGATAGCCTGCAATAATGGTGTTGAAGACTGTGCATGAATTTGGTGCATCCAATTTTTTAAAAGCTGAGACCAAGTGCAAAGCCTTTTAATGTGAAATGAGTTTTATTTGCGTGAGAATTATGAGCCTACTTACCCTCATTTTGTAAAAAAAGGCCTTGTGGTCTGGACAGGGGCACTCCCTTTAATGGCCTTAATAGGAAGGCTTCGCCCACAAGGAAAACCTTTTTTGGGCTTCAGGTAAATGACGGATAGGGAATTCATGAGTGAAAGTATGAAAGGGTAGAAAAATCTACACTTTAAGTATTTAAAAGGTCTTTTAATTAATCAAATTGTTTTGAAAAGACGTGCCTTTAACATGGAATTATCATTTTGTTTTTTAAAATGTTGCATGAAAATGACAAAAAGACTTCCTGATTTAGTAATTATTATTTTCATTACGTAGGTATTTTAGAGGGGTACCATTTTTCAATAGAAGGTGTATGGAAAGGGTACCTTTTCTGTCCAAAATGGTTTAGGAAAGGGTAAGTGTTTGGGCCTTGGGTTGGAGCCTCCCCGAAAACAAACCTTAGTTGAGTAGCCCACCCCTCTCCCTTGGGGGGAGGGGTTACTCAAAAGTGGTCGTCAACTAGGATCCAAAGAAAGATTGGTTCATTTTAGTTGTCTTGGCTGGAATGTCGCTATTAGTGGCCCCAGCCAGTCAGTTTTCCTATTTTATAATCCCTTTGATCCTATAGACCTTTGTCACGCGGCGGCCATTTTGGCTCAGGAGATTTAAAAAGCTTTGTTTATGCACGGCTAGCCTTGTTCTCTAAGTCTATCCTACACAAAGGTGTTTGGATTTTTTATCCTAACCTGAGACTTTCTCCTCTCCCCACCCAGGCAACAGCCATTTATCTCAGCTTGCTTGCATTCTCTCTCTGTGCTTTTATTGAATACATGTAGGTCAGGTGGTATCTCTGTGGCAAAAGAGACACAAAATACATCCTGGGTGTCCTGTTCTATTCTTTCTTGTGGGGAGAGAGTTCTCTAGAAGTGATGACAAAACAAAGTGTGAGGTTTTTAATACTTTCAGGAGAGTCAATTTTTCAGGGGTTTATTTTAATATTCTCCCTTAAGTTTAGTCCCGCTGCCGTCCCGCTGAAACGTATATAGATCACTTCCGGTATGTTTTAGTTTCCAACAGATCAACTGAAAGTCACGTGAACTTCCGGAGCGAAAAATGGCGTCCGCCGGTTGCGTTTTAAGTTAGACAGAAAGTTCATTAAAATGTCCGAATTAACTTTTAAAGTGATCATAATAGGCGATGCCACAGTGGGAAAAACGAGCTTTGTTCAGCGTTATGTTAACAGCCATCCAAGGAGAGATTACAAGCCTACAGTAGGAGGTATGGAAGTGTTATGTTGTTTATTGATTCTTATTCGAGAACAATACAATCATAAAACTTAGCGTTTTTTAAATGCTAGTGAAAGAGGTTTTAAGTGTAGACTTTACTTCGTACATGTACGAAGTTGGAATAGTAGCAGAATACCCAGTCACCGTGAATATAAACAGTACAGTTTAGCAGAAAAAGCTCACACCTATCGATCACCTCGCTGTCATATGGACCATGTATATATGCTTGGTGTAGAAACAGCATAACCGGTTTATACTCAGTGTAAGCTTATACGGACGCCTTGTACTGGTGCCTTTGGTGTAGAATATTCTTCAGTTGACTCACAACAATTAGTAGTACAATACCTCCATGTGCGACCACCTCTCGTAAGCGACCAGCTACCATAAGCAACCGCCAATCCAAAACACCAAAATTTTCCCTGTCAAAGCGCTACAATTAATTAAAACCTCTGGTAAAATATGACCACCTCCTGTAAGCGACCGCAACCACTTTTTGGGTCAGACGGTTAATAATTTTCTGTTGTTTTTAACCTCTTGTAAGCAATCACTTGACGCAGTCTCTGATCTCTATGTTTGCTGTGTGCACTACACTACTAAGAATATAGTGACAGCATGGAACTACACAGGGTGTAACTTAGACATTGCATGCAATAATTACCTTCCTTAAAGTAGGTGTGTCCGGACTTCTTCTAGGAAGAGAGCCCCCTGTGGTTCGATTCTTGTAAGCGACTACCTCCTGTAAGTGACCAGTCAGTCTTTGCATTTTGGGTGGAAGCTTATGGGAGGTTCGACTGTATTTTCCATTGCAGTGGATGCTTCTACATAGATAATGATTTTGTGGACAACAGGTGCCTCACTTTAAGGGAAAAGGACGTTCTTCAAAAACATTTTTTAGATTGATTGATCATGCGTCCCAAAGGACGCAAGCCATCAATAATTATTATTCTGTGTCCTTGAGAATTTTTATGTGTCAGAGACACAAGATGCAGGGGTAGCAAAATTACTCAGAGAGACTGTAAAAATCAGGGCAATTTTTGGTAATTTCTTTATGGACAGCCCTAAGTGAGACCAAAATCCAGCTGCAATTTACATCCCTAAACGAGACGAAGACCACCCTCATCTCTTTTACATGGGAGTTCCCCCCAACTCTTGGGAAAGTTGCTTGTTAGGGGCAGTGGGGCAAACCTGGGAGGACTACCTTTTGAAAGGATAGGGATGCTTGCTGTCTTGAGATGTAAATACAGTCAACTTTGTTTGAAGGCCATTGAATTTAGATGGTATGATTTTTGCTTTTGACTATAGTGCGCCACTAGCATACGTCATGACTTCATGACAGTTCACGTTGTGTAAATTAGACCCACGACATCCATATGACAGATGTTCATGACTTGAAAAATGTCCTAGCAATTTGAAACCTCTTTTAAACTTAAGCGACAATTGTAGCCACAAATGAGAAAGGAAAGACGTGTTATGACATTTTAATGTTAATTTTTGAAATTGATGTGAGCCAGCAGGCATAAGTAGTAGTTTGAGTGACTTTTTGGCTCACTCTTCATAGTTAAACTGGAATAAACTGTCTGAATGTACCTTTTTCCCATCGTCTTTGTAACCATTTCGATATTTCCATAACTTACCTTTTCCATTCATCTCTTCCTACTTTTCTTGCATAAAATGCCAACAACCATGGCCGACAAGATTCCGGCGTCGGCCATTTTCACAACATTGCTTGCGATATTTCACGATGTCTTAAGTTGTGCAGGTATGGATGGTTGTGCACAATTGTTGTAAGAAAAAATCATACCATGTCAACTGACATTAAGATGGTCAACACCACTAGGACTAGCCTCTGTGGTCTGTCTTAGAGAGGTGTCTGCCCAGAGAGAGTTGGTGGTATGCAGGGCTGTCACTAAGAGCCAGGGGCCAGGGATTTGGTCTCACCCTAATGGGTGAGAAAAACGATATTTTTACCCATGCAGATACAAGTATCCAGCTTATGGTTCTGTTCTGTGAAAAGAGAGTCCAATATATGAATACCTATTGGTGCCACACTCTGTGGGTGTTTAAGGATGGAAACATTTTTAAAATTGCTAGGTGAATCAAATGATGCCTGCTATTAAACAACTGTTACAAAATTATTAACACATGTTCATGCATTTTTTCAGTGGATTTTGCATTAAAGGTCATTAAACTGTCTGAGGATACTACAGTGAGACTTCAGGTGGGTATAGATTTGCAACAGTAGATCATTTTCAAACATACAGTACTCCACAACAAAGTACATTGTATGCAGTTACCACCCAACATTTAAGTAGCCTGAGAAAAGAGACTACGTTTCGCAACACGACCAATGGTTTTCCCGTGAATTGATGATGCAAGATCTGGGTAGCGCTTCCGATTGGTTGAAGCAAATTTCACAAGTGGCACAACATGACCAATATATTAGACACACTACCCAGATCTGGGTAGTGATGCGTCAACAGTATGAAATTTCTGCGCTTGTTTCTCAGATGTCAATTTGCGGGGAAACCAGTGGTGACGTCACGAAATGTCGCCTGTTTTCTCAGGCTAACATTTAAGTCATAAGTATTTTTGGATTTTTGTATAAAAGAATAATGATCAGATCTACACTTTCTTTTTTACTAATGTTCCTTGAGGTTTCAATGTAACATTCCAAGCTACACTGAACATTTGTAATGTTTAGATAACTCCATAGGCAGTGTGATTCAAAAGTATACCATATATTTTTACAAATCTCATACCTAGAGATCAGCACTCTCTTGTTCAGGCGACACAGAGCAATTTAAGGAACGTGCATGATCAGTTCATACAGTTTGACAATGTATTACTGTAGTTTGTTTCTTTTTTGTTGTTGTTGTTTTTCAACGATTTTTTTTTTGCTTTTTTATGACTTGAGAGATATATTCACACCCTGTCCCAATTTCCATTTGTTTACTTATGACATTACTTTTATTTTGTGTTATTGTTTCTTTCTGTGAACTGAACATGGTGAAGTTATGGGATATTGCTGGTAGGTTATCTATTATATCCGCTCTTTATGAATTATCATAGTTTGAGTTAATTATTTTATTTCAAATATCAGCGACATGTTACTAGCAAAACAATGAGTCCTTTGGGCTGCCTCACAATGGAAGAGTTTTTGAACATGCACTTGAAATTTTTTTTGTATTAGCCGCGCCCCTACCTTCTAAATAATGAAAATCAACAGGGAAAGACCCACGGCAAGTGTTCATATTTCGTAGTTACTAAAACAAGGAACCACCTGAAACGACCTGAAACCATCTAAAACCAGGAATTTTTAATTTTTCATTTATAATGATGTACCAGTGAACAGCACACTTACGCTTTGAGTGAACAATTTCACTTGGAAGAAGGAGAAACCATGCTCGCCCGGGGCACGAAAATTTTCATTGCCCTAGGTGAGCAGGGTTTCTCCTTCTTCCAAGTGAATTTGTTCACTGGAAGTGTAAGTGTGCTGCTCACTGGTACATGATTAAAAATTAAAAATTGAAAATTAAAAAAAAAATTTCTTGCTGGTTTCAGGTCGTTTTAGGTCCTTTCAGGTGGTTCCTTGTTTTAGTAACTACTGTTCATATTTAACAAAGGTGTTTGCATTGAAATATTGTGTTTGTTTGTTGTTTTGTTTCCATCGGACCAAATAAACAGTTCATAGTGGAGTATCACCATGAAAAATGGTATTTCCTTGACTAAGTGAATAATTGTTAAGGCCATTTCCGAATTGCCCAAAGCCTCTGTTTCAAGGCAAGGCTAGGTCCAAAGCCACTGATGTGAAAATGATTTTTTTACTCGTACCATGAGGTGTCCATTTAGCACCCAGGGCGCTTATTTACCTTTGCTACCTCAAGGGAGGGAGCTTATTCGAGATAGGGTGCTTATTTGAGACAGGGTGCTTATTTCTTTTTTGTTCAAAACAAAACTTAAATATTTACTAAAAAAAAGAACAATAACAGAAACTGTAACAGTAACAAATATATGGTGAATGTTCAGTTAACATGAGGGAATTCTATTATTTCTACGCGCCAATAGCTGTCACTGTGACAGTTTCACTTACATCAATACCACAAATAAAAGCTCTATGGTGCGGTATCTTAGATATCCAATTCATTGAGCCAAAATTCTGCTAGTTACTTTTACAGACTCTCACTATTACAGACACTGAATCTTTCCCCCGAGGGTGTCTGCAATAACGGGAGTCGACTATACTTGTTAACGAACAAAATTGTTCTGTCTCTGCAGGGCAAGAGCGATTCACATCAATGACGAGAGTTTATTACAAGGGAGCAGCCGCTTGTGTTATAATGTTTGATCTCACTAGTCAACATACCTTTAATAGCACTGTAAAGTGGAAAAAAGACCTGGATAGGAAGTGCACGCTACCTAATGGAAACACTATCCCATGTATCTTGGTAGGAAATAAAGTAAGTGCTTAGGGGAGGGGTAGGTGGGTAAGTTTCCCAGAAACCTAAAGTGGTCCTAATAAACTCAGTATTAAAGTACTCTCTGATGATTAGGATTGTGTTCTGATCGTAAAATGTACATCAATAGGAGTTCTCTTACATTGTGTCAATGTCTTGTTTGTTTTCCCATTGCAGGACAAGTGGCATTTGAAGGGGATTAATGGTTTTGAGTTTTTTGTAAATTGTTTTGTACATTATTTATGCACATAAATAACTTACACAAAACTTGACAGAATCGCTTCTATTATAAAGGAGAGTGCAATGGTAAACAAGCCATAATAATACTAGCTTATGTTAGGGTCACTATGAACTTAAGAAGAACCAAGATTTTAAAAAAATAATACTTACCAGTATTATTTTAAAGTTGCTAGGGTGATACTAAAAGTCATAACGTTTTCATAAATTATTTTGTATTCCTTAAAGGAGATAGGAATTTTAGATAAAAAATCTGTTTTCTATCCTTTGACAACTTTTTTATCATCAGAGTGACCTTGCCACAAGACCTGTTGAGAAAGATATCATTGAAAAAATGTGCAGAGAGAATGGATTTCTAGGTTGGACAGAAATGTCAGTCAAAGAGGACATCAATGTCACTGAAACAATGAAGTAAGGTTGAATCTCTTAACTTTCAAATTAATATTCTTGTGATTGTAACCAGTTTTTTTCTTAAGTACAAAATGAAACATTCATGCATTAGTCAACAAAAAGGAAGGAACTATCAATGATATAATAATAATAATAATAATACAGATAGGGAAGTGTCAGCAAACAACCCTGATATAGTGATCAAAGACCATGCCAACCAGTGTTGCAAACTTACAGATGTACACTGTATCAGTACCATCCAACCGAAACACCTCGACAAAAGTCATTGAAAAGCTTTCAAAATACAAAGATATTGAGATTGAAACCATGAGAATGTGGGGAATGAGGGCAGAGACTGTGCCGGTTATTGTGGGTGCACTGGGACTTCTTAGAGAGGGAATGGACCAGAATTTTAAGGAAAGATCCCTGGAGCCAGTAACATTAATGAGCTGCAAAAGATCATCCACCTAGGAGTGGCGCACATACTGAGAAGGTTTCTGTCCATCAAATAAAAAACTACCCGGCGATACCTCAGGAGCAAGAATTGATCCCGGTTCTAGGAGAATGTAGGAAGCAATTAATAGCACTGAAAACATTATTTGTAATAATAATAATAATAATAATAATGATAATAAGGTGCTGTAAGGGCCATTTGGTTCAATATGAAGAATTAGCCTGTCGGTTAGAATAATAATTATGAATGATAATTTTGATTATCTCACAGAATTTCCTTTACTTTTCTGCTATTTTCAGTTACCTTTTGCAAGAACTATTGGACAACTATTCAGAAGAAAATGGTGGTCTGTCCCAGAGCCACAAAACAGGGACGGATCAAGGAGGATTTATTGAACTTACCAGTCACAAAACTCCAAAGGAAAATGTTAAATCAGGCTGTTGTTCCTGATCATGTGGATGGTCACATGCTCAATGAAGGGGTCAGGGGTGGGGCGGGTGCTGTCAAATCTTGTTGCCTGTGTTAAAGACAAAAGCTGTCTTGCCATTACCGCTAAAATTGTACCCTGTAGGCAGAGCCTTTTTGCTTCCTTGATTTGGGCATACTCAAGGAAGACTGCGTGAATGAAATAAGATCCTTGTTGGGCATGTCCCAATTAAGCCTAATAGCCATGCACTTGGTACAAAGAGCTTAGTTTTGACCGCGAGTTTACCATAAATAGATACTCGCACTCGCAAAAAAAAACAGTTTGATAAGAGAAAACAAGATTGGCTAGTCCAGAAGTTTGGGCTGTGTTGACTTCAAAGGTTTGATGCAATTCAGGCTGTGTCTCTTGTCAACTCTTCAAACAAGAAAAAAGAACACAAAAGGAGACTCTGCCTGCACGGTAATAAAATGGATTAAAAATTCGAAATGTTATATTTAAACTCAATTTTTTTTATATTCTTATGAACAAGTAGCGCCACAAATAGGTACTATTAAAGATGTCTAATATAAATTCTCACCACATATGTATATTTTTATAGAATTTTTTATTAAAGTAGTTATATTCATACTTAGCCTAGAATTCCATTATACCATCTAGCTATCACTAGAGAAAGAAGAGATGACCTGGGTATCACCTCTGTCAGATGCAATCTGCCAAATTTTGGAAAAGGTCATGGAAAGTATTTTTGTAGCAAATTGATGGACTGCCCTTGGACCCTGTCTATCACAATAATGTCAAATAAAAAAACCAGAATAAGTTAAAATATTAATTAGGGTTTAATAGTCTGTTGTATTGTTGAAGTAGTGGGGCTTAGAGGGTTAATGCCAGTTGGTTTTTTTAGGTAGTACTTATTAGTAAATAAGATAAGTCTTTAAAAAAGACCTGTTGGTAGAAGGTTCAACATTCTGAGATGTTAAAAAAACACACAAAAAAATGAGACTCGTCACAAATGCTTGTGAGATTTCAAGATCAGGGCCGGATTGCATAAAACCTTCTTAACCCTTTAAGCCCTAAGAGTGATCAGCATCAAATTTCTCCTTGTAATATCGATGCTTTGTAAAACAGAGTGGTCATGAGAATTATGGACATGATCACACGAACTTGCTAGATATTTTATCAACTTCTCCCCATTACTTCTGTAGTAAATGAATAGGGGCAACAAATGAGAATTCAAATTTTGATTCTAAGGTTTAAATGGTTAAGATGAGAGGGCTCTTAACATTTGTTCTGAAACAATAACCATAATCTTAAGATTTTTTTTTGCAAACCAACCCAAATCATGTTCTGTGTATGAGACTACTGAATTTGCCTTCTCCTTTCATTTTAACTCCTAAAAGCACCATTTTCTAAAATCATTGAAAATAATGACCATTTTTTCATAGTTAGTGAAAACTGGCAGAGATCTGTGCCATGTCCTGACACTAATAGTCTCCCTCTCCCTCTGCGAATGATGTTTGCATTATACTTAAATATTAGTCTTTTCTTATATAGCTAGGTTATGAAAACAATAAGGAAATACTTTGCCTTAACTTAATATTAACTTTTCCTAGTTTTCTTCACTTATTTTCTACTTATATGTGGTTAAGCTTGACAGAATTTGGCTGGTATACCATAAAATTTAAAGATATTTTTTAAAATTATTTAATTTATGTTTTAATGTAACTAGTGGTACACATTTTGCTCCTCAGACGCATTCAGTACCATAGACTTACAGACTCTCAAGATACTAGACTTGAATCAGTCATTGCTCTTTAAAAGACAACAAGATGTAATTGAGATATGAATAATCGTGATTATGAGGCATTTTTTATGTAATTCAATTAATATCAAGGGCATGTGGATTAATTATGAAGAAATGAAAGAATCTTATGGTGAAAAAATAAAATTTCTATCATTATTTCGCATTGCCAAGGGTTGTGAAAGATTTAGGTGTCTAAAAAGAAGAAAGAATATTCAAGTTACAGTGTTCTAATTCCTGTTTTGGACCAGGGAAACGATTGTTTGACTTGGGAAAAAGTTGCTTTGATTCGTTTATGCACGTGGTAATGCGCGGACAGATGCGTTTATCATTTAAATTCTAAAAATGTAGTCCAGATGTTTGGTTATAATTTGACCTTAGAGGACATAGTGTTAGAGACGACGTGGGCATTAAAAGGCTGTTATTTATTTTTTTGACTGACTTGAAAGGGAAGGGGCTATAAATTTTAGACAAGGGGGTTATCTCATGACTGCCACGAAGGACTGTGTTTTTCAAGAGGCGTGTGTAATTTAATTTAAATATTTCTGGTTCTGTTTTTTTGTTTTTTGTTTTTTGTTTTCAAAATTCTGGGAAACTTAGAAAACAAGGGGGAATCCAGCTTGTGAACTGCAGACTCTAGGGGGAATCCCCATGGTCCCAAGTATAGTACATGACGGCAACATGTGCAAAGTACATGACGTATATTCTGTTTCCGCTGACCATTTACTCAGATTTTCTCTTTTGGCAAGACCGCAAGACGTTGGCTGTATTTTGTCTGAACCAATGTCTAAATTTCATACTGTTGTTACTGGTTGCACCGGAAACATAGTAGTTGGAGATAGGGCTGTATTAAATGTTGGATCTTCATCTACTGATGGTAAGAAAATGAAGTTCCTAACTTAGAAAAATCTCTCACTGTGGTTGAACATTTCACTTCCGGTTTCTTTAAGTGAATTTAGCAAGTATTTGCGAATTTCTTGAAGGGAAGCAAGTCTTTGCACTTCATTTAGTTGCCTTAGTTTGTGTCAGATACGGTTTACCCGTGTTATGTTGTATTTACGAACATAATTTGCGCTGAAATACAGAAAGTTGTTAAACTTTTAAGGACAAATCGTGGCAAAAATAGATCAGTTAAGTTGAAACCATGTGAGATTTGCCGACATTTCTGAAAACTTATATAGCAATTTTCACGGGAATTCTGAATCTTGAAAGTGACTTGTCGATTTTAAAAACTAAACAAATTTCAAAAATACCGATCGTGTGCTGTAGTGCACGCCTGAGACTGGAAATTCACTTACACACGTTTCTAGCTCATTTCTTAAACCGCCAAATTCAGTTGACACACCTTAAAGTTCGTTCGTCTGTTGAAAGAAGAAATTGCAACGATGCGTGGCTTGTTATATAAAATACAGCATATATCTATTACGTCATTTGCTGAAGGAATCGTGCTGAACTTCACAACTTGCATCTGAGAAAAAATAAAAACTTTGCTGACTCTCTGTAACCAGCAAGAAGAAGTCCTCAACCCGTTAAGGATTATAGATCACTTCGTCTTCAACAATCTGGTCGTTGATAAAGCGTAGCCGGCGTGGTAGGCATTTGAGGTCAAACAGCAGATAACAAGCACACGGGCAGCATGATTTTTCCTTTCTTTCTTCTAATGAGTAAAACAAGCTGTTGGGAGATGAAACTTCTCAAAACCAGTCTGTAAAACTCATCTAGCTGATAGGCCTTTTCCTTCATACGGTTCTCTTAACTGCTTAATTTCTTCTATTCTCCCTTCAAACTGAAATTGATGCCCTCAGTTTCTAATTCTAACAATGAATTCTGTACAGAAATCTCATCACACTTCACTTACAAAATATTTTTAAATGACAACTTCAGGAAAGATCGATTAAGTTACTCAGTAGTGTGATGTTGATTTCAACCAATCAGATTAGGGTATTAAGGCTGTGATTGACTTGTTTTGAAAACTGACCAATCAGGATTTTAACATTTGCCTGGTGGATGTTAAAAACGAGAAAAACAGTGGTCTCGTGGCAGGTGTTTCTGTCCCTCCCTACTTGCAGGCCGCTTGCGTCTCTCTCACGCCTAAATCTCCCTTCCCTTCCCTTTCGAATGCCTGCCACGCAGGCTAAGACAAAGGAAAAACAAACATTAACTGAAATAAAAGTTAACTACAACATCTATATATTAAATATCATTTGCTGAATTGATTTTACAGCACGTCCACAGCAACAACCACCCTCAGAGGAGGTACCCCCCACAGGACCCTGTAAGTTCACCAACATTTGACCCAGTACTCTAATATTTATCAAAATTAATAGTTAATACCCTTGAGACTCATATGTAATAGTGACCAAAGAAAACAGCCATGTGTGTCTTGCTGTGTGCCAGCAATTCTCCCCAGCTCATGGCTGGGCTGAGTGCAGAGGTTGGGTGTGCCTGTCTATAAAGACAAAATAATAAAAAAAAGTTTACAGTGATTATATATACATAGCAGAGATCCCAACTGCTGGAAATCTTAAATCTGGGACTTGCAATTCCCCCCTTCTTCAGTCATCCATAGCTTCTTTCGTCAGAGCAACGTGGAGTGAGGGAAAAAGTAAATTTATGCTGGTAGAAAGGAGGAGAGATGGCTAACTTGTCAAAATGTCAGTCTCAAGGAGTCAAATGTTTGCTGCAACTTTGACATTGGTAGCACATTAAGGCAAACAGACATGTGTTGAGAACTACACTCCATTTTCCTAATGGAAGCCTTGGGCTCCTGTCTTCGTTTTGCATCATCAAAATTTCCATCTGTGACAACAGATGGTCAATGGTAAATTCCATGAACCTGTAACATGTATCCAAAAATTTTGAATTTTGGGAAAAATGGGCTAAGTTCTAAACTAAAGCACAGAATTTGCTCAAGAGAGGATTTTACCTAGGAGAATTGGTGATCTGTATGGGAGACTAGGAGATTGGTGCCATAGCCAGGTGCCCTGTTCCAGGTGTACCCTTAGTATAGGAATATATCACATAGCAATTTAATTGCTGCTAATTTAGGTCCTAAAAGGTAAAATGGGTTTGTACACGTAACTGGTCAACTTAGACAATGGCCTAACCCACTTGCCTAGCTGTGAGCAGGGGCCGAAGTCTGTCACAGAATGATGAGCTTTCTTTAATGATTTTCTTTTTCTGCTTTTATTTACAGCTCATGTCCATTGTCAAGAATCTGGTGGTGATAGCATGAACTATATAGCAAAGTCTGGTTATGTCTTGGTAATAAACAACTATCTCTTCCCACAGAGGGTTACTGTTGAGCGAACTGGGTCGAATGATGATGTTCAGAATCTGACAAATCTGTTTGATGACTTTAACTTCCGATCCCGGGTTCATGATAACCTAAGTAGAAGTGAGATGTTGAAGTTACTGACAGAAACTGCAGAGAAAGACTTCACAAAGTATGATTGCTTTGTTTGTGTGATCCTAAGCCATGGTTCAAAAGATGGAATCTATGGAACAGATGATGAGGTGATTAATATTGAAGCAATCACTTCACTATTCCGCCGCGATGAATGCCCTTCCTTGGAGGGAAAACCAAAGATTTTCCTGTTTCAAGCTTGTCGAGGAAATCAACGAGATATAGTACCAGTGGAGAGTGATAGTGACCCAGTGGTATTTTCAAATCCAAGTTTGCCAGCTGATGCAGATTTTCTCATCTGTTTTGCTTCCGCACCAGGTCATCAGAGCTACCGACAGCCTCTTCTTGGTTCATGGTTCATAAGCGCAGTTTTTGACGTGTTCAAGGAGCATGCAGAAAGGGAGCATATTATGGATATGATGTTAAGAGTCAACAACCAAGTTGCGGGATATTTCAGTAGAGATGGTCTGAAGCAAATGCCATGCCAGGTCTGCATGCTGACCAAAAAAGTGTTTTTTCAACCAAGATATAGCAGTTCATGAAACTGAAAGTAGAAAATAAGGAGTAACTGTTGTTAAGTTAACTGAAGAACTGAAAAGAGGGTACCTTGTTAGTATGTACATAGTAAGTCATCAATTTGTTATAAAATTTAGAAGTAACACTTGTTGTGTCTAATTTTCGTGTTTTTAGACAAGAAATGTTGCTTGCATTGTCACCTTCCCCACCCAGGTGTAATACTGGTACTTATAACTTGGGTGTGTCTTTAGACAGAACACTGTTGTCCACATTCTCTCCTTGCACCCATGTAAAAGTTTGGTGGAGAGATGCCGTACTTGTTGTTTCTGCAATGGAAAAGTTGATCAAATTTAACCAAACATCAACTTGCAAATTTTCTTCTTAATTTGTGTCATGTATGTATTTCTTATGTACTAGTAGGGAAAATTGTTTTGAAAATCACCCAAAGACACTTCATCATTTTTGTGATCAACATAATTGTAGTAATCTTAATTTTTTAAATTTATACAAGCTTTAAATGCAATTTAAGGAAGCGAAATTAAAAGGAGAAAGTAAAGCTTAGAAGTAGACAAATACTGATTTGTAGAGTTTGCATGAAAATTGCCACCCATAAGGAAGGTAAACTTCAGTATGCAAGATATGCAAACGTGTGTGAAAATTTCATCCCACAAGGAATTTTCATGCCTGTTCATGTATTTTGTACACTTCTTTTATCCCTCAGAAAAATGAGGGACAACTCGTTGTCTGGCTAAGAAGGGTTACTATAGTTAAACCCAGTTTTAATAAGCTGTGGCCATAGGGGCTCCTAGCATTTTTCCTTTTATGTACCGCAGGGTAAAGGCATAATTTTGAATGCTATGTTTGATATGCTATGTAACTAATTTTTTTGAAAAATTGGGGTTCCATAAACATTATTTTATGGTTTGACTGTAAGACAGTCTTTTTTGTTTGAATTTTAATTTATTATCAAACAAAATTTACTGCTTTTATCACTGTACATTAAGGGCTTGCCATTTAATTATTGGCAAATTTAATTTATTTACTGTGGGTTACCAAGAGATAATGAGCTAGCTCATTCTCTCTTGAGGTTACTAAACTATAATCAAGGACACCTACTCGGGTCACACAACCCTAGTTCCTCCCTATCTCCCTTCCATGGTTGTTAAGTAATGGTTTTTCAGTGGATTTTTCTAGTTTTGAAGCCAACATTGAAAGAGAGAGTGAAAAGGAAGTTGAGTACAACATGTCAACTGACTCAACTGACCCAAGTTCTAATATCACGAATTGTAGATAGACATTAAGCCATGATTTTAGTAAAAATGAAAGTGTTGCTCTCCGAGGAATGGGAAATTGCCCAGCCTGGCAAAACATACCTTTTCCAGTAACTAATTTGGATGATTACCACTTAAAGTGCTTGATATTGTTGTAGGGATTTACAATATAACAGATTATAGTTCTCAGTTTACCTAAGCTAATAATTTGAGTTGGAAGAGCTCACTAAAATTAATTCTTAGAAAACTAACGCCGAGAGTAGATTTATGTTTGTTATTAATTTTGTATATCATGCATAGGAAACCTGTAATAAGTATAAGAAAGTCTTAATAAAGATCAATGTTTAGATGTTTTAGGCAGTTCAGCCTGATTTAAACCCCACTCCATAAGTTTTTTTAAATTTACCAAAAATACAGCTGCAGGCTAATCGTGCATGGCAATCGCGAAGGCAGTAAATGATGACAAAAAATTCATAACTATGGTCTTAACTGCGGCCAAATTCGGAAATAGCACACAGGTATAGGGAGCGCAAAAATCAAAGGTTTTATGTCATGGTATGAGACTTCCTTTGGTACTGGAGCTATTATGGGTATAAAAGATAATTCAGCACCAGGAAAGGGCAAAGCGACCAAATTATACAGGATCTTATAAAAATGTGAAAGTTCAATCAATGTTCTTCGCGCTCTTGCAGTGATGACCAATTAGGTTCATCAATTAAGGAAGACACATTTGTGGATCTCTGATAGTCTTATCGTTTTTAAAAACGCAAATCTCCCTGAAATATGGCCGCTCGCCTTTGAACCGACTCCGTATGTGGTATGGGAATTCCAATCTGTACTTGAATACTTGGTTACAGGACGCACAGGGGTCTGATATGCACATTCTTGAATTTCAGGCGGAGTGGAGTGAATGTTGCGTTGTTAAACGGCAAGCAGGCGATTTGCCTTCTTTCCCGACTTCCTCTAGCCTGTGCAGCTGACGGTGTTGTGTGATTAAAGCCAAGTCTCACTCGACCAGTACACAATACCGCCAGCTACGAAGGCTAGACTTCCTCACGCTACTTGTTTTAATTCAATAACACCATACATCTACCGACCACCCTTAGCCCGAGGTTCAATGTTATAAAACTGCTGACGCTTTCGATAGGAGGTATTACAAAAATTAATCATGTTAAGTCATACTGATTCTTGATCGGTAGTTGGTACAAATCTCAGCTACCAATAAGAGGCCCCCTCCTTGTGAAAGGAGTGGGGACGTTCTTCGTAAAATTAGAATTGGACCAATCTGCTAAGAACACTAAGAAAATGGGGGGGAGAAAGCCTGGGGACGAGGTAGCGAGGAGGACGAGGCAGCGGCTAGGGTTCATTTGACCCCTGCTGTAGTTCAGTTCTGTTCAGTTCAAGGTTCAGTTCATTAATTAATTCTCAACAAATTTTACCAAAAGAACAAATATTTCGGGATTCTCGCAGTTAGCAACAGCTATAGTCGAGGCGAGTAGAGGTTATATACATAATAATATCACAAATCTCTTTAACTATTCGAGGCAAATATGGAAAACAAGTTGTCGAAAAAGTCAGTCACGTCACTGTCAACAACAACAGTCCTATTCAGGACTACGTTCACCGGACGATACAAGTTTTTTCTGGTGTGGCTAAAATGTTTTTGGATAACCGTTATGTTCGTCTAAGATATTCGGAGTTTTTCTAAACCCTTCCCTAAGATATACGGAGGTTGTGTTATTCATATCCGTTACCATGAATTATTGCAATTTTTCTGTTATCAACAGCGGCGGATCCAGGAGAGCTCCCCCCCCCCCCCCTCCACGCTTATCTCAAGGTCTAGCCTGGGTATCAGGCCTTCCTAAGGGGCTAGGGGAGGGGGCAGAGAAAGGAAGAGTTAGGGTTAGGATTTCTCTTCTTTCGCCCTCTCCCTTTTTCGCTTCTCTCGTCCCCCTTTCCCATCAGAAACGCCTGATACTCAGGCTACTCAAGGTCTGGTTCCGGCACTGATAAAAAAGGTCTGATAGTAACTGATTTCAAAACACCTTTTTAAACAAAACTCAGTGGAACGTCAAGTATCTTTTATATCGTTGATGAACAATGTCCGTATTAGATCGGTCAGTATACCCATGACAATTGCGAAAATAGCAATTTGCGAAATTGGAAATAGCGAAAAAGGGCAAAGTCATTCAACTATTCAGTTTCTTGCTTGATTAAAGAGGTTGCGCATTGTATCTTGTTCAGTTTCAAGTTAAATGTAAGGACTCTGACATCGAAGTTAAACTTTAAAAAACGAAAAATAAAAATAGTTCTAACGAGGCCCTAAACAGACTTGAAAATAAAATAACAATCCAAGCTTTCGTCGATCTACGGCGTCATCAGGGAAAAACGATATTGATGTGCACACGACCTAGACGTATCAATGGATGGACTCGATAGCCTTCAAGGCTGAGGTGATATACCATAAAATTCCGAAAATAAGCCCCTCCAAATATAAGCCCCCCAAACCGGTAACGCAAAAAACCCTCCGTTAAATCGCCCCTCCAAATATAAGCCTCTCGGGGGCTTGTACTTGGAAAATTGGCTTCAAATACAAAGTAAAACAAAGCAAAAACGGTACATTTACTTCCAACTATATGACTAGCCCAATCGATTTTGAAACGCAAATTTCCCTCGGAAGATAAGCCCCTCCGAATACAAGCCACTCCAAAAATAAGCCCCTCAAAAAGGGCCTTTGAAAAATATAAGCCCCGGGGCTTATTTTCGGAATTTTACGGTATTCGCCAGAAGCATAGTTTTGTTGAGCACAGTTGTTAGATAATTTAGTTTAATTAGTCGCAGTTCTTTTAGCTAGGCTAAAATTAAGGACTAATAAAAACACGACAACAAAACATATGGCGCAAAGGGGGGAACACCGCTCCGCGATCGGCGTGGCGGACGAGTTCCATAGCGTGACCATAAAGCCTTACTTGTCTAGCCGGCGCAATTGTACGCGCGCTTAGCTGGATCGGGCAAAAAAGATAGGCTTGTTTAAATTCTGCTTCTAAAATGGCTTATTCTGCCTGCCGGCAGTGTTCGTAAAAATCGCTTATTCTGTTCAAAATTCTGCTCGGACACCCTTACTCTGCTGGAATTCTGCTCGGTATCCGAAAAAAAATCTGCGGCCCTTCGAATTCTGGCCGTTTTTAGAAAGGAGCCTGGGCCTAATAAGATATTCATTGTGCGTAGCTAAGTTGTAATTCATCTTACTTTTAATGTGAGTGCGTTGTAGCCATTAAATATTATAATGAAATTAATCACAAGGTTTTCCATTTGCTTTTTATTTCGTTTTAAATTTTTCTTATTTTTCTTGTCGAAAATGCCTTATTCTGCCGGCAGAATTTATCCAAGCCTACCAAAAGAAACAAACTTAATACGGCCTAACACTCCACGGCACTAGGAGCTCAAACCTTCGGCCAGCATTGTGCAACTTAATGGAACGGTGTAGGCAATTATTCCATTCTAGGAACTTGACTTATCGGCCGGCAGGTGCTGGAATACAATAAAATATACAAGTTTTCGTTAAAATCAAAGCTTGGGGAAGTCGCCGTGAGACTTCAATAAATCGAAAGAAAATCACTGAAGAAAGCGGTGAGCCCGTGTTTATTGAGAACAACAACAAAACCCCCAAAGGGAGGGAAGGGTGGGAATTACAAAACTTCAGGACGGTTGAACTATTACAACTTGGCAATACAGCTCAGAATGAGACACAAGATTTTTACTAGGCCTTTTGTAGTTGACCTGCTCTCTGAGGGTAAGCCAATGAAAAATACTGTACTATCGAATAGAACGTGCACTTGAAGTGCTCCACGAGATGTGCATGAGGGGATTTAATTTTACTAGCCATACAAAACGAGCAATACATTAGAAACTAGCCCCGACTGCACCATAAACAAGGATTGCTATTGTATCCGTAATTTTCCAGCTGTGGAAGTAAATCAAGAGCCATTATGGCTCT
The DNA here is from genome assembly GCA_964035705.1 of Porites rus. Taxonomy (NCBI): domain Eukaryota; kingdom Metazoa; phylum Cnidaria; class Anthozoa; order Scleractinia; family Poritidae; genus Porites; species Porites rus. The sequence continues at coordinate 15,887,227 of OZ038004.1, read as the reverse complement.
TGACTAAATTTACGTGCCACTCAGTCATTTTACCTACTACGAGTAAAACTCCAGCAGATGTGATTAGGGCTGGCATAACGTTGCGTTACATGTTGCTGATTGAGGGCGTCACTTTCCATTAACTGCGTTTTACAACTGAGTTGTAAAACTTTCGTAGCATTGTAGATCTAGAATCTGTTGACTAAGAATTTTTCTACATTTTCTAGGGAGAAATGTGTTTACCCTTGTTTTTCTATTATAACTTTATCGTTTCTCAGGCTTTCACGGACAGCGACTGGGCACGAGTCTAGATCTGAAGCCAGAGGTCAGCCGGAAGTCGAAATTCGAGGAAATCTATTCAGTCTCTATTCATTATCCATCATCTTCAGTATTAACGGTTTGCGAGAGCTTCGTACCGCCAGGAGATAAACGATCTAATGTTTCCCTAAAGGCTACGCTACAGATGAATATAAGGTTCCCACGAACCACATCACTTACAGTGTTGTAAAGGATCTACATATTTTAAAACATCGGCAAAGGTTGCTCCGTACGACGCCAAGGTATCTGGTTACAAACTTTGTGCTGCAATATTAAATACTCAGTTTAAAACACGATTTCTGTTTTGAAGTCTTCCAAATTTTTGCTCGGAGGGCTCTTAAAAACCATTAAAGGTAAGATTGAGCAGTATTTTCCGGGGACAAGGGCTTTTTTCACCTCCATCACTGCAGACCTTGATCAGTCAATGTCGCTTTCACGCCTTCAGTTTATATTTAATTGAGATTGATGCTTAAAGTCATGCTGTTTCTTTTTTATTCAGCATTTCTGAGACGTTTTCAGTGAACTGGAGAGAGAAATTACAAGCATGCACATAGTGCAAAATTTTGGGCTCATTATTTGGTGTTGCTTCCTTCTCATCATGCTGTCTTTCGCTGCGGACAATGAGGATGCAGATGTCATCAAACACTGCATGAATTCCACCAATTCAACGTCTTGCAGTTTAACGTATGAGCAAGTCTACAAAAGCTTAACAAAGAATGAGAACAGTTTTAACATATCCCATGTCCTGTATCCTGAAGGACGAAAGCCATCATTTCTTGTCAAAGTAAATGTTTATGGGCCCAATAAATCGCACAACTCTATACCAGCAAAGTTTACCTGGAGTATACACTGTCTTTTTTCTAGCGTTCCTGCATCGCTGCTTGAAATGTTGTCTCTTGGCTCCATTATTGTGACGTCTAGAACACAAGAGCTCAACATACAAATTCCTGCATTTTGTTGCAACTTATCAGAGAACATAGAGAATAGAAAGGAAATGATACAAGGATTTCTTACAAGGGCAGTATTTGAAGTAAGTGCAGATTTTGTCTGAATAATTAAAGTCGCCCTGCGCTCAGTAGTGCGAAAATTACTTAACAGTTATTGACTGAGGCAAAAAGTATCTATAATATCTGTGAACAATTATGCAGATCGAGGAGGGTGGTCGATATGGCCAAACAGCCTCGACTCCGAGAACTGCATAATTCTTCATATCAAACGAAAGCCTAAATATGCTTGTCCTGTGCTTGTCTAAAGGGGACAATATATCAAGATTTATAAAGATTTATATTACATATATGAAACAAGATTTATTTATACATCTGACTGAATTTGCTAAAACGTGGCTAAATAAATTTCAAGTGCATTTCAGCAATTTGATGTCTAAGTCGAATGGAAAACAGTCAAAAGTCACTAGCTAAGCTAGGCTCAACAATCACAACTTTATTGCTGGCAACAGACGGTAAATTTCTCTAGCAGAAGTAACAGGATTTTGCAATGAAGTACACAACATTGGAAACGTCGGGAAAGTATAACTTTTTAGCCAAACCATGAGGCCCATAGCTAAGTCTCTGCCGAAAACACTAGATTTAAAATCCAGAATCTTTGAGCACTGAATAGGCTTTCTAAGACAAAATCACCTACACTAAACACTCTCGAAGTGTTTTTATGCTTGGCACAAAGTTTTCTGGTAACACGAGCTCAACTACATACCTGAGATCAGCTGAGTTTTGTCTGTCAACACCTTCGGTAAATCACACAATAAACGACTTTCGCGGCAATCACAACACTTCCGAAAACCACTCATGATATTTCCACACTTACCCCGTAAAACTGTCGCTTTCTCCACATAAATTGTCACATGGAAACTTTTCTCAACTCACACAGTTGATTTATTCAAGATCCTGAACCAGCGGTTGAAAAGGAGACATGGAGCCCCCGCCTTTAAGTTTCCAACATGATGTAGGAACATGTTCCGCCGGCTAATCAAGCAAAGAACACTCTCGCCTACAAACGCACATACACTTGCTTGTTAGTCTAATTTTTGCAATACACAGAGCAACTTGTAAGCGCCATAAAAACAGCAGCCGATTTGTTTATAAGAATTAGGGACTATAGATCGTTTTCACTGTCACGCAACAAAAGAATAAATTGAAAACCGTCCAGTGGAAAAAGCCAAGAAAATGAATACTATAAAAGACTAGTATATAAACAATTTGTACAAGTCTCAGGTCTTTCTGGCACACAGTTTCTGAGTTATTTGCGGAAACGTTTCACGCACCTTTGTTGAGCTTTGTATGGAGACGCCATATTGGTGTACCGTTTTGGTGCACCAATATTACTTATTCTTTATACTTATTCTTTATTTGATTTACCACAAAATACTAATAACGATAAAACAAGACAAGCCCAAAAAGAAACCACGAGGCTTATAGACATTGGGCTCCCTCAGAGTAAAAATAAAGTTAACAGTAACAGTAAGGGCAGGATCGAAAGTAAAATACAATGAAGGTAAGTATAAATTAACTAATTACATAGACTGAGTTGACAAAATATAAGGTATGGTACATGTAACAATAAGTATAAAAATAATATCAGACATGTGAAGAAATATAACTATTTACTACAAGATTTATAACTAATAATTCATATATAATTTTTTTTTTCAATTTCGTTTTGAATAAGTGGAGAGAATTAGATTCTTTAATATCATTTTCTATAGAGTTATAATAAGTAGGTCCTTGGAAACTGACAGAAAATTTACGAAGGTTTGTTCTACAAAAAGGAAGGTGAAAATCGTTCGCGTGTCTAGTGGCATAGCTATGGACTTGTTTGTTTAAAGAAAAATAATTGTTGAACTTTGAAGGCAAAAGAGAATGGTTAAGAGAAAACATAAGTTTACCCAATTCTAGTTGTCTAATATCGGAAAGTTTTAGTAGCTCTAATTCTTTGAAAATAGGGTCTGAATGAGAATCGAAAGTATGGCCGCCGGAAACCAACAAAAACATCTTGAGTTCACTTTTTCTATAAAAGCTCTTTCTTTTCACTTGAGCACTAGCATACGTGCGCATAAACATATCTGCTAACACTTGAAAAGGTTTTACTGCTGAAAATCAAGAAGAGAGACTTTTTTCAACGAGACAGCATTCCTATTTTGGTGTCACGCACTGTGAAAATTCGGAAGTTCAAATTGCTGTATTTTCGAAATGAAACATGCAACGGTAATGGAAACTTGTACAAAGATTTACTTTTTGTTTATCTATAAAGGCGGTCTGTAACGTACGCCAACTGAATGCGTGTTTTATTTTAGCGATTGAGAAAAATGCCTGAAAACACTTGTAAAGGCTGAACAACTTTAAAATGAACACTATCTGAATTGGCCAGTAACTTTTAGTGTATGACCGTTTTTTTACAAAAAATATTTTTGTATAAAAGCTGTCCTTTTACAAATATATATACCTGGAGTTATGAAAACCGGGTTAGCAAACATTTTGTAATTTTTCGCAACTTCCCCTGTCTAATAGCTTGTTTACTGCGTTGTTTGCTTATGTCGTTTTTTTTTGTTGCTTGTTTTGTGGTTAGGGATTTGTGTAGAAGTGGATGTAGACAGAATTACTATCTTACCCTCCCCCCCTCCCTATTTTTTACCCACAATTCTTTGTTTAACACAAGTGACAGTTATTGCAAATCAGCGTGCGCCTAAAGCTGGTTTGGTTTGGGTGCCGTTTAGCAGTTTAGTTTTAGATATTGGTCACCTTGAGAAAAGTTTTCCGGAGAGCATCATGTAAAGCTCTAAGATGGGACAAAGTTATTACGATTCGCAGAGTCTGCATCGTCCAATATCGTATTATATTCTCGTTTCATTTGGCTAAACGAATCAATCATCCTGATCCGGGCTGAGACAGAAAGGTACGATATTGTTCGCTTTTCTAAGGTGACCACTAAGTCTTTGGCCTCGGGAACAGGCTCTTAGGGGTCAAATGAATTAGGTGAGGGCAAAATTGTAGGTGAACTTTGACCCGGGCCAAGACTTAGTGAAAACAAGGCTAAGGTGATCCGCCGACCGTGTGACTCTACATCCGGGAACTTGAATAAGACGAGTGTTAGAGAAAGGTCCAGAGGTGTTTATCTGGCAGCAGGCTGAGTTTTTCCGAGTTATTTGATGATATTTGGCTTATGTTAAACGTGAGAAGATTATGTGTGGTTGTGGATATTCTTGTCAGTACCGCGAAAGTGTGTGATTGTGTGATTTCCGCATGGTGTTGACAGGTTATGATCGCGTGGTTGAACTGCGTTTTGGCCAAAATATTTTGTTTCGTCGGTGTTTAGCTTAGCTCAACCTTGGAAAAGCGACTCTCGACTCAGGAAAATTGGATCTAGCGGGCTCTAATGGCATTGAACCATAGGCTGATTTTTGCAGATGATAATTTGTGCAGCACGGTTCATTCAGTTTGTTGTCTTTTCCATGCCGAATCTTATTGTTTATCGAACCGCGAAAAAAGTAGTGTTTTGCTAACTATTTAAGTTGTTATGTAAGCCGGATCCAGACTACTCCGCGCGTCATCACGTCGTCATTTGAGGTCGCGTTGTCTGCTATCTGGAACGCCGCTTGCTACGCAGGCTTAATAACCAATAACAGTCAATAATAATATCCTTATTAATAATAAACACAAATCACTGTAACTTTTCTTTTTGTTGATCTACAGCTGCAAGATCTGGCTGTAAGTCCGGATATTCGAGATCCATCTTTGAACACAGCTCAATGTGTAAAACTGGGTCATTTACCTATATTCGCCAGTGACACCAAAGGACATGTTTTTGTCATGTTAATGGTATGTGTTCTTTTTGTAGTGAACGCTGGCCGCATTTTCAGTTGGGCGATAGTCGAAATGAACGAATTACGTGGCAGGGAGATTAAAAACACAGCGTTAAGTGCCGTGTGTTTTTCTATTCACTTCTTGTCAGTACTATGCACTGTATATGTTTTTGTTGCCTATGTATTGGCTTTTTATTTTTCTCCTTTTTTTTCTCTAACTTTATTTTTCATAATGACGTGGACTGGGATAGAAAGCTTTTATGCATCAATGCACCCCTTATCATTTTCCTATGTAAAACGTGGTCAAGCAATAATTCGCCTATATACATTTGGAGGAAATACGATATGCTATTTAAGTTGCTGGCTTGTAATTGGGATAAGAATCAATCCGTCATGGGGTTTAACTGTTGCTCTCTTTATCATCTCTATTTTCGCTTCGTCGACTTACGCAGTATACCTTTACCTGGAGGTAATTTACCCAAACGGTTATAACATAAGAGAGCGAGAAGATACACTTAAAGACCTTTTATGGGGAACTTATTCTTTTCGTTATACCCGCTCGAATTCTGACTCGAGTGATGACAACAGTCAAAACATTAATGACCACCCAAACCGAGTTATTGCGCTTTTGAAGTCACTTACTTCTTCGCAAAGCTTCACGTGTATGTTTGGTTGTATGCGCCGGTTTAGGTCACTTACTGTTTCGCAAAGCTTAACGGCTAAATTTTTTTGTATGCGTGGATGTATTGCTGTGGGGTCCTTTTTTGTCGTGGTAATTCTAGCAGGGCCCTCAATTGGTGGACAGACGGCTGCAGACGAACTCCTTACAACCTCCTCTTTGTATTTTATTACTGCATTTATAACTTGGGCTACTTTGAAGAAGCGCGCTTCTATCGATGCTCCCCTACAAAATGAAAGACCCCAAAATGCTGAAGGACAGGACACTGAGCACCACACTGGAGACCACCCCGGTGGCGAGTTGGGCACCCGGCTTGTTCAAAATAATTATTATCATGATGACAGGCGCGTCTCTTACGAACACTCGTACATTACGCGCGAAACAAGGGTGTAGAAATACATGTTGTTTGATAGAAAATGCACGCAAATTCTGACCATTGATTACGATTAACGTTCGAGTCCTTTGAACTTGAAGTATATTTTAGAGTAATAAATATGCTGATTTGGTATAAAACTTCTATTATATGTCCAGAATTGCACGATTTGGCGAAAATGGCGAGTTTGGCGAAAATTCGTCAAGTTTTTGCGAAAACTCCATTGTAATGGCAAAAGGAAAGTGGTGATTTTGACGAAAACGGCGAATTTGGCGACGATTCTCCAAAGTTTTAGTGAGCTACTATTTGCGTAAAAAGTTGCAATTAAACTGATGAGTTGAGTGCGTTCTGTAGAAACTTGAATAATACTTCGGTTCGGTCGTTAAGTAATTTTCTTTAGCTCAAATGGTTGGTTATGGTGAAGACAATTTAATCCGCTCCATTTTGTAGTATAATAGTATATTATTATATCCGGTATGTGGAACTGACTACCAGCATTCTTAAAGAATGCACAAGATGTGGCATCTTTTCGTAGCCTTTTTACTGGATGTCAATGCAATAACTTCATTTGATATTTCTTCTTAAATTGATTCTTAGATTGTGTACTTTTTCAGTTTCTCTTTTTTAGTATTTTAAACATAGTTAGGGATTTTTCTATTTGTATTTTTAATCAGCCTTCCATTTTTATCAATTTATCTATTTATCAATACGCGCAAACCTGTTTTAGGTTTTTATCCTTCTTAATTCTTAGTTTTTAATTGTCAATCACTTTTAACATGAGCCTTCGCCTCGGGAGACTGGGTAACCACTCACTGTGTGTTTGACATTAAATAAATAATCTTATCTTATCCCAAAATGTACCTCGTTTGCCCCCCAAAATTGTGCATTAACATTGTCATCAATTTCTTTTGGGACAGCTGTAATACCCAGGAGAAATGAAAAACAAAGGATATGTAAAATTTTGGGGTGGGGGGTGGGAGGGGGGCGCAAGCAAGGTGTATTATGGGAGATGTGCAAATGGCGAATACGGAAATGTCCGACTTTGATTCGCAGGTGTGACCCGAAATTCTTGTTTCGACTTTTTTCTTTCCGTGTAGCTTTAAGTAAGTAGCTTCAAGTACCCTTCAAATTTTAAACAAATTTCAAAAGCGAATACAGTGTATTAGGGACCTTAAGCAACGACTACGACGACGGCAGTGAAAACATCAATAAAAAAATGAATTTGCGTCCTTTCAAACTTTATCGCGTCTATTTGGAACCGCTCAATTATTCAAATGTCAACGACTTTTCCTGGAGATGAATTCTTAAGGGTTTATCCATGTTCAAATAGAGAAGGGAGAATTTGTCATAGTATGTCCACGTCCTCCACAAAACGTCGCATTGGGAGGTTTCACGTCGTAGTCGTGCAGTGGACGTCAAAGAAATGTACTAACAAGCGTGATGCACGTGCAGAGCAGTTGTTTTGCTCGTAAAACCAATTGTCTTTTTTATGTTGTTGTTGTTGTCGTCGTCGTCGTCTTTGCTTAAGGTCTCTAATAATATAATGTGAACTGCTGAGAATACATATCATACATATCTCCATATTTTGCAGAATACCAGTTGTATTAGAAAGCCGTAGGTCATCTCAGGAAGGGAAGGGGGGGGGATGGGTGCGCACCCCTGTACACTCCTACTAGTATAGTTTATACATATTGATTAATGGGAAAAATGTGTTTGCAGAATGAATCCATTGATTTGTACACATTAAAAACAATGCATGCTATTTGTAGAAAATTAGATAATGCTAGCTTCATTCAAAAATTCATATTCATATTTTTAAATATTTCTTCTTTTGTTTAGCTACAATCTGCACCTAGTTACCCGTAACGTTAGACGGTATATTGTAACTCATCCCTGATGAACATTGTAATTACCTTTAGTTTAAAGAATCGCAGTTATTAGTTTGCACATTACTGAGTCATGAGAATTAAAAAAGTGTCCATTAAAGATAAAATGTCTTGAAGAAACACAGTCTGGTTATTGCGCATGTACCAGATCTTCTTGCAGGATTTTGCGAATTCAAAATATGCGATTAGTGTCCGGTTACAGAACCTTTACGTTGCGCACGGTTAAGTTCGATACTACATTGATCCTTCTCAAAATTACAGATCAATGATATATTGTTTCCGTTAGGTTTCGATTTTAAAATCGGGGGTATTTGGCGCGTTGCTTTCTTTGCCGTTGGCCGTTGGCCGGAGAACCGAGGAAGGAAAGCGCTTTGATGCCAACTGCAGGCCTATTTCTTCCGCCAGCTTCCATACAAGCTTAGATACTAATCGTGGAGGAATAAGCAAAAATGGAACAGCAGCATAAAATACTATATATAAAGAAAGTAACCCATGTTTTGGAACAGAAATATTGCCACCTTGACGTCATGTGGAAACGCTCTATACCAAGATGTCAAGGAATATGAATGAGAATATGTACTTTCCTGTCGTTCTGTTCACTGGGTGGATTTTCCATTTACCATTATTTCGCCTGTAGATGGAATACCATGATATTACCCTTCACATTGCTCTATTCACTTTACGAATTGGCATTTAGGATTATTCTAGCATTTTCATTATGGTCGCTTTGAAAGGTAAAGGAAAATGAAGCTGTTATCAAATTTAGGTCCTGTCCACACGTATCCGTTTTCTTATGAAAACGCAACTTTTTCTTTACGGATACGGCTTCCGTCCACACGTGTCCGACGAAAACGAAAACGGAAACGAAAACGCTGAGGACACACTATCAGTTCCAATCTACTCCGCGCATTATTAGAAACTTATTCAAGATGGCGGACGCGCGCTTCCCTTTCTTGTCTTTTATACTTGGGCTTATTTCTGACCTAATTGCTTGTTTTCAAGCAAATTTAGCTTTGCCAATTCTTCAAGCTGATTATTCCTGGAGACGACAGAATTATTAGGTTACTTTCGCTACCGGTGTCAAGAGGCAAAAGGTTGGATCTCCCTTTAGGTTGACTTTGTTTTTGCCCTGATTTTGACATTTAAAACTGTTTCTGTGACTTTGAAGAACGTCACAACAATATAAACCCACACCAAAGAAAGTCAAAGATGGTGCCAATTTATTATTTCGTGGGCTCATAATAGCGAAAAAGTATGCGTCAAGCATCCGTAGTCGGGTAAGTTATCGTTTTCAAATCGATTCATCGTATAGGTGTGGACGCGCGAAAACGACTTGAAAATGCTACGAGTGAACAAGATATTTTTTGGAAAACGGAGAAAAAACGTTGCGTTTTCAAACGAATACGGATACGTGTGACAGGGCCTTAGGGAAAACGTGGAAAATTGAAGCCTGGAACAGGACGAAAAAACAAAATCGATTACCATACAAAGTTTACCAACCAAGATCGATTTACAACAGGATTGTGTAGAGAATGAACTTCGGGGTACATAGCACATAATTATTTGTTAATATCACAACCTTAAAACAGGAAATTATAAAATACTTATTTTATTTAAAATATTTTAAAACCTTTTGTGTGACTCTTCAATAATGAGAACCCTTTAAAAACTCAAACCAGTCACTGAGGAACAAAGTGCGACAGTGAACATGCTACCCCATCTGGCATCTTGTTGCCTTCCACGTTCATGTAAAGACGGGAAAAGGTTACCCTTCACGTCTTAAAAACAGGTTACTATAGCCCCGTAGATGACAAAACCGCCTCCCTGAATAAAACATTGTAACTTGTTGAGAGAAATAGAGGAAACAGGGAACGCTGTTTTAAATCTGAAACAAGACGCTGTGCACTGAGAGCGTTTATTTGGGCGTCGATCTAATCGGCGTGGTGAAATTTTTTGTATTAAGGATGTGTGAGTAGAGCAGTAGCATTTTATATTTTAGGGGTTGGTTGAGATGTGTGAAGTGGAAGGCGTGGAGTTATATTGGACGTGGATTAGTAAAAAGATAATGGTTGTAGTTGTTTATCCATGGTTGTAGTTTATCCATGAAACTGGTTTCTCGTAGAATTTATTTTGGAGTAGCAAAAAATATTTTTTTCGAAGGAAAAAGTGATTATAGGTGTTGCAGTGAGGTAGTTGTGGGAGTGCTAATTTAGTTTCGAAGGGGTAGTGCAGTTAAAAGTCTGACGAAATGTAGTGGTGGTAGTGAAAGTTCTTATCAATAGTTTAAAAAAAATTGAACTTATTTTCAAACGTTGTCAGGCTTTCCGTTTAAGATTGTTTTCGTTTTTTTTTTGATAATATTAGAGTGGAGAGAACGTGGATAAAGGAGATTTTATTTAATATAGAGAAGAGGGTATGAAGATGTTGAGGGGGTGGGGGCTGAAATTGTGTGTGACATGTTCGGGGGCGCTTTGAAAAATCGGCAAGGTCAAGTGAGAGGGCGTAAAATCTGGCTATAGAACTAGTGGCCTGACTACATGAGCCAGGCTTGCTCACTTTGCAGAAATCTTGGCGCCTTAGTTAAACGCAACAAAAATCAATGACATGACAATCAAGCCAACCCGGCTAGTTGAGATCTCAGTATTGTGATGCCAGGATCCCAGTCGGAAATTTTCCAAGTAATCCGGCTTGCCGGGCAGCCCGGCGAATGAACCAAGCGAAAAACAGGACAGCGGGTAACACACTTCTCATGCACATTATGAAAACTACTGGGTGACCAGTAATCAATGTCTTTACCCTCGTTAAATAAAGTTATTACTTACTTACTTACTTGCTTCCAATCTCTATATAAAAATGGCGACTACGGCTGGCCCTTGTCATGTATTACCAGGATAAAAGTCACCTCGGCAGTGCTGGCCAGCCCGACAAACCGGGTCGGCCCGGCTCATGTGATTAGGACCTTACTGTAAGTTGTATTGTCACGCAGTTTGCACGAGAAAGCTTTGGAATTTGCCGTTTTCGAGAGAGAATACGACTTAAGCTGATTAACCCAAGGGTTTAAAAAATAACTGTCACGCACGCAGTTTGCACGTAAACATGTTGGACTTTGTCTCTTTTACGATTCGAAAGTGAAAGAATGCACAGGCTGAATGTGACTTGTTTACGAGATCATTTTGGTCAATAAGATTTCAAGAAATCACCTCCTTTCCGAAGATCCTTAACGAAATTATTCATCAATCAATGTTGAACTTGTTAATCTCACGCACGATCACGGGATATTGCATGACATCTTCTTAGGCACTCGACAACTTCAAGCCAAGCCGTCAATTTCAAAAATTATCGACAGATTTACCTTCAATTTCTAAAAAAATACCGTACGCTTATGAAAAAGTTACGTTATTTAATAGTTTGCTTCACTAAGTGTTTCTTGTTTTTTTTTCTCGGTACGTTCGGTTTTCTATTGCCGGAATTTTGTTTGTCGTGCGTTATCTGTGGGGTGTATGTATGTGTCGTGACACATCGCGCAGCAGACTTTCGCATCGCTTGGCTTGTTTACGTTCGCACGTATTGCGTGCCTACTGTAACTTTGAATCAAAACAAGTAATCGATTTCTCTCGATTATATGCAAAGCACATTCACGAAGAACCCCATATGAAGCTGTGTAGTAGTCCTTCTATCAAGTTTCTTGCATTTTACAAAGTTGTACCTGCAATCAGCGCGAAGTTCCACCTTTGCCGTTTAATCACGAGCTATCTCGCTTGTATGTGCAAAGCACATTCACGAAGAACCCCATATGAAAGATTATCTGCTACGACAAGCAACGTGAGATCTATCTATAGGTTCATCGTCAGTTCACCGGGCTGTATAGAATAGTGAAATCAATTACGTTTTGGTGTTCCGTTCACAAGGAACCCAGCTAACCGTAAGAAAATTGATCGCCTAACAGTTCAAAAACTTGAACGCTAAAAGTGAGGTCAAATTTTTGACCGGTACGGTAGGAAATTTGAATGGCAAGGTGTAAACACCGTGACCAGCTAAATTTGTGTACGACAAAGGCGTGGCTGCAAGGATGCGCGGTTACGCAGCCGGAAATAGAAAGGAAGATTGTAACAGATATTGTGAACATGACGAACATGGATTTACGAGTCGTGTTATTACTCTACTCGCTTTGTTTGGCAATGGCTCGCACTGCAAATTTGGCGCTTGTCAAAAGTGAGAACCAGCTGGCCGTATGGGTGATTTTGAAACTTTTACGAAAGTTTTCGCTAAAAGCCCATTATTATCCTGCACACTTCATAAGAGCAGATTGATCTGACTGAACAGTCCCGACATTGTGTAATTTTCTTCATGAAAACGTTTCAAAATGTGGTCAATTCTATAATTTATTGTGCAAGGGAAGGGCGTGCTTCGATCGTCTTGAATATTAAATGAGTGCAATTTGTCTTGCAAAATTGTGAAAAACTGGAATTAAAGGTTTTAATAGGGCAAAAGTAACCCTCCAAGGCCTGTACGATAAACAAACAGCGCCTAATAGTGCTGTTTACCTCAGATGTGAGGTATAAAAAGTATAAAAGGCTGGTTTACACACCACCAGATTTGTGGGCAAGATTTTGTAAACACAAAAAATCCAGCACGATTTTTTGTGTTACTTGTCTTGCAACGTTGCTGCAAAACGAGTTGTATGGCGATGTTGCGCAATTTACCACCCACATAAAACCTGTCTTGCAACAAATCAGGTTGTTAACAGGTTTCAACGAGGTGGTAAAACGCGCAACATCGCTATTCAACTCGTTTTGCAGCAATGTTGCAAAACAAGTTGCACGTTTTTTGTTGCCCGTTTTTCCGTACCTTTAGACAGAGGAATGCAACCGATAAATTATAGCGTGCCACCAAGGCCTATCGTTTCTTATAACCGGCCTTTATAGAAAATGATTTTTTGTTGAGGGGGCGGGGGGGGGGAGGGCTGTTCAATTAAACTTTAACCTTGTATATAAAATATAGGTGGTGTAGGTGAGCGACTGGGTTATTTTGTTTGGAAAGAATTTGTTTTCCAAGCCTAATCTGCTATGATCAAAGGTGCAGGGTTGCTATTTTTTGGGTGTACATATGGCTTTTAACTCGGTGTAAGATTTGTTTCATTCTTGGACTGTTTGCAAAGTATTTTTTCCTTAAAAACACTTAGGGTCGGTTATTTAAACGAAGTCTAACTGAGACCGCGGTTTAATAAATCTTTGGACCTCCAGATCCCCTCCTAATATTGGTTCAATTTAAGAAGATAAATGCTTTTTTGTCTAATCTTTATACTTTAATGAAACTGTTAACGACAAGTGGTGTTTAGATAAAAGCGTTGGGCAAACTAAAAGTGACTTAGAACGCGATTTTGTTAAACAATGGCTAAACTCCGTTTAAATAACTGGCCCTTAGCCTTTCCTTCAAAAGTTATATGAAGTTACCCTAAGGTTAACTGATTTGTGGATGGCAAGTTTATTGTTTGATTTAAATCATAAATTTATTAACGGAGCTTCGCTTTTAGCCCTGGCTAAATCTATATCAGGATATTACTCTCAGTAATTATAACGATTATGACATGAGTTACAATGAACCTATATAAACTTCAGCCGCGAATGTAACTATTGCTATAATATTGTTTTTATAATCAGCCAACTAAAACGAGAAAATGGTTATATTTATGTATTGCTAAGCCGTTTCCATGTTTGTAAGGTATTCATGAATCGCAGCCAAAGTATATAGAAGAGATCTGGGCGGTATCATACCGTCTCCTGAAGGTAGTTCCACTGTTGGAATGAAGAGGGGGTAGTCAGTTTACATTAAGCTCGTACGTTCAGTGTGCCCTACCGCCATTCGCCATTTACACATCTGCCATAAAGCTAGGTGCAAACGGACGCAACATTGTTGGCCAACAACTCCCAACATTGTTGGATGTAACATGTTGCGCCTGTTTTCTCACCCTGTTGCATGTTGTTGTGTGTTGTTGGGCAAAGTTTGAGACCGGTCAAACTTATAGCCCCGTGCAAACGGACGCAACATTGTTGGCCAACAACTCCCAACATTGTTGGATGTAACATGTTGCGCCTGTTTTCTCACCCTGTTGCATGTTGTTGTGTGTTGTTGGGCAAAGTTTGAAACCGGTCAAACTTTTTAGCCCCGTGCAAACGGACGCAACATTGTTGGGAGTTGTTGCGTCTGTTTGCACGTAGCTTAATATACCTTGTTTGCCCCTCAAAATTTTGCATAACCTTTTTGTTTAATTTCTCCTGGATATTTCGGGGGCCGGGTCCTAAGAGAAAATGAAGACAATGCATATACTCCCAACAATCCACAACAACATGCATCAGGTTGTGCAAACGGACGCAACATGTAACAACTAACAATGTTGCGCCCGTTTGCACAGGGCTTTATGGTTGATATGCAAATGACGAATATCGGATCATGATTTTGAACACTTTAATCAATCATGGCGTTCCATAGGCGGCTCCACCATGGTCAAATGCCTTGATAGACTGCAAGCTTTTGTTCTAATATCTGTGGAATGAAAAAAAAAAACATATTTCGGGCGGGTTTAAAAATGCGTGCCATAATTTCTGGGGAGGTTCACATGTGAAAAAGACGAGTATGTTTATCGTCTCGCTTAGGCCTAGGGGTAATAACTCTGGAAATTGCCGATTTTAGTCTCAGGAATGGAAAGCTAACATTTTTAGCCATGACGGTTTAACCTGTGATCAATTCAAGCGGTCCTTCCTTCTTTTCCTTTGGGACTCAAGGGGGAAAAGTTGCATTTCTCTCTTTACCTGTTGGTCGAATTTGGCGCTTCCTCGAAAAAAGAAAAAAAGAACAGAACGCCTGATCGCAGGTTATAAAAGGTTTCATTTAGGAAGAAATCCAAACGCCGTCCTACTGTGTTTAACACAGCATTTCATATCTCTACAGCTTCAAGATGGTTTCGGGAGTTGACCGGTCGCCTGTCTTCGTAAACTCTCTTTAAATCAAATCTGTGACCCGTCCAGATTAGCCTCTTTGAAGGGTTTAATTCTATTTTTTCGACGACCACTCCGGTACTTTTCATACGGGTGTCAAGACGGTCAACTCCCGGGGATTTTTTGGGGGGGAAGGGGGCCGGGGGGAGGGGTGGAGGGGTTAGGCAAATGAGGGCCTCGAAAAAAATTTAGCAGGAGCTGTTTAGAAAAATGGAAAACAACGGGACAAAAAGGGGTTGCGCCGCTTGAAATAAAAAAGAACAAATCTTCAAACATCGCACAGCCCGTTCATTTATTGAGTCAAATGTAAACGTGCCCACTTTGTTTAAATCTGAAATGTTGCGTGTTCTTTTATTCACGCGAGCTGGTCTAATTTAAGTCGCGTGGCGAGCGTTTGAACATGAAGTTCAGTTGTCAGGGGGTTTTTACGTGAGAAAACTCGCATAGGCTTGAGTTTCATACCGGGATGACTTTTTGATTTCTTATCGCGTTTACATGATGATGGGTCATTTCATATCTCGGTAATTTGAAGGTACACTTCATGTTGATAAAATACATGTGCAATTCAAAATCGCAAACTGTACGCATGCGCTACCCGTTCCAGTCCACCTGCAGACCGATTTCACACCGAAACGGGTGGTCGTTTCGCGTTTACGTGATACCGGTGCGAAATTTCATGTCGGAATGAAATTCTCCCTACGGTGCAACAACCGCTCAGGTGCATTAAGGACTGGGTCATCTAAAGTACGTAAAAAGAAAACGTGAAAAAAATGAAGGGGGATGGTCTATCTCCGTATATATGCAACGTATTGACACGAAACTTTTGAGAGCTCACTTTGTAAAGATAAAGTCTGATTGAAAGCTGTCAAGCTAAGGATCATGTGACTCATTAAGGTATTCAATTACCATTTTTAACTTCAGGCCGTCTGCAGGAGAACTTATGCACACTCATCTTAACAAATAACGCGTTGAAAGTGTTTTGCGTGACGGGATATACAAGAAACTAACTGGAAGGCATGTCCAGGTCACGTGGTCATTGAAATGTAACGATTTTTTGTCACGTAACAGCCAGAAAACATTAATCACAGGTAGGCGTACCACCATTCCAGTTATATTTGTAAAGTACTTTAGATAGGTAAAAACAACACCGATAAAAATGCTCAATAAAAGTTTTTTACCCTACCTGCAGAATCCTTAAAGAAAAATACATGAAGCGTTACTTGGTCACGCAACACGTTACCATGGTGATGTCAGTCTCAAAAATATTATCTTAACAGGGATAATGCAATGACCACGTCTCACTCTTGCCACACATTTTCTTTTGAAGATAGACCACCCCCTTATATTTCAGAGCAAAACATGGCAGACCCACAATTTCAGGTCTTAATATAGCTGAGCGGGTGAACTCACGCCGGGGTGACTCGCGCCGGCATGAAATTTTGTGGTCGTATCATGTAAACAAATATAGAGCCATGCAGGCTCCTGAGCCATGAGAGGGAACAGGAGTGAACTCGCGTCGGCGCGAAAGTCGCCCCGGTGTCATGTAAACACGCTCCCAAGACTCATTCAAGCTGACCAGTCGCTAACCCGTTTACAGTTTCACCAGGACGGATAACCTTTGTCTACCCTGGTTTCACATTCTATGTTGCTGGCGTCTGTTCAGTAATAGATAACAGATGACGTCAAAATGTGAAAAGAACAAAAAAAGTGGCACACGAGCCGCAGGTGAGTGTGTCACTGATGTTTTTACCATATTTTGATGTCCTCTGTGATCTGTTACTGAACAGAAGCACGGCAACAGGGAATCTATTCGTTGTTCAGAAGAGAAACTGAAAACGCCGAACTTGCCTCGTACCCGCCCCGTACCTCGCCAATTTAGGCATTTTCGGAGTAACAAACACTACTTTTCGTCTTTACTTTTTCTTTTCTTCTTTATCTTAATTGTATACAGGACGTGCGTGCGTATTAGTTGGTACAATACCAGCATCCCAAGAATAATGTGGACAGATTTTGGAAGAACCTCGCTGTACAGTTTATAAAGTGCTGCTGACCAAGAATAGTCTGCGGGCTCCCCTTGTCGCCGCAAAAATACTTTTCTATTTTTTACATATATCAATAAATGCTTAGTCCATTTGGCTCGTAGTTGTATTTTATGAACAATGATTCACTCACAATAAAGTCTTCCAAAAAGCTCACTGGCGCCTCAGCCTAGCACAATGAACTTGAATCCTTATTTGTTATCAACCAAAACACAGCCAAAGGGCGATAATTTCCCTAACATTTGCCGCAAGGCTTTATTACTCATGTTTACCAGGATCTACCTTACATTCTTATACATACTTATGTTTAATTATATTTGATACATAACCGTTTACTTTATCAGTACTGAGCCCGTTTTAGATGGCGTAACAGAACTTTTTTCTGGAAAAAAAAATATTGATAGTTTAATGTCATATTCTATTTTTTCCCTGAGTTAAAAAGTACAATCAATGCAGTATTGTGTTTAACCATTACTGGGTTGTAAATAAAAAACATTGAAAAGATTTTAAAAACCCGATTCATACATAATCACTTCAGGATAGTTTAAAATTGCCTAGTATGTAATGAATTTGAAATGCAACCTACTTTAATATGCACTTCTCAAAAGGGACCACCTAGGGACGAGGGACCGGGTACTGAAGGAGTATTATCGTTTTGAAGGAGTATTATAGTGTTTTTCGTTTTCCAAGTTACCCATGTGATAAATGCAGTGATGAAGTACAACGAGGTGGTTTTAAGCACTTCATCTACACCCATTTCCTTCTCACTTCCTGAGTGTCCCGCAAAAATTACTATGAGAAAAATGATCAGGACAGCAAGGCAACAACAAGTTAAAAAGGCTATGGCTGGTAACCATTCAAGAATAGGTTTCTTAGAATCTTTGGGGAAATTCTCGATGTAAAGATACCTTGCGTAAGTGACAGCAGCAAAAAGAGAGATAACAAGAAGAGCAATAGTTAAACCCCACGTGGGATTAATTCGAATTCCAGTTACAATCCAGCAGAATATGTAGCTTATCGCGTGTCCTCCAAATATTTTTAAAAAACATAAAAAGTTTCTGAATTTAAATGTTTTTAAAAAACATGAACAGTTTTTGACTTTGTTGGGATCACGCATTTTATACATGTATAACATCATAAGAGTGAACTCTCCTAAACTAACCACAATTATCAGTGCTAAAACTGCAATAATATCAGTACCCCGGTAAACAATTGAGAGTACCAAGGCAACGATAATAAGCAAACTGCCCGGTATTGAGAGTATATAAAAAGAAAAACACACAGCTTTTACTGTGTTTTTCTTCTTGTAATTGTTATCTTTACTCTGTTCTTCTAAGTCCCTTACATACTTAGCTAACAAAGGGCCACTAATAATTACAAAAATCAAAGACAAACATAACACTGCTCTGATGTAAAGACTTCGTCCTTTGGCTTCAAAATTTGGATCATGACCCTTTATCACACACTCAGCTGTGTTTAGTGATGGATCTCGAATAGCTGGACTCATAGCCAGGTCTTGCAGCTGAAGAACAAGCAGAGAAATTACGTTTGTTTAAAGCTTGTCAGTGAAGAAAAAATGCATGATTAGAAGAGAGTGAAAAATAATTTGTCTTAGAAAGAGGGTAAAATCTATCAATGAACGCTGGCGTCACAATTATTCCCAGTGTAGCCCGACATCCAGTTCATTCAATCTAATTATATTAATTACTGACTCAAACTTAGAATTATTACAAGAAGCAGAAAAGAAAGTTATTTAGTTGAAGATAACCAGGACGCACGATACGCACCGTGCGTCTTAAAAGACCGTGCGTCTTAAAAGATCTTCTGTATATCTCACGTGTTTGATTTGACAGTTGGTTTCAAGCGATTGCACCCCGATAAGAGAATGAACGCTTAAGAAAATTCGTTTTAGGTAGCGGTAGTTGGAGATCATAGTTAGAACCCCACAAATCGTAGTTGTGAACTTCAGAGGGTTCTATCGTGAAACCGCTCCCGAAGGTACGTCGGACAATTATTATTGAATACTCTAAGCATCACAACTAATAAATGCCAGCGCCGTAGCTAGTATGAGGCCAACCGAGGCACTCGCCTCGGTAAAATTTTGACGAATTTCGCCGATCATTTTTATTTTACATAAGCGATCATCGGAGCCTCTCAGAAAAGATTTCGTGGCCAAAATATAACAGTTAATATATATATATATATAACCAAAATTTTCGCCGTATTAATACTGAAAACGCAGAAAACGCTGCAAATCGCATTTCCGAGAGACTAAAGTTCAAAATTTCTCGGGGGGGGGGGGGGGGCATGCCCCCGAACGCCCCTAGCAACTCCCGCCTGCCTCAGTTGGCCGTTTGGTCTGGCTACGGCACTGAATGCAGTAGACGAAGTAGGGCACGATTACTTTAATGTAGTGTGCTTCTGTCGGTTAAAAACAATATGGCAAGCACTGCTAAAAAAATTACTCATCTGTAAATGAAATTCTGAGATATTACTACCTTGTTGGCTTAATTTGAGAGTTCGCGATTGATGTGCTTCAATCAATGAACCCAAAGAGGGGACAAAGAATTTTGCTACAGTACTTACTTACCTGATTGCTGCGTATCCCTTAGTTTTATAACGTAGCCTCATCTCAGATTTAAACTGAAGCGGAGGGGGGAGGGGGGGGGAGGGGCGGGGTGTGTCAAGGGGATTTTGACAATTGAGCGTGCCTCTGCAACAATTCTGGTTACGTCCCTGATAACAAAGGGAAATTGCTCAGTAAATGGCCCCGGTTCTCTTTTGAATCCAGCTTAAGAAAACGAGAAGCGAGGGGAGAAGAAGTGGGCCTTTGTAAATAATGCATAATTACGTTGTAGAGAATAATTGCTGGCTTCACACTAGTCAGAGGTTTCAAGAATAATCTAAGTGTACTTGAAACCTGCTTTGAGTGTGAAAGGGTAAAATGTACCTACTTAAACTTTGCTTGGTGACCATGGAAACGTTCGTAGTTCAAAGAGGCCGAAGCTCGCCGCTAAGTATGGTCCACACTTGAGAACACACTTGACCAATAGGAAATGGAAGCCATCTGAAAGCGGTATGCAGGAGGTGCGTGCACGAAAACGTACACGCGCAATTCCTCTCTCCGTCACATTTTTGAATACGAAAATTTTAGGTTTTCTTTTTTTACGAAAAATAGCCTAACCTGGGGAGTGAAATGTGAAAAACTAAACTTTAGAAAATCCTTGGGAATTTATTAGATAAGTTTCGAAAATTGTACATGAATGGAACAGTCATCTAGAAATTTTAAGCCGTTCTCAAGTACTAGAAAATTCTAGGCAATATTTGCCTCGCCAAAAAGATATTTTACAGAAACCAGTCGTTGGGTGCCCCTGTCTAATGAAGGGACAGATAAACTTCATGTCTCGGTTAGCTGAGAGCATTGCGGAAGAGGCCCTAAGGCCATTTCTTTGCCGAAAAGCGCGTTGTTGAACCATTCTGGGGAAATAAAGAAGACGACGTTGCTTGTTTTTTGTTTTGTATTGTTTGTTTGTTTGTTTTCATGTTTGCTTTTTTTAACGCAGCGTAAGCGTAAGCATGTCTTTCAGGGTTAAAACCCTTTGAGTTAAAGGTAACCAAAAAATAAATACGAAAGTGCAAAAAACTCTTTTCCAGCCCAAAGGCCTCACTTTGGTTTAGCTTTTGTGGCGAGCAATCGCGTTTGTAATATACATAAATGATTTTACCGCGAAAGATGATTGACAGCTTGTACTTCACGAAAAACACCTTGTCAACAGGTGTGAAGTTCAGGTGCATTTGAATCAAGTGCGTTATACTTGAAACTAACTTAGCATCTAGTGTGAAGCCATCAAATAAATTCTCATTCGGATTCAGTTTTCGAATAATTCTTTTGATAGCAAATAACATTTTTATTTTTCTTTGGCAGTAAAGGGAAATGTACTGAGGCCTTTCTCATGCCAGAGACCTAGCTATAGCCTGATACGAGGACATCTGTTTTGCAGTAGGGGTACGAGGACCGTGGCTTGAAGAAGCTTTGATTGATTCAAGAGACATACCTTTGTACTGCATGTATCAGTACCGGCATATCGAACATTTGGCTGAAGTTCTTTGCCATAGATGGGTAAATTTTAAAGTGTGTAATGTCGGTAGAGACATCATTTACTGTGAAAAAGGGCTTTATCCTCTCTTGCTGTGAAAGGTTTGAACCCAGGAGTCATTTCATAAGTAGGTTGAGTATGATCGTCCGGTTGAACGAGGCTGACTACCTAAACAACGTTTTTGGTAAAAACAACTACAAGACGGACTTTGTTAGACGGAACACTCACAGTAACACCAAGAGAGGATAAAGGGGACAGAGAAGGCATCCTCCGTACACACCCTATTCCATAGGTAATTCGGCTCGAGTTATTTTTAAGACCACAGATCCCAAGGGGGATTAGACAACAGCCAATCACATAGCGCGAATGTATTTCTTCGTGGATGACCAACACTCAGAGCCACGCTTCCTTCACGAATTGAGGCAGAAAAAAAATGGCGGAAGACGCGCAGAGTGATATTGCTATTCGTTTTGTCGACGAAAACGACTAAAGGGAGATTTCTGCTAAAGCTGTGTCAGCGAAACGGAAATTAAAAAAGAATCGCCCTCCCTCTCTTGTATAGAGCTAACAGTACAGCAGGGAAATCCTTAACACAGTGAATATTCTCTCAGGATCATTTATAATTTACAGTTTGAAGAGAGCAATTTCTGGTTTGATGTTTATTCTTTTATTAGTCTTTTATTATTCAACAAAAATAACTCTTGGCGTCCTAAAATAATAATAATAACTTAATAACTTCTAGAGCGCTATTTACATTCACTGATCAACAGCGCTTAACAACTTACAAAAAACTACAATAAAATTCAAATTTGTAAACTAATTACATGTACATGAATATTACTTGCTACTTGCTTTATTGTACAAACGACCGGTTTCAATAGACCGGCGAAATTTCTCATTTTATTAAAGCACTGAGGTTTCGATGACTTCTAGTTAAACTGATTTCACGGGTCGTCAAAGAGTGGAGCGATTCCCTTTTCCCAGGTGAGCGCCAACTCATTTCGCTTCAATATTCAGAAATGCTCTCGATCTCTTTACGCTTTCATTGCCTTTCGCCCGACATGTTTTGCACGGCGTTTAGTCATGCGAAACCTCCACGAAACATCCACGCAGCGCGCGAGGTAACTTTATCCCGATTCTAAAAATAACTCGAGACGAATTACCTATGGAATAGGGTGTGTATGGGGGATGCCTTCCCTGTCCCCTTTATCCTCTATTGGTAACACTGATTCCAACACTCAGACCAACGTCAACTCTGGCCCTGTCAGGGGCACCCAACGAAAATATAGTTCAAAACCACTTAAACATAGCATTGTTAAACGTATTTTAGTATTTAAACGATAGATATAGGCATGTTTTTATCCCCTAAAAATTTTTCATCTGTTCGGATTCCCTAGCTGAGAGTCTAGTGATCCGAAAATTATAGGGATCGAAACTTACCTTTTCGAAAATTTCAGCCAGTAAAAAGGCTCCCGAAAATTCTAGGTGACCTTGTTAGGGTAAAAATCTGTTAAAAGTGGGCATTATACCCTTTTTTAGATGTTCGAAAATCCTAGGAGAGGCAGGCAAGCAAGGATTTTACAACAAATGTTCCGAAAATTCTAGATCTCAAATCGTTTTCCGAACAGATATTTTCCGAAAATTGACGTTGGGTGCCCCTGCCCTGTTACGACAGCGACTTCTATCGCACATCAGAGGCACCTCTGAAACTATCGCACGTATACTACAACCTTATAACAATATACATGTTGTACGCAAACCGATAACCACTTTACGACGACTACTTACTAAATAAATGTAAAGGACAAAGACAAACCGAAGGACAGACAGGGAGCAGTATACAAGACCAAATGCTGTGACTGCCAGGCTGCTTACACTGGTGAAACCGGCAGAAACCTTACGCGACTGACCGAACACGAACGAGCGACAAGAAATGGTGACGTCAACAATCACATTGCTGAGCACCACTTACAGACGAAACATCAAATCGACTGGGACTCTGCGACATGTACTACGTATTCTACAGACTACTATCAACGACTCACTTTAAAAAGCTGGTTTACTAACTTAGAACAAACGCCAGTGAAACGTAGTCAGCAGTTATCGACACAAATGACTCATTGACGGAATCAAGCAAAACTAGCTACGAGAGAACTACTCGGACAACTGACGATTCGACTAACAAAAGACGACTGTTTAACTGTGACAATAAACGGATCGAAACGCACCAATGACATTACGAGTCCTCATAGCCAGTAACATAACGGCTTAACTGACAGACGGCCAATAACATCGCGACTTAATTGACCAAGCAGGTCAATAACCAGGGGCACCCAACGGCAATTTTCGGGAAAATATCGATCTGTTCGGAAGGCGATTTGACGTCTAGAATTTTCGAACCATTTGTTGTAAAATTCTTGCTTGCCTGCCTCTCCTAGGATTTTCGAACATCTACAAAATGGTATAATTACCCATTTTTAACGGATTTTGACCCTAAAAAAGGCCACCTAGAATTTTCGGGAGCCTTTTCTTGGCTGAAATTTTCGAGAAGGTAAGTTTTTATCCCTATAATTTTCGGATCACTCGACTTTCAGCTAGGAAATCCAAACAGATGAAAAGTTTTTAGGGGATAAACATATGCCCACATCTACAGTTGGAATACTAAAATACGTTCAACAACGCTATGTTAAGTGGTTTTGAACTACATCCTCGTTGGGTGCCCCTGAATAACCCGAGTATAATACCATCAACTGACGTGAAACAACTCACTTTGACTCTGAAGATGACTACCGCACAGGTTGTCGAAACGTCGGTCACTGTCAACAACAACAGTCTTATTCAGGAATCTAAAGTTTGTTAACATCGCATTATTCCTTAATTTGTAATAATTCGAAATTCGGAGTTAATATATTTCACAAGCTTTCAAGTCACAAGTATGGGAAAATAGATTTTTGTCGTCAGCAAAAGTTCGAAAAGTCAAGGACTGTGAGCTGTGCTAGCTGTAGATCGTTAATATAGAATAAGACAAGAAAAAGCCCCGATGTACTGCCGGCTTGTGAATTTTTTCCCCAAGCTATTGCCTGGCACAATATGTTTTATTTCTTGTGAAGTAAGAGCTAGAAAACTTTTTTTATGCTTTGATCCTTACAAAATATTAATAATTTATTGACACTTACTTCAAATATGGTTCTTGTAAGAAATTCTTGTATCATTTCTTCCCTTTCCTTTTTGTCATCTGACATGTTGCAACAAAATGAAGGGACTTTTATGTTGAGTTCCTGAGTTCGAGATGTTACAGTAATGGACAAAAGAGACAAAATTTGAAGCGGCCAGGCAGGGACATTAGCATACAGACAGTGTATACTCCAGGTAAATTTTGCTGGTATAGAGTTGGATGTTCGATTGGGCCCATAAACATTTACTCTTACAAGAAATGATGGCTTTGCCCCATCAGGAAACAAGGCATAGGATATGTTAAAATTGCTCTCATTCCTTGTCAAACTGTTGTAGACATGTTCATAGGTAAAACTGCAAGACGTTGAGTTGGTGGAATTCACGCAGTGCTTGAAAACATCAGCCTGATCATTTTCTTCAGCAAAAGACAGCATAATGTGCAGACCCAACCAAAGAATGAGCCCAAAATTTTGCACTTTGTACATGCTTGTAATGTGTCTCTTCAGTTCACTAAAAACGTCTTGGAAAAGCTGAATAAACAAAAGAAAGAAACATCATTACTTTAAGCATCAGTTTACAATTACCGTATTTATTCGATTAACCGCCCTGGGCGCTTATTAAATTTTTGGACCTTGAGAGTGGGCGCTTATTCGAGGTGGGCGCTTATTCGAGGCTGGGCGCTTATTAAATTTTCACCATTTTCAGCAAGTGAAGTATGTTTATTTTGCAACAAAACAATAAATGCTAATAACAAAACGCGAAGATGTAACAAAGCAAGGTTTCTGTAAAATACTCTCAAGAAAACTCCGTCCTCGGGAAAGTAGCAGTTAGTCTGCTACTAAAAACGGCTGTGTAGCAGACTACGGGAAAGTCTCTTATTAGAATTTATTCACTCAAGTGGTCGGGGTGGGGGTGAGCGCTTATTTGAGTTTGATTGAGAGGAGGAGGGGGTGGGCGCTTATTCGAGGCTGGGCGCTTATTAACTTTTTCTGCCATTAGGATGGGCGCTTATTCGAGGTGGGCGCTAATTCGAGGTTGGGCGCTTATTCGAATAAATACGGTATTAAAATAATTTGACTTACTCCCGAGGGGATAGTTGTTTTCGTTGAGTGAGAAAACTGTCAATCACTGAGAAAACACGAGACCGTTTGTAAACATGCAGTTCAAGAAATAAATTAAGTCTTTATAGTGAATTGAAAAACGAAGTCAGATTTCAAACTTACCTTGATTTTATAAAGAACGTTAAGACAAGAGTGATAGTATAACTAAAATGCGGATTTCTTGCTCCTTACTACCCACTGAACCTGGGCGTTACAAAAAGATACCCAGAGTTGAGAGGCTTTGCCCGCTTTGTAATAGATCCGAAATTAGTGATGAATTCCGCTATTTGTTGAAATGCAACCACTCATCACTTTCTCATCTAAGGGGTATCTGCTTGGAGAGCCTATACTCTATCCCGGGAGGGGGGTACTCCCCTAAAAGAGGCTAATGGTGTTGTGCTGCTGGATGGGGTCGCATTTTCACGACTGGATTGACTAGAATGGGGTCGCATTTTCAATAGAGTTACTTGAATGGGGTCACAAATCTTCGAATTTTTGGGGTAAGTGGAGATTCAAAAATCAAAAGATCGTGACCAAGATTGAAGACTTTTTGTTACAAGCATCCATCTTGGATAAAGGTTAAACCTACTCAGGGGGTGGGGGGCAGTTTGGGAGGAAAACAGAAAAATAGAGGGTTAGGGTTAGGCTACTTTTCTCATCTCCGTCTCCCCACTCAATATAAACCCTGACGCCTGCCCCCTCAGTGCATATAAAAACCAAGATGGCCGCCGGTACCAGAAAGCGCTCGATGGATCCTGACCATCTTATGAAAAAATAGGGGACTGTGAACAAAACCAAGAATCATCGAGAGGCGATTTTAACTGGGCTGCCAAGGGGCGATTTTTTCTGAGGGTCTGTACACACTCAGGCTACCACATAACCTTGTTGACCATTGCGTGACATAGAATCTCATGTCAGAGTGAAACAAACTCATTTGAACATTGTACCCTTTTGGAAGACTTTCGTAACAAGAAAAATGAGTACCATTTTTAAGTTGGGGCTGTATAGTAAATTTTCAAATTCCACTATTATGAATAAAAATAAAATTAAGTTAGCCTTAAACAATTGAAAGGAGCTATTGTCTATGTGCAAAATCTAAGTATTTTTTTATTTCCTTTCTTTAAGATAGTTAAATCAATTAATAAAGAGGTAATATTTTCGTACAAATCCCATGTTGTTATTATATTTAGATTTGATATCGGCTGCTATTTTCACTAAACTTAATAGTACTGAGGGGAACTTCCTAGAAAAACTCAAAAGAGCTGGCTAAGATCTCCTGCCATAATATGCATTGTAATAGCAGCTTGTTATGAGTAATTAGAAGAGTTGTAAAAAAAATGTTACAAATATTTTTATATAATGAAAAAATAAATAAATGTAAAAATTATGTAAAAATGTAAATTCTAGTAAGCAGGAACCGATTGGCATTATTTTCATGCATCCCTCCCCCAATACCTCGTCTGTTTCCCAAAATATCGTGTGACAGTATAATGTGACTAACTTGACGTATAACCGCAAAATTCCAAGAATTATTGTTGTTCTATGGGTCATAAAACACTGTTAACAAGCAGTACATTTCTCAATTCTGGTTCTTAAAACTAGCAATTAAAGCAAATTAAATTTACGTTTCGTTTTTGTCTGATATTGCATTTAAAGCCTTTCCAACTGTCCAATTGAATATATTATATACATTTTTTGACATGGTGATCTGCAATGAGCACATTCCTTTCCTCATGTAAGGAATGACTTTTCACACGCAGAGCAAGAATCGCAATAAGATAAAAAGAGACATTGGCTGCCACATTTTAAATGGTTTAAAGTTTTCAACATAAAGCAAAGAGAAACCTTGAAAGTGACCCATCCTACCATATCTTTTGAAAAATGCACTAAAAAAAAGTGCCAACTAAAGCTTGAGAGACAATCTTCAATGGATGTACACACACACAGTCTAGCTATACACACAGAGAGATTTGCAATCATGTTTTGGAAGGGAAAAACTCATCAAAAGGTTTAAACTTCAACAAAAAGTGAAGAAAAACCTCAAAAGGTACTCATTGCAGCATCTTTTGAAGGAGACAATGAAAAAGCACAGTACACTTAAGCTTCAAGCACATCTTCATTTAATAGCTGCCTTTGCTTAACATGATTCATAGTTACCAAGTTAATAATTTATAGTTTTTATCACCATAACAACGAAAATCCCAAGGGCAATACTCCCTCACATTTGCCTCAAAGGTATTGATCTGAAATAAGGTCTAGGGTCAGGATTTGGAGAGCTGGACAACACACTCACCACCACGAATTCCCAGGAATACCCCCCAGATTTGTCAGTTAATAATTGACAACGTTTATTTTGTGAACAAAAAATCCCGGAGGGATACTCCCTTACATTTGCCTAATAGGTATTGGTCTGAAATAGGGTCTAGGGTCAGGATTTAAAGAGTAGGACTGCACACCCCCACCATGAATTGCTAAGCCCCCCCGCCCCCTTCCCGCTTCCCCCAGAGAAAAATTGTAGGTATTTTATAAACTGGGCCACTGCCTTCGGCCAGCCCACTTAATGAAACAACATTACTTTAAGCATCAGTTTACTACTATTAATATAGGCAGTGGCTATTAATTTGTATGGGTCCCGTACACCAACTTGTACTTGCCATTCAGTATGGGATAAAGTGCTCAACAAATGTTCATGAAAGTGTTGGTCTTAAATCAATTTTTAAGGACAAAAACACAGGGGCAATTTTTAAGGGAAAAAAATCTAAGATTCGAACCTGGGCCTTACTATCAGAGCTTAACCCTAATCAATATACCTGAATATAGTCGGTGTACGGGTCCCGTACGAATAGTCACTGGGATTAATATAAGTGTTAATTAAATATAAGGGCGGACAGCGACATTAACCCGGTCGAATGATTAAGGACGAAAGGTTGTAACTACTAAAGAGAAAGAGCGCTAAGAATTTTAGTACTTGAAGCTCTAAGAAGGTGCTTCTCCCTGTATAATACAGCTCAATCTAACCTTAAATAGTTTTTAAGGGCTCTTCCAGCAAAAATTTCGAAGACCTCAACATAGAATCATCGAATCGTATTGTACACTGTATCAAGCTTAAGTTATAACGACAATTTCCGGGAAAATATCTGTTCGGAAGACGATTTGAGATCTAGAATTTTCGGAACATTTGTTGTAAAATTTCTTGCTTGCCAGCCTCTCCTAGGATTTTCGGACATCTAAAAAATGGTATAATTGCCTATTTTTAACGGATTTTTACCCTAAAAAGGACACCTAGAATTTTCGGAAGCCTTTTTTCTGGCTAAAATTTTCGAAAAGGTAACTTTTGATCCCTATAATTTTCGGATTAATTGACTTTCAGCTAGGAAATCCGAACAGATGAAAACTTTTTAGGGGATAAAAATATGCCTATATGTACCGTTTAAATACTAAAATACGTTTAACAATTCTATGTTTAAGTGGTTTTGAACTATATTCTCGTTGGGTGCCCCTGTAAGTTTAAATGTAACACTGAGTTTGTAAAGATACCTTGACGTATGGTGTCAACAAATTCCTTCACCGAGCTCCAAGTGATGTAGATCGTCGGAACCTTATGTTCAGCGGTACGCTAGCCCTCAAAGAAACGTTAAAGGTTTAAAAAAAACGACTTAAAGCTTCTCTGCTGGCGGTACGAAGGTCTCGCATTCGATCATGGATCGCTAATCGCTAATCGCAACCTAGCGTCTTTCCTATCAACTTCCGGCTTTAGATCTAGACTCGTACCCAGTCGCTGACACATTTTCTTCTCGGCCCGATAACTTTTAGGAGCCGAAGGGAAATTTTAAAATCAGAACCTGTTGAATAGTAGCACAACTCCTAGCTCGCAAACCAGTCAATGTTGCTTCCTTAACTGCATTATGGTTTTATGTTATCATTTTCAAAATTATTGATACTTTGATCTTGAATGCAGACCTGACAAATTCAAACATAGAACAGCTTTCCAGCAGGGCCTGGAATCAGGGCCTTTTAAGATCAAAACCTGCTGAATGGTAGCACAGTTCCTAGTTCACAGACCAGTTAATTTTGCTTCGTTAACTGATAGTCTTATTGCATCATTTTCAAAATTATTGAAACATTGATCTTGGATGCAAACACGGCAAACATATAAAAAAGCTTTTAGGGCCCGACCCGTTTCTCGAAAGTCCCGGTAACTTTTCGGGTCCGGTAAGTCGCCCGGTAAGTTCCTGTAGACTTATCGGTTCTCGAATCTTCCAGGTTGGTCGCTCCCGATAATTTTTCCGGTAACTTTCCCGTAAACTTACGGGAGCACGCGAGCTCCCGAGTTAAAGTTTCCGGGAGGCAACATTTTTGCAAATAAAAACAAAATGGCTCCCGGGGGCGGACTATTTTGCCCGGTTCGCCGACCTCGGACTTAACAATTCAAGTTCGAACAGTTTTGATTAACATGGACGAAAGCCAAGTGATAGAGAGGTTAAGGCTATCCTCAGCGAGAATAAATTGGCTTGTGGAGAAGTTCGACCGAGAAGAGCTGCAGAGAAAGCTGTTACAGAATTAAAACAAAACGGTGTGCTAGTTCGCCAATTTGCTTACTTTATTCAGAGTTAATTTCTTCTGGCCTTAAAAGCCTGTTTCTTTGGTTGCCCGACTTGGCTTAAGGTGTTTCGATATAGTTTTTCAGAGGCCATACCGATATTTTTCAATCGCTTTAAAAGTGATTTTATCCTTGTCTGATCGCTACAAAATTTTCGCCAATGATTGAATATAGATTGAAATTTCTCAAAATGTAGGTTTTAGTAAAATCGATACCACTATGACAACAGTAAACAAAAACTTTGAAACTAATAAAGGCCTAATTTTGCGTGATCTAGACCTGCTACTGAAAATTCAGCACTAGGAACTTAAAGTTTGGTGTTCAGCAAATAACCTCCGTAAGAAGTAAAAAATTCTGTATGTTTGAATTCGACTAAAACGAAAATATATTTCAAACCTTAAATTTTCAATAGCCATGATAGATTATTCAAAAAGACGTTATAAATCAGACTCAAATTATTCTTAAGTAGTGTAAGAATTCTGTTAATATCAAATTTCGATGACAGGAAATTTGGTGTATTTTCGTTTTTGTGATCTTAAAAACTAACCCGTTTTCTCACCACATGTCTAAATGCAACTTCATTCCAAATTTGGACTTTTAGCGTTTTTTCCTATATCTCTGAAACGACTCGAACGAATTTATCTCTTCACATAATCTTTATAATGTATATAATAATGTCTAAAACTTTCATTAAGATTGATTCACTGCAACACCTTGAAATTTCAAGACAAACCTATCCTACGAACCGGTCAAAAATCCGCGCTACAGGACTTCACTGTTTTGACGTTATAATGATTTTTCCAAATTAATGCGGACAATACATATATCCATGACTAGTACATTTCAGTGTGAGTATTGTCAATGTTTTACATTCAAAAGATGCGATAAATTCAAACTAAAATGTACTAGTTTTGGAGGTATGTACAGAGCGCATTATTTTGGAAAAATTAGCATAACGTCCGAACAGTGAATGTTGTAACGCAGATTTTTGACCGGGTCGTAAGATAGGTTTGGGGTTGGCATCATTGCCAGGCTTAGGCATTTTGTGCCTACCACTACTCTCTTAAAGTTCTACAAAATATAATACAGTAAAGATACACTAAATAACAAGAACGATCGACTAAAATGTAACAGAAGCTAACAAATTTACGATAATAATACACCTTTTGCTGCTCATTACGAGAAAATACGCAATCATTTGCGTGAAACGGCGAACAATAGTGCGAAGATACATTCATTAGCGCGAAAGTACGAATATTTGCGCATAAATCAGCTACAATTACGATTTTTGCATTTTAATCAACATTCAATAACACTTTTGGTAACCTGCGTAGCAAGCGTTTCCAGTCGAGTTATAGCGCCAAAGTTAGAGCGGGAGCAAAACAAAATCCTTTTTTTTTTTCGCTCTCGTCCCAACTTTCTAGACGAACTCGCGTGGAAACGCTTGCTATGCAGGCTACACTTTTGGGCATTCATATGCGTCATTCGGCATACAAAAGAGAATAATGTAATTTCATTAACGCCATCATCGAAGTCATTAACACCATCTTGAAAGTCTGATAGGGACAACAGACAAACATTAAAGTGCAAACACTATTCATTAACATCTTTATGACACTGTCTGCAATTCAATAGCGTTCCTGGACAACGTTAGGATGGATAAGATCGACAAACATTAATGCGCTTGTACAATCAATTGCCCGTTTACAAGATATGTGTACTCAAAATTTTTTGTAATACTTTTCCAAAGCTGCTGTTGTTTTAGCCCCTTTCTCAGCTGCTTTCTTTTTGAATCCCCCATAATCGTTCATGGCAAATCTCTTTCGCAGGTTGTCCAAAGTTTCGCTCAGATCGATTTTCATGTAGGTTGACCGCTTATCGCAAGGTTTCGCTTCTTCACAGCGTGAATAATTGACCACTCCAGAAATACCATAACATACCATAATGTTCTTTGTTTGTCACCCCAAAATTTTGCATAAGCATTGTTTTCAGTTTCTCTTGAGGCCATTTTAACTCCCAAGAGAAACTGAAGACAATGCTTATGCAAAACTTTGGGGCGACAATCAAAAAGCATTATGGTATGTTATGGTATTTTCTGGAGTGGCCAATTCATGACACGGGGACAAAGCACACGCTTAAGGTGACTCGACCCAGTTTTTTTGGGGGGGTACCATCCTACTTTGAAGGTCT
Organism: Porites rus; assembly: GCA_964035705.1. Classification (NCBI taxonomy): domain Eukaryota; kingdom Metazoa; phylum Cnidaria; class Anthozoa; order Scleractinia; family Poritidae; genus Porites; species Porites rus. The sequence continues at coordinate 15,854,984 of OZ038004.1, read as the reverse complement.
CTGGTATCCCCATCTTTACTTTTATCGTAAGTCTAACACATAGAATGGATAACATATAGATCAATCTACAATATAACATAAAATTATTGGCGATCGGAGTAAATGTCACGTGGTTATAATGCCACGCCCCTTTGAGGTCTGAGTCGAAAATCTGCTGTTGCCGGCATTTTTTCGTGAAAATCTCTCGGCTACACATAGTGTGCATTAGTGCCTTGCGCTGAACAGAGTCTCACCAAAATCGCAAAGACCCAATTCGAGAAATTCAGCGGTTTCCAAATTTAGGTCATAATTTATGCGAAAATGATAAGCAAACTTTACACGGATTATATCTAATAAACTATGAGATTCATCCCTTTATTTTGGGCATCGTTGTAACAGATGGGTCCTTGCAAGTCAGCAAAACGCTTTAGGGCCTTGTAAATGCGCGCGATTTCGAGCAAAGCAAACATATAGAAATTATACTTTTCGCTCTTTGTTGACGTTTGTCAGCGTTAAAGAGTCCTTCTCACGAAAAAAGCATTTTCTTAAAAATTCGTAGTTTTTTTTCCTTCAAATTTTTTTGAGGGCCACAATTGATTAACTAACTACCCGGACTCTGAATTTCATGGTCATTGAAAAACTGTGACATTATCTTCTATAAGCCCAAACTTGAGTAAACATTGAAGATTTTTAGCGTTTTGGCTGCGTTTGTGCTTTGGGAGTTGTCTATTGTTTCTAGTCTGTCATTATACAGCATTCTTGATCAGCACTCGTGCAATGACCACGCTTGGCTGACTTCCGAATGCTCACCGAGATATGATAATTTAGTATGAGAAAATAGAAGGCATTCCCGTCACGAGTTGGTTTAATTATTGGCTTGCATTAAACCCATGAAAAAATTATATTTTTTTAATAGTAAGTAGATTTAGTGTCTAGCACTTCTTGATTTCTTTGCAAAGGCACAAGAAGCACGAGAATTGATTAAAAATTGTGAGTTAAACCTCTATGTATCACGCGATGGCCTTTCTCACCGTCATAAAAAAACACAGGCTTTGTTTCATTAATGCTAAAAAATCTTAAACAATAAACGGGGTGTTTTTTAGGGCCTGTTTACATGGAGGTAGGGGACCCCAGGTAGGTGAGGTAACCCGTTTTGGTGGGTAACCCGCCTGTCCACATAATCTCTTATTTTGATTTGATCACGTTTACATGATAGGTGGGGTGACCTGCCTCATGTTACCTCACCTATCTGGGGTCCCCCAATTCCATGTAAACAAGCCCTAAATGACGAATAAAATGAGTGACCAGTTTAGTGGAGTGATTGTTTACCAGCAATAGACGCCGGGATATGAAACAACCCACATTACCTTGCGGTCTTGGCTTAAAGACTGTTTGCTCTCCTGACGACGTTTTTTGAAATAGCTGTATTTCATGTAAGTGTAGGAAACAAGGGCTTATTTGGCTCTCTGCTACCCTGGGGACGAGGTTGGCTTCTAGTAAGCTTTTGTGACTTTGTGAGTCTGGGTTCTCTGTGATAGCGTGCGTTTTGCAGAGAAGAAGACCTAGCGGTTTACGTGATGACTCAGCCTCAGACGCCTCAGACACCTCAGAGGACTCCGGGGCTCATACCATTTAAATCCCCAAAAGCTGCGGAATATGCTCGAATTAAAACTGTGGCGGGAGTGTGTCTCGTTGCAAAAAAACTTCCAGGTGAAATACGAGGGCTGTGTACTGGCACGGTGGTATCTTCCCACGAAGGCATCGTCTTAGTTACCAGTGAAAAGATCATTCCTAGTAAAGTACTTGCCGAGGTGAAGAAAAAGCCGAAAGAGTGGAATAAGGACGATTACGTTTTGTACTTCAAGTCAGGAAAGGGAAAGGGTGACGAACTGAAAATGTACAATCTCGACGAAGTAACGAAGCCAAACAAAGGAGTAAATTTCGATCACGGTTTGGTAATGATTCATTTGAACTCGAACTCGAAGAAACTGACTGATAACTTTAAAACATTTCGCCCTTTCAAAGCCAACGACAACAAAACAACTGACCCCAAGCCTTTTAAAGGCTCAATTTGCCGAATTGTGAGGGGAAATTCTACAAGGTTTATAGTAGAATCCTATGACATCATGTACGATAATGATAAAGAAGTTCTTCGTGCAACAACTGCAACAACTGCATCAACTTTTGATACTCTGTCACAACTTACTGTTGGTGCGGCTGTCAGTGATCGTCTTCCCTTTGGAGGTGGCATTTTCAAGAATGATGCTTTTGTTGGTGTTCTCATATTCGATGATGATGGTCAAATTGTGGCGGTGCAGTGTTTCAAAGGAAATCCCTTTGGTAAGTATGGTGGAATATTCTCGAGAGGGAGTAGCTGATACCCTGGGGATGGAGTTGGGTATTTAGTTATTACCGGCAAGAAATTGAAGAGTCTAATTTTTCCATCAATGGACTTTTTAGGTGAGGTACCTTTAAATTCTGAAAATAAGCCCCTCCAAGGGTTCAACCCCTCCAGGGTTTGCACAATCTTGAAAAGTCCTTGAATTTTAAGGGAAGTCCTTGAAAAGTCTTTGAATTCCATTTTCCTTGAAATGTCCTTAAATTTCTGTGCAAGTCCTTGAAAAGTCCGTGAATTTTCTTCAACTTTGAATGTAGTGGCCTGGAAAGAGTCTTTCGATCCCCTTTGGTTGTCTAAGACAGAATATAAATCATAGTACAGAGAATTTAAAGGTTTACATAAAGTGCTCTATGTTTTATGCAATAATTAACCATTAATTTAAGACCAGTAAACTGATACATGTAGAGAAGTTGGTGAAGCAAACATTTCAAGCCTGAAAGCCTTTTTAGAATAGACTGGAAATGTGCATTTTTGTGCAATCTGTGAAATTGTATTCCCAGCAGGTGGTCCTTAGTCCTTGAAAAATGGTTGCAAAAATTGTATGAACCCTGTCCATGTATAAGCCCCTCCAAATTAATAAGCCCCCCAAACTGGTAACGCAAAAAACCCTCTGTTAAATTGCCCCTCCAAAGCCCCCTGGCGGCTTGTACTTGGAAAATTGCCCTCAGATACAAAGTAAAACAAAGAAAAAACGGCAAATTTACTTCCAAGTATAAGGCTAGCCCAATCGATTTTGAAATGCAAATTTCCCCCCACAGATAAGCCCCTCCAAATATTAGCCCCTCCAAAAATAAGCCCCTCAAAAAGGGCCTTTGAAAAATATAAGCCCCGAGGCTTATTTCCGGAGTTTTACGGTACTTTATAGTGACTTTTTGACAGAATATTGAGTGGTGCATGGCCTGTGAGTATAAAGCCCTCCATGTGGCAATCATAGGGTGCCTGCAGACAACAAAGCATAGACCTCTTATTTTGGACTGGGTACCTGGGGCCTGTTTCTTGAAAGTCACGGTAACTTTTTTCATGCCCGAAAGGCTGTTTTGTGTTTGCCATGTTTGCATTCAAGATCTAAGTCTTAGTAATTTTGAAATGATACAATGAGACTATCAGCTAACAAAGCAAATTGACCAGTTTGTGAGCTAGCTAGGAACTCTGCTACTATTTAACAGGTGTTGATTTTAAAATTTACCTTCGACTTTTCAGGCCTGTTGAGAAATGGGCCCCTGGACTACTTATATGGACCGGGTCTATGGACACTTTTTAAGCCTCCCCCCAAAAAAAAATTAAAGAAGGAGAAATGAACAATAAACATGACAAAAAAACAGCAGTTAACAGCATCGAAAAAACTGAGAAGTTGACACAAGAAAATAATGGAATTACGTTAACAATGTACAAAAATAATGTATGTCAATTTTGTACTTAATTTTTTATCTCACTCAATTTTTATTTTTCCATTGTTTTTGAGTATAATAATGTATGCTAATGAATTTGAAACAAAGGAAAAAAAAATTAACAGTTACTGAAACATCAAATTGGGATTTAAAGATCACTAAAAGAGGATCTGTGGTGAGAGCTGGGGAGTTGATTTTATTTGACTGAAGAGGAGTCAAAAAATATGTTATAGTTCCAAATGAATATTAATTTACCATAACATTTGTCTATTTAATTGTCCTGGTTAATTTTTAATTGAAATTTGGAGGAGCCTAAAAATCAAAATATTAAATGCAAAATATGAAAGCTCACATACTTGTAACTGAGTATAACCTTGATGTTCCTGGCTGGTTTAAATGGCATTTTGTCAAGTTTTACATGTGGAAATCACATTGATTTTACTGTTGTAAATATGGTAACATCAGAAGTAAAGGCTGGCTGTGGGAAAAACAGTCCATTTTTGCATGAAGCAGTATGAATTTCCGAAATAATCGACCAATTTGCTCCAAATTGTGATCATTTAAAGCACAGGTTACATGTGCTCCTGTATCTTGTTCGCTGTCTCAGGCTAACAAAATGGAAAGAACAGGCGTGATCCAGAATGAAAGTCAATTTAATTGTCAAGGAAAGAAAGAAAACAGCAAAAAGAAATAATGTCCACAAACCTGAGCAAAGGCTTCAAGTCAATCAGGCTACAAGCATATACATGTACATGTACCTGCATTGGGTATATTTTGTAAGCAGGAGTAAATATCAGCGATCAACACCCCCAAGCATCAGCCAAAAGTGTCAAACCTTGTAGGTTGAAACCAGCGGTACTGTTTATTGTCATTTCTCCTTCAACAAAAAAAGTGGTTCATGGACCCAGTCCAATATGTTTTGTCTTCACCCAACACTACTAGGGCTATGTGTGTGAAAACCATGTGAAAAGGGTGTGAAAAGTGTGTGAAAAAAAGGAACCATGTGAAATCAATGTTGGCAAAAATACAAGTTCACCACATCAGCATTTCACATGCATGTGAACTTTTTGACATGCGTGTGAAACTTTGTAATACATGTGAAAAATTTTTGTCATATGTGTGAACTTTTTTCCCATGCAGTTTATTACATGTGAAATCTTTTCAGGCATGTGAAACAATTTTGTCATACATGTGAATTTCAAATTTCACATGCATAATAGATGCTATGTATGTGAAATTTTTCACATGCATGTGAACACTTTTAGGCATGTCAGAGTGAGCACGTGAATTTTTTTCAGGGCTTGTTAAATACAACCACTATGAACCATATTTTTATGAAAATGCCATGAATTTCTAGTGAATACCCCATGAAAGTCATTTCATGACCCATGAAAACTAAAAAATTAAATTTCATGCCTTTATTTCTGGCCATGAATTTTCTATGAAAGGTGCTCCTTGGTCTCATGGGCCATTGATAATCCAAGACACACACCACATCTAGCATTCTATGGCTCACGGCTGATAAATATCAAACTAAGTTGACTATGAGGGTCATGAATTTTTGAAGAATAAGATTTGATAAGTTGTTAACCTAGAAAATTCGCCATACTATAAAGCGTCAGACCTTTAAGGCAAGTGATCACAACAAACATGCTGTTACAAATCATCATCATCATCACCATTACAGGCGAACCCCAATATACCAAAGTGCCAAGCCCCAGAGGAGCCCTCTTGTAAAGCAGCGGACTGGAATTAATGTTCAAAGCTCTTTTCATGATCTAGCTTGCAACCAGATCTCTCAGTCAATAACTGTATTGATTATTAGTAAATACACAAGCCGGCGACCAGAGTTCTGCCGGCTACTCAACTGTATATCACCGGCTACGCTGGTCATAACAATTAGCTCGTAACAAACAATCTCGATTGTCACAGCCGCCTGCTTTTCCAGAGTTGGCGCCTACTTCAAAACATTTTGAAACCCCTGAATGTACTGTACATTCTTCATTAGATTTGGCTTGATTAAAATCTATCGAGTATCCAATCCAAATGTGCACCTTTACAAATATAATTATTGTCTTCATTGTTTGCTAGAATATGCTACATAAATTTATGTATTTTATCAACTGTCTCACCTAAATATGTGGGTTGTGTATCTTACCACTTGGTTTCCACCCAGAAAGATGTGTACCAAGATTTTTGTTAAGTGGGGAGGGCTAAATCCTGAGAATTAAACCATTCTTTCAACAGATCTTCATTGAGGACAAAACGGACTTAATTTTATTACTCCATCAAAAAACTAACTTTGCTAATATATACGACATATGTAACTACACTTTATGAATCTTTTGTTTCTTACTGTAACGTTCCTCGTAGTAAAGTTGAAAGTCCACTTGAACATGCGAACAGTTCCTTGCATTGCTTTGCATGCTTTTTGAGTTTTCTTTTGATGCCGTTCGTTCAACGAATGATTCCTTGAAGCAAATAACTGGCATGCTCTTGATTTACTTAAGTTGTCTTTGGTTCAATCAGCTTTCCGTACCTGAGCTTGTCCAACATGAACAACGTCCACAACACGTATAACTTTGATTCATGTAGTGAAGTCCAGCATTTTTCAACGGTTTCCCAACTTGAAAGAACAATGTTAAGTTTTTTTCTTGCTTCTAACACTTCAAATGCGCTGGAATATTCTACTCAATGCTGAAAATAACCGCTTTTTCGACTCAAACGAGTGCACTTTCTCCATCGCAAGATTAGCCGCCATGTTTGTTGTTTCCCAGGCTTCCCCGTGATTTCAGCACATGCGCGATTTGATTTACGATGTCACGTGGGGCTTTTGAACCAATAGAAAATTGTAAAATGAAGTTCAAATTCACGCGGACTTCACAAGCAACACAGCTTTGCAAACAGAATAGTTTCGTTACTTTTGGATAAATAGAAAGACTGTCTTTCAATAATACGCGTGTTATTTTCGAGAGAAAGTGATCAATTGCGAACTTCTTCACATAAAGCATGTTTCCAAGTCAGCAACTCAGCTGGATTATTGCACAAAGGTATGTTCTTGTTATCGTGGTTCGTTATTAAAACATAAGCTTACTTTGGTTTTCCAATAACTTTACGAAGCTTAAACCTTCAAAGATACATCTTAAATTTAAGATGCATGTACAGATATGCCATTGATTGATTCCTTTTTGTTTACTGCAGAAAAAACTGTACTCTTTGTTGCAAATCGTCAATGGAATACTCTAAAAATTTTATGTTCTGGCGCTAGTAGGCTGTGGCAGACTTGTCAAGACCAATGTTAAATAAGATAGGAGAAGAAATAGCATAAGTTTCCGATATGCATGCAATGTCTACTACAAGTTGGAAGCAATTAAGTTTCCAGTTAATTTATAATGACTTCAGAGTTGAACTAACCCTATAAAATTTGAGTAGGTTTGTTTATTTGAGCTTCGATTCATAATATTCATACGTCTGCAATAAGGTCAAAAATAAAAGGCACCTCTATCTAGTCTGATGTGTGGACCTTCAGTTCAGAAAGCTGTTCAGCGACTTGTAAAGAAGCAGTCATTTAGGATTATTTTTTTCCATATACATGCTTGTATTATTCAAAGATGCTTATTTACTTTGTCTTTTCACTGACATTGAGTGCCAGATTGCTTTTCTGTAACTTAGTATACACATTTGTATGCCTTAATAAGTGGAAATTGCAAATTGGCTATCATGTCATTTACTATCATAATTATTACAATTTACAAGAAATATTTCTAACCAAAAATTAGTATATTATTAGTTATTTTATTGATGTAGAAATTAAAGGTATAAAAAGTGAGCATGATATTAAAAAGTTTTGTTGTAATTGTCTGTTGCGTAGTTGGTTTGTTTACGCTCGCAGGGTAGTGAAATTCCATAGCCATTGATGATCTCGGATCACTGAGGCTTTACATGTGAAAGCTCATGTGAAACCCCATGTGAAGTGTATGTGAAATAATGTGTGAATTACTGGATGTTTTGCCATTCAGTGAGGATTAAGTACATGTGAAAGCCTATGTGAAACCCCATGTGAAGTGTATGAAAATATGTGTGAATTTAAATGAGGATTGACATGTGAAAGCCTGTGTGAAACCTCATGTGAAGTGTATGTGAAAATGTGTGTGAAAGGGTTGACATCGTTTCACACCCTTTTCACATATATTTCACTATGCAAAATTTCACATGCATGTGAAATATGTGTGTGAAATGCATGTGAAAAGTGTGTGAAAAACGTGTGAAAAACATGTGAAATGAGTGTGAAAACAGGACATTTTTCACACGTTTTTCACATGGTGTTTCACATACATACTCCTAGTAGTGCAAACTACAATACACAACATTACAGGCGAAAAGACATTTACTTTGATCTTATATGTGAGAATTCATTGCATCCTATTATAATAATATGAACCTTTGCGATATTACCATAATTATGGTTCCTCTAAGTTCAAACAATAATTATTAATTACATCATGCAGTCACTCAGTTTGTGTGGGCCCCTTGTAATAATAACATAATTTTTATGCTTGTGCATTAACAAGCCTTGCAGCATCTATGTAGACCAGATTTTTACAGTAGTTTATCTTTTGAACAAATTTAATGTGGTGCTTAAGAAATACTTAAAATCTATTTCCTTGTGTTGAGTAAGCACCCACACTCTGAGGAGCACTCTCCCCCAAGTAAGAGCCCACCCTGCAGCTAAACTACATGTAGCAGATTAAAGTACCCTGTTCCTTCTCTCATTTTTCACACCTTATTTTATAATTTTGAAAAGTATTTAAATTTTGTTTTTTGGAGAGACAATACCATTATTTTTCAATCGCATTAGGGGACCGGAGACCCTCCTCATGTAAGGCAGGGTGTCCAGTTCCTATTTTTTCCTATTTTTTGAGCATATTCCTATTTTCTCCCATTTTAAAACTAAAACCTCCTATTTTCCCTATTTTTTAGCTGGTGAAGCCAGAATTTGGAACAAAATTGAAAATGGAATTGTAGTTGTATTGTGTTTTAGAGTATAACGTTTATCATTAGGAAGTATTATGTTGATCGACTTTGATGTTCTAGTCTATTAGCAAAAATAATAGATACATTTAATATCTTTCCATGACCTCTATTGCCTATTAGAGTTCTGTTGACAACTTTGAACTGTATTGTTACTTTTTGAATAATTTTCCAGGGCACTTGTACGTATTTATGTTATAGTTCTCATGACTGTTGAATAATATTGTGCATTACTGAAATCAGCTCTTATTCTTGCACAAACAAATGCTGAGTCACAACGAAGTCTGTCAGTGAATGCCCACATTGTGACACAGGAAAGGACACTTCTTTGATAGAAGACAATTGTTGGCCAGTTAGATCTGTGAAAGATGCTGTGAACTTTAAAGATCCTGAGACAAGCAAAATTGCCCTGACAGATGGTCTTCTAACTGCTGTGCGATCTGCTCACATTATATCATAGTAAGCGGCTGGGTGAAGAAGAAGCCGAGAAAAAGGGAAAGGGGACAGAAGAGAAATTTAAAGCTGCATGAAGAGGTAGAATGAAGGAAAAGAGACGAGATCGTTGAGAGATAAAGAAGAGAGGCTAGACAAGGAGGAGCAGAAGGCAATGGATGAAATGCAAACAACTGATGAGCTGCTGTCAGAAGACACAAGTAAGTCGCAGGGTGCCCTATTTTCAGGTTCCAAGGTTTATTCACAAGGTGCACATTCAAGTTCCATGTGTCATGATTGAAATGGCTAAATCGAATCAGGCAAAGGCCAAGAGGAAGCTTGAAGCAGTAAGGGAGAAGCAAAAGGAGGTTGACAGTCAAACAATCAGAAGTTGCTGGAGAAAACACTACCAGCTGATGTTTCAGCTGTACCATCAAAGAAAAGAAAGTAAAAGTAAATGTGAACTGTCATTTTACACCTCTCTGCAGGTGCTCTTGCCAGCTCAGTAAGGATTAAATTTTGTTTAGTTAGCCACCATCTGCTGGATTAATGTTGAAGTTATAAACAATCATAATGAATAGCCAACTTTGTTTCTGAACCAAATTGAAGGTAAAATAGTTCTAGGGAACTCAAAGTGATAAACCTGCAGAATCACTCTACTTATTCTTGCTAAGAAGTCGTTAAGATCAATCTTCAATTTCTCAGCTTTTTAAATAAAGTTACATGTATGTTATACAGATTCATTGATAGATTTATCTCTGTGAAAGATATTAAGAAGAATAAAAATTCAAACCAAAATACTCATTTTGTCCTTCTTATGTTTTTTGCTGTTGATGGACTAAAGTGCTGAAATCAGAATCGGGATAGTTTATGGGGTGCAGGGAGGCTATCTTTGTCGACGAATTAAGTGCTATTGATTTTCCTATTTTTCTCCCATCTTTTAATATAAAGTTTCCTATTTTTCCTATTTTTTGAGCAACCATGCCGCTGGACACCCTGGTAAGGTTGCTACCTTAAAGTTTCTAGCATTTTATCTGGTTTGGGGTTCAAGTTTGACAGGCTGTGGTTTTTGGTCAAATCAATTTTCATTTCCATATGAAAATCGTTCCATAATTATAATAGCACTTCATTTCATTAAATGAAAGAAGCACTCTCGTATGAATTATAAGTTCCTCACGTTTATGTCAGAAATTTTAAATATTAAGTGGTCTATACGATACAATGATAATGAAGATAATATTAATAACAGTAATAATTCTAATTAATAACTATTAATTTTTGTGAAACATAGACATGTAAAAAGTAACAATATATTATATAAATAGCACCCGCATGGTCTTTATCATAGTGTTTGTGCACAGCAGAAGATGATTTACTTTTGTGGCTATCCACATGTGTAAAAAGATGCCCATGCATATAACCAACATACCTATACCAGAATCACAAAGGTTACATTGAAACTGGTACACTACGCACTGTTGATTTACTCCACTTATGGTTTTGTCTCACAGCCGTGGAGGTCCTGGCCAATTTTCTTGCTCACATTTATGGGTTTGATTATTTGTGGTATATGGAGCTTAAAACTTAGATCTTTCAACTGAGGCTTAGCAATTTTTGCCAAATCCTGGTCCTCAAAAGGTATAACTTCCCGAGTCATGTCACAATTCGTCATTTCCACTGAGGCCTGCGATGGCTGAAGGTCAGCAACCCTCAAGCTGACAAAATTGTCAAGGGTGGAGTTGAAAATTAACGTGCTGAGGGTACTTCAAACGTGAAAACAGAGACTTCAAGCGCTCACATTCCTCTGAAAAATAAAACCATATTTACAGGAAAAGCGGTACGCATGATCAAGCATAGTTTTAATAATAAGCTTTGTTTGTAACTGTTGTCAACATGATTATGGTAGTGGAGAAGTAGACCAGTATTAGTAGGCTTCACGTCCACCCTAGTCTCAATTTGGGGCACTCGGTTGAAAAGCTGGGTTCCGAGGAAGGGAAGCATACCCATCCTATTCAGTCTCCATATATCGTAAAACTGGGCTGCGGTCAAGAGTGTTTAAGAAATCTGTAGCTGTAGTTTGATCAGGCATTACATTGAAATGTTGGAATAATATATTGTTACTTATTAGATGTCAGTAAGAATTAGACCGTTAATGATATAGTAATAATAATAATATAATAATAACAGCAGCAGTTACTGTAGTAGTATCTTATTTAATTTTTTTCAGTCATAATTCTTTGCTGAGCGAGTTTATAATCTTCTCGTGTGCAGTGCATGCGATTCACGTTTATCGCAAGCGGAGTGAGATTTCGCTTTGGTCATAAATCTTTCTGTCAGTTTGATGTCTGCAGTTGCCTAGCAACAAACCATAAACAAATCCTAAAGACGCCATTCAGCATGATGTCGTCATGCAGTTTGGGTTTCGAGGCAGCACGGCCATCGACTAGGGCTTATTTTATTCATCCTCTGTTTACTGTATGTTGGCGAATCACCTGGCAAATGACAAAGTGTTTCTGAGGCAAATAACAGCAGGCTGCAAACACAACAGTGCGATTAGACAAGTGGCTGGAATTCCTTGCAGTGGAAGATTGAACACTGAATGAATGGTGACCTGAACTTCAGTGAGAACAGTGAAGAAGAAGAACAGTGCATTCATCCAGCAGTCTATATAAAGCCTGAGAGTGGATAAACATGGAAATAATGCGAAATCGTTTTGAATTTACTTGTTTAAGCTGTTTTTCCTTACATGTATATTTGAATTCATGATAAATACAGCTCCACAAGGTTCAAACAGTGTGAATGGCAGAGATCATTAATTATAATATACTGTACAGTGGTCACAAATGGCCCAGTGGTATGAGGCCTCACTTTTTGCACTGGAAGAAGTTGCATGGGGTGCACGTTCAAATCTCCGAGGGGCTACTTCCATTTTTTTTTCAATTTTTTTTCTTTCATTGTATTTTTAACCTTTGGCTTGTTTCTGTTTTTTCTCACTTTTTTTATCACTAAAGCTGTCATTGTTTTTTAAACTAGCCGGGGTTTTTGTGTGTTCTAATTTTGTTGGCCATAATATTGTCTGTGATGGCCTCAACTGCCAACATTTGACCAACTAGGTATGCATTCAGGATTTTCTATAGAAGTTGGTATTTAAACCTTTGTTTGTATAAGCACCATTTTTGAATAGTGTCTGCTTAGTGCTCCCTATAAAATGAATGCCATGTCATCTGGAGCTGTTTTACATTTAATTAGGACAGTCTTTTTGGAAATAATTCAATTTTGGCCATTTGACTGTTCTTATACATGTGTCACCATTAAGACAGAGAAAAGATAAATATTATCTATGTCATTTTCAGTGATGGTTTTTTCTTTCTCTAGTGTGTTGTCGCAGTACGACCAGCTTAACTGATGGAACTGATAAGTCTAAAAGGGAAGATGATACCTCCTCTGAAGGTAGGTGACAGTGAGTAATAGCCCAACAACAATGCCTTAGAAATTCTGGTTGTTTCTGTAGGTACCGGAGCACAGGTTTACGTCATCACGCTCGAATAAATTACTTTGGTCTCAATGCATAATTTGCCCAAATTATTTCCAAATGGAGAGATTAAAGAAATAGTTTCAAAAGGCAATAAACCAATCAAAATAAGAAACTAAGCAACAATTGAGCACATGGGTCAGTCCGTTGCCTCAAGTACAAAGGTCCACAGAGTCCACAGGTCCAGCGTCCACAGTGTCCACAGGTCCACAGGTCCACAGGTCCACAGAGTCCACAGGTCCACAAGTCCACAGAGTCCACAGGTCCACAGAGTCCACAGGTCCACAGGTCCACGTACAGAGTCCAATAATCACGTCTATGGTTAATATTATTGTTCCTTGACTCTTGGATACTTTCCAGTTGTGTGGAAAGCTGCTCTAGTTGATCCACGGCTCAAGAAACCTTGTCAAAGCGCCTCCCTTTCAAATCTTAGACCTGTGAGAAATCTCCAATTTATTTCGAAGCTTACGGAGAGAGCAGTGTACGACCAAACCAAAGAGCATTTAGTGCGATCAGAGCTGTACCCAACGCTCCAGTCAGCCTATTGAGCAGGCCATAGCATGGAGACGGCCCTCCTTAAGGTACACAATGACATCTTGCTTAACATGGATAACCAGAGGGTCACTCTACTAGTGCTGTTAGACTTGAGTTCAGCATTTGACACTGTAGATCATGAATTACTTCTCCGTCGTCATCAGGTAACTTTTGGCATTGCAGATACTGCACTTCAATGGTTCAGATGCTACCTGGCTGGTAGATCACAGCGTGTATTACTTAATGGGAGCTTCTCAGAGGATTTCTCTCCACCTCATGGTGTACCGCAGGGTTCGTGTCTGGGGCCACTGCTTTTTACAATTTATGCCAGCAAGCTATTTGAGGTAGTGCAGCACCACCTCCTACATGTATACGCAGACGATAACCAGCATATACACAAACTGCATACGCAGATGATAACCAGTTATATATCTCATTTAAGCCTGGTTCTAGTGCGAGTGAATTCGAAACAGTAACTGTATTACAAGACTGCATTATACACATCAAGACTTGGATGACGGCTGACAAACTTAAGCTAAATGATGACAAAACAGAATTAATTGTAATCTGAAGCCGCGAACTCAGATCAAGGCTTTACATATTATGCCAGCATTATTTTCAGGATTAAATGTAAGGCGAAAGAATCAAGCATTTTACCATAACATCCATGTGCTAAAATACAACAAGTGTTAATGGGAAAATAGTACCATTCTTGCAAGCACAGTGTGATTTTTCTAAAGATATTATGAGTGAAAAATTTCAGCATAAAGTGGTAAACACTCAGGGGCACCCAACATCAATTTTCAGAAAAAATCTGTTCGGAAGACGATTTAAGATCTCGGGTTTTCGGACGTTTGTTGCAAAATTTCTTGCGGTAACCTGCTTCTCCTAGGATTTTCGAACATCTCAAAAATGGTATAATTGCCCATTTTTAATGGATTTTTACTCTAAAAAGGTCACCTAGAATTTTCAGGAACCTTTTTTCTGGCTGAAATTTTCGAGAAGGTAAGTTTTGTTCCCTATAATTGTCGGATTACTAGACTTTCAGCTAGGAAATCCGAACAGATGAAAAATTTTTTGGGAATAACAATAATTATACCTATATATATCTACCATTTAAATACTAAAATACGTTCAACAATGCTATGTTTAAGTGATTTTGAACTATATCCTCGTTGGGTGCCTGGCTGAACACTAATTGAAAACCATCAGATATAGTCTCCTCCTACTTCTATTTAAGTCCGCAAGAGACAACAACAAAAGTTTCATAATGGATAATTATTATTTCAGTTACTGTACTGTACAGCCAGAGAAAGGAAAAGACAATTTGTCCAGTAATGACAATTTAATTTGTAAGAAGTAAGATGATTTTAGCGGCAAGAGGGTGGTGTTTCCTGAAAGTATTGTTGTTTTTCATAATGGATTTCTGACTGTAAAAAAAAAATGGTAGCGATTGAGGTCATCATTTAAGGGATAAAAACAAGTCCTGATCAGTCAATATGTTATGCTACACGCCAGCTTTATTTTGCGAGTGAATGCATATTTTATACATTTTGCATATGTTATGGTCGTTTATAATTAGATGCGAATGGTTGACTCTGTTATGTTAGTTAGAACCAAAAAAAGATAACATAACCCTTGAGTTGTTCCCGTTAGAAATAAAATTAAACATAATTAAGTGATTCATTTCTGATATTAATTTTTGTAATGTCTTTTTTAGGAACACATATTGTGTCAAAATTTGATGTTTTAATAAACATTTTATAGAAACCATAATAATTTGATGAATCCTTCTATTACAGATCTCTTATATGGTCAATAAATACTTGACTCGATTATGTATATATGTATATTTTAAGACCCCTCACAAAGTATGCATGAATTTTTCTGTCAACCCTTTGGAAAAATACTCCTGTTTTGAAGGACCCCTCCAAAAATCTCATCCATAGCGGGGGTTGGGGGGGGGGGGGTGGATATTGAATGGAAAGGCCCCATGGCATTTTCAATGACAATTTTTCTTTGATCGAGATGAGTTCCATGAGTCTCACTCAATGCTTCTCCAAAGAGGCATTGCCTGACTACACTTAAAATTGAGGCGGAGATTTTGATAAATTGATGTAACTCGACCATGACCCCCAATGTGGATTTTAGCCTGCATGCGCGCGTCAGGGTGTTTCTTGCGCCCATATTACTTTCATGCATCTGCTACGCAGGCTATGTGGACTTGTGGACCAAAGAAGTGTCATTTAGTGAGGCTGTAGACCTATGGACCTGTGGACTAAGAAGTGTAAACTTGTGAGGGTGTGAACTTGTGGACTCTGTGGACCTGTGCACTCTGTGGACTGCGTGGACCTGTGGACGCTGTGGACCTGTGGACCTGTGGACTCTGTGGTCCTGTGGATTCTGTGGACCTGTGGACCTGTGGACTCCCTGGACCTGTGGACCTGTGGACTCTGTGGACCTAAGGACTCTGTGGACCTGTGGACTCCAGTGTTCTCCCTAAATTTTAGCTCAGCAGGTAAGGGACCATTCATGGACGGTAAGGCAAAAAATATATATTTTTCTAAGAGGAAGGGGGGGGGGGGGAGGGGGGCAGTGGAGTGAGGGACATGGACCCGCCCTCACTGGGAAATTTTTTATTCGCATATTTTAAGACCTGTTTTACGCAAATCTGCTGTCGTTATCTTTAGACAACAAATTAAAACGTTTGATTCCAATAATTTTACTATGTCGTTAATGTTCTCTTTCCAAAATGCATGTCCCTAAAAAGGAAAACTGCATATACAGTACTAGTACAGAACCAAAATTATGCACGCGCAAAAAGTGGCGTAAGAAGTTGCTGCGCCGCAAGAACGTGCAAGCCACCGCAAGAAGTGAAAGTGCCGTATTTTTGCTGACCCTTTGTGGTTTACCCGCAAGAACTTTGAAACGAAAGAAGTCAAAAATCTTGACCGCAAGAAGCTAGAAAATTACCGCAAGCCTCAAGAAGGCGCATGAAGTTCTTTAGAAGTGTTAACCTGAAAGAAGTTTGTAGTGTTTGTCGCCTTTTTGTTACAACACCGTTTTGTTTCGTTGATACTAATTCACTCTGTGGCAGCAAAAGGTAATCATGAAAGGACACACGTAAAAAGTTGCCTGAGAAAGCGAACAGCTTTCTCTGCTTTTTCTGCAAAATGAACACTTCAATCGTTCAGCTTTTCCAAAGATAGATAAAGCGTGTGAGGCGTTTGTTTAACAAACGGTCTGTAGTTTCGAACATTTCGATTATTTGGATCATTTCATAGTACAATACCATAGTCTCGGCAAAACAAACCAAAGGCGTTGAATTTCTGCCCACAAGAAAACATGGGAATTATTATTACTTTATTGCGCCAATTTGAAAGAGCCTTTAGTGAAAATATTCCTTACTTTGCTTTAGCACGTTTTTTTTCCGAGAGCGCTTTAAGTTGACACAGTTGCACGTGCGGTCTCAAATTACACGGCTCTTTTGCGAAACATAATACGATCGTTCCTTCTTTTTTGAAGCGCTGCTTTTTTTTTACCAAAATTGTACACATTTCCTCGCTTAAAAGGTTACCTTTGCTCAATATAATTTTAGGAAATTCTTATGGTTAAATTTATAACCGCAAAAGAAGTTCTTGCGTCTTGCTGGATTCAAGCGCAAGCGCCCTGCAAAAAGCCGCACGAAGTTGCCAGCTTGCGGACGCAAAAAGAAGTTCCTGCACGTGCATTATTTTTGGGCTGTACGTTTTGTACTTAGGTAGCTATACTTTTCCATACATTCATTCATTTTCTTGTGAGGATCGGATCGGATCGGATCACAACTTGCATATATTTTTTTAAAAAAAATTATTTAATTTTGGTAAACCTTTAAGCAGTTGCAGGTGGTAAGAAGTGTTGCTTCAGGCGGTAAATTTTACCGGTTACCGCCTGATAAGGAGAACACTGGGACTCTGTGGACTTGTGGACCTGTGGACTTTGTGGACCTGTGGACTCTGTGGACATGTGGACTCTATGGACTTGTGGACTTTGTGGACCTGTGGACCTGTTGACCTGTGGACTCTGTGGACATGTGGACTCTATGGACCTGTAGACTCTGTGGACTTGTGGACCTGTGGACTCTGTAGACCTTTGTACTTCAGGCAACGGACTGACCCATGGACTCAATTGTTGCTTAGTTTCTTATCTTGTCTGGTTTATTGCCTTTTGAAACTAGTTCTTTAACTTCTCCATTTGGAAATAATTTGGGCAAATTATGCATTGAGACCGAAGTAATTTGTTTGAGCGTGATGATGTATACTGTGCTCCGGTACCTACAGAAACAACTGAAATTCTGCAGTCTTGTCAATCAAAAATAATGCAGGAGCTGAGTGGCCATGTATTTTCAAACCTATGTTGATCATTGTTTCTATTCATTACCCTGAATAACAGTAATAAAACACCTTAGACTTTGACTGACTTTAAGTGTCATCAAGTATACTAAGGAATTAAGACATTTTGCTCCCAGCTTGGTTTTCAGTTTCAATTGTCTCTATCTTCATGTATTTGCAGTATTTTTCCATATGAAAATCTAAGCAAACTTTTGTGTCAGTTCAGTAAGGGAAATAGAATCAGGCTCCATAGTTGAATGAGCTTCCTCCTTGCATTTTAGTGGAAATTTTTAAATATAAGTACCCAATGCAATATGAAATTATCAGAAACAATGTACGTGTACAGTAGACGTTGTACCACTGTCCTGTTTTCCTAAAAGTTAGTGGATTGACCCATTGAAATGCCTGAAGCTGTCTGTCTAAAACCACAACCCTTAAATACCTGCGGTTTTGGTACCATTAATGATTTTAATGTTTTTAGAAAAGCTTATAACTTTGACGTTGAATTTGTGAAGTTCACTATTCATGAGGCTCCTCATTATTGGGGCAGAAATACATGTACTCAGGTTGAACATGCAAAACAATTCATGTTGCTGAATGTGTAATATGTCTATTATTCAGTATCCTTATAAGTGTCCTACAGGAATGAGAATGAAAGTAAAAAGTCTGGGGTGAATACCGGTGAATGTAGGTCAATGTTACTGATATTCAGTATCAGTTGTCCAGCAGTAAATAAGCCATGACTGCAATGTTACTCTGAATACCTCAAGACAAATGTTTGAATTGAAAACAAATATTAAAATAAATAAGACAAAAGGTAATGGTATAATGGCCCCTTCACACACAAACGTCAAGTGCTCTAATCTAAGCATTAGTTGCATGTTACTGAGGGGGTTGCCTTGGCCGGGTGGGAAACATTGAGATTCTTGGGAATGAGTTAAACACAACCAAACGATTCTACACAACCCGCCTGGGGTCAATTTAAGCCATCCTGACACAGGCCTCTTGTTTCCTTATTTTGTCAAGGTACTGACCTAATTGTTTACTCTGTGTTTATGAAGGTACTGTTGAGCTGTCAAGAATTAGTCAAACTGCAGTTTCTTCAGATCTAAATTCAGTTGCAGGTAAAAATAAATACCAGTACATTGATTAAAGCATTGTCCAAACTGTCATTTGATCAATATGTCAAAAACAAGGAAGCAAATAAAGCCCCAGTTCCTATACTGTAAAGGATTTACACATATATAATGTCAATGTTATTCAAGTAGATGTGTGGAAAAAGATAATCAAATAAAGGAAATATAGCTTCATCGAGCTTTAGGTATATTTTATTTAAATCAGGGTCTGAAAAAACTTAAATTCGTATATGTTCTTGCCCTTTAGACAAGCAGCCCTCAATTTTTTTCTGTCCAGGGCAGTTTCATGCTTGTCTTAGTTTACATGTACATTTTAGTTGCAATAGACTCGCCTTTAGGCCCTTGTCCCATGGGCGAGTGAGTATAACAAGCTACTAGCAAATGCATGGAGGTGAAAATCTACTTGTCCCAGATGTAGACTACAGGTAGAAATTTTGTTTCGTTTTTTAAGCTCCAAGGTGTATGATCTCTCACAACTGTATCTCAGTTGATAACAAAGTGCAATTGGTGTTACAAAATTAACCCTGGGAAAATCTTTGAAGATCCAGAATTTAAACTTCTCCAGAACAACAAAGTAGTAATTTATATAATTATAGTTTTATTAGAATAATAATAATAATAATAATAATAATAATAATAATAATAATAATAATAATAATAATAATAATAATAATAATAATAATAATAATAAAGTAAAGCTCGCGATCCACGAGCAAGTACCACCACCGACAGGCGACGAATGGGCTCTCGAAGTAGCGGAAGCGGTCAAAGTCCTGTCCAAGAAGCGCAACTGGAGTGCACCGGGGCCTGATAAAATCACTAACTTTTGGTGGAAACGTGCTAGCACCCTGCACGAGGGTGTGGTCGAGAGCTTCAAAGAAGTTTCTAAGAGCGACGAAGATTACCCCGAGTGGTTTTCTGAAGGGAAAACCTCCCTCATTCCGAAAGAAGGCGAGTTCCTCAGTGAAAATCAAAGACCTATTACTTGTCTGAATAACATGTATAAGTGGTTTACATCTTGCCTCCTGGCACCCATGGACCAACACCTTGAACATTATGGCCTGATGGAAGGCCAGCAAAGAGGAGCGAAATCAGGGTGTTTCGGTACGATGGATAATTTGCTAATCGATAGAGCAGTAATGCTGGATTGTCACAGAGGCAAACGGAATTTAAGTATGGCATGGATTGACGTGCGCAAAGCCTACGACTCCGTGGATCATGATTGGTTATGCGCAATGACTGACGTACACAGGCTTCCCGTCTGGCTGGGTGAGGTTATACGCAAGTTGTGTGCGAGCTGGAATACTAAAGTGGTAGCTACAACAAGGCAAGGGCGAGAGACTTCTAGAAAAATAAGGTTCATGAAGGGTCTACCCCAGGGGGACGCTTTGTGTCCTAGACTGTTTACACTGTGCCTGAATCCTGTAGCGTGGCGCCTGCGGGCAACAGAGGGATACCGGTTATCCAAGCCTATAGGAGTCAAAGTCACCGATCTCCTGTATATCGACGACCTCAAGGTTTTTGCTGCCTCCGAGAGCAAGCTGAATCGAGTGCTGAAAGAGACTAGAGGAGCGATGCAGGACATCGGCCTCCACTGGAATCAGAAAAAGTGCTCAGTGGTACACGTGAAGAGGGGAGCCCAAGTGCTAGACGAGTCTGGTATGAGGATGGACGAGACAACTACCATCACGGCTCTTGGGGAAGGAAAACACTACAAATTCCTGGGGGTGCTAGAGAACGTTCGACAGGATGAACGGCTGGCCCTAGCCTGCGCGGCTAAAGAGTATCTACGCAGGATATCTATTATATGGTCCAGCCCCCTGTCTGATTGTAACCGTGTGCAGGCATCTAATCAGTAAGCACTCCCGGTCCTGCGGTACCTAATGTGGACACAGCATTGGCCTCTATCAGAGTTAAGAGATGTGGACAGAGCAGCTCGGAAGATCATAGTTGAGAACGGTGGCAAGCACCCAGCTAGCCTGACTTCTTTGTTATATCTACCGAGGGAGAAAGGGGGTAGAGGCCTGCGATCAGTCGAACACGAGTACAAGATCACTAAAATCAAATCGCTACTGAAACTGTATCAGAACCCGGACCCGACTGTGGAAGCAGTTAGAGAATTTGAAGAACACGCCATGGTATCAGGCCACCAGTCGCTCGTAAAGGAAGCAGCTAAGTACGCTGAAGAACTCAACATCACCCTTCAGCTTGATACCCTAAATCCCGTGTGTGTTACAACAGATGGAAAGGTGGTAACTGCAGCAAGAGCTGGGAATCTGTTAAAGCAATCTCAAGAGAAGCAGTTCTTGGAGAGCGCTAAAGACAAAAAGTGGCAAGGAAAGTTATTCCGTATCAGATGGGAAGATGAGAGCCTAAGCACAGCCAGCTGCTTTGCATGGTTAAAAGGTTGGGCTACATGTCCTACACATACCATCGCGGGCATGTATGAACTGTATGAGCAGTTGTTACCTACGAAGCTCTACACAAAGGAGAAGACGCAAACCTCCACCGACGGCGAAGTTCTATGCAGGTTATGTGGGAAGGTAGCTGAGAGCGTTGCACATGTACTGGCTGGATGTTCCTCCCTGGCACAAACCAAGTACCTATACAGGCATAATGCAGCTTTGAAGATTCTGTTTTTTGAGCTCCTGCGAGAGCATGGGTTAATGGAAGAGGTTCCACCATGGTACTCACCGGTGATGCCAAAACCAGCCTACCAGAACACCACGAGTGAGGCGTTTTGGGATATTCCCATCTATGCAGAGCACAACGAAGTTAGGGCAAATCGGATCGACGCGCGACTTGTCAACCACGAGAGGAAAGAAGTCTGCACAATTGAAATGAGCTGCCCATGGATTGAGAGTAGAGCTAAGAAAGATGAGGAAAGGACACTCAAGTATGGGCCCATGATGTGGGAGCTGAAGCAGAGATACAATGGTTACAGGGTTGAACAGTTCAACGTAATAATTGACGTACTGGGGGGTTACTCTAAACACCTAGAGAAGTCGGTGAGGAAGCTACTTGGAGCGAGAGCACGGAGCGTACTTGAGCGAATGCAGAAGTCGGTCATCTCAAACACTTTAAACATTGCCAGAACATTTAAGATAAATACTTAGTTAGGGCGCTATGGACTTCAGTTTTCAGGTTTTTGTTTTTTCTCTAGAAATCTAGAAACACAAGCTTGATGACGTTTTTATTTAGATTTTTTAGAACATTAGAGTGTGATATTATTATAAATATGTTTTTAGTAGAGATAGCGAAGGTTTTACAGAGTATCAGAATTTCATAATAATCTAAATTGGCTTTTTAAGTAGAGAGATTTATATCACTATGTATAAGCTTTTAGTAGAGATAGCGAAGGTTTTACAGAGTATCAGAATTTAATAATATTCTAAATTGGCTTTTTAAGTAGAGAGATTCTATCACTATGTATTTTAGGATTGTATTAGGTTTCGTATCGACCTTTTTTTACTTCTAAGTATAGCTTCTCAAGTGGTGTAGGCTACGCTATGCGCCCTACACTACTCATAATGTGGACAGCATTCCAAAGTTTCATACTGCGACATAATAATAATAATAATAATAATAATAATAATAATAATAATAAAATAATAATAATAATAAGTAATGGTAACAGGACTGAGTGGAGTCCAATTCGGTCTGTAATCATACGCGTGATTAACAAAATTTGACAATCGCGTAGGGGGAGTCCGATTTGTGTAATCACGAGTATGATTACAGACCGAATTGGATGACATGAAGTTCTGTTACCAATTAATCATAACTTTAACAAAATTTGTGATATAATAGGGTATTTTTTAAATCAAAACACAAGAAATTCGAAATTTTGTTTTGCTAGCAGTGAAAAAAAAAGCCATTTAAGCGTGCGTGAGATGGCGCGTACTGTCCAATTACTTAGGCATGACGCGTACTGTCCTATTAAACTGTCCAGTTAAGGCTGAAATCAGGTCAGTTGATAGCCAATCAGATTTGACAATTTTGTTATAGTTATGATTATAATAATAAAAAAATTATTTTCCTCAGTTAAGCAAATTCTCTTGGAACAAAGTTTCAGATTTTTTTTGCTGGTACCATGTTTGTTGATAATCCTTTTTTTTAATCTCTGATTTAATTTTCGCTAGATACATATTTTTTCAAATCACCAAAAAGAAAATAGAAAAATTGTTCAGTTGGGGGTGTTATGTCAAGTCAGAAAACGATTGACTATTCCCCTGATGTTTTTTTTTTCTGTGGAGTCCTAAAACTATTGACCCATGCATAGGAGAAATAAAAATGTGACAAAGCAAATTTCGTTGTCTTTCATCCTTATTCAAGAAAAAATTGACTAAACTAAACCAGAAGTTTATTATACAGAAAGATTATATCAAATACCTTGGAGTAGTCATAGATTTCATCTTAATTTCAGGAAACGCATTCACCAGTTAAGCAAGAACATCTCCAGGGGCATTGGGGTCCGTAGCTATACTAAGCTGCACCATAATGTTTCTGTAACTTTAATTTTTAAATAGCTGTACTTCGCTCTCATCTACCCCTTTTCAATGTATGTTGCTACTATTTCTGGTAAAACTTATGAAACTACTTTAAACCCATCAATTATTGTATTGCAAGAGAAGGCAGTTCATAGAATCATCACTTTTTCTCATGAATATAGTGATCATATAGTACAGGCTATGGGAATTGCAGCATTACAGGCGTGTTTCTTGCATGTAAATCCTTATTGCATGTAAAATATTACATGAGAAATTCACGCGCAAAACACGTGTAAGAAAATACATGCACATTTTCAGAAACTGAGTGTAAAATGTTTTACATGTAGACTGCATTTATTTATGACAACTTTCTTCTCTGACTGAAATCTGTGAAGTGATGAGTGACGATCTCTTGCCCTTAAACCGTACTTTGAATATTGGTCATATTATTTTATGTGGAAAAATAGAATGATCTTTTCTCTCACCAGGCACCTGTACTCCTCCTTTACTTAGAGATCTAAATGTTTTAAGTTCACTGACTTTATTCATTATTTAAGTTGTCTGTTTATGTTTAAGTTTCATTTAAATCTACTCCCATCTGAATTAAGTAATTTCTTTACTCCTATACCTTAATGGCACAAGTATAAAGTACGGCTGGCCTCCAGATCTACATTGTGCATTCCTTAGTGAGAACAAGTTGTGGTAAATAAGGGAGCTCTTTGGAATAGTATTGTAAATTCTCTTAAGAGTCTTAGTTTTCGCAATTTTGCAAAAAAGCTACCAATATTTCCTTCCTCAATTAAATGACTTAAGTCTTTGTGTGTTATTTTCTTTACAAATATTTTATGTTGTACCTCCATGTAACTACCTCTTTTATATTTTGAAATAGTGTACACATATATAATGTCTCGTTGTTAGATTTTAGCTTTTTAGTTATTTTTAGGGGTCTTGTACGGTACGTATCAAGTATTGTCTTTTTTCCCTTTCTTTATAAGTAATTCTTGTCTTGTCGTGTCTTGTCTAGCAAATGATGAAAGCCTAAATAGAGGTGCTGTACTTGCTCCTCTGGAGGAAGACAAGAGTCAAATCAAGAGTGTAGACCCCAAGCAAAAACACAAAGGCAAGCAACCCTATAGGTCGGTACACACTAGGCGACAAGTTGCTGCAACACGTCGCGGCGACAGATCACTCCGTGTGTACAGGTCGGCGACTAGTTGCAGCAACAAGGTGAGGCGACACGTCGCAGCGACAAATCGCTTCGTGTGTACTGGA
Source organism: Porites rus (assembly GCA_964035705.1). Lineage (NCBI taxonomy): Eukaryota > Metazoa > Cnidaria > Anthozoa > Scleractinia > Poritidae > Porites > Porites rus. The sequence continues at coordinate 15,830,422 of OZ038004.1, read as the reverse complement.
AAATTTTTGTGAAAATCTTTGTCTTCGCAGCAGAATTTTGTCGCTGCAACAAGTCGCAAAAAATCAAATCAGACTGAATCTGTGCGACTTGTTGCGGCGACAAATTCTGTTGCAGCGACAAAGATTTTCACGAAAATTCTTTGGTACACACGAAGCGATTTGTCGCTGCAACGTGTCGCCGCGACATGTTGCTGCAACTTGTCACCTAGTGTGTACCGACCTTATGAGTATGAACGTAAGAATCTTTGTGAAAATGATGAGAACCAGTTTTATGCAGTTACAAGTGAGGTAGACCTTGATGAAGTCTTAAAACGCCTAGGTGAAAGGCTGGATTCCCAGGCTGATGATGTGGATGCAACCACAACCAGCTGTATGACAAAAGAACAACAACAGTATCAACGTAATATTGCCACTGAACATGAGGAGGGCACGACTCAAGCTGGGATAGATGAATTAAAAGTGGCCCACAGTGGTAGCAAAAGTGGAACCCCAAATGCAGGTGTAAGTGTAACTGAAGAGAAGGACGAAATTCCAGCTACGATTACTGCAGGGGAACCAGCAGTATCAACTGTTAAAAAGAACGGATACCTAAATGAAGGTACGTAATGTGTGTTGTGTGTCTGTGGGTGCCAAAACACATGTTCCACTTACTCAATTAGGCTGTTATGCTCGCTGAACTTTGCTTCGGTATGTTGCAGTTCTCTAAACTCCTAATTATGCCATAATAGGGGCCTGATGAGGTTTTATTCAAAATCCAAAAGTGTCAAATGTTCTTTATAGAACATTTGACACTTTTTGATGTTTCTTTATTGAATATCACCTCATCAGCTAGTGAAGTACAAGTGTCACACATCCCTGACGGTTTTTCCGCTTAACATTCATAATAAGGGCCTCAGTGCTGCTGTGTAGTGAGTATAATAATATAAATTAACAATTGTGATAAATACAAAGAGATTCATTAAGATAAAAGATAGAGAAACCCAGTCAAGATGAGCAATTAATGATGGTAAAAATATTTTAGCAGGTCGATTTATGGTTATTTTGTTATCGGGCCGTTAACCCCCTCAAGAACTCTCCTCCCCTCATCAGACCATCCTTCCTTTTTAAGGTGGGACTAATGCAACAATATTCTTTTTTATTATAGTGTTAAAGGAACTTTTTCAAATGCTGCATGATGCAGAAATGGCAAAAAACAAGACGGATCTGTCCACTAGCCTAGAACAGATTGCTTTGGACAAGGGTTTCATAGTTGTGGACAATCAAGGACAGGGAAATTGTATGTTTCATGCCTTGTCCGACCAGCTTAACCTTGTGATGAGAATTTCTGTCTCTCATGAACAACTAAGACATGCTGCTGTTGATTACCTTGGAAGTGATGAAGCTGCTGCTTCGGTTAGTTGCTCTTTGTGTTATTATCTGCATGTATTTCCCACCTTAATTTACCAACAAGACAATTCTTTAATTACTGTGCTGGCTATGATGAAAATCTTGTCTCATTTCAGACGACTGTGTCATTGCAAAGTTTTGTTAAGCCATTGCCTTGTCTCCCCTATCAAGAACCCACACTTTTGTATGGGAAGAGGGGCGGATCCAAAACGTTGTTTTACCTTTTTCACATTTCCCAGAATACACATTGTTTGCCCCCCTAAATTCTGCATAATCACTTTTTTTACTATTACAGTGCCACTACTATAACCGGGGCCACCTAGACAAAGTTGACCAATTGGATGACAGGAAAATAACAATACATTCCCGGAAAGTTAGTTGTTAATCATAATTACCACGACACGAAATCAGCAGCATGAATCGAAATCAGCCAATTACGACCAGACATGACCTTTTGAACCTGCTGAAGAAAGCCAACGTTTCCTGAGAGATCCGTTAAAGTGTTGACGGAGGCGAAAAATGTTAGCGTTAATTATATTCTTGACTTGAGGTCTAGTGTTACTGCAAAGCCTGGCAATTGTAGCGAAGAAGTTGCTAGTAGATGAGCAAATAACACCTTGTCTGAAACAAATATGTCACTTAGGTATTATATGTAAAGTTTCGAATAGAAAAACATTGTTTGGTGAGACGTTTTGCTTTCTTGTAAAACGTTCGCTTTCAATATTTAAATTTTGTGCTTTGAGTAACTTATCTTTTTTTACGTGCTGCTGATTGGCCTACAACCAACTTTCCTGGAATGTATTGTTATTTTCCTGTAATCCGTTTGGTTAACTTTGTCTAAGTGACCCCGGTTACAGTAGTCGCACTGTAACTCTCCTGGGTATTACAGTCACCCCAAGAGAATCTAAAGACAATGATTCTGCGGAATTTTGGGGTTAAACAAGGTGTGGACAATGTGAAAGTGGTAAATATAGGGTAAAACGTGGGCACATTTCACTATTTTCTATGAGTGAATGTCTATAAGTGGTAAGAATTGTAGTTTGAAACCATTTATGTAAAAACTAAAAAGTCTTCTGCATTGATCGGTGTTGTGGGTCGGCAGACTCTCTGGATCTGTCACTGTGGTCCAACTTGTTGTATTGTGAGCACATTATGTTCAGCTCTGTAATACTTAAGCAGTAGTATTAAAGCCCTGTATTTCAGCATAGCCTGTGATAGGGGTTAAGTTGGTGAATTTTCTAGTTATTTTTTCTCTTTTTCTAAAGTACTGGTGCAGAGCAAATATCAGGATACTTACTTTAACCTGATAAAGGTTATTTTTGAGGAGCCTATTTCTATTCTTTTCCCAGGCAGTAGAATTGAGAACTCGGTTAACAATGCCGCAAATGCAATGCAAAAACCATTTCCACATTGATTAATTAATTGTGCGCGACGATAACTCGACTAGTAGAATTATCAAATTATATGGGGAAACAGGCTGTAGGTCGATAGTCAGAGTGTTGTGTGCCCAAAATACAATTCAAATAGACCTCAAAACAGTGTTTAAGTACCCTATTTGAATAGATGTAAAATGCGGTCAGTAGTTAAGGTCTTAAAACGTATTTCAAATAGTCTATTTGAACTCTGTTTGTAACTTTGTGAGTGGATGCGTCGCAAAATACATTTTAGATACAACTCAAAACAGTGCTGAAGTACCCTATTTAAAAGTATTTAAAATACAGTCGCATGTAAGCCCTTAAAACATATTTCAAATAGTCTATTTGAACTCTCTTTGTAACAGTGTTGGTGGTTTTATGTCCAAAATACATTTTAAATACCCTATTTTAATCATATTTATTAAACAAAATACATTGCAAATTGATGAGAGAGGTTTTCCTTTTGATGAAATATAATTGAACTACACTTAAGATATATTTCAAACAGGGGCGAAAATTTAAACTTTTTTGTCAAATAGGATTAAAATACAGGAAAATAGTGTTCAAATACTGAAAATACATTTTAAATAGTTTAAAATCAGTTTCAAAATACATACGGTTTGGTAAGGATCGACAGACAGAGGGGCCGAACAATCTGCGAGCCAGCGAGCCATGCGATTCGTGGCATGGGAAACAAGACCCCCGTAATAGTGGTTCATTGGGCTGCCGACTGCGCGATGTATATGAATACTTCGCAAAATACATCACGCAGTCGTTGTTGGTAGATAGTCTGTGTCGCGCGGTTGGTAGATTATAATTATACTTTTTCCGGCTTGAGTGTATAGCTACTCCTTAGTATCCCGTGGAATGGGATAGTGATATGTATACTGTCATTTGAAGTTGAAAGATCGTCTAGGTTAAATTAGTCCCGAACAATCACGAGTAGTCACTAAATATGAACTCCATGCAAAAAACAATGATGTTTTCGTTGAAAGTCTGTTTGCAAGTTATTGGCTTACGAAATACGTTTTGCGCTTACGTCGAGAAAAATGGGTACCATTTTTAAGTCGGCCGGGAAGAGTATAGTGACTTATTCAAATATGAATAAAAGCAGGCAAGTTAGCCATTTGAAAATATTAACGATTGGCTTTAATTTTTATCTGGGACGTTTCCACAACGCACCCCTTCCCCCAATCCCTCTGCCTTCAAAAATATAGTATGACAGTATATTAACGTGACTTATTTGATGTAACCGGAAGGTCCAAAAATTATTGTCGTTCTTCGCTTATAAAACAGTGACAGGGTCAACTTTTGCTGTTTTAAATACTGTTAAATAACAGTAATTTTCTGTTTCTGAAAACTCGCAAGAAAAATTGTGTTTCAGTTTTATTTCTGTTGGATATTGCATTTGAAGCCCTTCAAACTATCCAAGTGAATATGTTTCTATTTGACGGAGCGATCTACAAATAGCATATACCTTTCTTGTAAGGAATGACTTTTCCCATGCAGGGAGAGAATTGCAATAACATAAGAGAGAAATTTGCTGTCACATTTTGGGAGAGAAAGAACTTATTAAACTTATTAATCGCTTTGAATTTCACGTGAAGTGAATGGAAACGTGAAAAGGGATTCATCCTACCATCTTTTGAAGAAGGCATTGAAAAAAGCGCCATAAAGTAGCTTCAGAGACATTCTCATTCAATGAATGCACATACCGGCACACAGAGGGAGGTTTGCAATCACGTTTTGAAAGGGAAAACACTTATCAAAAGGTTTAAACTTCAAGATGAAGTGAAGAAAAACTTTAAAGAAAACTTATCGTGGTATCGGGTTTTTTTCCTATTTTTTAAGGCTTAAATATAGGACTAATACCTTCACGCAAGAATGTTATTTTTCGCTATAAGTCTCTTTGCAAGTTTTTTCTTTTGAAATGACCCACCCTCCCCTCAATAATTTAAAAAGGTCCACCATCTTAGGGGGGAATGGAACCGTAACGTGATTCGTCCGCTATTTTGTCTGTTAGCTGCAAAGACGACGGCCACCATTTTTCCATTGGGCTTTGCCACAGGCAGCCCAATAAAAATAAAGTTTAAAGAAATTGCAGGAAATATGTTTTCTGCTTGGTTCCCTATGGGTACGTGAGGTTTTGCCCCTGGGATATTTGCAGAATTGCGCAGTCTTGGTCGACTTTCATCGACTAGGGTTAGCGCGTATTTTACTTATACTAAGGATAATCAAAAAACCTAAAAATCGCCTTTTGACGATTTTTTCACCTGATTTTACATTAAATAGCCAGATTTGGTTGTTTCAGCTGAAAATTAAACACTTATTTACATGTACAATGGTTAGCTTTCAGATAGTTTTTTCCATGGGATTAATTTTTCGATTGTTTGCTTTTTTTGCGCATGGCTCGCTGGCTTGCACTGTGTCCCAACTCACAGACCAATTTAGCAAGGTGTTGTTCAACTCCTTTTTGTGGAGATCTTAGCAAGGCAGAGAAGCCCAGTGCCACTCCCAGAAGTCGAGTTCTATACAAGTCTAAGTTTTGGCAAGCAGTTCTGTTTAGTAGAACGAATATCAACATAGCAACGGCTGTGAAATGGAGGTTTCAACTTTGATAAGCTCTTTAATTTTCAAACTGCCAGAGAACAGAGAGAAGAACTATACAGTGTTGTTCTGACGAGACCTTAACTGGGCACTTAATGGAATAAACATATAAGACTTTCCATTGAAGCTCATGATTAGCATAGTAATTGCAGTAAGTGGGACTATGGGATTAGCAAAAGCATGAGGTGCTTCTGAAGGAGCACAAGAATGAACGAACTGGTGATCGCTTAACATTCGGTGTTGAAGCGCAGTTGCTAATTTATGTATAACTGGTTAGTCATGACGCAACTTTGGAGCTGTGTGGTTGTCTCGATATTTCTCCTCAGCCGTACTCCCCGTCTCACAGCTCTGTCACTGCTCTGATTCTTGTGGGGCGTAAAAGAACCCAGACTGCTGTTCGTAGACCCCAGTGCTCTTGTACAACCTTTCATGGACTGGGTGGCTAATGAAGGGGTTGATATGAATTGGGACATTAGTCCTGTTTCATCTCCTGTCACCGTGTTGAGTCAACGTGACGAATTCAGTAAAGATTAAGATAAAGGTCGTCGTGAGACGAACGATAAAGTGAACCCTTGGCGCTTTGTGCACATTACCACGGTGGTAGTATCTTTCATGACATAGATTCGTAGTTGTCTCTCCAGCCGAACACAGTTGATAGAACATCAACAAGTACATTGCCTTAGCCATTGGCGTACTTTTGCTGGAAATCGTCCCGAGCCCAAAATCTTCCCACGAGGCCTGATCGAGCGTGTCACCTCTTATTTTTTAGTATTCAAGTGTCAGCTTTGATAGTATCAATCACAGGTGGCCCAAGCTCGGTATATAAATTACTGCGTGTTTCGATACTGTTTTGCATATTACGAACGATTTGCGTTCACCACGCAACACGTAGTCATCGAGTTTCCTGAGCACACGTCAGATTGCCCAAAACCGAATGCTTTCAAAAACGTTTCGCACAAAAAACACATTGCAATACCCATGATGAGGGGAAGAGATAAGAGACTCACGTGGCCTTAAAGGATTTGGCGCTTTCATGGCGAATCGGTGCGCGGCTCTTTGATGCGGGAGAGATTTATTGAGTTGAGAATGCACACAGTAACCTGCCTTGCTTCGCATTGTCTAGGAAAACAATAATGAACAAACAACGAGCCTCAAAACTGTATAAAATGGCCTTGAATTGAGCCCAGGTTACCCAGAAAAAGTAACAACAAACCCAAGTTTACGTAAGTGAAACCTTTTTTCTATATTTATGGCTATATTTCTACGTTTTAACAACTACATCAAATTTTTATATCAAGTCTGTAAATCGTTCGTAATATACACGCGTTAATTTATGCACCGATCTTGGGCCGCCTGTGTATCAATGTATGCAGTTCTTGGTCTACCATGGTTTGGGTGACCATGTTGCGGTTCCCAAAAGAACACTTTTGAAGCAGTTTCTTCATTGTAACGAGCGCAGTGACCAGCTAGTCTTAATCTTCCCTCACGTATTTTTCTCTGACTCTTAGGAAGCTTCTATACAGCTCCTGCTTGGTCATATGTTGTTTCCAGAGCACAATCAGAGCCGTTCGCAGCATTCTGGTGTAGCAGCCATTAACAATTTCTTCCATCTTCTCGGTCAGTGACCATGTTTCAGCTCGAAACAATCTGATCTTTGTTGTTCATGGTACCTTTGAGGTTCATCCCTTTTTATTTCGTTGGGAGCTGTCGAAGCTAAAGCCTTTCTGACCTTAAAGTCATGTTCTTAGTGACTGATCCATGAGCCCAAAAACTTAAAGTTCTCGACAGATTCAATTACTTGATCTTCCTCATATTTTAAGCCTATCAACATGCATGCTTTATTTTGTCCTCCTAGCATTGGGTCGAAGACCAGCTGTGACTGATGCTTCTTCTACGTTTCTGGGTAGGTCTTGCACTTGTTGGAACTGATTACTAAAAGGAGTAATGTCGGCTGCGAGATTTAAGTAAGTGATTTTTTCGGCTTTAACACTGCGATTTTGTCTTGCTTTGAATGTAAGTCCAAGTTTTCCTCACGACCGTCAATAGCCTCTCGCAGTACATAGCCCAAAAATATTATGAACAAGACGCTATCGGAGCGTACGACGTAAACTGGTTCACCTAACACCGAACGCGCGCGATTGCCAAGACATTTTATGGACTGAGAGCAACCTCTCCATCTTGAGTGACAAGCAAACGCGCGAATCAGCGGTGGAGGAAACGAAGAGCTCTCACTTTCTTTCCCCGCACCTTGCTCCCGCGTCTCTTTTCGCTTGCGGAACTTTCGGAGCTTTCTGAGAGCTTGCTCGCAGGCTGTTACGGTTTTCATTTTTGTGAGAGATGGTTGCATCGTCATCATAATGGCTCAGTCAATTCCAAGTGTACCCATTACCCCAAAAGCATTTGTCAAGTCCTGACATCTCCTTTGGCTCTCGACATCTGAACAAGAGCGGACAAAATTGCTTAAACTCTCGTGTTTAGCCAAACCCGTCAATTCAAATCACTTTTGCGAGATTTATCTCCAATTATCGGAAGAAATCGATCCGTTTGTAGGTAAAAAAAAAACAATCTTCTTCGAAACTGAAAAGTATCCCTGTGTTGTTTTAAAATGTTGAAAATGCTTCGCCATAATTTCGTATAATGTTAAACACCGTCACACATCCTTGTCCACTTTCGTTACCCACACTTGCGAGACCTCAATAACTTTTGCAAAAAGAGAAGTCCTCTAAGACTATATGAGGCTGCTGGTGGTGAGTAACAATACAAACAGTGAAAAAAGAGTTCTCTACGCTTTTAAAAAGACAGTGTCGTGTACTTAATGTTTTTGTTTGATGTTGGGGTAAAATAGGTAAACTCAACAAAGACACTGGGACGTCTTTGTGTACAATTTTGTAACATTAAATTAATCATAAAACAGTTCGAAAACAGCAACAATTTATAGACACATGGAATTCCACAATACTGATAATACTAGTCTACGCGTGAAAATTAACTTTGCAAGGTATCAACACGACACCGATAGAACCCAAAACAGAGCGGGATTGTAGCCGTTGAAGCGATTTTACGCAACAGGACGGTACGGCAGAAAGAAGAGGATGGCAAAATGCTTGTATGTGACAAACGTGACAGGGCTATTTCGTGCATTTTTTGTCGTGATCTTCACTTAACATTAATGTTTTCTGGTCTTTTACTAAAAGATCTGTTTAAAGAAAGGTGAATTTTGAGAGAAATTCTTTTCAAACAAGATTATTGTCACGCTTGTCACACAAGGTTCCTCTCCCGTCCTGTTGCGTAAGTTCACCGCTCGTCAGGACGGCGCAACAACAGACAGAACATAGAGTCTCTGCTCAGAAAATACCCAGGAATTTTTGGAACACAACATGGCCTTTTCCTTTGAAAAAGCTGTAATGTAAACGGTAGACGTTCTCAAAGACTGATGGCTGCACCGGGCATGATCATCTTTCCAATCAAAACCTTTCAGAAACAACTCATTGCAAGATTCTTCAAAAACAATATTTTTCCATATTCTTTGAAAGCTGTGCCTGACAAAATGAGAAGAAAAGATAGAAAACTCAAAAGGTTGTCCATGGGAAAACGAGGCTGCAATATCCTAAGTTTTGGCTACGTGGAGGCAGCGGCTAAAGTTGCGTCATGACTTGGATGGTTGCCCACTTCATTTTTGGCCTTCGGAGCGACGCGACGGCAGCGAACAAAAAAAAGACTTCAAAGTCTTTCCTTGATACCTTCAGAAGACCACAAATAATGGATCTTTGACTATTTTTACTTCGAAGTAAGCGAGCCAACGCTTGTAGGCGTTCCCGGTAGCCGTTGTGACCATCGTTAAATTAATAAAACCAGAAGTCAAGATAGCGGCAAACCAAGTAATTTTTACCACTTAGCTTGCTGCTTTTAAATCATTTTATCGTTTCCATCATTTTCAGTTGAACCAAACGATTATTTTTGTCTCTTTTCTTCCGTTTCACGCAAAAACCCACAGTGCACAATATTATTGCGGGCGACAAAAGGAGCCCGCAGCCTATTCTTGGTCAGCGGCTATGTAGGGCTGTGTATGGCTCTGTAGGGCTATGTATGGCTATGTAGAGCTATGTATAGCCATGTAGGGCTGTGTATGGCTATGCACGGCTATGTAGGGCTATGTATAGCTATGTAGGGCTATGTATGGCTATGTAGGGCTATGTATGGCTATGTAGGGCTATGTATAGCTATGTAGGGCTATGTATAGCTATGTAGGGCTATGTATGGCTACGTATGGTTATGTAGGGCTATGTATGGCTATGTAGGGCTGTGTATGGCTCTGTAGGGCTATGTATGGCTATGTAGAGCTATGTATAGCCATGTAGGGCTGTGTATGGCTATGCACGGCTATGTATGGCTATGTAGGGCTATGTATAGCTATGTAGGGCTACGTATGGCTATGTAGGGCTATGTATAGCTATGTAGGGCTATCTATGGCTATGTATGGCTATGTATGGCTATGCAGGGCTGTGTATGGCTATGTAGGGCTATGTATGGCTATGTAGGGCTATTTATAGCCATGTAGGGCTATGTATGGCTATGTAAGGCTATGTAGGGCTGTGTATGGCTATGTAGGGCTATGTATGGCTAGGTATGGCCATGTAGGGCTGTGTATGGCTATGTAGGGTTATGTATGGCTATGTATGGCTATGTAGGAATATGTATGGCTATGTAGGGCTATGTATAGATATGTAGCGCTATGTATGGCTATGTAGGGCTGTGTAGGGCTATGTAGGGCTATGTGAGTTTGAGTGAAAACTTTATTTACTCACGGTAATTTTATCAAATAACTTTACATAAAGCATCTGTTCTACCTAAAAGCCGTGCATTATTTAACTTACATAAAGGTATAGATATATGTCTTAAAACTAAACTAAGAAAGATCGTACACAATGTTAAACCTAATGATAAAAACTAAAATTATGAGGCTTGTGTAGATAGTAAATACGACCTGATCTTAGTCTTACATTGTTTTAAAGAAGTCTCTTCCTTTAAACTGGAAGGAAGAGAATTCCAGAGCTTAGCGCCTGCAGAAGCAAAACTATTCCTAAAATAGTTTGTTCTTGCTTTTGGCACTATTTGATTCATTCCAGAAGAACGAAGTCATAACTGAGCCGTCTTGTATTAATTATGTATGGCTATGTAGGGATGTGTATGGCTATGAAGGGTTATGTATGGCTATGTAGGGCTATTTATGGCTATGTAGGGCTGTGTATGGCTATGTAGGGCTATGTATGGCTATGTAGGGCTATGTATGGCTATGTAGGGCTATGTATGGCTATATAGGGCTATGTAGAGCTGTGTATGGCTATGTATGGCTATGTAGGGCTATGTATGGCTATGTAGGGTTATTTATGGCTCGGTATGGCTATGTAGGGCTATGTAGGGTTATGGAGGGCTATGTACGACTTTCTATGGCTGTGTACGGGTATGTAGGGTTATGTAGGGCTATGTATGGCTATGTAGGGTTATGTAGGGCTATGCATGGCTATGTACGGCTATGTAGGGCTATGTATGGCTATGTAGGGCTTTGTAAGGCTATGTAGGGCTATGTAGGGTTATGTATGGCTTTGTAGGGCCATGCAGGGCTATGTATGGCTATGTAGGGCTGTGTATGGCCATGTACGGCTATGTAGGACTATCTATGGGTATGTAGGGTTATGTATGGCTATGTAGGGCTATGTAGGGTTATGTAGGGCTATGTAGGACTATGTATGGCTGTATACGGCTATGAAAGGCTATTTAGGGATATGTAGGGCTATGCACGGCTATGTACGGCTGTGTAGAGCTATGTATGGCTTTGTACGGTTATGTAGGGTTATTTAGGGCTTTGTAAGGCTATGTAGGGCTTTCTACCTCTTATTAGCCGAGTTTTCGATCCGTACTCTAAATTACGGACCGAGCTCAAGCGCGAAGCGCGCGGGCCATAAATCGATGGAAAAAAAAACGAGGATCCGTAATTTACAGTATGGACCGAAAAAATGAGGCTAATAAGATGTTTATTATAATGTCTTCTTCCTGTTTGGGGGACCGGAAACAAGTGCAGGACGCACGATTTGACAGTCATTTGACAGGCGTCAGGAAAGAAAGTTTTTATTGGCGCACGAAAACAATAGCACATAACAAAGGCTTGCCGAGAAAGTAAAAACAAATTCGCCATGTTGAAAAAGTTTATTCGGTCAAAACTAAGAGCACTGTAAGTGTTAGCTCTTTAATGTAACGTTGGAATATTTTGGAAACCGGACACTGTGTCTGTCCAGAAGTCGTTTCCATCTTTCCTCCGTTTGTCCTTGTAAAAACACTGCAAAAGGCAAAGAAGCTTTTCAAGGTAAGTTTGTTGTCATTGTTGAAGGATTCGCTCGTTAATTGTTTTTGGGAAAAGCTCTCTTCATGCCAGTTCATTCTCGTCTTCAGTTGTGATATGCGTTAAAATTTTCAAACACTGACTATAATTCTCTTCCTCGGTAAGGTTACGATTCAGTTTCTACATCAGCTTCGTTCTCATTAAAACAAAGCTAGGTTAAAATTTGCAAAGGCAAAGTCAATATCCCAGTCCTCAGCGTTTACAGACATATTTTAAAGTTCATTCGGTCAAAACTAAGAGCATTGTAGGTATTCAGGCTGGAGTCTTTTGAAAACTGGACATTGTGGTGTCTGGCTCGAACTCGCTTCTATCTTTCTTTGGTTGGTCTTTGAAAAAACACTGCAAATGGCAAAGAAGCTTGTCAAAATGATCAGGTGCAGGTATGTTTGTTATCAAATTTGTTGAAGGAATTACTCATTTTCTCTAAGGCAAAACATCTCGAATCTCTGCCAGTCGATTTTCGTCTTCTTAACCGTGTATTGCGATAAAATTTTCAAACACTGACTAGAATCCTCTTCGATAAGATTAAGTTTCTTCATCGCCTTCATTCACAAATAAACACAGTTTAAAATGTTGAAGGCCAAAGTCAACATCCAAGTCCTCAAGGTTGACAGACGTCTTATAACTTTATTTAAACCTTTTTTCCGAGGTAAAGAGATTTAGAGCTCCGAAATGAGCATTTTCTTTAAAAATTTTGGTCCGTATAGCAAGTTACGGACCGCAAATTGACCAATTGCATGGCGAAAACAGACTCAGCTGTATATATACATTGCTTCTAGTTAATAACTTCAAACCACTATATGATGCTTACACCACGTACTTACTACACTGTATAGCGAGAATTTTCCCGAATCTGTCCACATCCTTGAATGCCCGTGTTGTTTCGACTAATATGCATGGTATGTGGCCGCAAAGGCCCTGGTGTTGAGTTTAAGGTCCGTCTAATGTCACGGTAATCACGTAAAAGCACTTGCAAGTGATGCAACAATCATTATTACATTCAATTCGCAAGCACATGTAATTCAGGTACGTAAGTACTGTACTAGCTAAATGGGAGACTTTTCGATTCGCCTTGCCGGCCTAGAAACTATTTACCCAGGAAAATGAAAGTAGAGCCTGATCTCAGCTTAGTGCGGGACAAGTTTTCGGTAAGATACGAGTGCTAGCAAAGTCTAGAAATAGATGTAAATTAAGTTAATTTAGGTTTCACTACACTGCATGACAATAGACGGATCGAAACGCACCAGTTACTGATTACGAGTCTTCATGGCCAATAACATCACGGATTAACTGACAGACGGCCAATACCATCGTGACGTAATTGACCAATCAGATCAATAACCTGAGTATAATACCATCAACTGACTTGATACAACTCACTTTGACTCTGAAGATGACTACCGCACAGGTTGTCGAAACGTCAGTCACTGTCATCAACAACAGTCCTATTTAGGACTACTTTCACCCGGACCATCAAACTCAACCTACTTTTGAATCCTATCTTCCTCGAATAAATTAAAGAATAAATCAAAGAACTTGAAGTGAACTCTTGATATCCCGAACTAATTTGGCTCTCACTTCGTCAAATAGCCGACTGAAAGCGAAAACCTACGGACTTAACGTGCCCAATCTTGTCCAAAGAAAGCAACTATGGGACATTCCTGAGCGTCGCGAATCCTTTACTTGGCGCTCCGCCCAATTAGCAAGTAAGGGGAAAGAGTGTCTTCTTGTACGTAGCACGGCTATGGAAGAACTTGGTTTCACTATCACGAGAAAGCACGTTTGCACTAATGTCCTTGTAGGTTTTTCCAGTTGCGTCCACCAGTCATGTGGGAATGCATTAGGCCTTGAGAATCTGTAGCATCTTACTCCTGTTGATAAGACCAAAAACTCTTTTGAAGTCGATGAATGTTATTACTGCCGCAATCTTCTGGCTTTAATCTCGGCAACAATTTTTCTTAGCGCCAGGATTTGTGCTGTGGTGAACCTGCCAGGCCTAAAGCCATTCTGGTTTGTTTAGAGCAACGGGTCGAGGATGGCGTGATTGCGATTTAATATCATTCTGTTGACAACTTTGAGCATGATTTTGGTAAAACGTTTTCCTATGGCTGTAATTCTTGACTTGGCTAAGATTATCACCGTTTGGTATGGGAAGTAGATTGTCTTCTGACCACTGGTCTAGCCTGTCAAGGTTTATAATTTCATCTATATCATAGTATTTAAGGATTTCTGGAGGAATTCCGTCTGGGCCAACCGCCTTGCCTGTTTTGATTTTCTTTTGGATCCATACTAGGCCTGATGATTTGTAACTCATATGTTGCAGATCTTCAGGACACCATTGATCATCGAGCTACTTGTTTGGTCTTCTTTCCCCAACAGCTGTTCAAGACCCACCCTATATTAATATAAAAGCAACCTTGTGGTGGATAACAAACCGCTCTAACGCATTTAAAAGACAAAATTATCAGGAGTGCATATTAAGGAACTTCTCACTTGGCATGACCATTTACGGTCTTTGTCTATTGCCTATTAGAGCACTTTGTCTACTCTCAGAAAAAAAAAAAAAAAGAATTTTACCCCATTCTGTCTAAAGAAACAGCTTGTTCAACAACCCTTTTTTTGGTCAAGTTGGACTTCAGTAGCATCCCACGCAAACGTTCTTAGGGGTTCGTCACGCGTTCCTTCCCCACTAACGTCTGGTGAAAGAAGCAGCCACTTCCGTTCGTTGGTCGTTTGTTTTTGCTCAAAGAAAGCAATGAGCATTGACTCATTGTTATGCGCAGAGCCAACTACATGCTGTGAAAGAAGGGAAAATCGACACTCGTGGTTCACCCGTGGAGTAATTTCCGCGATATGTTTCTAAGACAAATTATCGTCATATTCCATGATCTCATTCAACTCTAAAGGTTATTCCGCTCTCTTTATGCTTCTACTTTGGGTTAAGACAAAGTTCGAGTTTAGAAACAGTGCCATTGACATTAAATGCCTTATCAAAAGCGCAATTGTCACGCCATCTTTTTATCATCAAGGTGACTGTACCGAGCCGACTGTTACCCGCTACACCTGTCATACATTTTAAAAGTGCAAAATCTCTGAAAGAGATTTCCTTACAGCAATATGTAATATTTCACACCGGTTATGAAATGCGGCCTGTCACTCCTTGCAGGTTTTACTTCAAACATTTCTTTTCTGGGGAAGCAGCAATAATTCCAAGATTTAACAGCCTGTCGACATAGTCTTTGATAACGTTTCGATAACCTGTGCAGTAGTCATCTTCAGAGTCAAAGTGAGTTGTCTCATGTCAGTTTGTGATATTTTATTCTGGTGTTTGGCCTGATCGTTCAGTTAAGTCGCGATATTATCGGTCATCTGTCAGTTAAGTCGTGATGTTATTAACTTTGAAGATTCTAAAAGTGATTGGTACGTTTCAATTCGTCTTTTGTTACAGTTATAGCGGTCATTTCGTTGTTAGTCAAATTGTCGTTTGTCCACCAATCACATAGGCAGGGAGCAGTAAACAAAACCAAATGTTGCGACTGCCAGGCCCCCTACTTTGAAACCTTAGCACGCGACTGCGGACTAGACATAAAACGAGCGACAAGAAATTCACATTGCTGAACACCACGTATTCTACAGACTACTATCAACGACTCTTTTTGGAAAGCTAGTTTACTAACGTAGAATAAACATCGCTGAATCGACGTCCAGCAGCAGTCACTAGCACCTAACAAGCGACGTATTGATGGACTCAAGAAAAACTGACAATGATAGATGGACAATTTAACTAACAATGAAACGTCTGCCATAACTGTGACAAAAGGACGGATCGAAACGCACCAATCTCATTTGGAGTCCTCATAGCGAATATCATCACGTCTTAATTGGCCAATCAGGTAAAAAACCATTAAATATCATCAACTGACGTGATACAACTCACTTTGGCTCTGAAGATGACTACCACACAGGTTGTCGAAACGTCAGTCACTGTCAACAACAGTCTAATTCTTAACCTAATTACAATATATGTATGAACACCTAGTCTGTCTTGTTGTGGATATTTGGCTCTGACGTTCTGTTTGGTGTCCGTATAAACGTAGTTAGGAGCCTTATTCTAGAGGGATGTTATGTCTAAGGTGCATCTTCCCCCCTTTGAAGCTGGCCATATTTTTTGGCATGCCTGCCCCCCTCAATTCCCACCTGCCCCCACCTCCCACTAGCTGATAAGCAATGACAGTCGCTAGCATAATATAATGTTATTAACAAGTTGTGTTGCTTATTTTTCATGCAGCTGGGTGGTCCATCAGATCTATATCCCTTCGTTTCTGATCGTTACATTTCTTGGGAAGAATACCTGAAACGCATGAGACAATGTGGCACTGATGGGAACCATATGATTCTTGCTGCAGCAGCGAACATATACAAATGTTACATTCGTGTGCTAAACACTCAGTCACAAGAAATAGAAATCCCCCCACAATGTGCTGTCGATGACAGCAAAACGCTTGTGTTGGGTCATGTGCCAGAGCTTCATTATGTCAGCCTTCGGCCAAAACAAGGTAATGCTTTATTTGTTTGTGGTCACAGGTGTCCAAAGTCTAACTTCTTAAATACCGTACGTTATATTGTCGTAGGAGCAAATGATTTTTTCAGCTAGTGGAGCGCGTGCAATTAGGGACATATTTGATATATGGATTTTGCAGCAGCGAAGCTCCCGTTAAATAAACGTTTACTTCAAATAATAGCTATAATTTACTTCAAACAATCTTTTAACCATTTCAAAGAAATCCACAAATCTATACTCAATTTTAGAGTCTTGCGTTAGTAGATGAGAACTCAAGACAAAAATTATAATACCGGTAGGCCATTTCCGAGTTCCCCCGGGCCTCTGTATCAAAACGAGGTTAAATGCTCAGCCTTTGATATAGAAATGATTTTCATTCTCATGCAAATGAAACTCATTTTCACAGGAAAGGTTGTTTACTTGGCCTCATTTTGAAAGTGGGAGTTCATGGAACTCAGAAGTGGACTATTCAATGAAACATTTACAAATACAGCAATTTTTATTCACGAAGACAAGTATTAATGACCATAGTGTCTCTGAATATCTTTTTTCATGTATAAAAGCCTTGCAGATTTCATTTCAGCCGACTCCGTGGTGTTTGTTATTTTTCAATCAAGTTAAACTCGAGGCAAGAATATTGCTTAAACTTGCTATTTATAACCAATATGATAATTGAGTATTCTTCAAAACTTGTTCTCTCCATTTGCGGTTAGAAAATGTCTAATGGCTCAAGTAGTATATCAAACCTGATACTACTAGGTCACGGTCTCAAATCTTACAAACGTGCACAAACTACGCCTAACTTCATGAAAACAGAAAAAAAAATCAAATGTAACAAGAGAGAGAGAGAGAGAGAGATCTTGATTTATTCATATCAGGGTAGCCCATTCAGACGCCTTAAGCACTGCTATCAATTGGAGCCCTGATAAAAATTAAAATGACAAAACTAATAAAAACTATACAATTATACTATAATACTCTTATAAATTGATAAATTATTCTAAAAGTTAATCTTAAAATATGGACTATATTTTAAATTCATCATAGTATGGATATTTCACACTTCTTTTTGTCCAAAATGTCACAGCGGAGGACTGATAAGTAAACTCGTCCGTACTCCGATCACCAGTCCTGAAGGTAGAAGAGCCCATGTATTAACGCTTTTAAAACGACCAGTTTTCCTCCTTGATGTCTTGAACACTGGCATCACAAATGCAAGGTTTGCTCCAAGAAACGCTTTGTGCCACTGTCTGTTTCCCCGAAGGAATATCACTTTTCATTTTTTTTGACAGATGTTGACATCTCTAAGGATCATCCGTTTGTGTCGTGAGCAAATAGGTTTCTCAAAAAACTTCCTTGCCACTTCTGAGTTCCAAAAACCGTTACTTTCGGAAAGCGGCCAAGTGGAAAAAGTGAAAAACCTTTCTTGTGAAAATGAGTCTCATTTGCGTGAGAATAAAAAATCATTTTCATGTCTCAATGGCTTCGCACTTAGCCTCGCTTCAAAACAGAGACTTGGTACATCTCAGAAATCGCATATTTGGAAATAAAAAGTAATGAACTGTAATTTAAGCTCATGCTAAGCTGAGTTTTCGAGTTCACTCGTTTAATTAGATTGTCATCACTGAGGTGGATTCTAAAGGGTTTCTCTCTTTTTAAAGTTATATGTTCTTTTTGGTTTAAAACAATTTTCTGAGGATATTATCCAACAATATAGTTCTAAGACCGAGTCTAGTGAACGCCTACGTTCGCCTATGCCAGCTATGGGACGAATACGTCAAGCCGAAGTTGCAGATTTCGGAGGATGTTATCCGTCTCAGCCCTCGGCTTCGCTCATGAACACCCTCCTTGATCCGATCTGCTATTTCTTTTACCCGTGGGGCCAAGTGATATGGTTACCTTTAAAGGGCAAAATCTTTAGGTGTCGAATAATGAACAAATGTGAGTGTTTCATCAAGAGGCAAGACGCAGCCAAGTCTTATGAACTTGATATGGCAAGAACCTTACAATCGAATTTTGTTTAAAAGAAAACACAACCACAATGTTAAAAGGTTTTTCCGTTGGCAAATCCATCAAACACTCCAACTGAGGTACTCTGAAAGTTTGCAGAGCTATTGACTAATAAAGACAGTAGTAAGGTCGGGTCTGAAAGTAGGCAAGATAAAGCGAATCCTACGTTGAAGTGGGATTTCCTGCTTTGGTCCCGCAAGAAAAGATCTCTTGATTGGGTTTCTTGTCCTTATAATAAATTCTTTATTGACCAAGAATGTTCGGTTCGGCTGGATATTGACCTCGGTTTCTTTTTGCGCGTTTTTATTGAACTTGAAGTCGTTTGTCTCGGTCCATAAAAAACGCAGAAGAGAACTTGGACAATATGCAGCTCTCCTGCCGAACAAAGTCGGTAGCCATTGGAGAGTCTTCAGGTCAAATTATGGAAACTATCCTGAGCAGCCAAATTGTACTTTCCCACGAGCCGCGTTAGTTAGCAAGGAGATACATTAACGGATCGTTAACGCAACACCCCCCCAAAAAAACAGGGGGGGGGTGATTTTTTTATACCCGGAAAGTAAAACTGAATATGTTGTTGTGGTAAATGCCATGGGAGCCGGCGAGGAAGGCATTTGACGAATTTGGCTATTGTTCTCATTCTACCCTCGCTATTCCCAGTGAACTCTGGAAAACTGCAAATGCAAAAAATACTTGAAATACCTTCTTCACTTGACACAGTTGTTGCGGTTTTGATCATAACACAAGTATTCTCATTAAAATATGGTCCAGTATGTTGTAGAAACTGAAAATAAGATGCTTCACTAGAAACAGTTCTTTTCTAATATGTAAATTTGTTAGTTGACCAGAAAATAAAATGTGGAAGCCATTTAATCCACATGTCTGAGCCAAAATTAAATGTAGAACACCCTTTTTTATATAAGAATGTTGTTTTTCCGGCCCAGGCTAAATATTCTTAGTTTTCTGCCTATTTTAGGCTGAAACGTTTCTTGTGTTATTCTTAGATTAAAGCTTAGGATATTGATACTGTCCATAAGTACTTCACTGTACCTTTCATCGAACTGTTTGTTAGGTTTGAGCATTTGGCTTGGTGCTGTTTCTTCGTTTTGTTGGCTAGTTTTGCCGTTTAGAGAGGGGAATAATTTTATCCGTTACCTCAGTTAAAAACATAATTGCATTCATTATTAACAGATTTTCAACACATAAAATTATATCCTTTTCAAAATGTCAGCCTCAGGTTTAATGAAATAAAAATATTCTTAAAATTTTGCAAATTTCAGTCTCGACATATTCTTATAGAAAAAAAAAAGTTTAGCTCATGATTGTTTTACCTGGCGTTACAGCCTTTTTGTAACACCTAGCCTCATAATCAGACCAGATTGTCTGTTCTTATTTCATCGAAGAGGAAAGATAGTTAGTGGTTCTTAATGCCAAGTGAGAAAAAAAAAAATTGACTGTTTCATTGGCGTTTTTTTCTTTAGAGTCTACCAGCAAGAAGAGCAGATTGGCTGAAGATGAAACTACAATGGAAGTTGCATCCCCTGACAAATACAAGTGTAAAAGCGAGAGTAAAGACCGCAAGCCTAAACACGACGGCAAACAACCTTATGAGTTTAAACGTAAGAATGTAACTGAAAATGACGAGAACAGGGTTTTAAGCGGTGTGACAAGTGGAATGGACAAAACACTATTGCCTGGTAGTAATAGTGGAAACTCAGATAAAGATGTTGAAAGACTCCAGGCCAAGACGAGTGCAGTGGACCCAAATGAATCGAATGATGATAAGAGTGAAAGGCAAGGTGACGTTGCTGGTAAAACAAACAAGAAGGATTCAGTTGAAGCGGGAACAAGTGAGGATAAAGGTATTGTTTTAACTAATTAAGTAGCAAGAAAGGTAAACTCAATATGTAAAGAGTGTTTTTCAACAGGTCTTTTCCCTGATAATACGCTCTTCTCACATATGGTAATATGCCCGTCCATCCTCGTTTTCGAGTAAAACTTCTTTTGAAATGCTAATCGGACGACGTTTTCGTATTTGAATTTCAAAAGAAATTTCACTCGAAAACGAGGTTGGACCGGCATATTACCATACATGAGAAGAGCGTATACAGCAGTTCTGTGTACAAATCGCAGATTTCAATAAGTAGTCCGGCCAATCTATGTATTGTATAAGAAGCATATTCAAACTAATTGCAAAAGAATTTTCCTCAACACCATTCAATAACCCATAAGTGAAAATCAGCTAAAATACGTCAAGTGGAACTCGAATAAAAACATAAATTCCAGCTTGTTGTTTTAACAAGTAGCTCGCAAATTTTTCTTTTCTAGGACCATTGCTTGTCTTAGTTAGTGATGTAATTACTGACTTGCCTGGACCCTGACCTAATATGTTTAATGTCGAGTTTACATCTTATTTTCTTTACAATTCGTAAAGCTCCCGCTAACGTCCGTTACTCACTCTATTCTAGGATATTCTCACCCGTTCTATATAAGAATACCTAATATGCATAGTATTAGCGTCACTAGGCGTGTTACGCATGAAGTCATGCCATTACATCTCTCCCCCCATCACGCGGACAGAGTGCAGCGGTGCGAAAGAAAACAATAACAACAACAAAAAAAATTAAGAATAAATAAACTAAATAAAATAAATATTGATAGTAACACGGGAAGTCCTTATGTCTTTGTGTCCTTTGCAGACTCTAATATAGTAGAGAAGCAAATGTTCGCTATTCGCAAATAAAGTCTTTGTATTTAGTGTCCTTTGTGGATTTTGTTTTCCTTCTGGGCCGGTCCTAGGACGCATGTCTTCGCTCTGTGCTACGGTCTGGTCCGGACTGCCCAGATCTCTGCCTACTCTCGTATTCAACTGTGTCGCTGTTTGCTCCTGGCTGCTCATGACCTCGTCATAATTCACTGGATCTGTCCGCTGGCACTGTATCCCCACCCGCTCTGGATTGCTCTGGGTGTTGAGGGGGTTCACATGGCCTATCAATTGTAACCTCGTCCGGTTCAAATGCACCACCGCTGTCAGAATCATCACACGGAGGTGATTCCTGCAACCGTTTTTAAGCAGCTTCCAGTCGGGGTAATTCCTGGTGCGAATCCTCACTCTGTTCTTGGTAGTAATCGTGCTTCCCTTGACGCCAATGACTATCATAGTACCCGGGTTATACAGAGGCGTCAGGCTGTTTGTCCGTTCCTGTTTGCACAACACCGTGTCCCCGACTTTAATTTTAATCACGGCTGTTTGCCTTCTTTTATCAGCGTATTGCTTCATCTTCTGGTTTTGTTCCCGGTCACGACAGCGAATCATCGTGTCGTCCTTATGTTTAGGTTGTCCCTTGACCTCAGGGAACTTTCCACGTAATTCCCTTCCGAACATGAGCTGGTTGCATCCTCAGTTGCTCTGTATGCTTTTATTCCCTTGCGCACTTCATCCCTCACAGGTTTGCCTTCCAAAGCAGCGATCCGAACGGTCTTCTTTATTCTCTGCATAAACCCAACAAATACCAAGAAAGGAACGAAATTTGGCATTTCGGTGTTGTTTGGTTGGTAGAAAATTATTAGTCGAGCTGGCTTTAGCAGAGCGAGACTCCAAAAATGCAGGCGTTTCTTTTCTTCTTTTTCCTTTTTGTTGTGTTTGTGACCTAAATTGTAGGCCAGACGTTCTTAGCGGAGACCGTGGAAACTGGGGATAAGAATCGTGACGACTTTCATTGTATGCAGATGAAACTCATGATGAGCATGCGGTTTATTTTCGGCGATGACTGAAGTGACTCATGCAAGTTTGGCAATGATGTAATTTTCCTCGAATTGAGGCCCTTGATTTTCGTGAAATTATGCCCAACATGCAAGCTTATTAAAAAGTAAATACCCCAAGTAGGATGAGAAAATATTATAACGGAGAAATCCGTTTTTGAATGATGTTCTTAGGATTGTTGATTGTCGCAAGATGTTGTTTTAGTCATGATTGATTTGTCAGCTGCATTTGACACCCTAGACCATACTATACTTTTGGATAGGCTGAGTAGATACTTCGGTTTTTCCCACAAAGTGCTAAGATGGTTTTCGTCTTATCTTACTAGTCGGATACAATCTGTTACTAGCGGTAACACAACATCTAGCAGTCGGAGATTAGAATTTAGAGTTCCGCAAGGTTCGATACTTGGTCCTCTCTTTTTTACTCTTTATTCATTGGCAGATTGAGGAAGTATCTGAGCTACGATCACCTTAAGATGATAGTCAATGCTTTTGTTACGTCGTGCTTGGCTTACTCAAGCGAGAATTAGACAAGCTTTAACGTGTTCAGAACTGTGCCGCACGCTTGGTTTCAGGAATAAGAAGATCTGACCATATAACTCGTGTCATGAAAGACTTGCACTGGCTTCATGTTGGCGCACGCATCGATTTGAAAATGTTGCTTTAAACATTTAAAAGTTTAAACGATTTAGCTCCTTACTGGCTTCCTCTTGGCGCACGCATCGATTATAAAATATTGCTTTAACATTTAAAAAATTTAATCGATTTAGCTCCTTACTATTTGACTTCACTCCTCCCCAAATACCAGCCAGCTCGTTTACTCCGCTTATCTAATAGATTGCTTTTGCAAGTTCCTTCTGTTAATATCGTGGCTTATGGACACCGCTCATTTTCATATTATGCACCGATAAGCTGGAACAGTCTACCTGATCATATCAAAAACTCTGAATCTATTTCTACTTTTAAGCAACGTTTGAAAACTTTTCTTTTTAGGAATAATTACTATATATAGTTTCATTTACACTTTATTTACTATTGTAAGCGCATTGAGAATTCTTTAAATGCGCCAGAAAAACCTACTATTATTTCATTATTATTATTATTATTTTGTGGTGTATTGAGGTGTTACGTTTCTCAGAATATTGATTCACTTTGTTGTATGTATTTAAGGTGGCTCCGTCATTAATACAGGAGCATTGAGCTGTGACTGACTTTCCATCATAACTTTTTTGTTTTCAACGCGATGGCTGCGAAACTTTGCAAAGAACGACATCATTCGGCAATAATATGAAATACTCCGATTTCATTGATGGTAAATAATTTTTGCGAAATTAGTGCTTAAAAGGACCCCACTGTTCAAAGAAAATCGCTTCAAGTAAAGAAAATTGCTGATATTTTTGACTGAAATTTCTGGTATCGGCTGTTATTGATATAATAAATATGCTACAGAAATTTCAGAGAAATCGTTGGAGCAGAAGTCTGTAACTACAAGTCGGTCAAAATTCAGCTGTGAAATTGTTGTGGAATTTCAATAACAAATTGCTACCTGAGAAAGCCAAGACACCAGTTTGAATTTGCAGGACAGGTAATTTTAGTGTTTTGTTATTTTTTTGTTTATGACTACAAAATGAGCACGGGCGGCAGTTCTGCGAGGAATTCGCACCTCGCCCAGGAGGAACGAACAACAAAGAATTCCATGCCTGTGAACCGATCTTTTTATTGCAGAGCAAAATATAATGATCAAGAAGACTACTACCGAGACATCGAAGGAAGGAGTCACAACAATTTTCAGAGCTGTATATTTATACACGATGATGTACTTGTACAGTTGAAACTAGCTAATGAGAAGATTCAAAGACAGGGAACGAGCCTGAGGCAGATGCGGAAAGATTTAGACGATGCAACAAAGCAGGCTCAAGAGGCAATGAATGGCTTTGAAAACCTGGCGGAATATCTAAGGAGAGACTGCATTGAAATTTCGGGCGTCCCGCCGAGTGGGAATTACACGTGTAATCAGCGTGTAATGGCGGTTGGGCAAGCTATCGGCGTACAAGTGAAGGAGGGAGATATATCGACCTCTCACCCATTGCCAACTTTAAAAGAAGATGCACCACCAGAGATAATGGTCAAGTTCACGAGAAGGGATATGAGGAATAGCTTCTATACGAACCGAAGGTAGCTTATTGACAAGAAAGCTAGTGACCTCCCCGATCTTGGTATCACTGCCGAAAGCAAAGTATACATATCCGAATCCCTGACCAGGTACAAGAAAGAGCTGTTCGGCGAAGTTAACAAGCTGAGGAAAAAGATCAGATGGAAACATATCTGGACTCAGAACAGCCGAATCTATGTTAAAGAATCAGATAAGTCGACCGTAGTGGTAATTGATTCATACGAAGCCCTCGATAAATTTAAGAGCAGCCTTCCCCCACGTTCAAACCAGTCTTGAATTGGAATCGCTCCTATAAGATAAGTAGTGTAGCTGGTGTATTACTTCTATTATGTTGTTACTCTTTACTAAGTATTTATTACCAAAATTTTCCATAGCTTATTATAGTGCACCATTATAATAACTCCGCTACCGGTATTAGAGTAATACCAAATTACTCTTTTCCTTTTCACGATTTGGAAAATGATGAATTCCTAAAAACCATGGGCTCGTGGGTTTATGGCTCGGAAGATCGACTTTCTGGAAAAGTAGACTTATACAGGGATATAGTTGTTTCACCAGACAAAAATGACCCATTTAAGTGCGCTAATGATAATTACATTGAATCTCACTATTACTCAGTTAAAAAGTCTGGCAAAATATTTGATGACGCTTGTAAACAAAAAGGGTTTTCGATATTCCACTGTAATATTCGTAGTTTGGAAAAAAACAAATCCTTGCTGCATGATATTTTAAGCACAGTTAAGACAACGCCAGATATCATTGCAATATCAGAGAGTAAAATTAATGAAAATATGAGTGCAAATTTGAATATTCCTGGTTATGCTTTTGTGAAAACTAACTCAAAAACACAGGCAGGATTTACTTACAGTTGACTTCAAAAGCTTGATATCAACTGATGTTAATGAAAGTGTAACTACTATTGTAGACAATCTGAGCGCTATCACAGACCGTCATGCTCCTTTGCGCAAAGCATCAAAACGGCAACGAAAGCGTTTAGAAAGGCCTTGGATTTCGAAAGCAATCATGCACTCAATCAGACAAAGACACAAATTAGTTAAGACTAATTTGTACAGTACGGACCCAGGCAAAGTAAAAGAGTATAAAGCATATAGTAATAACTTGAATAGGATTATACACGCAGCTAAAAATAATTATTTTTCTAAACAATTTGAACTGAACAAAGAAAACATAAAATGCAGGTGGAAATTAATTAGCAAAGTAGTAAGAACAAAAAAAGAAAATACTCAACATACAATCAAGAAACTGCTGCGTGACAATTGCATTAAGAGGTCACGTGACCAATGCTTCCTTTAAACAATGAGTTGGAATCTTGCTGATGCCAAAAATTGTTAGAGCACACAAAAGTTATCTTACACCCGAAATTTGAGAGGAAACGCATTTAAGGGAGATAATTTATGGCACTTTGATTTTTCAGCAAAGTAGTATGATTTGTATTGGCCGCCATGTTGGAGGGCATGCTTTTGCCCTCCAACATGGCGGCCAAAACTACTTCTTGCTTATATCTTGTTCAACGTTTCATATTTACGTTCAGATGTGCTGTAAACGTTATCAGATCATCTTTTCAACATTTTCCTTGAAGTTTAAGTGCAAAATTTGTGTTCAGAGAGAGGTAATTCATAATTTTAAAAATCACATTTTGGTCACGTGACCATTTACGAACTTATTAATTTTAAGAAAATGGTTCGGGTTTGAAAAACCAAATCACCATTATTTTGTTTAAGATATGACCCACTAATCGTTTTTCGAAGGCAAAATCATATAACTTTCATTTTCATAAAAACGATGTCACATGCCTCTTAGTGCAAATGGCCTATTTATATAGACAAGCAGAGTATTTGTGATCAATTAAACAGCCATTTTATAAATGTTGGAAATGGCCCAGCAGATAAACTACCAAAACATGACATAGACCCTTCAGTGTATTTAGATAGAACTAGGACACCAAATGCTTTTATGTTCAGTGGCATTTGCCCGACTGAAGTATATGACAAAATAATGAGTTTGAAAGTAGACAAGTCGGCATTAGATATTCCAAGAAGATGCATAAAATACGCAGCAAACCATATATATGAAGCATTAAGTATGGTTTTTAATCAATCTCTATTGCAAGGAATATTTCCGGAAAATTTTAAAGTCTCAAAAGTCACACCAATAGATAAAGGGGGTGAGGAGATGGATCCTTTTAATTATCGACCTATCTCTACACTCTCTGCACTACCCCAAATTTTCGAAAAAATCATTTGTGAACAGCTGGTTAATTACTTGGAAAAGCATGAAATGCTATACGAGTTCCAGTTTGGCTTTAGAAAGGGACATTCAACCTCACAAGCCATTGCAGAAATTGCTGATAATTTACGTAATGCGATAGATAACAATTTGTATTCCTGTGGCGTGTTTTTGGACTTTTCCAAGGCGTTTGATACGGTGAACCACACAATTTTACTTAAAAAAATGGAACGGTACGGGATACGTGACGTGCCTCTCCAACTTTTTGCAAGCTATCTCACAAATAGACAGCAATATGTACAGATGGGAAATACAGTTTCGTCAAAGCAAACAATGACGTGCGGTATTCCACAAGGGAGTTCCCTAGGCCCACTATTATTTTTAATATACATAAACGATTTACCAAACTGTTCAAATGCTCTAACATTTAGAATATTTGCAGACGATACAAACGTTTTTGCCTCAGCCCGCAACCTGAGAGATCTTGAGGAAATACTTAACTCTGAACTTAAAAAAGTGAAAATATGGTGTGATGTAAATAGATTGTCAATTAATTTCACTAAAACAAACTTCATGATCATTAAATCGTCAAAGAAAAAAGATGACCAAGTAAATATCAAGATTGAAAGTGCAGATGGTGCAATAAATGTGCTGCAAAGGAAGCAAAAAATAAAGTATCTAGGTGTCTTGCTTGATGAAACGATGTCTTTCAATCACCATATTGCATACATCTGTACAAGAATTGCGCGAAACAATGGTATTATATCTAAGCTCAGACATTATCTAACTCTTCTGCAAATGAAACAAGTCTACTACAGCTTAATATACCCATATATCTCTTATGCAGTATTAGCATGGGGGAGTGCATACAAAACAATTATTGATAAGATACAAGCTAAGCAAAATCATTCTGCTAGGCTTATTTTCTTCGCCACCACTTATGGTGAACACACAGAAAGTGCACTTCTCCTGCTAAATTTATTAGACGTTCTTACGGTACATAATGTTTATCGATTTCAGATTCTAAAATTCACGTACCTCTGGCATAAAGGCCTCCTGCCAAAGCTGTTCTCAAACTATTTTCAATATGCCAGTAATGTCCACAAATACAATACCAGATATGCATCGAAACAGAATCTTTACGCAAAAAAAGTGCGAACTCATACGGGGAAACGAACAATCGGATATGCTGCATGTACCGTCTGGGACAAAATTCCCTTATCTCTTAAAGAACTAAACACATACCGATTCCAAAAACAACTGAAAACTTATTTTCTGTCAGAACAACATAGTTAACATAACTTAAGCATATACTCTTTCTTTCTTAACACATGGTATTTTAAAACTGCTTCTTTGGAAAAAAACTCTATCTCAATTCTCTAAAACTTTAAATTCTGGAGAACTGGCTAGAAAATCTTAGGATTATTTCAGCTCCAGGCCTTATTATGTACAAATAAATACATATATATGTATATATATTTTTCTCTTTCATGTATGTAATTAAGTACATGGCGAATAAAGGTATTGTTGTCACGGATGGTATTTTTTGCGATAATTTTATTTTGCATTGTCATATAATTTGGTTCACAGGCATGAACATCATTGTCGTTCTTTCCCCCTATATGAGGTGCGAATTCCTCGCAGAACTGCCGCCTGAGCTCATCAAAGAGAAAAGATAGTTAGTGGTCCTTAATGCCAAATGAGAAAAAAAATATTGACTGTTTCATTGGCCTTTTTTTTCTGTAGAGTCTACCAGCAAGAAGAGCAGATTGGCTGAAGATGAATCTACAGTGGAAGTTGCATCCCCTGACAAATACAAGTGTAAAAGCGAGAGTAAAGACCGCAAGCCTAAACACGACGGCAAACAACCTTATGAGTATAAACGTAAGAATGTAACTGAAAATGACGAGAACAGGGTTTTAAGCGGTGTGACAAGTGGAATGGAAAAACCACTATTGCCTGGTGGTAATAGTGGAAGCTTAAATAAAGATGTTGAAAGAATTCAGGCCAAGACGAGTGCAGTGGACCCAAATGAATCGAATGATGATAAGAGTGAAAGGCAAGGTGACGTTGCTGGTAAAACAAACAAGAAGGATTCAGTTGAAGCGGGAACAAGTGAGGATAAAGGTATTGTTTTTACTAATTAAGTAGCAAGAAAGGTAAACTCAATATGTAAAGAGTGTTTTTCAACAGGTCTTTTCCCTGATAGTACAGCAGCTCTCTGTACAAATCGCAGATTTCAATAAGTAGTCCGGCAAATCTATGTATTGTATAAGAAGCATATTCAAACTAATTGCAAAAGAATTTTCCTCAACACCATTCAATAACCCATAAGTGAAAATCAGCTAAAATACGTCAAGTGGAACTCGAATAAAAACATAAATTCCAGCTTGTTGTTTTAACAAGTAGCTCGCAAATTTTTCTTTCCGAGGACCATTGCTTGTCTTAGTTACTGATGTAATTACTGACTTGCCTGGACCCTGACCTAATATGTTTAATGTCGAGTTTACATCTTATTTTCTTCACAATTCGTAAAGCTCCCGCTAACGTCCGTTACTCACTCTATTCTAGGATAATCTCACCCGTTCTATATAAGAATACCTAATATGCATAGTATTAGCGTCACTAGGCGTGTTACGCATGAAGTCACGCCATTACATCTCTCCCCCCATCACGCGGACAGAGTGCAGCGGTGCGAAAGAAAACAATAACAACAAAAAAAAAACTATAAATAAATAAACCAGATAAAATAAATATTGCTAATAACACGTAAGGTCCTTATGTCCTTGTGTCCTTTGCAGACTCTAATATAGTAGAGAAGCAAATGTTCGCTATTTCCAAATAAAGTCTTTGTATTTAGTGTCCTTTGTGGATTTTGTTTTCCTTCTGGGCCGGTCCTAGGACGCATGTCTTCGCTCTGTATTACGGTCTGGTCCGGGCTGCCCAGATCTCTGCCTACTCTCGTATTTAACTGTGTCGCTGTTTGCTCCTGGCTGCTCATGACCTCGTTATAATTCACTGGATCTGTCCGCTGGCACTGCATCCCCACCCGCTCTGGATTGCTTTGGGTGTTGAGGGAGTTCACATGGCCTATCAATTGTAACCTCGTCCGTTTAAATGCACCTCCGCTGTCAGAATCATCACACAGAGGTGGTTCCCTGCAACCGTTTTTAAGCAGCTTCCAGTCGGCGTAATTCCTGGTGCGAATCCTCACACTGTTCTTAGCAGTAATCATGCTTCCCTTGACGCCAATGACTACCATAGGACCCGGGTCATACAGAGGCGTCAGGCTGTTTTTCCGTTCCTGCTTGCACAACACCGTATCCCCGACTTTAATTTTAATCACGGCTGTGTGTCTTCTTTTGTCAGCGTATTGCTTCATCTTCTGTTTTTGTTCCCGGTCACGACAGCGAATCATCGTGTCGTCCTTATGTTTAGGTTGTTTTTTGACCTCAGGGAACTTTCCACGTAATTCCCTTCTGAACATGAGCTGGTTGCATGCTCAGTTGCTCTGTATGCTTTTATTCCCCTGTGCACTTAATCCCTCACAGGTTTGCACCCTCCTGAATATCGGTATTGCTGCTTTCTCGCTCGTGGACCCCACGAATTCAACCACTTGTTTCTTCGACCCAGAAAAGTTGATAACTTATTCAACATGTTCCCCTATAGATCGTTTTCACTGTCACGCAACAAAAAAGTAACTTGGAAACCGCCCAGTGGAAGAAGCCAAGAAAATGAATGTTATGAAAGACTAATTTTTAAACAATTTGTCCAAGTCTCAGGTCTTTGTGGCCCACAGTTTCTGATTTATTTGCCGAAACGTTTCACGCACCTTTGTAGAGCGTAGTATGGGGACATAATATTGGTGCACCGTTTTGGTGCACCAATATGGCCGCCGGAAATCAACAAAAACATCTGGAGTACACGTTTTCTATAAAAGCTCTTTCTTTTCACTCGAGAACTAGCATACGTTCGCGTCAACATATCTTTTAATACTTAAAATGGTTATACTGCTGAAAGTCAAGAAGAGAGACTTTTTTTCAACGAGACAGTATTCCTATTTTGGTGTCACGCACTGTGAAAACTGGGAAGTTCAAATTGCTGTATTTTCGAAATGAAACATGCTACGGGAATGGAGACTTGTACAAAGATTTACTTTTTGTTTATCTTCAATCTAGTGTAAATAAGAATTTGTAAAACCTCGCTATTTTGATTGTACAATTTGATGACGTCACTGTGAAAACCATTTATATATGAATAAACACAATTTTGCAGTTTACTCAAACTGCCCTTTTCTTGTTGTATCATTTATACTGCTAAATGTGCGCTATACTTTAAGTTAAAATGACGTATTCCAAAAAGGCAAAGTCATTTTTGCAAAGTAATACTCGGCTGTCGGTAGAATAATCGTCAAAACTTTAATGTACTTTCTTTCCGGCAAGATTGAACGATGATTTGAGCTTTAAACACAGACGCTATTTACACGCCATGTTTCGGACATTTCACGCGTCATTCTGACAGAGTCCGCGAAAGGAAAAGACAAGCTGCATAGCACCTTGCAAAATTTTGATTGACAATCAAAATAGGAATAAATCTTCAATGAAATATGTACAACAACAAGACTTTTAATTCAAGATAACAAATAGAGTGACTGAAATGTTTCTGAAAACCTTTTTGCTTTGCGTTTGTTTGTTTGTTGATTTTGTTAGCAGTATGGCGTTTAAATTAGACAAACGAGCAACGAAACAAGACGTTTGCTAATTACCTTTACTTTTTTACCGGCAATCACCAGAACTGGGTGTTCGCTAATATATTCATGACATACAAATTATAAGGATATGAAGCTGTAATATTTACCAAATCAGTGGACAGCAACTTTCGCGCCTTTGATTGGCTTCCCGTTTCGCGACAGTTTCGGGAGACGACGTTTTCGTGTCAAGAAAGAAGTAGTTGTCCGAACAAATACCAAGAAAGGGACGAAATTTGGCATTTCGGTGTTGTTTGGTTGGTAGAAAATTATAAATCGAGCTTGGGGATAAGAATCGTGACGACTTTCATTGTATGCAAATTAAACTCGTGATGAGCCAGCGGTTTATTTTCGGCGATGACTGAAATGGCTCATGTAAGTTTGGCAATGATGTAATTTTCCCCGAAAATGGAGGCCCTTGATTTTCGTGTAATTATGCACAACATGCAAGCGTATTAAAAAGTAAATACCCCGAGTAGGATGAGAAAATATTATAGCGGAGAAATCCTTTTTTGAATGACGTTCTTAGAACTGTTGACTGTCGCAAGACGTTGTTTTAGTCATGCTTGATTTGTCAGCTGCATTTGACACCCTAGACTATACTATACTTTTGGATAGGCTGAGTAGATACTTCGGTTTTTCCCACAAAGTGCTAAGATGGTTTTCGTCGTATCGTACTGGTCGGATGCAATCGGTTACTATTGTTAACACAACAACTAGCCGTCGGAGATTAGAATTTGGAGTTCCGCAAGGTTCAATACCTGGTCCTCTCTTGTTTACTCTTTATACAGCACCTATTCAAGACATATTCTCTGCTCGTAACCCAGATTGTATGTTCTACGCAGATGACTCTCAACTCTACATGACTATTGACCCTCATTATCAACTTCCTGCCTTCAACACCCTTCAGAAGTGTATTAGTGAAGTCATAGAATGGAGCACTATCAATAAGTTAGTGTGCAGTCCTAGTAACGCAGAAGTCATTCAGTTTAGTTCTCGTTTCGTCAAAAACCCAATTCTCAGTGATTTTTTTATTAGCGACGCTAGAGTACAACCATCAGAACGAGTTTGCAATCTTGGTGTCAACCTAGATAGAGAGCTCAAGTCATATTAATGAAACATGCACAAACGCTATGCTAGCGATTCGATTCATTGGCAGATTGTGGAAGTATCTGAGCAAGGATCACCTTAAAATGATAGTCAATGCTTTTGTTACGTCGTGCTTGGATTATTGTGACAGTTTATACTGTGGCTTACCTAAGCGAGAATTAGATAAGCTGCAACGTGTTCAGAAGTGTGCCGCACGCTTGGTTTCGGGAATAAGAAGATCTGACCATATAACTCCTGTCATGAAAGACTTGCACTGGCTTCTTATTGGCGCACGCATCGATTTTAAAATATTGCTTTTAACATTTAAAGATTTAAACGATTTAACTCCTTAATATTGGACTTCACTCCTTCTCAAATACCAGCCAGTTACTCCGCTCATTTAATAGATTGCTTTTACAAGTTCCTTCTGTTAATACCGTGGCTTATGGATCGACACCGCTCATTTTCATATTATGCACCGATAAGCTGGAACAGTCTACCTGATCATATCAAAACTCTGAATCTGTTTCTACTTTTAAGCAACGTTTGAAAACTTTTCTTTTTAGGAATAATTACTATATAGTTTCATTTACACTTTATTTACTATTATAAGCACATTCAGAATTCTTTAAATGCATCATAAAAACCTACTATTATTTTATTATTATTATTATTATTATTTTGTGGTGTATTGAGGTGTTACGTTTCTCAGAATATTGTCGCAATTACTGGAACACTAGAGTTAAATAGATTCACTTTAAAAGTAGGTTGAGTTTGATCGTCCGGGTGAACGTAGTCCTGAATAGGACTGTTGTTGTTGACACTGACTGACGTTTCGACAACCTGTGCGGTAGTCATCTTCAGAGTCAAAGTGAGTTGTATCACGTCAGTTGATGGTACATCAGAGGCACCTCTGAAACTATTGCACGTATATTACAACCTTACAATACACGTTTTGCACACAAACCGATAACCACTTTACGGCGACTCCTTAGTAATGTCAAGGACAAAGACAAACCGGAGGACAGACAGAGAGCAGTATACAAGATCAAATGCTGCGACTGCCAGGCTTCTTACGAGCGACAAAGAATGGTGACGTCAACAATCACATTGCTGAGCACCATTTAAAGACGAAACATCAAATTGACTGGGACTCTGCGACATGTATAGCGTATTCTACAGACTACTATCAATTACTGATTACGAGTCTTCATAGTCAATAACATCACGGCTTAACTGACAGACGACCGATAACATCGCGATGTAATTGACCAATCAGATCAATAACCAGAGTATAATACCATCAACTGACGTGATACAACTCACTTTGACTCTGAAGATGACTACTGCGCAGGTTGTCGAAACGTCAGTCACTGTCAGCGACAACAGTCCTATTCAGGACTACGTTCACCCGGACGATCAAACTCAATCTACTTTTGAAATGACTCCTGGGTTCAAACCTTTCACAGTTTTAGATTCACTATGTTGTATGTATTTTAGGTGGCTCCGTTATTAATACAGGAGCATTGAGATATGACGATGGCTGCGAAACTTTGTTAAGAACGACAGATATCATTCGGTAATATATAGAGGATATTACATGGCCGCGCGGGGATACGAAATTTCTCGTCGAGTGTTGAAAAATATTTCACGAGTGAGCGCAGCGAACGAATGAAATATTTTTTCAACACGAGAAGAGAAATTTTGGATCTCAAAGCGGCCATGTAATATTCTATTTATTTTATAAACACCAATGAAATACCAAACCATTTCACTTTAAGGTGGCTCCGTCTCTAATATTGGAGTATTTAGCTGTGACAAATTTTCCGCCATAACGTTTTCGTTTTTAGAGCGATGGCTGCGAAACTTTGCAAAGAACAATATATCATTCGGCAATAGTACGAAATATTCCGATTTCATTGATGGTAAATATTTCTTGAGAAATTAGCGCTTAAAAGGACCCTCGTGTTCAAAGAAAATCACTTCAAGCAAGAAAATTTGCTGATTTTTTTACTGAAATTTCTGGTATCGGCTTTCATTGTCGTAATAAATATGCCGGAGAAATTTCAGAAAAATCGTTGGAGCAGAAGTCCGTAACTAAAAGTCTCTCAAAATTCAGCTGTGAAATTGTTTTGGAATTTCAAAAATAAGTTACTATCAGGTAGAAGGAGCCACCAGTTTGAATTTTCGGGACAGGTAAATTCAATGTTTGCCAAAAATGAAAACAAAAGCTGATTGCCTATCGTGTTGTTCTTTAAAAGGTACTTTTTAGTTTTAGAAGCACTATAAATTGCTCCAAGCCTTGCTCTGACGTCGAATGACTTGTTCCTCGACATTTTTAAAATATCTGTTGGCAGTTTTGGTTCAAACTCCTGTTACCTACATTTTGTTGTATTGCAATGCATCCTCAACGCCTTTTTCTGCTGAACGTTGCTTCCAGTTCTGGTAAAAGGTATTGGGATTGTAAGCTACCTTGTATGGAGGCTCAGATAGAACTGTCCAGCACCTTTGTTTACGACCAGAAAGTGTGCACGAGCGGCGCTTCTGCGAGGAATTCGCACCTCAGCCGGGGGGGACGAATGACAATGATGCCCATGTCTGCGAACCGATCTGTATAAACATGTATTGCAGAGTAAACATAATAATCAAGAAAAAAATACCCATTCATTGAAGGAAGGAGTAACAGAAATTTCAGAGTTGTAAATTTATCCACGGGCATTATTTTTGCGATAATTTTATTTTGCACTGTGATGTAATTCGGTTCACAGGCATGGGCATCTTTGTCGTTCGTCCCCCCTGGGTGAGGTGCGAATTCCTCGCAGAACTGCCACTCGTGCTCATTTTGTAGTCATAAACAAAGGTGCTGGACAGTTCTATCTGAGCTCTGATACGAGGTAGCGTCCAATCTCAATACCTTTTTCCTGAGTTGGAAGCAACGAATAGCAGTAAAAGTCGTTGAAAATGCATTGCAATACATCAAAATATATGCAGCAGCAGTTTGAGCCAAAACTGCCAAGGGATATTTTGAAAATGTCGAGGAACAAGTCATTCAACATCAGAGCAAGGTTTGGAGCAATTTATAGTGCTTCTAAAACTAAAAAGTACCTTTTAAAGAATAGCACGATAGGCAATCGGCTTTTGCTGTCAGAATTAGAAAACATTGAATTTACTTGTCCCGAAAATTCAAACTGGTGGCTCCTTCTACCTGATAGTAACTTATTTTTGAAATTCCAAAATAATTTCACAGCTGAATTTTGAGCGACTTTTAGTTACGGACTTCTGCTCCAACGATTTTTCTGAAATTCCTCTGGCATATTTATTATGTCAATTAAAGCCGATACCGGAAATTTCAGTAAAAATATCAGCAAATTTTTTTACTAGACGCTAGACAGAAGGGTCCTTTTAAGCCCTAATTTAGCAAAATATATTTACCATCAATAAAATCGGAATATTTCGTACTATTGCCGGATGATATCTGCTGTTCTTTGCAAAGTTTCTCAACCATCGCGTTAAAAACGAAAAAGTTGTGACGAAAACTTCGTCACAGCTAAAAGCGCCCGTTTTAAAGGGAACCTCCACTTCAACAAAAGATAACTTTAAATCACAGGAAATAACTGTTACAGTCAAGTCAATCTAAAATATTTTTAAAGAAAGCGTTTGTATCAGAAAGAAATAACTTTTAGATTCGCCTATTTTTGTTTTCAAATTTTGCGGGAGTCGCCATCTTGAATAATTGTGACGTGTTACGGTTGCCCTATTGTTATTAAACAAAAGCTCTTTGTGTCAGAACAATAGAACAACCGTAACACGTCACAATTATTCAAGATGGCGGCGCCCGCGAAATTTGAAAGTGAAAATAAGCGATTTTAAAATTCACTTTTCCTGATATAAACACTTTTTAAGGACAAATTTCGAACAAATTTGTTTATCAACATAATTTTATTCGATTTAAACTTATTCTGTAGTAAGAGTGGAGGTTCCCTTTAATTACGGAGCCACCTTAATAGTTTTTTGGTGTGAAAGGCGCGATTTATCATGCATGTAGCCATAGCAAAGGTGATATTTTCACATGTGAAGATAACATGTTATTTTCACATGTGAAAATATCAAGTTTTTGCGCGAAAGCTCACCTGGTATTTCATTGGCGTTTATATAATAATATGAAATATTCCGATTTCATTGACGGTAAATAATTTTTGCGAAATTAGCGCTTAAAAAGGACCTCACTGTTCAAAGAAATTCGCTTCTCGTAAAAAAAATTGCTGATAGTTTTGACTGATATAATAAATATGCTACATAAATTTCAGAAAAATTGTTGGAGCAGAAGTCGTTAACTAAAAGTCGGTCAAAACTCAGCTGTGAAATTGTTGTGGAATTTCAGTAACAAATTGCCACCTGAGATAGCCAAGACACCAGTTTGAATTTTCGGGACGGGTAATTTTAGTGTTTTCTTATTTTTAAAACAAAAGCCGATTGCCAATCGTGCTATTCTTTAAAAAAAGTACTTTTTAGTTTTAGAAGCACTATAAATTGGTCCAAACGTTGCTGTGAAGTCGAATGACTTGTTCCTCGAAAATTTTTAAATATCCGTCAGCAGTTTTGGCTGAAACTCCTACTACATACATTTTGGTGTATTGCAATGCGTGTATCTTCAGCGCTTTCACTGTTATTCATTGCTTCCAGTTCAAGAAAAAGGTATTGGAATTGAATGCTACCTTGGGTCAAAGCTCAGATAGAACTGTCCAGCACCTTTGTTTATGACTACAAAATGAGCACGGGTGGCAGTTCTGCGAGGAATTCGCACATCGCCCAGGGGGGACGAACAACAAAGAATCCCATGCCTGCGAACCGATCTTAATAATCAAGAAAACTACTACCGAGACATTGAAGGAAGGAGTCACGACAATTTTCAGAGTTGTATATTTATACACGGATAGTATTTTTTGCGGTAATTTATTTTTTTGTTGTCATATAATTCGGTTCAAAGGCATGAACATCATTGTCGTTCTTTCCCCCTATGTGAGGTGCGAATTCCTCGCAGAACTGCCGCCCGAGCTCATTTTGTAGTCATAAACAAAGGTGCTCGACAGTTCCACCTAAACTCTGCTACGAGGTAGTGTACAATCTAAATACCTTTTTTCTTGAATTTGAAGAAACGTACCGCAGTAAAAGCCGTTGAAGATACAAAACTACGATACAAAAATACAAAAATGTCGAGGAACACGTCATTCGACTACACGGAGCAAGGTTTAAAGCAATTTACAGTGCTTCTAAAACTAAAAAGTACTTTTTAAAGAATAGTACGATTGGAAATCGGCTTTTGTTTTAAGTATTACAAAACACTGGAATTACTTCTCCTGAACGTTGAGGGTCCCCAATAGGGTTCTCTAATCCCGTAATTCCGTCTTAAAATTTCGTGCAATACTGAGGGTTATTTTTGGTGTCCCAGCTCCCGCGCATACTTTCAATCCCGGATCACGCCTTGATTTTGCTTTAAAATCCCGAATCCCGAGCTTCAAATAAGGGTAATCCCGAATCCCGATAAAACTATTGAGGGCCCACAACATTCGTACTGGTGGCTCCTTCTACCTCAGAGCAATTTCTTTTTTTATATTCAAGAACAATTTGACAGCTAAATTTTGAACGACTTTCTACTTACGGACTTCTGCTCCAACGATTTTTCTGAAATTTCTCAGGCATATTCATTGTATCAATAAAAACTGATACCAGAAATTTCAGTAAAAAATATCAGCAAAAATTTTCACGAGACGCGATTTTCTTCGATTATTGCCGAATAATATCTGTAATTCTTTGCAACTTTTCGCTGCCATCGCATTAGAAACGAAAAATTTATCACGAAAAGTTCGTCATAGCTAAATGCGCCTGTATTAATGACGGAGCCACCTTAATTGATAGATTTTCGCAGTTGTTAAGATGTGAGGTCGTGTTGCACTTTATAAATACTTGAGATATCAATTATTTACTACTGGAAACAACTTCAAGACAAACAAGTGCGAAGAGACATGACGACATCGTGACGCCACAACTGCCACGCTCCAATAAACTAGATTCATCGTCATCCGAAAACACTTCCGCGGAAATTCGGCCGATTTCGTGCGTGCTCGGAGTATCTTCGGATGAAGCAGATGACGTTGCTGAAAGGACTATCGTCAGCAAGGAGTATAACAGTTTGAGTCTAGTTTGCGAGATTCGCATAGCCGACAAGAAGCGCACTGAAAACCTAAGCAAAATCTATCTGAGAAGGCAGTCTAAATTCACCAAATCAGAACGTCTTTGCAGTATTAACGTCGTACTCTCGTACTGACTTAAACGACCTGGTAAGCTTAATTTTCACCAGTCTTTTAATGCTGTTGACCGAGAAACATTCCGACGCGATAGAACTTAAGCATGGATAAGTTTATACTGAGAAGATTTGTTATCTCATTGTTTAAAACGCTTTTCCACGATCAAATTTAAATCTGGACCCAGAAATGTTATCGGTTTGAAATAAAAGGATTAATTGATCTTTGATTGCAAGTGAAGTATTCTATTTTATGCATGAATAATGTTGTTTTTTGGTGCTTTTTATTTATAAATCCAGCTTGTTCATAAACTTCTGTCTTCAGTTTTGCCAGTCGATCCCATGACATAATCTGTTATAATCTGCATTTATTGGCAGGCATGAAACTGGTAACTTCAAGCTCCCTAAGATAGATTTAACGATTATGTGATTCTCAGGATATGATCAAAATCAGTCACGCTGGGCATGTCAATTTCATACCCGGCATGCCGGACATGCCAAACCCAACTGGCTTCACGATCGGCATGCCCAGCATGCCAAACCAGAAGAGCAAAAACTGGGAATGAATCATCAGCCCGGCGAGAGATCTGGGACCTAAGTTTAGCTTGGTCAAATTTGGGTTGCGAGGGCATGAACCCATTTTTTCCATGCCTATGAGATGTTATTTCTAAGTACCAATGTTCCCTTGAATTTTGTCATGCCTAAATGTATAAAATTGTCCCTCTCTCATTAAGGCTCAGACTGGATGCGATTTTTACGCTCGCTAGGCATGTTCAATTGAAAATCATACCCTCATTCAAAACAAAATGCTATCAAATTTTAGTTTCCAAGCCGTTCTAAACTGGGAACCCCAGATTCGGCACATAAATAGCAAACTAGCCAAAAAATATAGGAATGCTTTATAATGTGCGGAATTATGTTGACCTCAATGTCCTTAAGCAGTTATATTATACTCTAATTTACCCCTGTTTAGATTATGGAATCATGAGCTGGGGCGATGCCTGCAAAACAAGGCTCAAAAGGGTACAAACTGAACAAAATCAATGTATACGGTGCATGTTCTTTGCATAAGAGAGAAAATGCTAATATTTACTATGCCTTACTTGAAATCTTAGAATTAAATAATATCTACAAGATGAAGATAGCACTTTTTGCTCGTAAAATTCAAAAAGATAAAAATAGTATTCCAGCTGTTTTCTCTGGTGCTCTCACACTAGCATCAGAAATCCACTGCCATCACAACGGGTATGCATCAAGGCAAAACTTCTACAGGATAAACACAACAACTAGATAAGGCCAATCAACATTTCAGTTCTCTGCATCAAAAATCTAGGAGTCAGTTTCTATCAGCCTAATAAATTTGCCTTACAATTCCTTTAAAAAGCATTATAGACAGTACCTCTTAACCGCTCAAAATAATTAAATAAATTAATTGCCACTTGTGAGCAGTGTAATACTACTCATCTTTCCTGTCCGTGTATAGTCCTGTGTATATAATTAGATATAAACATATAACTGTAAATAGTGTGTCTATATATATTAGTGATTGATGTAGTTACATAATATTTATTGTCCATTTTTTATTACTGTTTTTTGTTTCATACCGCATTTACATTTTACATGGTGGCAACCAGCTCGAAAGCCAGTGGCTACTCCGGTTGTCACGCACACATCTTTTTCATTGTTCGTTGGTTTTATCATGTATTAAATATATTTTCTGTCAAAAGTATTATTGTTTAAGAAGTTGAAATTGATGTAAATAGTGCATAATAATAAAGAAGATGAAGTTGAAGAACTCCAAACAGACCATGAAAGACGGCGATTTATTGAACGATTTGCCAAGTCCGTTAAACTGCGAAACATCTTTATTCTCAAAGACCACACACTTCACAGGTATTAGTTTTTCAAACTTTTCCTTGCATTGAAAGTCAGGCTACAACTAGAATTTCGAAGTAAAAGTCTTTGTGCAACGTTGGCACATTTTGCTGCTGAATTTTTCAGATTTTTTTTTCCTGCGACTGCACAGTCAAACCGGAAGTCCGCGATTTGAGGACTCCAAATTGGAACCAGCCAGAGTTCTCGATCCGTGACGTAGACCAAAAGGATCGAAGCTCTAGAATGGGCAATTTCACGAAGTGAGACTGGGATTACTTCGAGATATCTCGAGATCACTTAGAGTTCTTCCGGCTACAATAAATATTTTAAATTATTCGAGGAATAAATAATTATCTATTTTGGCTTGCGACTCACCCGCGACCCGTCAGATCAGACGCTAAGTTGACGGATTAACCGATTGCTCCACCTCAAAGCACATGAAAGTACTTGACCTACGGCCTCGTGCTTTCATCTGTTTCTCGGTGTTTGGAACCCGTGATGAAGCACTCGCCCTCGTTCCTGACGTACTTCTTAACTACTGCGTTCATCGCCAATCATTTGTGTCGTTTTTACCAAACATACACATGCAAAGGCCTTTCGATACAACTAAACGTGTGTACCCAATGTCTTTTTTTACCAACTCACCGCATATATTACTCTACATTTTTTGTCGGTTTTATGATCACCTTATCACTTGCTATTGCTAACGAAATCATGTACCCAGTAGAGTGTTATGTGAAAAACAGTATTTCAGTGCACAAAACTTTTTTGACTCTTCTTCTTATGCCTATTCTTCTTTGATTTTAGTACCGACATCTATAGATGAATTCGCAAGTTCGTCAGTCCTGACTGGTACTGGTGAAGAGGCAAATGGATTAAGGCTGATCAGACTGCTAATCGATGGAGGAACAGTGGCTCTGAGAAGGGTTTTCAATCGTTATCACCCTGCGGGAGAATTTGAGGCTTTTCTCGATTGCAATCGCTCTACTCTTTTGAGACAATGGAAGCGAAGTAGAGCTCTTAGTTCTGCTCAGTTGAAAAAACTATTTCCACCTGATGGATCCACACCAGACTCCAAGACATTTGACCTCAGCCTTTTATTTTTTCTTGTGAGAACCACCTGTAGTCTCCATCCTCCTTCAAATGGGTGGGATACAATGCCAAGCCCTGATGACTTCAGTTTGGAAGCTAACATTGTTCGCCTGAAATGTTTGCGTAATGAGTTGTTACATATGGACTCTACTTGTGTTTCTGATCGTCACTTCCTTACCCAGTGCATGGAAATGAGTGCTGTTCTGATAGCTCTTGGGTTGAAACAAGCTGAAGTAGATCGCCTTAAGGAAGAGCCTTGGGGTGGAGACGTACGTTATCGTGAAGCGTTCTTCGAGTTGCGTGAAAGTAACAAGGAAGTACAGACTGAATTAGAAAAATTGGGTAAGAGGGTAGACAATTTGCAAGACACAGTGCAAAGTCTAAACCAGAGACCATCCACAATGCAAGGTAAGTAAATGTGACAGATTTACAGTTGTTAAAACGGCAGTTGAACTGCCTCTAACCTGCAAGCAGAGGTTTCTCTCTGCCATGGCTTTTAGTCTGTACCAAGTCGTTTGCGTCGCTGGTCAGTCGCGTAGTTGGTTTGTTTACGCCTCAAGAGAAACCTCTGCAGCGACTGAAAGAAATATAATGCCGTTGAAAATACTTTTGAAATGATTACTCGTCCTATTTCCGGACAAGTATTTTAAGACAACAAAACATCGATATTTTAATCGCTTTATCCAAACTGTTTCTCGCTGTTTTGACAATATTTTCACGACAAAAGCCTGTCTGAAGAATATTATAGGTGGAGGGCAACCTCATTTTAATTAGGAGCTCTTACAGTAAAGTATTTTCAACATAATATAACGCCGCGGACTGATAAGGAGTTAAAGACTTCAAACAATTTAGTGCCTTGAGAGCCTTCTGAACCTCTTCGTTGAACCGCTCGTTGGAGAAA
This sequence comes from Porites rus, assembly GCA_964035705.1. Classification (NCBI taxonomy): domain Eukaryota; kingdom Metazoa; phylum Cnidaria; class Anthozoa; order Scleractinia; family Poritidae; genus Porites; species Porites rus. Next base: position 15,787,862 of record OZ038004.1, on the reverse strand, counting down.
GTCTCACGCGGGCTCCCTTTTGCACAGAAATCAGTCAAAAAGGAATGCGTCTAAGTTGTTCAACTGGATAAATCCGGTCTCTAAACCTGTTAGTCACGTACCATTCTTGTAGGTACCTAAAGGGCATGTACAACGGAAACCACAGAGGGGACTCGCCGTAGAGGTTTCTCTCGGGAGGAGGGGGGGGGGGGGGTGGGGTGGTAAACAAACCAACTACACGAAAGACAAGCGACGCGAACGACTTTTTAAGTGCTAGAAGCCATGCCAGAAAAAAAAACTCTGCCCGCGGGGTAAACGGCCTCTTTATATCAAGTTAAAATTTATTTCAATTTTCAGTGATTCAATCAAGATGAATTGTGTGAGGGCTTTGCAAACGTCACTATCCGCTACACAGTTATATGTAAACCACTATACGCAAAAAGCGAAAGCACTCTTTATTTGTATGAATGCTTCTTCAGGGGTTACAGTTGATGCTCAAGGCAATGGCAGAGATGACGGTAACAATAATGGTGATGGAATAAGTCAAGGTGGAGCAATGGCAGGAAGTCTAACAACCGCTTCCGTAAAGGGACAAGATTCGCAAAAAACACAGATTGAATGGAGAAAATCGGGTACACCACCTGACAGTCCTGCCAGTAAGTCAGTTATATGTAAACCGATAATATCCGGAGTGGCATTTCGATGGCATTTCTTAATTTTGGTACAAGCAGTTAAAGTTAACTAGTTTACGCAACATATTTGAAATTTAACTTTACTTTAATGTGAAACACTGTCAATTCAGTTTTATTCAATTTTTAACAAACCCTTTGACGACTTGTTATGCCAAAAGTAAGCCCATCCCACCACCCATGTATAAACCAAGACGCCATATTGACGTTGACCAGGCTGCCTTATACTTAAGGATGGTTAGACAAGTAGATTCTCACAATGCGACTATACTAGAACCGGGATACTTGAAAGACGTTATACAATCAAAACATTTTTTGAAAACAAAGACTTCTAAAGTATTTGAAGGGAACGAATAACATTGTGAAAGTTAGTTGTAGCGAAGAAATTTTGCCTTATAAGATAGCGCGCCAGCTTGCTCTATACAAGTCTTATTGAGTTGCTATGATCAAAAAGTCTCTATTTTCCCACGCCCTGCGTAAATAAGATGACTTGTTCAGTTGTGTCTATGTAACTCGGATTTTCGTCTCTTTGTCTCAACTAAGTCTCCAATAATTGAAGACAGTGATGCAGAAGTTTGTAGCATTTTTGGAATTGAGCTTCTAGCCACACAAACCAACAGCAAAAGCGGTGAAGGTGTTTCGCAAATTAGAGCCTGCGTTGTTGGACAGTGTGACCTAAGACCACAAATTGGTCTGTGTCGGGGAATATCCAATTTGTATAAAAGTGTCCTCGGTGTTTGACTTTTGTTTATCATTTTGAAAACAAGTTATTTATCAAGTAATAGCAACAAACTATGCACTTTTTTTTATAACCTAACAATCCGAACAATGTTGCAATAGTTAGAGAAATTACACGAAAAGAAATATATTTATTGCTTACAAAAACAACTGCAGCGAGCAGGCCAATTTGCTTAGGTCATCTTAACTTGTGAAAGGAATGAAACTGAGAGCAACTACGACATCAAAGGGTGTGAAAACATCACTGAGAAAAGGAACTTGCGTTCATTTTCTCTTCATCGCGTTTATTTAGCCTCGCTCGGCTTGTGAAATTTCCTGGAGTTGAATACTACAAGACGGTTTCCAGGAAGAGGATGAAGAATTCGTCGTGGTGTGTTCACGTCCTATCAATCCTATCAATTTAGTTTACCAGTGAGATCGAGGAGAATGGTAAAATACCTTTTGTAGACTGCTTGGTCACTCCCGAGAAACAACGGTCTACCAACGACAATTCACAGAAAACCGACACATACCCTCAGATTACTAGACCAGTCATCGTACAACACGACCTCTCGCAAGGCTTCAAGTATACGGACTTTGACGAAACGAGCGCAACTAGTTGTCGACTCGCCTGACAGCTTACAAGACGAGACTGACTACCTAAACAACGTTTTTAGTAAAACAACTACAACACGGACTTTGTTAGACGGAACACTCACAGTAACACTGATTCCAACACTCAGACCAACGTCAACTCTGGCCCTGTTAGGACAGCGACTATACCGTACATCAGAGGCACCTCTGAAACCAGCGCACATATACTACTACTTTACACTGGTAATAGTTGACACTTCAGCTGCCCCCGCTCTGTATATTGTCGATCAATAGTATTCTTGCTTGTTGTGTAGCTCTTTGAAGTATACCGATTCATAATGAAGATTTTCACACATATTCCATACAATAGGTGAGATAAATACAGGAAACGCAAGGTTGCATTCACAGTTTCGGTTCGATTTACACAGCTTTGATCAAAACATTCTCAGTTTCGAGAATAGTTTATTCTAAACCATAAGAAAAGATTTAATTAGAAGTTGAATTTTTCGCTATTTCACTTTCACTTTTTACATTCAGTTCATTTTATTTGCCGGAAAGTAATCCTTAGAAATTAAAAGGACGTTTGATCAATTCACGCTCGCGCATTCTAGTCTTATTTTGAACTTTATAGCGGAAGGACATCTGTGAGCAGGGAATAAATCAGCACAGAATTTGATTGTCGGCGAATTTCTGTAATCGTCCGTCGTTCTTCTAGTGATAAGCTGGCCGTTGCTCACTCGTCTTGCTTGTCTGGCAAGAGTGTCTGGCAAGGTTTCCAATCAAAGATTTGTGAACTCGTGTCTGGCAACCTCTCAAGTGTTTTATTATACACAGTTATACGCACCTTGTAACTTCATCTGCGCTTAACGAGTGTCTTTTGGTCCATAACTTTCAAAACAACCGCTCCACAGAATGTCACTGATAACACGTAACGAAGTCTGACTGCACAACAAATGTCACAAAATCTACCTATTGTAAGCGGTCCCTTAGGGATTTTCTGTCTTTACGTCATCCTAACCATTTCGTACTTGCGGGCGCAAACAATAGAAACGTCATCATTACCTACCGATTCCTCGCGGCCCAAGCATGTCGAGATTTTTTCTGGCATACTGACTGTATATTTCAACTGTAAGTACTTTCCTTAATATACGCTCGAGTTACAACAATGCCTCTTCGGGATTTCGCCTTCTGGGCGAAATCTTTGCGGGGGCAAATATACGTGTTGCACACAAACCGATAACCACTTTACGACGACTACTTACTAATGTAACTAAACATGTATTACGTATTCTATAGACTACTATCAACGACTCACTTTAGAAAGCTGGTTTACTAACTTCGAACAAACGCCACGGAATCGTAGTCAACAGTTACCGGCACCGTACAAACGACTTATTGACGGAATCAAATAAAACTAATTACGAGAGAACGACTGGACAACTGACATGCAATTTGACTAACAATAAACGACTGTTTTTAAACAGTGACAATTGACGGATCCAAACGCACCAATGACATTACGAGTCTTCATAGCCAATAACATCACGGCTTAACTGACAGACGACCAATAACATCGCGACTTAATTGACCATTTAGGTCAATAAACGGAGTTTAATAACATAAACGGACGTGATACAACTCACTTTGACTCTGAAGATGACTACCGCACAACAGGTTGTCGAAACGTCAGTCACTGTCAACAACAACAGCAAATGGGTGTAAATGTAAATATCATATTATCCACTCCCCTCAGGACTTTTCAGGGATAATTTAGAACACTGGTTGGGGGACTTTGCCAGACTGCTTAACGTGCATTTTACAAGTAATGAAGGAATGAGTAATGATGCCCCCATACATGAGTGTGAAAGTGAGATAGACCACTACACCGGGCACTACGTGCCCTACTCTTTACGAAGAGTGTGTGGGTTCTCTAACGTCCCACAGATTTATTAGACGTGCAAGGGCTTGTGAGACGGGGCCTACGGTTTATCGTCCTTATCCGAGAAGACTAGAAAGTCAAACCGTTTGCAGTTGTTATTACAAAGGCAGCACTTTCTCCTCAGTTATTTAAAGACCCTGAGTGTTGATCCGGCCGGGTTTTAACCTAGGGCCTCCCGCTCAGCAGACCGGCGCTTATCCCATTGAGGTAACCGGGCGGCGGCTAGTGATGAAAGCTGCACAGTCCTATTCAGGTCTACGTTCACCCAGACGATCAAACTCAACCTCCTTTTGGAACCTTTAAAAATAGCCAAGTAATGTCTGGTACCTTGAAACAGTCTGTATCTTTATAACAATAGAAAGTGATGAAAGCTCTACAACTTTGCAATGAAGCATGGCTGGAATATTAGTTGTGGTATTTGATATACGGTTTCGCACTTAAAGCATAAATGCTTAGTAAAGATCTTTAGGTGTGTTAGTTTGTCCTAGCATTTTTCAGTGATTCAATCAAAATGAATTGTGTGAGGGCTTTGCAAACCTCGCTGTCCGCTACACAGTAATATGTAAACCATTATATGCAAAGTGCGAAAGCACCCTTTATTTGTATGAATGCTTCTTCAGGGGTTACAGCTGATGCTCAAGGCAATGGCAGAGATGACGGTAACAATAATAGTGATGGAATAAGTCAAGGTGGAGCAATGGCAGGAAGTCTAACAACCGCTTCCGTAGAGGGACAAGATTCGCAAAAAACACAGATTAAAAGGAGAAAATTGGATACAACACCTGACAGTCCTGCCAGTAAGTCAGTTATATGTAAACCGATAATATCCGGAGTGGCATTTCGATGGCATTTCTTAATTTTGGTACAAGCAGTTAAAGTTAACTAGTTTACGCAACATATTTGAAATTTAACGTTACATTAATGTCAAACACTGTCAATCCAGTTTTATTCAATTTTTAACAAGCCCTTTGACGACTTGTTATGCCAAAAGTAAGCCCATCCCACCACCCATGTATAAACCAAGACGCCATATTGACGTTGACCAGGCTGCCTTATACTTAAGGATGGTTAGACAAGTAGATTCTCACAATGCGACTATACTAGAACCGGGATACTTGAAAGACGTTATACAATCAAAACATTTTTTGAAAACAAAGACTTCTAAAGTATTTGAAGGGGACGAATAACATTGTGAAAGTTAGTTGTGGCGAAGAAATTTTGCGTTATAAGATAGCGCGCCTGCTTGCTCTACACAAGTCCTGTTGAGTCGCTATGACCAAAAGTCTTTATTTTCGCACGCCCGTGCGTAAATAAGGTGACGTGTTCAGTTGTGTCTATCAAACTCGGAGTTTCGTCTGCTTTTCTCAACTACGTCTCCAATAATTGAAGACAGTGATGCAGACGTTTCTAGCATTTTTGGAGTTGAGCTTCTAGCCACCCAAACCAAAAGCAAAAATAAATTTATTGCTTACAAAAACAACTTCAGCCAGCAGGCCAATTTGCTAAGGTCATCTTAACCCGTGAAAGGAATGAAACATAGAATGTAGATGATGAAGATTATTAGTCGATTTAAATGTTCTTAAAACATAGCCAGTCTTAACGTCTTATTGATGCTGACAGTTTCGATGACAGTCAGCATCAATAAGACGTTAAGACTGGCTATGTTTTAAGAACATTTAAATCGACTGTTTAACTTCACTAGCCTGATGAATTTCTTCAAGAAGATGAAGATTATTATTTCACATGGATGTAACCAGTCACCATTATGGACCTGACAGTAAATTGAGATTTAACAGTATACGGGAAAATACTAAAACTTTATCTCCAACTGTAACAATAAAAATGTTTTTCGCCAAAATGCCACAACTATGCAATACCCCAAGCAAAGTGAAGTTTCTTTGAGGGCGTGGTCGATTGTCACCTGACGGCTTAATAGTTAACAATTATTCTTTGAAATCGAAGTGAATAGTGGCTAAATATTTACCGAGCCACGAAGTGGCGAGGTAAATATTCCTAAAGCCATTATTCACCGAGATTGAAAAGAATAATTGTTTACGTATATACACACGAAGTGATCTCAGCAAAATCAGAGAGGAAACCATTAAAAAGTACGATTTGATTGACAGATCAGTTCAGCTAGACACGCGAAAGTTTAAAAATAGATCTTTGTAGAATTTTCAAACATGACAATTCACATGCTTATCACTTCGCAAAAAACAGCGTAATGACTTAAATGGAACCGTTAAAAGTTTGAATTGTTTCCTTACCTGAGAAGAAAAGAAGAGCTTTGTTGTTTTCTGTTGACTCGCCAAGTTTATAGCCGAAAAGGTTTGTTGTGTCGTTCGTCGCATGAGGTGCTAACAAAAATGGTGATTCGGTTCCTCGAGGTAAGACGTCGTCTTCATGTAGCATTCTTTCTCATATTTAGAATTTCTGCAAACAGTTGCTTTCAAATTTGTTTGTCATAAATAAACTTCGTTTTTGGGCCAAACTTTTCATGTTAGGAAACGCTGAGTTAACGAAACGGCCTCTTTTACGCAAATAAACGGGAGTTGTAAACAATCCATCGACCACAAAACTCAGCTACAGTAAATGGAAAAACGCCGTTTTGAATTTTTCGAAGTCTTTTCTTGCCTGAAAAAAGTCAACCCTAGGACTTTGTCGACTTTTAAAAGATCGTTCTCTAAAGATATGGGAAAAAACCGAGCCCACACATTATCCACTCGCTAGGAGGTGAATATTGTTCAATAGTCCGAGATAGCGAACCAATCAGATTGCTTAAATCACCAAAATCACTGAGTGTGTATATACTAATTAGCAATTATTGATTGAGGCTGAGTAGGATATGAAGAATTATTATATGGCTGAGTCTGTTTTCGCCATGCGATTGGTCAATTTGCGGTCCGTAACTTGCTATACGGACCAAAATTTCAACGAAAATGCTCATTTCGGAGCTATAAATCTCTTTACCAAGGAAAAAACGGTTGAAATTAATATCAACCTTGAGGACTTAGATTTTGACTTTGTCTTTCAACATTTTAATTTGTGAAAGAAGGCGATGAAGAAACTAACTCGTAATCTTATCGAAGAGGATTCTAGTAAGTGTTTTAAAATTTTATCGTAGTACACAGTTAAGAAGACGAAAATCGACTGGCAGAGATTCGAGATGTTTTGCCTAAGAGAAAATGAGTAATTCCTACGACAAGTATGATAACAAACATACCTACCTTACCTGTCCGTAATTTACAGTACGGACCGAAAACTCGGCTAATAAGAGGTATTTATGCAGATGGAGGTGGATAACACCCTCCGAGATCTGCATAAATTTTCATATCGATTCCTACGAAAGTCGAATTGAATAATTGCTATATTAGTCATTCAAAATAATTCCAAGTTTAAAAATAAGCGAAAGCATGCCTACCCTTACCTTACCGATGTTAAGTTCATATCGATAGTGCATCTTTATCGGGAAGTTTAGAATATAAAGGGCTTTTCCGGTCTGCAAATATACTCTTAATAGCAGATGTCGTCCGTCTAGTTGTATTCTTGCTGTTCCTGCTATGTTTTAAGACAATAGTTCGCCGTGAAACGAGTAAAATGTTCCGCCATTACTCACTTCGAAAACAACTCAAACTCGCCCCCAGATCTTCTCCGTTACAGGTTCAATAATCTGCAACGTTACTGCTTTTTGGACGTCATCGGTTCAATATGGTAAAATTCTTCAAAATTTGGTCAACAGTAGTTGGTTATGATGAATTATGCATGTGATTTTGGCCAGTCAGAAACGGAAAAATATTTTGAATGAATAATGATTATTATTCAGTTTAAAATCTGTGAGAAATTATCTTAACCATCTTTACAATGCATGTATCACAATTTAAAGGCATTTCAGGTTAAATTTAACTTAAAATCAGTGAAAGGAAAGAAAACTCCTTATTTGGACAATGACGTCGTAATGAATGCCCAAAAAGATTATCTTAACACAAGAATTGAGCTTGGCAACAATGATTTTCGAGATCAGCGTATTTTAGTTAGTAAGAATAGCTATGTTGCCAAAATCAGGCAAAAATGCCCGAGGGTGTCACATTTTATGGAAGAAATTTGTGCCATGACCAATTTGATACCCTCAGAATTGCCTCCTGACCTACTTAAAAATTAACGTTATTACTGAGAGTCTTCTAATCTCGCTTAACGATGTGTAACTCAAAATATTTTCATTGCTAATTTTCCTGAGAAAGGAAAAACTCATTTTCTTGTAGACTTTATAGTAATTTTCAACAGATTGGCTATACTAAAGCTAATTACGAGTGAAGAACTGAACTAAATTTTGCTCAAGCATAATCTTTACACTTGCCTGTTAGATGAATTCTTGCTCTGTGAAATGGAACACATTAGGTGCGGTTACACACACCAAACGTAGGTTTAGTTTACCTTAGTAACCGACATGTAGTTACACGTGAATTAAATCGCAAGGTAATTTAGTGGCTTTTAATTTTACGGCTTCATGCGCACTGTTGCGGTATTAATTGCCGACGATCATGACAGTATTCCAGTCGTTTTGAAAATTTACGTATTATTTAGCTGACATTTCATTTAACGTGAAATCTGTTATGTCAACATCGATCTTTCTCTCAACGGCCCGAATAGAAAAACCGTCGAAAAAGCAATTTTTTCGGCTTCATGATGGTGTCAAATGAAAAAACCTGATTGGCTCTCTTGCCTTGACGATTCGAAAAACCCTAGCTACATAGGCTATTCTTTTTATCTTTTGAGTGAAATGCGAGGGAAACTCATTGAACTCATACTTTTTGCATTCTTTACATTGAAACAACTTTATACCCTAGCCAGAATGGTTGATGGCAAAGTCCCTGGACGAAAGCTCGAGTAATAGTGTTTTAGTCGAGTAATTGTTTAGTAAGTCACTTTGTGGTGTGATTAAGTCACCAACCTCATAGTTGGCTGAGATGTCACCTTACTTGCCAATTTACCGATTTATTTGCAGAAACTCAAAGGAATGGACTTCCATGCAAAGATCCGGGGATAGAGATTAGGTTGAGCAATGAGGTAGTAGAAGCATTTTTATTAGCTGTAGTAAGAATAGCTGTAGAAGTAATAGCTGTAGTAGTAATGGCTGTACTAGTAATAGCTGTAGTAATAGTGTTTGTTTACCACTAAAACAAGCTGGCTTTGTGTTCACGCGCCGAGCGGCTGTAGATTTATTGTGAAAACTGGAAGTCACCATTATTCCTAAGAGAATAACAGTTTAAATGCCCTCTAGCTAGCGTTTGAATTTTAAAGCGGGAAAGTCTTCTCTAATATCGATTGTCATTAGTTGAATATTTCCCCTGGTAATTTATTGGGTTCTTGCGAGGAAAACTCAAAAATTTAAGCTCTGTTCAAACAAAGAGCAGAAGAGTTAATTAAAATGTTATTAGCAGGCAAAACTTTACTTGTCTAATGATTAAAAGCAACAATCAATTTATTGAAAATTAACGATAAAATAAGTGTTGAAGCCGTTGTAAGTTTGCTTTTAATTGGGGGATGGGGGTTGTTTAATTTTTTGCTCTACTCGCGCCGATCACACAATCACGTTTTTGAAAACGTTTTGAGCTTAAAACTTGAAAAATATTACAGTTGACTCTCGACAACTCGAACCCTCGCCAACTCGAACCTCGCACTAACTCGAACCAAAGTCGATTCTCCTGGATTTCCTTTATACATTTAATTAAATTTTACCCTCGGTAGCTCGAACCCTCGATATCTTGAACCTCCCGTTAACTGGAAGTGATTTTTGTTTCCCTTAAGATCATTTCCCTCGATTACTCGAACCATGTTTTACGGCGCGTGACTAGTCGGAAAAAGAACAGTGCGCTGAAGTCCGAAATATTGAATTTATTTCAAAAACAATTTTCAAACCAATTCTTTGCCTTTACCTTTTTGTCACTCCAGTTTTCAAATTCAGTGCCCATCCCTGTATATTAATAAAGCTTTGTTGCTGAATTCCTTTTTGAAAATATCAATCTGTGGGTGCTTACCATTGGACAGAAAAATCCGGTTGGGGTGTCGAAAGCATAATGGTAAGCGAAAAAAAATATCAAATAAAAATATCACATCTGTTACGCTTTGAATCCAAAAAAAGGGCGAATTTGTGTAGCGTGATTCTGGAACCGAAAAGGAACCGAGAAATTGGTTAATGGTAAGCAACATTCCGTTTGGTTCGTACCAACCGGAATGAAAGGACTACCTCAAAACGTACTCCTCAATTTTCGATTGGAATTTCTTGAAAGTGACCTTACCATTTACCTTCCATCCGGAATTTCCGAAATTTTCTGTCAAATGGTAAGCACCCTGTATCTCTTGCGCCCAGCTTGAAGTGAATTGTGCATGATACTTGCGTTCCCTCCCCAGTCCATTTACTTATTTCCTTATATCCGGTTACTTGCTTCGAAATCCCGATAACTCGAACTTTTTTTGATTTCCTAGAAGGTTCGAGTTCTCGGAGTCGACTGTTATTTACCCGATTCTTCGACGGTGAAAATGAAAAAAGCATGTTTCATCAAATTCTCGTGGAACATTTTGAGCGTGGAGTTTCCGTAAGGTGAAAACATTTTTCTACAGAACGCGGGGTCACGCTTTTATTTGCACCATGGATAGTCAGTGCATGATCGCGGGAAACTCACTGAGTATATTTGACACTTTCCTTATGAATTCAAAGAAACATTTACACAATCTGCAGTGCATAGAAGTCCATTGTTAGTTTTTAGAATCCTTGATTTACAACAAAGTTATGTTGCCCTCTATTTAGTTACTTATGCGTTAACTGTATGAGGGACCGACTGCGCTAACAAGCAAGGCTTTGATACACTAGAGACAATCCTCTGCAGGGCAGCGAGAATTATATGCAATTTACCACGAGGCCTTTATACGAATAGAGTTTAGTCGCGGCACGACCAAGAAATAGGGACAGTTTCAGAAATGGAGTGATTCCTTGTTTCGATAGTTTTAATATCAAGAGCTTTATCGCCCACAGAGGGGCAATTGTATGGACCAGCCTTACGAGTACACTAGATGACAATACTGCAAGTAACCCTAGACCTTTCACCCGGTTGGCGTGGGGGTCAAAATCCCTTAAATTTGTTATTTATATTATTATGCTTTTATTTTCACTTGTAGCTTTACTGTGACCGTGTTTAAATGTTTAAATAAAAATTGTTTTATGTAATTCGGCTGTACTACAATGACAGAAAATATATGGGAGAAAGTTTTCTAAAAACTGATCATGGACTTCTTTGCACTGCAGATTTGGTGTATTATTTCTTTGTATTCACGGCATAAGTTACACCTATCAAAGAGAAAGTGTAAAATGTATTAATTGAGGAGGAAACAGTTGAAATTGAATTCCGATAGAAACTTTTAAATTTCCCGCCATCTTTCCCTAATTACTCACAATGCAACTGTTAAGAGCGCGGACTCATCTTTTTGGCGTACAAAACTTACTTTACAACACTTCGCGACTGGTAAGAATTTTGTTTTTAATCAGTGGTCATGAGATAAAGTTTCATTTTGCCCCGTTTTGTTAGGAAAAACAGATCATTTGCGCTAAAAATTGACTTTGATTTTGAGACGACATTACCGCTTAACAATAAAGATTAGCTCCGTTCATGATAAATTAAAAACTGTTGGTTTCATCTTGGGATTTATAAATAAAAAGACCCTACACAGTGATATTTGGGGAAGTGGGAATTATTAAGCACACATACTTGAACACATTTTACGATAAGATCCTTATTTTGCCTTCTGTAAGGTGTTCTTTAAAAATGTAGGGAAAATATATAATCATAGTATTGGTTCCATTTTGGGACTGATTAGCCAACAAAAATTCACCAGGGCCCAGTTGTTCGAACGCCGGTTAGCGCAAACGCAGGGTTAAATTTTAACCAGGGTTTCTGTTTTTCTTCATTTTTATCAAAAGCACTCTCTCGGATAATTTCTTCTATTCTTTTTAGAGTATCCAATCATCAAATTGTAGGCAAAGAGAATTGAACTGAATTTGCTTTTCAAGCTCTGATATCTGAGTTCAAATTTCGCAAACCCTAGGTTACCTTAACCCAGCTTTGAACATTCCGGCTCAGGACAATTGGAGAATTAGAATATATATTTAGCACATTTTGTAGGATAAAACCTTGATTTCCTCGTTCAGTCAGGACTGCATATAAATGCATATGATTTATAAATTGTATATAAATAGGTCACTATTAATTTAGTGGTTCCATTTTTAGACTAACAAGTGAAAAAAACAATTCACGACGAAATTTGATAAAAATGGTATTTTTTCAGAGCAATTTTCGTATGACCTTGAAATGAAACGCGCGAACAAAACAGAAACAACAAACTAACGGAAATAGAGCAATTTATTTGGTTTATCGAACGGACGCAAACGCGCGTAGTTTTTGGTTGGTTAAGCGAACGCGCAGGTGAAAATACTTCCTGCCCGAGAGCTTTCTAGAAATCAATCGATACTTCGCTTTGACGTCATACTGCAGTCACTGCAACACTATTGACCAATTGAACTATGCCGTCTCCATATTAGGGTTTTCTTTGGCGGGAAAACGAAGAGTTCATGTTTTGATCTTTTCATCCATTGGCTGATAAAACAAAGAACAAACACTTACCGAAACCATTTTTGAAGGTCATACGAAAGTCACTCTAACCAACCAATTTAAATGAGTCTAGTGGGAAGCTATAAAGTGTAAATGACGTAGGTTAGGTACAGTCAGCTTAGCTGACTATAAATAAGCAAGTCCAGGAAAACCGATAACTCCGAAAAGGAGAAAAAACCTTAATTTAAGGGTCCACCTGTGGATACCCGCAAAGCGCGCCAGACACACCTGATATAATTCGGCGTTGACGATTTTTCAGGGCTTGCTCGGTGTTATTTAACGTAATTAGAGTAAGGTCAATTTAGAATTGAAATAAACATGTTTATGATAATTTTTATTCTTGTGGGCTGTATATTAATTCTTCGTTATTGTCTCCATTGGCATTAAGGAAGGGATGCAGGCTGCAGTACATGAATAGATACATCAACGGTACTGGGACCAGTTAACGAAAATCCGTTAATAAGGCTGGAAAGAACACTTAAAAATCAGTACACACGCCAACTTTGAACGTGATTTGTTGAAAACTAACGAACAGATAGCTCCGCAAAGTCGCCGAATGTTTCGCACGTTTGTATGGAAGGGGGCCCGTTAGTGCCGACTGTAAAATTTCGCGACTTTGCAAAGCAATATATTTGTTCGCTTTTAACGAATCACCTAACGAATTCTTAGTTTTAAGGCGCTCTTTTCAGCAGTGTCAATGGATATTCGCTAACTAGTCACTATCAAAACTTAAAAAAAAAACCGGGAAAAGTCTATTGAAGGGTCACTATACAGCTATGTGACCCTGAATTAAAGACGAGCATTCCCTTCCCGCATAAACAGGTTTACCTGATTTTTAGCAGTGACCTTCCGGTACTAAGTGACAAAAACTAAATAGATCACGACAACAAGCATCAACATTATTCTTCCCAGAAAGGAAGAGGAACGGAAGCGTTTTAACGCTCCTAATACCGTAAAATTCCGAAAATAAGCCCCTCCGAATATAAGCTCCCCAAAATCGTAACGCAAAAAACCCTCCGTTAAATCGCCCCCACGAATATAAGCCCCCGGGGGGCTTGTACTTGGAATTTGCCCTCGAATACAAAGTAAAACAAAGACAAATGGTAAATTTCCTTCTCACTAAAAGCTAGCCCAATCGATTTTGAAACGCAGATTTCCCTCCGAATATAAGCCCCTCCAAAAATAAGCCTCTCAAAACGGGCCTTTGAAAAATATAAGCCCCGGGGCTTATTTTCGGAATTTTACCGTATTTTATGTGCGTTCTTTAATGCCTAATTTCCCTGAGACGGTCGTGTTTTAAACGTAAGAAGATTCGTAAGATGCAAAACTTTAATCATTTCATTTATTTATTCGCCTCTCCAAAGATATGCACTTCCTACAAACTTTCCGTTCGGTTTTATCAATGTTTAATAAACGAGCGGGAGAGTTTTATAGGGGTATAAAGCCCAGCTCAAACGGATGCAACATTGTTGGCCAACAACTCCCAACATTGCTTGATGTTACATGTTGCGTCCGATTGCACACCTTGTTGCATGTTGTTGGATGTTGTTGCGCAAAGTTTGAAACCGGTGAAACTTTTCAGCCAACAACTCCCAAGAACATATTTTTTGTTCCGTGATCGCCGAAGCGTAGCGCAACAATGTTGGATCCGTTTTCACAGCTCCTCCAACACTGTTGGGGCCACGCACGCTCATTACGCATGAATTACAAAGACTTATGGGTTGTATTCTTCCCACGATACACTGCGGGTACCAAACTTGTTGGGAGTTGTTGCATCCGTTCGCACACCACTGCCAACACGCAAGCAACAACTCCCAACATTGTTGGCGCAACAACGTTAGGAGTTGTTGCGCCCGTTTGCACGCAGCCTAAAGCCACGAGGCGAAGCCGAGTGGCCTTATACCACGATAAAACCCGACCCGTGAATTTATTGAACGACTTCTAAAACATTCCTGGAAAAGCGTGTCTTAATGGAGTTGATAACAATGACGCTTTTGTGAACGTTGGAAATTAGCATACGAAAAAAACATTACGTATGAAATTATTATGTAAGAAAATCAAATCTCACACGTGTTTAGAAACTTTCTAGTCTACGAACGACACTAACCGAAGGGGACATAGCGTCTTGTTCCAGAGCTTTTCGGAAGCCTAGAAATGCCGAGGAAGAGAGGAAGTTAATTGAAAATGGTACCTCAAAGTCAACTATTCCACTGAAACAGTATTCTTTGAGGAAATTTTTCTGGAATGGCCGAATGGTAGGTAAACAAAAATCCAGTACTCGAGCCTTGCGTATTCACAACTGGCTAGTCTTGAGTGTTAGGCTGCGTGCAAACGGACGCAACAACTCCCAACATTGTTACGCCAACAATGTTGGGATTTGTTGCGTGTGTGTTGGCAGTGGTGTGCAAACAGATGCAACAACTCCCAACAATGTTGGGACCTGCAGTGCGTCGTGGGAAGGATACAACCCATAAGTCTTTGTAAACCATGCGTAATGAGCGTGCTTGGCCCCAACAATGTTGGAAGAGGTGTGCAAACGGATCCAACATTGTTGCGCTACGCTTCGGCGATCACGGAACAAAAGAAATGTTGGGAGTTGTTGGCTGAAAAGTTTGACCGGTTTCAAACTTTGCGCAACAACACGCAACAACGTCACAACATGAAACAGAGTGTGCAAACGGACGCAACATGTAACATCCAACAATGTAGCGTCCGTTTGCACGGGGCTTTAAACGCTTGGACACTGCTATAGCCAATATTACCGCTGTGTCACTGAACTTTTGGCTGTATAAATTGGTGAAAGAACAAAGTTTAATATTTTGCAATAGTACATTTACTGCGTGTGTTATTTTGAAAGAGCGTTAAATATTTACCCACCATTTGTTGTGTCAATTGCTGTGCTGATAATTGATATTCACTCGTCACGTGCAATGAAATAATGAGAATGAATTTTTAAATAAAGAATATTAATGAAGGAAAATACAATCAGCCCAGCACTCCCCTGAGACTGAAATCAAATGTCGCCCCCAGGCTTTTTAGATTGAAAGTGTTTTACCGGGGTTTAAAACACGAGCACGTGACGGATTTTAGCGGACGTGATAGGTTGTTGAGCTCACGAATTATTGATGAGTTTTTGAAATCAAACATACACCTTGCTTTCGATTGCGCACCTCCCATTTCTCGATGATTGGTCAATCGGTCAAACTTGTACAGCATAGTTGGGTATGTGTTAAGTGTGAATGCAAATCAATCTGATCTGAATGAAGTTCTGCGATCATGTTTTGTTGTTTGAATCTTATTAAAAAAAAAATCATTGAGTGTCAATGTATTTAGCACGAAAGTGCTAATTAGGGACACTATTTTTACGTCTCCTACAGAATACGGGACCCCCAGTTACGTGTTAATCCGAGCCACGCGAAGTTCTCGCCGCTTGCAGTGCAAAGGAGGTACCTTCATTTCTCAGTTATTTTAAGACCCTGAGTAATGGTCCGGCCCCGAGAATCGAACCCGCGACCTCCCGCTCTGCAGTCAAACACTCTACCGACTGAGCTAATCCTGCTGCATGCGTAAAATGCATATATTGCATTTGTGCGAGTTTCCTGGAAGATGGTAGGTGTGTACCCAAAGCATTTGAAAGGGTGGGGAAATTAAACAGACTGAATTTACCAAACACAATCTTTATTAATGTTCTTTAGGAAAATTAAAGATAACTCTTGTTAAGAAGTAGGAGCCTTTTAAAATTTCAAAAATCAAGAACAACACTGTTTAGATCTCTTTTTCTTCAGCAATGGTTTGCCTCAAGATGCCACGCACACCCGATTGTTAACATAATCTCCCTTAATGCACCAAAATCGACCGAAAACTGTTGTACATACACGGACGGCACATAGTCGTGACCTGACAAAGTTTTTATCCTCATGTAGAACATGACATTGCAAAAGCGTTTCCTAGTTGCAGATAAAACCCCAAGGGGACAATACGAAGAACGCTGGGGACAAGGAAATTGACCAGCAGACTGCAAGATATAGACTTAAAAAAGACAGGCAACATGTGCGGAAATTATATTAGGCGACTCAAACGATAAGGCAATAAAAAAGGTCCTCTAGAGAGCAACCTTTACCGTTTGGAAGCCGACTTCGTATCCGCTTAGGAAGTCTTCTAACCCTATCATTCCTTTCCAACAAGGTTCTCAATATAAGAGTCGAAGTTAAGATGGGAGATAAGACACTGAAAAAGGATTTTGGACCCGCTGTTCCTCATATCCAAGTCGACTATGGCCGAGTACTTTCTTGCTTTCCATGATCACGTTGCAGGACGAACCTCCTTTTCTAACTCTTGCACACATCGTTCTCCCATTTCTTGCAAACTACGACGAACAGCATTCTGTAAGATACCTTCTAATCTCGGGTCATTGCTGAAAAATAAAAACAGCCCAAAAGATAAAAATACAATAACACTACTTTCTCAAACGTTTTCGGTCGATAGGCGATTGTCACTGGCTAAAGTTAATTCCATACTTCCTCGAAGTAAACGGGAACTTGTATTATGCTCAAGCAGTTCACGCGAGAAAATTAGGACGTTGCGTGCGAAATACTATTTTCAAACATTTCCACAGAACTGTGAAGAAGTTGAAAAGGTTATCAACCGAACCAACGAAAAACAGATTGTTTCTAATCGAAAGCGAAACACTTGACGTTCAATTTGCTCAACTCTTCCACTGCAGTAAAACCTTGATAACTCTATAACCCAATCATCGCACAGCTGAGGATTCGTCTAAACCTGAATAATTCAGGTTTCCTTCTCGACCACACTATATGATTGACCAGAGTTTGATTTTAAAACACGTAGTATTGAGAACCACTTACACATATGGGTGGTACTGAAAACAACTGACCTTACTAGCATCTTGACAACGTTGATAACCGTCTGACATTCTCTCTTGTACACCTTAAACATTAAATAAAGCCGCCATGAATAGTTTATCGGCCTTTAAGTGACTGTATGGGGACTTCAACAAGTTTACTGCAAAACGCTCAAGACCTCATTCTCATGGTAGGTGTCATCAAACAGTGACGAGTGAAATTATTTCCTAATTTAACGAGAATATCATCTGATTACCAGTTGCTATCCTGGGAGACAAATGAATTAGGCTCACAATCCTAGGTTTTTGACTTGTTCAATGTATCGAGACCCCAAGCGCTAAAAGGTTTGAAGTACATATTTTGGCCAAAATTCATAATTTAAAAAAAATAAAAATAAATAAATAAAAATGCACTTTATTGGAGTGTCAGTGTATTTAGCACGAAAGTTCTAATTGGGGGCACTATTTTTACGTCTCCTAATGGAGACGGGACCGCCATTTTATGTGGTCATCCGAGCCACGCGAAGGTCTAGCCGCTTGCAGTGCAAAGGAAGTACCTTCATTTCTCAGTCATTTTAAGACCCTGAGTAATGGTCCGGCCCCGAGAATCGAACCCGCGACCTCCCGCTCTGCAGTCAAACGCTCTACCGACTGAGCTAATCCTGCCACGGTAAACTGAGCTAATCCTGCCACGACAAAAAGCAGGGCAGAATCTTTTTGATGTTTAAAGTTGTGCTCTTCAGTCTATTTAGGTTTTCTAGAGCGCCTTTTTACATCGTAAATCTTTACCCCGTGGTACCATTAAACCTAGACGCTACCTTACCACTGAGATATAAGAAACGTTACTACAAAAAATTAAGAATGTCACCCGTGACATTATAAAGGTAACAGCATATTTATTTCAAAAAGTCAGAGGCGACAAGAAAATCCCTGAAAGAGGAAAATATCTTGCCTTCTATTAATCCAATGAAAGCCAGAAACTCTAAAACAATGACTTCGCACTTTCTACAGCGCCTATTAAGGTTGAAAGGGTTTGCCGGTTTACAGGAGTGGAAAAAAGTATTTTTTTTCTCCCGGAAAAAAAGGTTGGTGGACGAATCGTCGAATGCAAATTACGTAATTACGCACTTAAACAATAATTTGAATGGCAATGTTTGTTTTTTTAGTACTTTGCATCATTCCGTTATTTTAGATTTAACTTCGAACCGCAGAGGAGGGAAACTAAGGATGTTAAAGCATTAAACAATTCAACTGATTAAAAACAGTAAAAGGTTTTCAAAAGTACTTCACCTGTTCAATTTCTTCTTTCTTCTTCCGAAGTCTTTCCATTCTAAAAGCAATCTGATCAGGTTCTAGCCCTGTTCTCTTCTCCCTGTGTTCGTCAGTGCGGATACTTTCACCAGAATTTAAAAGACGTTTGTTATGCTGGTAATGCGACGAGTCTTTTGTCGACGAAGATGACGCATGGCTGTTTGTAGCTTCGAAACTATCACTTCGAGAAATCGAATTGCTTTCACCTTCTGTATTTTTGCTGCTAAGAAGATCAGTCAAAATTTCCAATGACGAATGAACTGTCACAATGTCTTCACTAGCATCGTTATCAATCTCACTGGATGGCAAACTGTTTTGCTGCGACACAGAGTCCAAGTCTGCGCGAGTGACAGTATGAGAGGTGGTTTTCTTCAATATTTTCGCACGAGGTTTTGTGATTTTCTTTGAAATGAAACCAGTCTTCGAATTTGCTGTAACAGTGGTGGGCGGTCGAGTGGCCATCATATAACCAGTCACATTCACAGGTTCTTTTAATGGGTCTGCTTTACTGCCGTTCCAGTCAGAAACAAAGCACAAATCTGTGACTGCGCAGGAACCGCCTTTACTTTCACTTTGTGGTGGTGTACCTGTGGCATTACCATCAGATACCTGATGGCTCGGTATGATGAGTTTCAGAGATTTCTTTGGCACCTTACATGGCCGAGGTCCATCCCCGTCTTCGTGGGACCTTTTGTGGTCGGGTCTAGAGGGTGAAGCAGAATGGGTTTGGGGCGTTAGAACACCTTGACCAGTAGCTCTTACCATAGATTCTTCATCGAATTTATCTTTTCTATTACAAATTTCACCCTCACGAACCATCCTTCTCGCACGCTCGTGAGTTTGACAACCGTCTTGTTTATCTAGATCAACTTTACGCGTTGATGTTATAGGCCTCCTCTCGATTTTCTCACATGTTACTGGAGTAACAACCGAATCACAGTTAGGATCAAATTCTATGCCTTCACCAGTTTTGTTCATACTTAGGCTGTCTTCAAAAGTAACCTCTGTTGTTTGACTTGTTCCTTGGGAACTAGAAAATGTACAAGATGATCTTTCGTGTAGCTCCAAAGACACATTAGATGCAAATATTCGCTTGCTTTCTGGACTGGAATTCTGGGGATTGATTTCAAAAGTTGTCACAATGGGTATTTTAACACAGTTAGCGTCGTCGGATTTTATTGCTTTATCTACACTGTTATCAGTCTTGGAAGGGATCGTTTCATGAGCGGTAAAGTCTTTGGACCGTGTTGCAGAGATATACACAATTTTCGGTTTTGAAACCACTGTGGAAATATTGGGTAAGCTCTGTGTTCTCTGTTGGCGACGTAGCAAAGATTTCTGGCCTTTTTCATTTATGGTATAAGGTGAAGAATTACAACGTGAGGCTGCAATGCCCTTGTCATCGACACTATCGTTTTCACAGCGGGTCTTTCTTTCACCACTTTGTGCTACATCGTCTACTGGCACGTTTACATCAAGAGCACCTTCCACAGTTGGTGTGCTGCGTAAAGATTCAGATTTAGACGTTTTTGAGCACACCGTGACGAGACTTTCAGAACAAATATCAATGCCGTTATTCCTAACCTCCTGCGCAGTTACGGTACGTTCATTGTGACCGGCGTTGTTACCTTGGAAACTGTTCTCGAGGGGACCAGCAATGATCTTCCTGTCTTCAGATGTACTTACACCATGCGCGTCACCTTCTTCGTGGTAGCTTAACTCTTTAACTAGATTATTCTGATCCAGATCTCCTTCACTGACGTTTGTCGGATGACTTGGGGAATAGGGAGAGGAATCCTTGGGTTGAGGAGAACACTGATCGTCACTTTTCATAGTAGGACTACTGGGTGAGTAAGGTTTGGCGCCACTGGCTTCGTCGACAACGCTGGTTATAGGATCAGTTAGTTTGGGCCTATGTTCTTCATCGGAAGAGATTTCCATTTCAACGTGTTCCAAATTCCCCCTGACCGAAAGGTTATTCTCCGTTAGACCATGACTCACGCTACGTGTATCAGGGGATGAACTGACAGTTTTATCACTATCGTCCAGATTCGACTGACGGGATTCCATTCGTGACCAATTAAAACACGAACGGTCAATGATACCTGAATCAGCTTGGGAAACGTTACAGCAATCTCCCCGTTCTAGGACGCGTATATCGAAACTTCGGCAACCTTCTGAGATCTTCTGCGATACACCAGTAACTTTACTTACCACATCAGCTTTGGAAATTTCTGTTACCGGATGACATTTCCGTCTGGGCAAATTTCCCTGACTGGATAGACCATTTCTGTGTACCGTGGGACAGCTCTCATCCTTATTCCACGTGCTAACTGACAGGTTTGTATTGTCTGAGGAATGAATTCTTTGTTGGGTGGTAACATGATCTTCACAACTTGAATTTCCTTTACAACGTGCGGTTAAATCTTGGGAAGAGTACATTTTTTCAACAATATCTGATGAATTCACATCCTCAATTTGAATTTCCTTATGACTGACGCCAAAGTCATCTATAGCAGTCATACCCAAAGCCCTTCTCTCACCCTTCTGTCCTCCAAATTGGTGATCAAAATCAACATCTTTTTGCTTGCTCCGCTTTTGAATTCCGTTTTTATTATAGTACGTGGAAATGCTACTCTTTCCTTCACACACATCTTCTTCTGAAATCAAAACAGCAGATCCAGTGCCCTCTCCTTCCTTGGTCCTCATGTTATAAACGTCATTGATTCTGTTCTCTTTGGATATGACACCAAGACCCCTCTTGTTTAAGCGCGCTTGATCTCTGTAAGTGGCTTCCTTCTTACGCTCAACTTCTTGACTCACGTCACTAACACTGATACCTTTGACTGTGTCATTAACACGTTCATCAGACGTTGTCTCTTGTCCACTGTTGTCTTCATGCTTACGCTCCACATTGCATCCCTGTATCATAGCGCTATCATCTTTACCGTCATTGTCGTGACAAATTTCTTCTTGCGTCATCTTGCCGTGAACCACATAGTCACTCTTAAGAATCACTTTCTTCTTGCCATTTGGGTCATTTACCTGTGTTAATTCTTTCCTTACACCAGCTGTATCACGCTCTTTAGTACCAAGATCATCTTTTTCCAAACCCAAACGTTCTGTGTTCGTTGTTTCTTTTTCCAGGTTGTCAGCGCCTAAAGGCTGTTTTTTATGTTGATTCTGGTCAGCAACATTAGAAGTGTTGTAGCTAGATAATTCCTCTTCAGTATAAATGCTGTTCACTTGGTCGTCATCCAAAGTAGTCCTTTCCCGTTTTTCTCCACCAACATAATTACCGTCTTTAATGTTATAACTTCTCTGTGTTAAGGCCTTTTGACGATCTTGATTTACTTTGTCCGAATAAATGCTTGGTATGGTGGAGAGTAAACATAGACCAGCAGCGTTGTGTCTGCTACTATCCGCTGCTTTAGGCTCTACGTCGTATGCTTTCTGTTCTAATGTACCTCCACCGACATTCTCGTCCTCTTTGTCACAGATGCTTGGTACGTTCTGATTCAAGGGAGTTACAATAACACTCGAGGTAACGCCTCCCGAATTTAATGTTTCCTTTGATCTTTTAACATCCAGAGTGGCTTTCCTGCTGACACACTTCTCCTCTCTACCGTTATTAACGATTTCGTTCTCAACGTTGCTAGAATCTATACTGTAGCAAAATTCGTTTCTGGACTTCATTACGTCTGGAGATATCTGATCATCAGACGAAAACTCCATATCAACAACACGACAATTTTCGACCCGCAAGTTTCCATCTTCTTGTCTTACCAATCTAATGCCACTGGTTTTTAGAGCGAGCGCATCTTCATTAGCCTTCTCCTTTTGCGTCTTCTTAAAATCATCGAAAATGAAAGTATCGTTTGTCTGTATTTCTTGAAAATCGGGGTGCTCCAAGCAGATATTCAGCTGTTTGGAGTCCTTTATACTAAGCTTTTCATCCACATTAGTCTCCTCATCGACCGTCTCGGGTGTCTTCTCAAGCTTGTCGACAGTGCACGGAGAGTTGGTTTCTATTTCAGTAAACTCGGAGACTTTGGCGGAGGGTCTGAACGGCTGAATTGTGGTGTTTGCAAAAGTTGCCTCTGTTGCATACTGTAAATTATCATGTAGTTTAGTGTTGTCCCCTCCGAAAAATCTCTTGGCTTCTTTTGCGTGCTGGCCAGTATTGCCTAAAATTGTGGGATGTCCCAGTGAGACCTTAAGAGGCTTGTCGTTGAAACCAAAAGTCAAAGAGCTCTTTCCCGCATGAAATGAACCTTCTACTCTGTCATACGCTTCTGCTACACTGTCGACATCTTGGTCAGAATTTCCACCTACGCAGAGCCCTTTTAAGCACATTGTTCCGCTCTCGGAAGCGGTTGTCTCTCCTTCAGATGATTCTTCCGTAGTGTACCAGCCAACTACTGTATCCTTTGCATTCAAACCACCACTACTTGAATCCACTGACTGCACATCTTCATCCCTGACAATATGGTCCACCGCGTTAATCTGGTCTAGATACTTTTCATACGACCTTTTAGATGGGGAATCTTTGTCTGCAGGTTGCCTTTTACGATCAGAGTTTCTATGTTTGTCCTCTACATCAGGACTTGGTCGTCTCAAGGAGATGTTATCCACGGCTAATGTGACGGCTAAATCGTTCAAAAGACGATCCGTTCTTTTAGCGCTGGATTTATCTGTTACTTTATCCCTTGGCTGCAGAAAAAAAAAACAGAATAAGTAAGACATGAACAGAGGGAAAGGTCGTAGGTAGATGTTGGGACGCTAAGCTGTCTTTAACTTCTCACAACATAAGGTTTTCTTGAAGGTGTGCGGATTTCCTTTCACTATCAAACTGGACAGAAGGAATTTCTGCTGCTCTTCCAAAATAACCATGGCAAGAATTTGTAAACTGCCTGGTGAAATCAGCTCACCTTTCCCGTCCTACTTAGATGGTCTCCAGAAGAATGCGTCCTTTTTTCACCAGATGGCTTTGACTGTGGTTTGCCCTCTCGGAGTTCACTACTTTTGCTTGCAGTACCAGAATGGCCTGTGGAACTATGACTCGTTTCCTTTCCTGAAAAGAAAACTTAAGCGATAAAATCTTCATCTCTGCCATATTTATTACTTATTCCTAATCCCTAAAAGATGTTTCTTACTTCCTAATGTATAGATGAAATACGAAAGGGGCATCACTCACATAGCTGTTGTTGAGTTTATTTCCTGCGGTAGCGTTTTCCACAGGCAGTTCAATGTGGCTTTCGTTTTTTCTCAAGTGAAAGAATGCCCTTGAACATTATGAACAATCAAAACCCAAATTACAAGCTCACGTTTTTTATTTGATTCCATGTTATGCCTTGTCCTTTCATCTTCATGGTGTCTCTTTCTGTTTCCAGTTCTGGATGAAGAGGTGGATTCGGCTGTGCTTCGGGAGCCAGTTGATCTGTAATGTTCATCTGGAGAAGATTTTCTTTCTCTTTCCGATGATAAATAACTCAATCTCTCTTCCTTGGATCTGTCTCTACCCGTGCATGAAATATGTTTTCTGTGCTGGTGTTCCATC
Organism: Porites rus; assembly: GCA_964035705.1. NCBI lineage: Eukaryota > Metazoa > Cnidaria > Anthozoa > Scleractinia > Poritidae > Porites > Porites rus. Next base: position 15,763,552 of record OZ038004.1, on the reverse strand, counting down.
AGAGACCGACGAAGATCAGCCTCTTTCTTTGATCGTTCAGGGCGTCCTCTCTCATTTGGCACCCTGCTGTTATGGTGCCTTTCCCGAGTATCAAAGTTGCGGCTCCCACCAAACCTTCTTTCGGAGGATTGCTCACTGCAAGAATAACTTGATCTTTCACTCAGTGGCGAGGCTTCACTAGATGAATCTCGCGTGCCTCTGCCTGGTGAATTTCGTTTTCGTGATGAGGATGAACTGGTGGGGTGATCACGCGCTGAATGAGCAAAATCGGCACCATGCTTAAGATTGACAGGTGCTCTGATGTCATGAGCTTCCGGGGATCTCTTTCGACCACGCTCCTCAGAGAGAGGAATCTCTTGATGATCATAGTCCCGAGATCTCAAGTTAACAGGTGAAATGCTACGGCGACGTCTTTTCTTAACACGCCCCCAACCACTTTCCAACCATTCATCTGACCTAGGCCTTTCTTCCAGAAAATTCCCACGTTTCCTGGAAGTAAAATCTCTGGAGTTGTTGCAGGATCTCCGATCTGCAAAATCTTGCCATTCTCGTTGTCGGACGTCAGGGTCAGATAGTCTTCTCCTTGTTGGGTTGGTGGGAGTAACTTCCTCCCGTCTAGGTGGGTGATCTTCCTCATAGAATCGTGAAAAATTGTTGGAAATATCTTCTGTAAATGAAGGAAAACAGTGCTGTTAAGTCAAAGTTGGCGAAGGGATGTGTGCCTAAGCTTAAGGCCCCTCTTTCAGTATAAAGAGATTGGTCGTAATCTTTCCTTTTGGGGGGGTCGAATGTAGGACAATCAACATGGAAAATCCAGGGAGGCACGACGGGTACCAAATCATAAACCTCAGAGGAAAAAGACAGTTTGGAGCAAAGCCCAGGGCTCAGAATTCTATATCGAGACATTTAGGGTCGACAAAAAGTGCAGTTTGGATACAACTTATTTGTGAAAATAGTGTCAAATTTCAACTACTTGCCTCTCATCAAATGAATGTCAGCATACACAAATGTGAACACACGGAGAAGAAAAATGTGCAGGATAGTGCCAATAAAACAAGTGGAAGAGTAAGTGAGAAGAAAAGCTCATGGGGTCGACCATCAACACAGGCTGTTATTAAATAAGGCGCCTTTACTGGACCCGACTACGAGAGAAGGTTCTCGGGACTTTTGGGAGGACAATTAGGTGGTGGCTGAAATGAGAGCTGAAAATTACCTAGCTCCCACGTAACCAAACGCCCTACCACAACGTAATAATGACTTTAATCGGAACATGAGTAAACATACCTTGTCTTTGTGCCTGTAACTCGTGTGTCCCGTTATTTTCCCTTTGACCTCGCCACACTCTTATCGTTTCACGAAGATCTTCACTGTCATGACTTGTTTCTTCAGATCTTCTCCTGTAGTCATCATATTGGCTATTATCATAGTCTTGACTAAAGTTTTCTTCATACCGTTCACAGTAAAACTCCTGGTTTCTGTCTGGTTCATTATATCTGCGGTCATAGTCCCATGACTGATTTTGGTCAAAGAAAGCTTGGTTGTCATCTTGATTATTTTCTCTTCCTTGCCAAATGTCCTCCTCACGGTGATATGGCAGTTCCTAGTAAATAAACAGAAATTAGTAAAGGTAGGTTGGATGATAAAGCGGAATATAAAAGGTATAAAGGAAGAATAGTGAGAGGAAGAAAAACAGAACAACATTTTGATAGAGTTTTTCATGATGTTAGAACCAGATTATCATAAAATCCTCACATCTTAATGCCATTTTACTTAATTTATTTAGCCTTACCAATCAGATACTCAAACAAACCTACATGTAACTCTGTGGGTTTTCCTACATGTACCCTCTCACAACTAAGTTGGAGCATCCATTCAATTGGTATTCTCAAAGGTCTTTTTTTCCACTACAACTGAGGTGATCTAAATTTTTTTACCCAATTTTTTCATGTTCATTAAGAGCGAAAAGGTAAGTAGAAAAGACAAAGGAGATATAGCAAACACAAAAGCAGAGGCGAAAGGAAAAGGAAGTTAGCATCTTTCTGTCAGTGACTCTTCTTGACTAAGAGAACATGGCACTATGCAAAACGTTAATGTAAATGAATGTATTTATGTAGCTCTTATAATGAACCATTTACAAACCTCCTCTCTGTCATACGTTTCTCTTTCACAAAAGTTTTCACCACTGCCATTTTTAGCAGAATCCCAGCCATTCCAGTTGTCTTCATAGTAATCTACTTCTTCCATTTGTTCATTATCCCAGTGCTGTGGATAATATCCCTCAGTCTGTTCTTGATAGCTATAGTCATCCCTGGTCTGTCCTTCATTATCCTGATAATGCCTGATATTGTCTGCATCATCCCTGAAATCATCTCTGTGCTTATCGCCCACTAAGTCACTTGATGCACGGTTAGTATCCCATGAATGTCTTTCTCTCAAACTCTCCTCATTATGTCTCCTATCCATGTCTACATTGCCATTATTCTCCCTATATTCCCAAGTCCTGTTATTTGGTTGGTGTGATTCCTGTTGGAGTTTACCTGGGGGTACTTTGCTCCTTGGCACTCTCCAGTGACTCATGGTCACTCGATGTCCAAATACATACTTGCCTCCAAACCTAGAAAAAAAATTATTGATTTTGTTTCTATGGTGTTCACTAAATGAAATAATAATGCAAGTCAGAATACCTGAAAATTTCCCTTCTGGCTTAGCCAAAATGTTTTAGAAGCATTTGACATGAAAGTTGCAGCAAAATCATCAACAAACACTAAAAGTAACAGCTAAAGTCACCTTAGTGTTAGTGTATAGTTAACTTCAGAGTCAACAGCAATGCATATGTGTACCAGGGACATGATTCATGCATTTCCTGCTCTCTAAACTGTCTGAACATCTCCAGTGGGTAGATTTAGATGAGGAGGAGGAGAAGGAGGAGCGGGGGGGGGGGGGGGGGGTCCTAGTAGTCACATGACACATACAGATCTTGTGCCTCACTTAAAATAGCAACCTAAGGATATTCTATTTTTAGTGAATTATCCAAGACTTCTGAAACTGAAAATGTTTCCACTGGAGAATTGCATCTGAGTGTCTAAGTTCTGATTAAAGAGATCAGCTGTGAAGAAAGTTGTCAATGAATTTCATTCTTACTGCATTAGTATAAAAATAAAGCTTTACTATCAAACATCCATAAGATATCCCAATTTGCCAACTTATCTTACCGTGGCCCTATTTAGTTTTGTTTTAAAAAATGCCTTGCATGTGAAACTCTAGTGAAGTTACATATAACATTATGGACCTTTTCAAAACTAATAGTCGGCCAGTTTTAAGTAAACTTGGTTTCACCCGAGATTGAATCAAATGCCAACTTTTGACAGAAAGAGACAGTCCAAAAATGCTTACGATGGCAGTTTGTGATCAGAGACAATACGCGTGATTAATTCTCGGGAATATTTTACTTTCGGAAACGAAATCTTCAATACATGTTTGTTTCAAAGGAAAGATGTTTCACTGATAAAACAGAAATCTGTGACAGCTTTAATAAATAACTCACCGTTCCATCACGTTTTCGGCGACCGAAGGTGATTTAAACTTTAGCGCCACGAAAAACCATCGTTTATCCTTCGAGAGGGAAGACATTTCTACACAGCATTCTCCAAATCTTTCTTTAAAGTATTGCCTGTAAACAGATTACATCAAGATAAAGAGCAATATCACAAAACAAACGCCGATAAACTAGAAATTAGTTTCAAATTTGACGTTTCGCATGAACGATTCACTCGTCCCGTCTTGTACCTAACATGGGAGACTTCAATGTTAGCATTTGTTGGTAAGCCTTTGATAAAAACACAGTCTTTCAACTCTACAAAGTCGTTGTCGATGAAAGGCATTTGTATTGAGAGATAAAAACCCAGCGAAATGTAGTAAAATTCGAAACGATCAGTTCGGTGGCGATGGGCGAAACACAATGCGGTAATAGCGGATGTGCTTGTGATTTATACCCGCTGTCACGAAGCTCTTACGTCACGTACCTACATCCCATGAAATTTACCCTCCCCCGACAACAAACAGACAACAAAAGTGTCAACAAAATTCTGGCGTGTACCGGGATCAATGAGTGCAAAAGGTTCTCTTTCAGAAATCTGAGGCCAAGTTTACACGAGATGTGCAATAAAAAAGTACAAAATTGAGAATATATTACGTTATCATAAAACAAGGGAACCTACCCACCCCTCCCTGATACACTTATTCTTTCATTGCTGCCACGTGCTCTGAGGCAAGATGTCGGATATTTCAAGTAAAGTGACGAGCAAGCCGCTAAATCCACGAGATTCGGCTAAATTCATCTCCTCTAGAAGTCAAAACGTTTCTATTTGCCAGAAAGGTGTAGAAGAAGCATCGAAAGGTATATTCGATTGCCTGAAATCAAAAAAATACAGCTTCAAATCTTGGAAGGAACATGAACTACATCCGAACGACATGACGAAAGAAACTCTAGATTGGATCGTTGTGTTGGATGCGTTAAATTTTTCGTTTTGGACGGATGAAAAAGTGGAGCCGTGGATAGTGCGATTTGAAGGAAAGAATTACAAAGGGTACTGGGCGCTGTGTGCAGCCATAAACAGAGCTCTGAAGGTTTGTATTAAATGACAAGGTAGTAATGATGATGTAGATGACATCGACAGTGACAGCAACAACAACAATTACAGTAATAAAAATAATATAAATAGTAATAATAATAATAATAATAATAATAATAGTTATGATAGTTATGATAACGGTTATACTAGTTTGCTTATAGTGCAGCATTTTCAAGTACCAGAAAAGCCTGTGGGTGGGGAGGGGCGGGGGGGGATGTGACTCCCATGTAAAAGTGAAGATTAATCTCGTAGGAAAATTAAAATTAAACCCCTGAAGGAGACTAGTCAAGGTGTGGTGTACGCTTTATTTGACCTCTGTTAAAATGTTTTTACTACAAGTGTCTATGGTTAATGATAAAATAATTAACAATTCTTGCACGAGGTTGAGCAAAATATCGTGATTGAGCTGAGAGACACTGACAAATCACGGTTTTTTGCAGTAACCTAGTGCAATCATTTTTTTATCATTCAATCACCAAGTTGTTGTTGTTTTTATAATGAATATCTTCAGGAAGTAAACATTTTATTATTGTTATTATTATTATTATTATTATTATTATTATTATTATTATTATTATTATTATTATTATTTATAGCCATGAATGAAATGTTATGTTGGATTAGCAGCATTCTTAGACATGAGATCTTGAGAAGTTGGGGGTGTGCATTTGCTACAAAGGACTGAGAAAAGGAATACTCCATCTCTAATTGTACCAGAAAATCTTTTCATCCAATTACATCTTTATTTTCATTTTATTTAGGAAGGCATTCAATTTACTACACCTTCATATTATGCTGATGTCACTGTGACACAGTTACAACACATCTTCAGATCTGAGACTCCAACTGAAATGCCACTACTCGAGGAGAGAAGAAAGAATTTAAATGAAGTTGGAAAAGTTCTAGTCAAGGATTACAAGAACTCATTTACCAATGTTTTGTTACAGTGCAACCATAGCGCTGAGAAACTTCTCAACCTGATCACAAGCACTTTCAAGTGTTTTCGAGATGAAGCAGAGTTTGAAGGTACCAATGTATCATTTTACAAGCGTGCGCAAATTTTGATTGCTGACATCTGGGCCTGCTTTGAGGGACAAGGATGGGGGCATTTTACTGATATTGATCATCTCACCATGTTTGCCGATTACCGAGTACCTCAGTCCCTCTTGCATCTCGGCATCATGAAATACACTGATGAGCTCTTAGAGAAGCTAAAAAGAGGTCAGGTCATTCCTGCTGGTGACAAGTTAGAGTTAGAGATAAGAGGGAATACCATTTGGGCTGTAGAGCTAATGTACCAGGAAATGGTGAAAATGGCCAAAGGGGATTCCCAGTTCAGTTCTTCACCTCCAGAAGAACTCAGCTCAGTTGTGAACGCTGTCATTATTGATTATTACCTGTGGGATTTTGCCAAAAGGGAGTTGGAAGGAATCACTGAGTTTCCTTTTCACAAGACTAGAACCATATTCTACTGACCACTGAAGGAACTGAAAATCAAACCCCCAAGTGATGGTTATAGGACCTTGTTTTAGAATGGACATCATGCTACAACTAAATTCATGGTACCGCAAAAAGCATTTAAGAAATGTGAGTGTTATTTACAGTGTAACCTTGATATAACAAAGTGCAAAATCTGTTTGCTATAACAAGGTTTTGTTATATTAGGTTTTTAGCATATTTTATTATTAGAGGGGTAAAGAAAATCACTTGTGATAATGAGGACTTTGCTATAAAGAGGTTATCGAGGTTCCACTTTAGTGTTTTATAATGGACCATTTAGCAATGCCCCAATAGTCAGCATTACCACAGTCAGGGTTGTCTCCTGTGCAGCTGTTTTAACCCTTTAAGTTCCAATGGTGACCAACATCAATTTTCTCCTAACAATATTCATACCTTGTCAAGAGATTAGGTTATGAGAATTTATGAAATGATCACTAAAGAGAAAATGCTTTGATCTGCCATCAAATTCTCTCAACTGATTCTTGAAGGAAATGTGTGGAGATCAGTTTGGAGAATTTGTATGTGGATAATGGGGCTTAAAGGGTTAAGGGTTGTCAGGCAACACTCCTTTCCAGAACCTCCTATCCTAGTAATTTTCAATTCCTTCTTTTTCGGTGGGGATGGAGAGTTGGAGGGCAGTGACTATAGAGCTCTTGTGGAACTACAAAATGTGAAATGAAAGGTCAGGGAAAACAGTGAAGCATTCAGGGAAATATGAGGGAGTAACTTGCTTTTTATATGTTGCAAGCTCTATATTGATCTGATTAAATTTCTCCTTTCAATTTCAGTACAAATTATTATCCTAAAAGGAATTTAGGAAATTTAGAAATGACTCCCCTCAATCTATTCTCTCTAAGAGTAGCCCTGATATCAACATACCAGTACATGGAAGAAAAAACTTAGCAAGAATGAACTGTTTTTTCATTAATTTTAATAACTTTCTATACCATTTAACGTTGTAAAATTAATGTAATATTATATTTTTATCTATGGCTCAGCACCTAAATACTGTACTGTGTATCACAATCTATTATGTGAACATGACTAAACAGTAAACCTCAGCTTCTGACAACCCTGTTTATCCCTTAAAGCCCCATTGAATATCAAAATACAAATTCTCCAAACTGTTTTCCATACATTTTGTTGTAGGTTAGTTGGGAGAAATTGGTCAAAGATCAAAGCATTTTCATTTTACCCTAGCTTGAGAAGACAGCCAACATAATGTGATGCCACCACTGGTTTCCCTGTGAAATGACGTCTAAGAAACGAGCACATAAATTCCATACTGATGATGCTTCTGATTGGCTGAAGCAAACTCGGCCTGACCAGTCAGCCTGACCACTCGGCCAGACCAATAAGAGGCACTACTCAGATCTGGGTAGTAAAGCATTATCAGTATGTAATTTTGGTGCTCATTTCTTAGATGTCATTTGGCAGGGAAACCGCCGTTGTCGTCGCAAAATGTCAGCTGTTTTGTCAGCTGTTTTCTCAGGCTAATCATTTGAATAATTCTCCAAGCCTTTACTATTGACAATGTTCTCTTGATGTATGAATAATGAAAAAGAAAATTGACATTGATGAGATTAATATTCTTTCACTCTTGTTTCATTCAACATTGACTGCTGCATCTTTAGTTTTGTTGGTTACTTTAATTCATAAATAAGAATTGTCTCTATTTTTCTTTACGTTTATTTATTAGATTTGTTAGTACATTGAAGTGTTATTTAAAGTTTAAATATTGTTTACCATATTATCTTACAAACAAATTATCTAATCTTTTTTCTTATTATTTTAACCCTTTGAAGATAATCAGCAATCTCTTACTATAAATTTTGGTAATGGTTTTCTTTGATTAATAGGCCATTTGCCCGATAGCGTCATTCTACTACTTGAACCAGAATCCTTTTTGATTTTCCTTTCATATTTAAATTTGGTAATCCCAGCGAGGTTTAAATAGCAAAAGCCCTAATTTGCACAAGAAAGCAGACCCTGTAGGATTCTGGTTGTAGCAGTAAAATAGTGTCATCATGCAAATGGCCTAATATAAAATTGATTGATTGTAATCCATTTTCCATAACTTCACAATGTGTTAAATAAACCAATAAGTATTATACATCTTCTTTTAGTATCATAACAATACTGTTGGGTGCTATATTAAAGTCTAATCAGTGACCTACTTGTGCTTTTACAACAATACTTGTCTTTGAAGTTGACGACAATTGCTTTGCATCCACTGCACATTTGCTTTGGTTTACTGATTAAATTCTAAGATTAAAAAGGAGAGACGAAAAAAAACAAACCAAAAAGGGCAAAACAATGGCTAAAAACATTTTGTTTTCTTTACTTAAGAAAAGAAATTTTTTATTTGACATGATGACAGGGTATTAGCTTATAAATTATCGTGAAGAGAATAATACAAGGATGTTTTGAGATACAGAGTTGATATTCTTGTTTTGTAATCAATATCTTACTAGTTTGCTTTCCTTTTTCATGAGATATCAATTTGGCACTTGCAGATAAATTTCATGTCTCTGTGCACCCTGTATTGTTCTCTTTATATATTTCCGGAATAAAGCATCAAGTGACCATTGAAAAACTGGTGGATTCTCCTTTTAATTGGTTTTGTTTTCTTGAGCAACAAAAAAGGAATTTGACATGAGATCACAATTCATTTCTGATGTTTTCCATGCACTTCTTCAGTAATGGAGATATACCGGTATAAAGGTATGAAAGTCATTCTAACTGGTGTCTGTATTGTAAATGTCAGCGAACAAGTTTAAATCCATGGCCAGTGTCATACACCGCTGGAGGAAACCAACGCATCTTCATTCGACGGCAACCACGGGTGAACCAGTCGAACATGCTTAGAATGTTAGTATTACAAGGCAAATGGGTGAAAATCTTGGTGATTGGTTTAATGAATCTTGGGAAGTTTTGCTCCACATGCAAAGCAATATCTTCCACTGTTGGTTCATGAAATTTAAAACAACACCATTCTCTGGAGACACCATAAACTGGCTTGACTTTCATGCTGTTTTTGTCCCAGTAATTTCCTGGTTTGGGCAACTCAGTGGTATTAAAATTGTCCCACAGTTTTGTAAGTTCACCCAAGGGAAAAATGTTTCCCTGTTCTGCATCAAAAGTGGCTGTCAGTTTCCCAGTCTGGATGGCAACAAAGTCATTTTCAACTTTCCAAATATCATTCACCCATTTATCAGAATGTGCAGTATCAAGAAATAATATGAGTCTGGCCCCTGTTCCTTCATTTTTGTTTCTCCACCATTTTAAGATGCTATCAAATGAGAGGGTGTTGTTTTCTGTGAGCGCCCAGTCACCGTTATCTGTTACATGTCCACTATAATACAAAATGTATGTGTCATAGTGCAATCCAGGAAGAACTCTTTGCTGAAAAAATGATGATATCTTCTTTTCAATGTAATCAGCTGAAATACCACTAGTTGAAAAATCTGTGCCAAAGTTATGAATCATGTGACTTGAGAAAAATCTGGACACAATATTAATGAGTTCCATTGCTTTGGTGTTGACGGCTTGGAAGGCATTTTCTGCAAGAACAATGACATCCCCAGTTGGGCTGTACTTATGAGCAGGTGCCACTACAGCGTAACCAATAGCTGTTCCTCCCACAGACTTACCAAGCTTTGTTAGGATGTCACACATGAGTAACTCAATAGGCAGAACAGTCAACAGCATGCCAATGAATATTGGATTTGTTTCTTGCCATGCTGATGCTATCACAAAAATTGTGGAAACTAAAGTATACAATGTTACAATTTGTGAGACCAGACAGAAGTGTCTGAGTCCTTTTGATGCCATTATTTCGGACATGGCATTGTCACTATATTCTCCTCTTGTATTTACAACATTACAGCATTCTTCTAGCTTTCCAACAAATCCCCAACATGTTACAATAAACATAAAATGGAACCAAACCCATGGAATAGACATCAGCACAAATATGGGCAGTCTATACACTGGTATTTCAGGGTCTTTGATGAGTTGTGTGCTAAATCCATAGAAAAGTGCTTCCAAAACCAAGATTGCAAGTATCTGAAGTCTATGAATGCATCTTCCATGAAATATGAACTTCTTCCACGTTTCCAATAAAGACAGCCTTGAGAAGTAAATGTCAATGATAGATTCAAACGAGAGATGGACGATAAAAGATGATAAAATGTAAGGGTTGTAATGGACATCACCGGCTGGAAAGAAATACAGACCACCCAGCAAGCACAGGCAGCAGGCGCTGAGAAGGGCCACGCTTGACTTCATATGAAATGCCATTAAATGAACTGTGACCGCTACAATGATTGTTAGCATGCTTCCAAAGTGCATAGTTCCAGTCGTCCCAGAGAGAAATCCTAGCAGGTACAAGCACTCTTCTGTTGAAAGGAAGGTAGACTCGTATACAGGCGTGCCACAGATTCTTAAAGTTAGAGCTCTGAAGCAATGAACTGCTGTACTTGTCATTATGAGAATATCAGTGGCATCCAAGTCGTGAAGAGAATCGATTGGGTGATCAAACGCAATTTCGGTGAAGGATAAAACACTGAAAAGTACACCCATCCACAAATGGCTGAATCCTTTTCCGAACTCTTTGTATCCGTAAAGATAAGTAGCTATAGAAATCAAAACAGCCACAGAAACCGCGATAGCAAGAAGATGGATGCTCCCATCTGTTGTATGGTGAAGCCAGCGCTCTCTGATACCATTCGCAGCTCCAGCGAAGAAGAGAAGAAAGCAAAGTGAAGAGGAATATTGAGCAACTCTGCTGGATACTTTAGGTAGCATGCTAATTACAGAAGTCACACCCGATGAAAATAACGACTGTTCTTCTGCAGAGTTTTCACGCCGGAATTTCTTTTCAAGGCTTGACTAAACACCTTTTTAATTAGAAGCAGCTGAAAGGCATGAAATATACTTTTTCCTCTCCGAGGTCCAGGACTGGTTAGCACTTAATTCTTTTGCAAAATCTACTAATTAATTGTATGTTTTGACAAGTCTTTGACACGTTGCCCATCCGCCATGTTTGTTTCTCGAGATGTCCGCACATGCTTTAGTTTTGTTTACTGCTGAACATTTGCAGGCTCAATGTTCAACATAGTCAACATGGCGGACGATCCAGCCGACATGGAAGGTTGCGATCAACAGAAACTGGCAGATATTATCAAAGGATTGCACGGCAAGCTAAGGAGAGAGTTAAGAGAAGGTAAATAATGCCTCATTTGTTAAGATGCTAGGTATCTGTCGAGTTTAATTCAGAATTTGGTGATATATGGGCTCCTCATTTTTACATGTGAAGCTAACATATGTCATTCAAAAGCGACGCTCTTTCTATTGGGATAAACATAAAAATAGAAAAAAAAAACATCATTTACAATACATGTTCCCGTAAAGATCCGTATACAGTATTAAAAAACCCTGCTTTACGGAAAACCACCTAATACGTGCACCTTGTTCTTATGGACAGTTTGCTTTGTACCTTGCGAAAGAAAGCCCTTACCTTTTTTCTAAATTCACCCCGCCTAATACAGACACCCTAGGGGCACCCAACGTCAATTTTTGCAAAATATCTGTTCGGAAGACGATTTGAGATCTAGAACTTTCGGAACATTTGTTGCAAAATTTCTTGCTTGCCTGCCTCTCCCAGGATTTTCGAACATCTAAAAATGGTATAATTGCCCATTTTTAACGAATTTTTACCCCAAAAAGGTCACCTAGAATTTTCGGGAGCCTTTTTTCTGGCTGAAATTTTCGAAATGGTAAGCTCTGATCCCTATAATTTTCGGACCACTAGACTTTCAGCTAGGAAATCTGAACAGATGAAAAATTTTTATGGGATAAAAATATGCCTATATCTACCATTTAAATACTAAAATACGTTCAACAATGCTATGCTTTAGTGGTTTTGATCTATACTCTCATTGGGTGCCCCTGACACCCTGTTAATATAGACACTGTCTATGGCCCCCTCTGCATCCGAATTAACAGAGTTTGACTGAACTATAATTACAAAATTTGGAGACTTTCTTGGGTTGATTTAGATTTTATTAATTTTGTTGAATCCTTCATGCCTGTTTTCTAATGATAAAGCAAATGGTGACCACAACAAAGTCTGGCAAAGCCACTGTACTGACAGGAAATCTTTGGAGGAATATGCATCTGCCATGTACATGCTAGCTGTCAATCACTGGACAAGACAGTCCCCAGAGGGGAGGGTAGAGTGGTGTTTTTCAATGGCTGTGGAGTTCTTCAGTGGGGGAGGACTGAAAAAGTTGAAAGAAAAACAGAAAAGGAGACGACAGTTTTCTGAGACTGTGAACAAATGTTGCTGCTGTTTTGATTCAGAGGAAAGTGAGATTTGTCCTAGTGCTAGGTAAGTGTTTTTTCGGAGATTACCAGCAGAGAACTCTGATCACTTTGAAGGCTTAACTCCTGTAAGAAAAGTGGATGTAGAGACGGTTGCTGAATAGGAAGTGTGACTGTTTCAAAATGCAAGAAAGTCGTCAGGTGCCTTGTGTCATGCCTTGTGAGTAACTACTATGTACCCTCAAGATCCTGCAAAAAACCTGGCCCCAGTTGTTCAGAAGGTTAATTATATATCATTATCCACTGAATATATTCTCTATTCAGTGGATAATGCAGTTGGATTATCTAATACTGATCTGCTGGATATTGATTTACCCCATGGATAGTGCTGTACAACACTTGAACCACTAGGCCCAGCCACAAATCCAGTGATCCACTTTTTCAATGTTCACTTGTCAACCAATTCTGAAATACGTAACCCCGTCAACCATACAATAAGGGTGTGCCAACAATAAATTGGTACACCAATTTTTTCAAATTTTTTCCAATTTTTTGCCAAGTTGGCAAAAAATCGAAAACCCCATTTTGTATAGCCTGTTCCAGGCTCAAAGATAGTGAGGAAAGCAGATTGCATGAAGTTGCCTGCAAACTACGTGGGGGTTGGGGAGAGATGGAGAAGAGGAGACTGTGAGCATTGTTTCAATACATCATTCCAATGTCCAGCTCCTGGTATACCCCATGATTGGTCATTATTTTGTGACAGGTTACTTCAACACTTACTTCAGTCATTTGGCTTCGCGCATGCTGAGTTTTACATACATGTCAAGGACAGAAACCCTCCCACACTAAACCTTTTGATGTTTTGACCTTTGACATTTTGACAGGAGAAAAGGTTTTTTAGGAAGAGGGCAAGGTGGTGTGTGGATTAAGGTATTTGAAAAGATGATTACAGGCTTTCTCCTTCGCTTTTCCCGCCGATTTTTATCATTCCTTATTTTACTGCTCACTTATTTTTTCCATTCGTTGGCACTGACCAAGGGCCTGGCATAGGCTACATCTTGTAATTTGAGGACAGTTATATTCATGGTGAACATCATATTTTTTACCAGATTTCCATCAGTAAATGGCAAGTTACTTCTTCTTGATGTTGGAAGTTGCTTCAATCCATTTGCTGTTTATGACAATATCGATCCACTTGCCATAGATCTGCAGCCTGCAATCTCTGTAAGTACAACTTCTTCTTTGGTCAATGTTAACACCAACCACCTTAGTCGGTTTTTTTTTCAGTTTGATAAAACGCCCTTGTTTGCCTTTGAACAGTAAGCTTAGGTAAAACTTGTAAAATTTTACATTTTATGCATTTTAAGCTAACAAAGTAACTGTAAACTTATTTCACAGACTGTTTACAGGTGTGATTTTCTTAATCTTGAAGTAAAAGAAATGCCTCCTTTAACTCAAAAATGCTGTTCTTGCAAGAATTATGATACAAGTATGAGAAATCCATCAAATAATATGTCACCAGAAAAACAAGACATGGCTGTCCCAATTTTTACAGAGCACCTCTGTAATGGATCAACTGTGTCTGAGGAAAGCTCTGAAACATCTCCACAAAATGGCAAGCTTTTGATGAGTTCAACAGAATCAAATGTAGTGAACAATGGAGACAAACGTAACTTGACATACGTAGAGCACTATTTAAAGGAATTAGAGGGCAAAGAGATCAATATTCTTCCATCAGAAATGTTCCACGTTGTTGTATTTTCCCTTCTTTTGTCTTACTTTCCTTCTGCTTCTCAACGTTGGGAATGCTGCCAAAAAGCCCATCAACTTTTACAGACAAATGGTTTGCTATTAATTGTTACGCCAGACTCCAGCCATCAGAATAAAAACTCTGCAATGATAAAATCTTGGAAGACTGCTATTGAGTCACTTGGATTCGTGCGGTTTAAGTATGAAAAACAAACTCATCTACATTGTATGGCATTTCGTAAGGTTGCACCTTGCCACCCTTGTAACTATGGCACGGGTGATGCCAGTATGATGTACATTCCACAGGACTTCCAAGAGGAAGAAGAGAGTGGGTACCCTGTGGTTTCACACAGTGAAGAAGACAGTGCTTTAATAATGGAATGTTTTAGTGAATTGCCAGATTTATAGCTGAAAGTTAACCTTTTGACCTTCATAGTTGGTTAGTTTATGAGAATTTTTTTTAAAATTTCTTGACCCTGGTACTATTACGTTTGTGGACAGGAAGGGTGCAAGGATGGAAGGGGCTGTAGTTGGACTGCGAGCAGTCTCTCTTTTGCTCGAAAATCTGTAAGCGAGAGTATTTGAGCAGCAAAGTTACGCAAGTTACGAGGGCGCGAGTTGCGATCACAGATTTTGGAGCAAAAGAGAGACTGCTCGCAGTCTAGGCTGCAGTAGGCAATCGCATGTTTGAGTTGCTGAAACTACTATATGGCGCGCCCTTTTACAGTGTATACCTGTTGTGCTCAGCTACATTTTAAACCAACTTTGATGTTCTTCACTCAAGAAGAGCATACTCTTCATTCCTGATAGTTTAAAAACCATTTCTTTTCTGTGCTGTTAATAAAAATACACAGAAAGCATTTTCTCTTTGCTCTTTTGGATTTGCGAATACTCCAGCGTGCAGAACAAGCGTTATTATTATTATTTTTTTTTTTCGCGTTTCTCAGATGAGTGAAGGCAAACGCGAAGTGGCGTGGGCGTGGTGCGCAAGACACGCGCAATGGGGTAAGGCGCGGAAATGGTCTTTTGGGTGTGTGTCTCGGGGCGGAATGGAACAAGAGATGGTTTGTGGACAGGCGGTATTTTTTACGCGCCTTTCCCGTCGCGCGTCTCTTGCGCTGTATGCACGCTTCATGCTCGCCTGAGAAACACGAAAAAGTAGCGCCTGCTCTACACGATTATTCAATCGTATGAAGAAATTAACTGAAGATAGAAAATTGGACGTAGTCAATGTTTATTTTGAACATACAGCGTACAAGTTACATTAGTGTTACATTAGGAATCCAGCCTTAGGAAAAAAGTTCTCTTGATCCAAAAATTCAATAAGTTATCAGTTAATTATTTTTCAGTTGAATTTTTTTAAGTCAATTTTATTGAAATTTGCCATCCAGTAGAAATATGTAATTATGTCCATTTACAATGAGATTCACAAGAGTTCAGTTCTCGGCCAGGTTTTTAGTCCAGTGGAAACCTACCGTCACCAGAAATAAGAAAATGATGTTTTGAGGACAAATCCGCGTATTGTGACTGAACATTGGTTCATGCTCGTGGTGAGACGCTCTTCTCATTCGCCGTTTTACCATTACCGAAGCGACTGACTCAATCGTGAGCACGAAGTTTTCTTCCGACTGTTCCACGACAACAGCGGCGGCGAGTAACGCCTGCCCCGGGTCCAGATCATTTTTGGAGGGAGAGTTGATAAAGTCGACGGTTTTTCGCGCCACTTGATCGCAGATGTCCAAATCCTCGGGTTTGATCGACGAAAAGACGACGGAGATGTCGTTAGTGTCCACGAGATCTGTGGTCAGCTGACATCTATTGCCGTTAGGAAACAGGTTTAAAAGGGATTTAAGGGTGTTGTGGATTAAGTCAAGCCTGTTGAGATTGTAGTAGGGCTTGTCGTCAGCGATTTTTAAAGTGGCCATGTCTTTTGCGGCGATGTCCAGTCGAATGCTTATTGCGGTGCCTGCAAGAACAAAAATGACTTGATGAAGTTCCAAGAAAAATAGGACTCTTGCGTGGGATAGGCTTTTCGGGACAATGAAACAGAATACACTCGAACCCCGGTTTACGGACACCCGCTTACTACAGACACCTCGTTATTACTGATAGTTTTCTTTGCCCCTAAGGAAAGCCTTTTCATTTTCTCTAAATTCAACCCGATTAATACGGATACCCACTAATGCGGACAACGGACACTTGTTTTTGCCCAATCAACAGATTCTCGTTGAAAGTCAACCTCGCTGACGCGGACAATGTCGATGTTCCAAGCGCTTCAGTTAACAGGACGGGATGAATTATAGACATCAATTTGAGACTATTTTAGCATCAAGCGAATTTATGCAGAAAACGGTTTTGATTAAGTAGCATAAAAATGATCGATTTTTGAGTGTTTCTGTGGATTTAGACCGTGGAATGACAGCTTTGTGAAGGGCAGAGATGTTTAATTTGACGATGCTTCTGTCCTCTTTTATTTGTTTTGTATTTTGCTCTAACAAAAGATGGCTATTTTCACTTCCCCTTTAGTGTCTGTATTGACCGGGTTTGGTTGCTACTGAAGCGGCTTAGGCCGGTTGGGCAACGCAAATACATATGTAGTTATGAGTCGTCCACATTCAGACTAAACTCTTTTTTGTAAAATGAAACTAATTGTTTCATATCCTGATTCAGAATCACTTACCACAAGCTCGACAACAGCTTCCCTCTGATATAACGTGTTTTGAGCAAGCAATTTCTGGGCAGCGAGCAAGTTCCTCAACAGTTTTGCACCGGCGGTTATAGTTTGCACCGGGGTCTTTGCTGTTCATCATAACGTTGTTCTTGGGGTCCACCTGGTCACATGGTCCGGGGTAATCGACGTGACTGTTGAGACGAGCGGCGTGACAACTGCTCGTAAACGTCACGCCATCCACACCGCACATCTAGACAAACAAGACCTGTGAGTACAGTTCATACATAATAGAAATGGTAGGGGTATGGTAACCTAGTTGAAGCGACAAAAAGCGCGCCGGACATGAACACTCATACTGGGAACTTCGGCCCAAGGATAATTCTTTTGCTCGGCTCCCTAAAATATTAAACCGAAATACATTCAATCCTTACTTCTATCCTGCCTATATCATGAGGAAGGCATGTTTCTCTGTTGCTGATTGCACCAGTTGTCTCGGCGGAAATCCCGGAATACATGTGTTTGACGGAATTCCTTAAGTAACTTGTGTGACTAATGCGCACGCTTCGCATGTCTTGTTAAAGTGACGGCATGAGTTAAGTGACTCAGTGGTATTTTTTTAAAAAATGAGCAACTTACCCGCGTGTCATCCACAAAACATTCTCCTTTACAGGGTCCATAATAAGCCAAAGAAATTCCTCGTGTAGACAAAGCGCACTCGCTCTTGTAGGTTTTTTGATCTTCACCGCATACGTCACTATCCAGATCCGCGCCGCAGTCTTTACTGGGATTGACTATAAAAAAAAAAGATAATACATGACTCATGACAAACCAGCGACGTGTACTGCTCATAGAGTGTTTGTAGCTCAGCTTTTAGACTTGCCTGCAATTTGAACCTGGCAAGGGATTCTTATTCTTCCGGCCAAAAGAATTGCATACTGTACAATCAAGAGTGTTAACGTACTGCCCTGCCCCCTGGGCCCTGCCCTATTGCTCACATGGAAAAAACGAATTTGAGGATGATGATGCCGCCACTGCGGCATTAGTATATGTAATCAAGTGGTGACGAGTGAAATTAGGGAATAATTTTATGCGTGTTTTGTCATAATTCTAATAATTTGCTGAGGCTTTAGGCGAGGGAAATTATTCGGATTTGGGCGTGATCCACGCGCGATCCACGGGCTGCGCGCGACAATTACAATTAAGCTACGCAAGCCTTGCTGTCGTCGCTTCACGAGAATTATCATGGAAAGATAACATGAAGTGACAGATGCTATAGTGTACAGACTCGTGAGTTACCTAAAATGTGTCGTTTGTGTCAATGTGTCTTATTTTCGTAATAAATTTTTAGTTACCACATTGGTATTGCGGACACTCCACTATGTCTCCATCAGTTGTTGTACTCGTCAAACACGGGCCTTGTATCTTAGCAACACATATTTCATGGTCTGGGCATTTAGCATCGTCGCAAGGGTTCTAGAAAGATAAAATGAATCAAAATGTTATCTCTAACTGGGTTGAGAATGATCACAAAACAATATTTACCGAATACTTCCTATAGATCCTACGTTCATTACCAGGGCTAACTTGGCAGTTCATTTCTTATTTCACTGATAAGAAGCAAACAATTTACAGTCAACTCTCGACTTGCGGGCACGTCGCTGTGACGGATACCCCGATAATAGGGACTGCAGCTAAATCCCAGGCTAAAAATAAATTACTGAAATTTGACTGAAATAAACTCCCGCTATTATGGACTCTCGCTAATGAGGACACTAACTCGAGGTCTCTACAGTCACCGTTATAAAAGGAGTTGATAACTTTACTATTTTGAATATAATTTTTGAGACAAGGAATTAATATATCAACAATGCCTTACGCCTCAAAAGCTAAAACGGTTGCATTATATTTAGAAGATTTTTCTCGAGCAGTGGTCCCATGGTGTTCATTTTTATCATGCGAAACGTTGTGATTAAATGTGAAAATTTATTTTTACTAACCATGGTCTCACAAGACCCCTCTTTAACATCCTCGATTCTCAGATCCCCACAATAAAGGGCGTGGCACATCGATCGATACGTTTTCCAGTTGGGTCCACAGACGGGGAAAATAGGGTCATAATCACACTCCATGCAAGAGTCCTTGCCTCTCATGGTCCAATTCAATGCGTTAACGCTGGGTCCGTTTTCCTGTGTATCGCTGATGCCCTTTGGGTAATGGGTATAGTTGTAATTTGCAGACGGACATCGAACGCGAGTGCAGAGTAGTTCACCTTACAAAGAGAACAATTTGAAAAGTAGAAAAACAAACAACACCACACTCTTTTTAGTCTACGAGTAGTCCCCATTTTTCATCAGGGATAGTAGAGCGAGCGAAACGCGAGCGCGCGTGAAAATCACCCCACGCGCGAGGCTTTTACTCGTAATCTACACCCTTTTGGTTTTTCATTACTAATAGGAAACTATACTTCAGATAAGATACTATCCCCACGCCTTTTGAGATCCGAGAGAATCTTTTTTCAAATTCAGTTCTCTTGTTCCTCTCTCATGTTTTGGATATCTTATTCTTATGTGATGATAAGTTGCTGATTTTTCCATCAGAACCGTCTCGCTTTTGGTCTTTCCGCTATCAAAGAGCTTACTTTAAATTGCTTTTTTGTATTTTGTTTATTTTTCTACCACAAAATAAATTACAAAGGACAAAAATATCAAGCTGTATAAATATTCTTACTAATCTCGTTTTCTCGGTCCGCAGTGTTAGTTAGCATGAACGTAGGCCGTACATCAGCGGGAAGAAAAACGAGGATCCTTAACTTAGATATAAGTAAGAAAGATGTTCATTATACTTTTTTTAAATCGCGCGCGCAGGAATAAAAGTTATCAAAATTAGCGGCCCTCGAAATTGACGAATCACAGCGCGCGTACTGAGAGATTTGATAAAAGAACACAGGCTTTGTTTCATTACTGCTAAAAAAATCTTAAACAATAAACGGGGTGTTTTTTAGGGCCTGTTTACGTGGAGGTGGGGGACCCCAGGTAGGTGAGGTAACCTGCCTGTCCATGTAATCTCTCACTTTAATTTGATCACGTTTGCATGATAGGTGGGTGACCCGCCGCACGTTAACTCACCTATCTGGGGTCCCCCACCTTCATGTAAACAGGCCCTTAATTTTACATTATTATCTACATGATTTTGATGAGCTGTTAGGGTTCATAAGCTGACTGAATGTGCGTTTTTATCGAGCGCAAAAAATATAGACTGTGCCCTTTTGCTCCATCACCCAAAACATATTAATCAACGTGTCTTTCTGGCGGAAAAGTGAGCCTGAAAAACAAAAACGAGCCATTTCCCCTCACAAATGTAGCTCTTCATCTGACCCCTGGAGAAGTTTAAATACTGTGGGAAAAAATCTCACCATTACGACACAAGCAGTGATTACATCCGTCAAAATGCCTTTCTCCGTCTGCTATTTCTCCATTCGCCATGGAACATGACCTGTTGGTGCGATGTTGATCACAGGACTGAGGCTTCACAGCACAGATAAGCTCACCCGTCTTGCAATGACACAAGCGGCATTCATCTCGGAGATATATTATGGTATCATCATCTATTTTTTCAGGAACTGCTGGATGGGAGCATTGTACGGAGGATACTGAAAGAGGAATAAGGTCTTGGCGAGTTGAAGCTTTCACAAAGGAACTTTATATACTACTTATTAACTGAGAGTGAGGTCATTACAAGAAAATCTCATTCCGAGGCCTGGATGTATTGACCGAGCGATAGCAAGGTCAATACGTCGAGGCCAAAGTCTGAGATTTCCCTGTACGAATGGACGAGGTTTTAAAATAAGTTATTTGTCATATGGCCTTTTCATTATGGATCTGAGCCTGCGATCAATTTAAACCAACAACTGACCAGCGGGTAACGTCACCTCAACATGGACGTCCATAAGGATGTCCATTATCAAGTTAAACAACTAGTAATGCCCGGTCATTACAAGAAAATGGTGCCCCCGGTCATTGCAAGAAAGCAGCCAATCAGAGCGTGCGTACTATTGTAGCCATATAATAACATCTGTTTACGACCTCCATCCAGTCTGGAGACCTTTTACGAGATCACCAAAAAAGCGTTTTACATGACGTCACTTCCGCCATGTTTTTGTCCCAAAACTATGAAACGGCGGCCATGATGGTGTCCCAAACCAGTCCTGTGGGAGTTGAACTCTTTTCTTGTGTAAAACATTTCTTTTGTTGCAATAAATTTGCACTGCTGCCAGCCACTTGAGTGAAAACGCTCTATATCTTTCACATGTGGTCAGGAGAAGTAATAAAACGCATAAGCTATCTGCTTTCAAACTCAAACCTTGTATGTAGCCTGGCGTAGGAATATTTTCCTCGCTCTGAAATTGTAGCAAATGTCTGTAAGGGCCTCTTCTAAATCTCTGAACAGTCTCGGTATTTCCTGTGTGTGGCTCATCCTCATCTTTTCCTCGTTCACCGCTCTTCGTTCCGTCCCCAAAGTCCTGTATCTCCACAACATACAGCTTCTCTTTTGGCTCATCGTTTTCTTCAATGTAGAAATCATTCTCTCCGTTCAAGTCTTTTTTGGTCTTGATTTTTGCATCTCTGTCTCTCGTCTCCTGTTGTTTTTGGAGGTGGGCAACTTTCCTTCTACTACTTCTGCCAGACTTACTTCCAAAGGGATGATTTAGATGATTTAGATCCCGGCTTTGTGTGGCGTTCATTTCTGTATGAAATTTAAGGTTCTGTGATTGTCTCTCAAAGAAGATCATGTTTAAATACACTATTTTTTTTATAATAACTTCCATTTTCGAGTTGGGTCTAGACGTTTCTTATTTTTTTGACACTTTCAGCCTGGGAACTTTCTTACAGATGTTCTTAAATTTCAATAACGGAAATCTGATAACTTTTAAGCGTCATTGAAAAAGCAGTGAAAAGTATATTTTTCCTCTCGGAGCGTCGGGTATGTTCTTAGTATTTTCTTAATAATTTGGCAAATTTCTTATAAAAAAAGAGTTTATTGAAAAAGTCTGTTTTTAAAACGATTTTGTAGAGACTTACTGGTACATTGAGATCAAACGTAAGACCATTAGAACCATTATATGGACGGCAACCGAATAGGTATGTGAACTTAATACATATGTAGACCCATTAGTTTGAAGGTTCCTTTAACAAACTGTTTCGATTTTTCAAATTTCGTCTTGTTCTGGTGTATATAAACCCAACTACACAAACTTTGTCATAAAAAAAGAAATAGACAGCCAAATTTGGAATTAATTAGCCATGCAAATTACGTTTCGTTTCTTTGAAGATACTAAAAGCACTTTGGCAGTTCGGTATACAATACTTCAAATTGACATCAACTGATTTTAGAGAAGGTAAACTGGCCATTGTAAAGATGTTTTCTGCGTCAGTCTTTTGTCAGATCAGATCACCGAATGAAGTGAGTGTGCCTAATTTATTCATGTTTAGCTTCTTTCAACTCTCTTTTCATTTGCTTATGAGCACGGTATTGCAATAAGGCCAACCTTGTCCCCAGGACTTTTCTCCTGCTTTCCGTGGGAAAAGCCCTGGGACGAAGTTGTAATCGGGGGTGCGTTCGATTGATCGTATTGAGGAATAAGAATACGCAAAAGTTTTGTTACAAATCTCTTCTATCGTGATTTTTGGACCATTAAACTCTACATATATCAAAATATTTTAGTTCAAGAAATTTTCTAGAAGTTGCAATGAAATGAATGTCAAAGCAAGTGATTTCTAAAGTTTATTTCACCTATTCTTATTCCGGAATACGTTCAATCGAACTCATCGTAGGTGTATGAACTGTACAGAAAAGTTATGGAAAGACAAAGGGCAGATTGCCTTGAAAACATACATGTGTGACTTACATTGGAGAAACATAACATAACAAGTAAAAGAGGAGTTACAACGAAAACAACAGTAACAAAGATTCATCACCTTCATCACGTTCTTTTGAAGCCTTTTCTCCACCTCCTGAAAGTCTTTCTTCATCCTCTCCAGATTCGCTTTCTGTTCTTTGTTCTTCAGTAAGCAAATTGACCTTACGCTTCTTTGATTTGTTTCCTTCTATGTTTGTACTGTGAGGCAAATGTAAATCGCGTTTTTTATCAACATTCTTACTTTCACTGTCTCCAGTTCCTGAAACTTCGTCGCCCTCTTCCTTATCTTCCGTATAATCACGTGGTCTAATCACGTGCTTCTCGCCCCGATGAGCGTGCAAAACTCTTAATCGTTCTTGACTGTTGCTTTGCCTGCCAGAAAACGCCCCCTCTTCAATGTCTTCAGGGAATTCAGCTTCATCTTCTTCCGTAATGAAACCAAACTCGGCTTTTGTTTCCGTGTTTCCGTCGTGAAAATGATCTTTTCCCTTGTGACCGTTGTCTCCGGAGGATTCATCGTCAGATGTATCTTGCGCGCGGTGCTTATTAAAGACTTGATAATGTATGTCTCTGATTTTTACCCTTTGCTCACCTCCTAAATATTATAAGGGACAAAACAATCTTGTGATCTGCTTGAAATATAAATTATTGTACCCGGCAGAATATCTTGAACTTTACATTACTTTCCGTGAGCAAATTTTCATTCGAAGTAAATGTTTATAATTAGACGTCTCGCCACAAGGGTGAAGGAAGACTGTTTCAGTCTCAAGAGTCAGCGTTTTCTTAGGGCCTGTTTACATTTGGAGGTGGCGTACCCTAGATAGGTGAGGTAATATGTGGCGTGTCACACCATCTTTCATGTAAACCTGATCAAATGAAAAAATGAGAAATTATATGGACAGGTGGGTTACCCCATGTAAGCGGGTTACCTCACATACCTGGGGTCCCCACATCCAATTAAACAGGCCCTAAGTTATTAATACGCGTTAATCAATCAACTTTGTTGGAAAGATATTTTGATCTGTATTAACATTATTGTATCAATTGTCTGCATTTACCATTAACAGTTGCTTCTAACTTAATCTCTAGTAGGTTAGTCAGTAGCCACGTTTCATTACATCAAGATTAATCTTTGCGTAGATCTACCTTAGCATTTTCTCTTGAGAACTCTCTGAGAAATGAAGTGTCTGCCTTCCAAGTTTACCCCGTAAACCAGCCCTAAGCTTTCCACGCTTCTAGCCTTCTGTGCATTCTTATATAATCTTGTTAGTCCATGTTATCATAGATATAGTCCGTGTTAACATTTTCTTAAACACCCACTCCTTACCTTCGCCATTTCCAGAAGAAACCGCATTTTCCTCGTTATTCATACGAACGCGCCTATTCAGAGTTCCATGTATATTGTCATCGTGAGTCAAAGTTCGTACCATTCCCACCTTGAGGTTCCCATCTCCGGCTGCTGAAATAAGAAAAGTAGATAAGACGAATCAGTAGTAAATGTCTCCCTGTTCAGTATATTTTAGGTATTAAATCAGGGAGCTGGATTTGAGGAGCAAGCGAGAGCGGGTATCCCAGGGCTATACCCCTAGTGCATGACTCAAGGATAGCAACCTCTCGATACAGCGAGCTGGGAGAACTCAGTGAACTCCCCGAATACGCACCGCCAGGCTGTCAATTAATGAGATAAAGTGAAATGTTGCGGATTTCATATTTATCACACCCAAAACAAAACAAAACAAAAAAGAACTTTTTAACCGAAGTTAAAATTGAACTTAGACATATATCTGAGACTTTTTAAAGTTAAATAGGATTTTCAGTCGGCAGTTACTGCCTAGATTGTGAAACACTCGTTTTGTAAATTTATGAGTGAAGCAAATAGCGCGATGATAAGGGAATTTTGTGAGGTTTTTGCCTGTGTTTGCTCGTATGAACAAAAGGGGTTTCTATTGCCATTGTAAAAACGAAGAGCATGTTTCATTATTGACAAACTTCTCTCTAGTTTAGAAAGACTTTTGAACGATAACAAGAAAGCGAAAACCTCGAGAAACAGGACAGCTGAACAGGAAGATGTCCTTGACAAGCACATGTTAAGCTAGGTTTCAGACGGTTTTTATGTCTAATAAGGTAAGGTAAATAAGAAATTTTGATGCTTTATAATAAAAGTAGGTTGTAAAAGCATTATAAATTGAGTGTAGCATTTCCACATTCAAGTCTTTTTTGGCAAGATCTTTCAAACGAAGAACAAAAAAGTCAAAAAGCTTACAACAGACTGAAAGTACTATCCAAAAATGAGTAAAAGAAAAGTAACGGTAAACTTCAAAAGAACAGGCCCAAAATGATAAAGAACGAAACAGTGAATAGTTTTAAGCGAATTTTTCTCGCGGGCGCCTCAACAAAAATATAGTTTTTCAAACTTCTTTTTACTTACCTTGAGTCGTGCTAATTTTTCCACTCACAGTCTGATCGACATTTGAAAGAACTACAAGAATTAAAAGAGCTGTTGTTCGCCGCCCATGAAGCGGCATACTGTGGGAAGATGCTCGAAAACAAAACAAAATGCAAACCGAAAATAAAAAAAACGTTTTCGCTGGCAACGAAGTCAAATGTCTAACGACAGCTTGACGTCATTGACTTGACATGGTGAGTTTTCACTAGGGAGGGGAGGGAAGGTAATTTTTTGAGAGCATGATTGGGACGAGAATGGGGCATTCAGGCTTTTCACTCATTATCCGTATACGGTTACAGTTGCTGATAAGAATTATTTTATAAAACACTATAAAAAGCATTTTTTTATACAATAGTTCTGAAACCGAAAATAAAATTAGTGAAAACATGCCCGCCAAACAGGAAACTCCATCGCATTTCTTTGGAAAGTGAAATCATAACGACTATAAGAAAACCTCAAAGAAAATTCTTTCGCATATAAAGTGTGTTGGTCCTTTCGTTCAATATGTTATAAACTACTATGTTTTTACACTGAGAGAAAGGAGGTGCTGCATACGCTTGCAGAGAAACGAGCCATCACCAACATTTTTAAACCTCGTGATTCATGCTACAGTTTAAGAAATTCAGACTTTCTTTTACCCAGGTTTAACACAGTTTCATTTGGTAAGCATTCCCTTCGATATTTAGGTCCCATTTTATGGAGCAAGCTGGACAAAAATGATAAAACGTGTAAATCATTAAGTGATTTTAGAAACCGAAAGCGTAATACGGATCTGACATCTCTTATTGATGATGGATGCAAAGGATGTCTTCTGTGTGATACTTGATGTCTCATCGGAAACAATCTTAGCATTTTAGTACTCAGCTTTAGTATTTTAGCTAACAATTTGTAACATATTGTATGGATTTTTTTATCTACTTAATTATTGTATCTATTATATTTTAACTGTAGCTGTCCCCTATTAGTAGAGGGCCTGCCCCTCTGCTAGTTTTTCTTTCTTGACACATAAAAATCTATCTATCTATCTATCTATCTATCTATCTATCTATCCAGTATATTTTATAATGTGTCAAAAATTTAAAAACTAGCAAGAGTTGCCAAATGATGTCTTTGACGCGGATAGAATGCAGATTCTCTAATTTGATTTGATCGCCTTCGACTCCTTAAACTTTTATCGTCTTACACCTGACCTGTCACCTCCTCAGGCGCTTCGTTTTTCCGCACAGAGGCGAGTAGGAAACGCAAGTGAGCGCACGCAAATCTTCATCGAGTGAGGAACTTCTAGGTACGAGGCAGGTCTTGCACTGCGTGAATCCTTGTATATGTTACGGATGCATTGTTGACTGTCAACACTACATTTCTAAAGGCCTGAAAAGGTTATCATGTTATATCCAAACGAAGGTCAGTTATGAAAGCTTGTAAAAGCCTACAAACTGACTTTTGAGTTCACGGCTGTCAACACGGGAGAACGATAAGATTTATCTGTTTACAACTCCGATTATGTTGAACTCTGGACACCGAATAGGTCCGTAAACGGGGTCGTGTGGAAGGAGAACAGAGGAGGCTGTCGAAAGGCTCGTAACTACTGAATGTGACTTGCGGGGTTGGCTCAAAAAAGATATGGAACTAGAGGAACTATAAGCAATTAGCACAAAATATAAGGCACGCGTTTGCTTTAAAAGCAGCACGGAATTGACTTATAAAGAGTGACACGCCCAAATCATTCCTCTATAATTCAATAAGTCACGTTGAAAAGTCAGGGTGAAAACGCTATCAAGGAAAGGGAATTTCTAACTCCTCTAAGCCACCACAAGTAGCTATATTATTGGCTGCTAAGGGTGGGAGTAATAATTACTCCCACACTTAACGCAAAAAACCAGTTCGCCAACGCTTTACCAAACTGTTTTGCAATTATTTGACACAAGTTACTGCTTTCATTTATTATATTTTACAGGCAAAGTAAACATTGTTTCCGATGCGCTAGCCTGCATTACAGGCGCTTTACGAGCCAAGCGAGGCGAAAGCGGCATTTTATGCGCCGGCAAAGAACAAGAAGAAACTTTTTATAATGACACGAATAGTAAATAATAACAAAAACCTCTTCATTTCAAGTAATGGATTCTTGTGATAGCTGATGCTTCAAGGTAATTGTCTTTAACTCTACTATAAGCAAACAGGTAGTATAATACTGACGCCACCCGCAAATCAGATTTTTTCAAAACTTTTTTAAACCATCATAAAATATCAATTATCCAGTGGGTAAGCCGGCGATCACTGTTTCTCTAGTGATATTTTTAAATGCTGAAAGATTGAATGAAGTGCCAAAAACCTGACATTTCTCAGCAATTTCTGCCTTACCCGGTTTTGTTTTGATCATTAAAATTTTATTGCTACCTGCAAGACCTAGTTAAAATGGGAAATCGTTTTTGACAAAGACCAGAAATATTAACTGTCGGATATTCCACCCATTCTATTTCTAATTTACACTGAATAAAACGGATAAGAAAAAAAATGTCGGTCGTATTTCAACATTACCCGTCAAATAATAAAATCGCCAAAATTTGACAGATCTACACTACAATTTTCGACGGTGATGAAATTAAAATTTATACTCCCTGATATAAAATAAAATTTTAGAATAATTGTCTGCTTCCTCTCCTAGCTAAAATCTATTTACAACACTTCACAATGTTTTTGAGAAATGTTAGGTTTCCTCTATATACAAATTAAGGGTAAAAGGCCCGCTAATTTTACATTGGTATTAATTTGCTAACGTAGTAGGGTGTGGTTGGAAAAGAATAAAAACACTCGACGAAACGCACTTGTCAGTCGTAAATTTCCGCTTATGAAAGAGCTGAAATCTCCATCAAGCCATTAAAAATATTTGAGAAAATCATTGATCGATGAGACGGAAAATTCCTTTGTAAATTAGACGGCGTTTTCGTTGGTGAACTTTTGTATAAAAGCATTACTTGCTCCCCGGTTGTAAAGTCGTTGAACTTTCGTAGAATCGAATAATCCAAAGTTAAAGATTTCCAGATTGCTTCCCCATTATTTTAAAACTGATTCTTTTTCTCTGAATTGGTGGTGATAAAAATACATGTCAGCTAGCTAACAAAATTTGTCTCCTCTCTGGAAATACCGAGGTTAAACTATCACACAACAGCAACCTTGGTCTTCTTCAATTGGCTCTGATCCTTCCTGTTTTTCGGGATCCTTTTTCTCGTCCGTTTCCCCATCAGTTGATTTTTCTGGGTCTTTTTTCTCTTCATCCTTGTCCCCTTTATCTCCATCTTTCTTTGCTGCTTCACTATCACCAGCTCCCTCATCAGAAGCGGGAGGAACTTCATTCGCGTTTTCTTCTGCTGCGGGTTTCTCTGCAGCGCTATCTGCTTCATCGCCTCCTGCGCCTTCTTCCGCTGCGGCAGCGGGCTGCTCTTCCGTCGTTGTTGCCTCGGCCGTGGGAGCTTCTTCGCCTTCAGCCGACATTACTTAAATCCTACCAAATCAACTCAATTTGGCTGTTCTACCGGCTTCAACCGCACAACTATCTTATCTCACGGCTTGCAATGTTTATACTTGAACAAACATCTCGGCGTTAGTCAAACAACACTCGAGAAATGACATAAAATATTTAAAAAGCGTTCATTTTGTCGTTGCTATAGCTATTCTTGTCGATACATGTCATTTTCCCGGGCACGAGACATTCTGACCAATCACATTGCTCTGTCTTGTTTTGCATGCATCTAAGTCCACACCACCTGTTGTATCGCTCAGCGTAGCATTACAGAGTTTTGGCGCTTGAATGCAAGCTGCGGCCGTAACTGTCAAATTACGATTTCGATCCAATTTTTCCAAAACTGTTTACTGCTAACACGTATTTCAGCAGGTACTTAACAAAGATCGAACAATGCCTTTGGACAACTGCTCTTAAAAACCTGCTAAAATAATTGTTAATTAAAAACTCAGTACAAGTGACAAAAAGTATTTCAATTTTGAAATTATTTTCTCTATGCCTTACTTGCGTTAAAGATTTTTCAAAGCACCCCATACCGAAAAACCTGTTGCATTGCGTCCAACTTAAGGCCCCCTACCCCACCACAAATATAATAAAGTTATTTTCAGTGATTGTGGTCTAAGGAATCCAACGATTATATACTCACTTCTAACACACTGGTAAATTTTAGAAATGAACGCTTCATTTTCCGCTTTACTGAAGTGTTTTTCTCCCCGAAATATTGGAGCGGAAAGGAATATGAATCGTTTCATAAACCTTTTGTTATAGATTAAACATGTAGGAGCTGAAATTGTTGCAAGCAGGCTCTCATTGTCACTAACACTGGAGGCTGTGGTAGAGCCTTTGGCAACATGGAATGGAACTACCCAACCTTAACATTAAACTTTTAAGTCCCAAAAGTGACCAACATCATTTTTCTCCCAACAATATCAGTACATCATCATAAAAAAAGGATATGAGGATTATGAAAATGATCACTAAGGAAAAATACTTTGATCTTTTATCAAATTCTCTCAACTAATTCTTTAAGGAAATGAATGGAGAACAGTTTGGAGAATTTTTATGTCGATATTAATGGGTGGCATAGCAAGACATGTGGTTGTCAAGGCCACATAGACCTTGGTTTTTAAGACGTTGAATGAGTTTATCCTCACATGTGAAGCAGTCAACTGAACAAAACCAGACCTTGGCACGCCCCTGTAAGTTTTCACCCGATTACCCGCGGAAGTCTACTGACCAAAGTCAAAATTCCCCCTATATACGAACGGTACCTCTTTCGTATACCTTTCATTGACAAATGGTACCCCGGCTTCACAAACCTCACTTTCTTTAAAATATGATTTAAAAACTCATTAATAATTCACGAACTAAAAAAAAAAGGAAAGAAAAGAAATTGAAGTTTAATGAGTTTCTTTATATCTGATAAAGACACGGCTAAACTTTACGCGAGATTTTTTAGACCCAAATAACCGTGAATATAAATCTTGGTGCAAGAATGAGTTGATCTATACTTCAGGATCAGAGATTTTGAAGCCGTTCAAAAAACTCGCAGTCGTGTATTATCAGGTTTAAAAACTCACGGCCTCGCCTCTAGTTTTTTAACCTGATAATACCGGCTCCTGCTCGTTTTGTGCATGAATCGAGAGAGATCTTTGATGAGCATTCACTGCATGTTGCTAAGATCCAGATTCAAACTCAGGTCTAATAGCCGTGCACTTGGTACAACAGGCTCAGTAATCCAGTCCAGCGGTTTATCAATAAATGGATGCTTACCGTCGAAAAAACAGTTTGACGAGAGAAAACAAGATTGACTAGTTCAGACGTTTGGGCTGCGGCTACTTCAAAGGCTTGTCGTTATTCAGGGAGAGCCTCCCTTTCTACTCCTCAATCAAGAAGAAGACAAGAGGGGGCTCTACATGCAAGGTGATTTACGCTTCCACCAAACGTCTAAGTTGAATTTTTTGTTATAATTTCTGGGATTTCATTTGCCAGTAAGTGAAAAGAATCGGCGGAGATTTATAAATCAGTTCGTTAACCAGTTCGTTAATCAGTTCTCAAACGTTTGAGCCTTTTTTCGTTGAGAACGCTTGGCGTTAAAAGAAAGTCGTGCAGGAAATTGGCGCCGACAATAACATGCCTAAGATAGGTGTCGCTTTTCAAACTTTTGGACTCTTTTATAGGAAACCTTAAAGTAGATAGTAAAATATAACAGGATATTGGTAACACAGCAACTTTAGCTTTGAAGAACTTTGCTTGAAAGCGGTGAAATTTACGCTTACCTATTGGAAGGTCTAACTTACAGCAAATTAACCGACAACGTGTGACATTACAACCTGGGCCAAGAGTCTCATGAACGCCCATATACTGTCGTCGTTCGTCTCTTCTGTTTCCTCAATGTTGGCTGCGAAAATGGGTCCTTTCAGCTCAAAAAACTATTCCTTAACAACATTGGAGAGAAGAATCGAAGGGAAGTGACCCAGGTTAAGTGTCACAAATTGTAGACGTTTACTCGTGCCTTGAAATGTGTATTTATAGCAAACTACTTTTTAGTTATCCATGGTTATTCAATTTCCTGCAGTTTTAGTCTTGCAGCTTTTGCTCCCTGTTTGTCGCCAATTCTATCCAGGCACTTTGCTAACTAGTAATAGCCGAATTCCTTGTCTGGTCTAAGTCGGGTTATCTAAAAACGAAAAAGAAAAAAAGAAGACGAAAAAGATGGCAAAGTACAAGTTTAGAAATGATCGAGTCTTGCCCTGGTTTAGCCTGAGAGAACCACGCCCACACTGATTTCCCCGCGCAATGACCTCTGAAGAGTGAGCGTAGAAATTACTGATGATGCATCACTACCCGGATCTGGGTGGTGCCTCATAGTTAACTAAAGTGGAATGGTTGGGAAACCCTTTGTTATAGGTTTTTGTTAGCTTTTTTCACAACGTTCAATAGATGGCCCTGATTCAGTGTAAAACTAGTTGGGCAGAATTGTGACGTCACGTTACCATGGTAGCAAAATTTCTGGATCGTAACAACAGGGAGCTTGAAGTTATTGACCAATAGAAACATTGGATTAATTTATTCAGTCACAATCTGTGAACAAAAACCAAAGGATTGTGCACGGTCAGGGAACTTTCAACATAACCTACAGCACTATTGTTTTCAACTTTGATGTTTGCCGGGTTTCCTAACCAGTCTCCCCTACTAACTATGGTGCCTCTCAGAGAACTTCTGCAGTCGTTCCTCATTTCTCAAGGAAACAAATCTTGTCGCGAAATGTTGGCTGTTTTCTCAAGCTTGCCCTGATTCAGTGTAAAATAAGTTGGGCAGAATTGTGACGTCACGTTACCATGGTAGCAAGATTTCTGGATCGTAACAACAGGGAGCTTATAATTTAAGCGTAGACGACGGCAAAAAAGTTACGGGTTAAAATTAGGAAAACAACAACTTTGCACGTACTATCACGCTTTTTGTGCATTTTTTAGCCGTTATTGCACGACTGCGACGTGAAACTTCGTAATTTCACGCGCCCTCTTTATGGAGCAGGGGAACACAACTCAAAAAATGTTCTTTTTCTTTTTCCAATTCTAATATTACATACGGTCCTTTCTTATTCAACCCCGAAAACGTTCGCTAACATTTGAAAATTAAGGGAAACTCAGTAAGATCAATGAAGTTTGAAACAGTGCGAACACTTTCGGCGGCTTTTTCGGTTTGATGTCATCCAGAAATTCTGCTACCATGGCAACGTGACGTAACAACTTGCCATCTCAATTTCTCTCGCCAATCACAATGACGTAAGAAAATTTAATGAACCTATCACAATTCAAAGTAAATACATCAAGTCAAAGCCAAGCGCGGAAAAAGGCGTCAGCCTAAGTTACAGTTTTATTTCTTATTGGTCGAGAAAATCTCGCGAGATTTTTGGCCAATCCGCTAAGAAAGAAAAGTGCATAGCAATTAAGGAAGACGATTTTGTGCAAGAAATACCTTGGCATGAACTTTTGGTAGAAACATCATCGACGTCAAGACAACCGAAATAAATATGATGGGAATTTAAGGGTTGAAACAATAGAGAAACTATGCTATACTGGAAGAAGACAAGACGAGTTTTACACTGACCTGTTTATATTCACTTGCTGCGTTCACATAGTCGCCCTGATGAGACAAAGTCGAGAACAGTTGGTAAACATTCTGGCACACCCAAGAATAAAATTATTTTGAAACGCTGTGCAACATCAGTCTTTGTTCATGTTCTTGAATTTCCTCCTATCCATTTTTGTATATAAGTAAAGTAATTGACTGAGCCTATGGCTTACCTTGCTATATAGGAACTCTCCATAATGAATATGCCCATCAAAACTGTCAGGGTGAACTTCAAGGGCTTCTTTGAATAACTGTTCTGCCGTTTCCTGGTTACCATGGTGATCGTAATACCTTGCAAGATGGAGTCTGGCTATTACAAACGGAGGATCCATACGAACAGCTGTCTCGAGTGCCTGCAATAAGGAACGAGAGTAATTGTTAAATATTTCATGATTTTCCTATTATTCAGATTTGTGCCAAAGTCACTATTCGTGTTTTCTGGATGAGAGAAGACTTGGGATAGAATAAGGCTCGCGAAGAGTCTTTTAACACCAAAAAACAATTATGTAACGACCTGGTCACCACGATTTCTAGTTCCTTTGAAAAGAACTAGTAAATAACGGTAACTCTTTGATAAAGAGATTGTTTACCGTGCGACTACTTCTACCGGGGCCACCTGGACAAAGTCGACCAATCGGATTACAGGAAAATAACAAATACACTCCGAGAAAGTTAGTTGTCAATCATAATAGCCACGAAAGGAAATAAACGACATGGATCGAAATCAACCAACAAAAACCTACAGACGTGAGCTGTTGAACCCGCTGAAGAAAGCGCGTGTTTCCTGCGTGGTCCGTTAGAGTGAGTGACGGAGGCGAAAAACGTAAAATATAGTTATTTAGTGAAATCCAACTAGTGGTCTATTATCAATGCTGCGTTCTGATTGGTTGAGCTAGTGCGAGGCTATATGTTATAGCCCAATAGTAGCGAAAAGCGCCGGCTTTGAAAACCAAAACAATGGCGGCTAAATCGCGTTTTGCTAGATAAATTTATTTTGTCTTGATATTTTTTACCAACTGGTTGGATTTTACTAAAACAATTATTTCCTCTCGCCCTCATGACCTCTGAGTCAATAGCCCATTCGGCCTTCGGCCTCATGGCCTACGGACTCAGAGCCCATTCGAACTCGAGGAATAATTGTTAAATATTTGACTTGCAGTCGCATGATATTACTAAGCGCGGCAATAGTAGCGAAGAAATTGCTGGTAGATGACAAAATAACAGCTTGTGTCAAAGAAATATGTCTCATGGGTGTTGTATACAAAGTTTCGTACAGAAAAACATTGTCTGGTGAAAAATTTTACTTTACGGAAAAACGTTTGTTATCAATGTTAAATTTTTGTGCCTCGAGTAACTTGTCGTTTTTTTTACGAGTTGCTGATTGGCCCACAACCAACTTTAATGGAATGAATTGTTATTTTCCTGTAATCGGATTGGTGAACTTTGTCTAAGTGACCCCGGTTACAGTATATAGGCGCACTGTAACAGTAAATGCAATAGGTATATCTCATCAATGTGGTAATTTTTTTTGCGCGGTCATCTGAGCCATCCGAAGGCTGCTTAAAGTTGTAGGTCAAAGACGGAATCTATCTCCTCTTTAGTTCCAAGAAGCAAGCCCGCGACCTCCCGCTCTACAGACCTGCACTTTACCAACTGAGTTACCGTGGCGCAGACGCACTCACCTTAATTGCCTTCTGTATATCTCCCCTTTGAAAGTACTGGTCGGCAAGCTTACGAAGCACCTCAGTGTTGTCTAAAATCAACGGGAACAGTATTTCATTACGTAAGACTACTAAGGGAATCTTGAGTGATATCTATTATTATGCCACTCTGCCGAAACTCGTCCCCAGGGCTCTTCCCATCAAAGAGGGAGCGGGGTTGTACGAAGTCGATATTGCGCTGTCCGTGATCAGTTGATACATGACTGTTAATAATTAAAGACCAAAAAGAATTAAATTAATTCTTCAGTAAATTGCTCATGGCTTAAAATTGTTGATTATGTTAACCTCATTCCCAAAACCCTAGTGATATGAGCACCCCACTCATATTAACTTAGCGATTTGGGTTAGAGTTAGGGTTACAGAGGATACCCATATCACTAGTAAAAACCTTTGAATGCAGTAGTCCACTCAACGCGCAAATAAAACCGACTGGTTCTTTCTTGCCGGATCTCTAATGTAGAGAAAATTAGCCTTCCTCAGAGGAAGGCTAATTTTGTTAGCCGGAGTTTTAGCCTCAAATAAATCAGCCCCTTGCCGTATTGGCATCCTTGCATTCAGTTTTGTTTTAATTCCCGTATCACTAGCCGGTTTGGGAATGGGGATGCCCATATTACTGTGACGCCCAAACGAAAACCATACTGGGTAAGGCTTCTGTTTATACATAGGAATTGTGATTTCGGCGCGATTTCTAGGACGGAGTGAAGCTACCTAGCGCCAGTCT
The DNA here is from genome assembly GCA_964035705.1 of Porites rus. NCBI lineage: Eukaryota > Metazoa > Cnidaria > Anthozoa > Scleractinia > Poritidae > Porites > Porites rus. Next base: position 15,728,215 of record OZ038004.1, on the reverse strand, counting down.
CGAAAGTGGAGCGTCATATATTTCGTAGATTCAATGCTACCCTTTAGTGCAGTGTGAAAGGTATTCGGATCTTAGCGGAAGTAAATAAGTAGAATAGACTGAGACGGAAATAAATTTTCAGTGGTGAGGACTGGGATTTAGTTAACCAGCGCTGGCACGATGTTCGATGTGTCAGTGACGCTTTTTCACAGATCTGGGCCGTTGCTTTTCATGCTATACCAGATACCCTATCGTGTATGTCGGCACGAAAAGCTACCCGTTGAGTGGGAACAGAGCCTTAATTAATCCATTAGTTTCTATTATTACTTTTTTTTCACTAAATAAATATGAATCGAAATACCTGGTAGGAGGGCTGAAAGTTCTTGAAAAATTTTAAGTTGATCTCCACCCTTGCTGCATGTTACCAGCTAAATACAGGAAAAAAGTAAAAAAGCATCTCCTTAAAGACGGTCCTTAAAATTTCATTATATATATGAATAGCCTCATACTATCGGCACAGTGTACTGTACCGAACAAAGCATATAAAACGTAATCGTCGTCGGTGTTCACTCAAATGTAGATGAGCTTTAATCAGTAATTTTCTGTGGCCGTTCTCAGTTTTTAAGGGAAGGATCACATTACAATGAAGAGTCCATCGCTGTGACACGGCGGGTTATAGCGGTTTTGATCTTTTTGATTTAAATTTCTTTTACTGCAAATTCGCTTTCTTCCAAAAATGACCCCATTCCACGCGTCTGCGTGCTTGTGGAAGCTAACTCCCGATCCTGATCCTCCGAGAAAGAAAAGACTGGAATCCACGCCATCCTGGAATGATAAGACGTTCCCACATGTCATGAGTTAACCTTCAACTCAATGTAAAACGAGACTACAAGAGGAAGATCGTTTTCCTTTTTCCACGACTACTGTGAATCAATTGTTTTTAAAAACGTTTTTTGATGATTTACCTTTATCCTAAAGTAGCTTGGTACTCTTATACTTTGGGGAAGCTCACTGTCGTTATAAAACCTTCTGTCAAATACGTACCTGAAATGTAAGAGTAAAGTGTACAGAATTAATGTTACAACTGCACTAGTGCACGCAGTGGAGAGAAGAAAAAACCAAGGAATCCAGTTTGCAAATGTTCGTACTGGTACTGGCATGGCATGTCGTTCTGATATCAGATAGAGCGATTTTCGTATGACCTTGAAATGAAAAAGCACGAACAAAACAGAAACAACGAACGAACAGAAATAGAACGATTTGATTGGTTCATCGAACGGATACAAACGCGTGTGGCTTTTAGTTGGTTAAGCGTATGCTCGGGTTAAAAAAAAAAACTTCATGCCAGTCGAGATCAATCGACACTTCGCTCTGACGTCATACTGCAGCCCGATTGGCCAATCGAACAGCGCAGTCCATGTTAGGGTTTTCTTCGGCGGGAAAACGAAGAGTCCATGTTTTGATCTGGTAGATGTTCGGTGTAACCAGTGTAACCAAACTTTGATGTTATTATTCAGGATCGGCCCCTCAAACGCATCCCAATAGGCTGTGAAAGCCCATGATAACTTCCAGTTTATTTATAATAATCCTCTTAGTGTTCTCTAAGATTAGCTGGGCACCGAGGTGAACAAAAGCCCCAGAAATACAACTTACATGGGTTCCTCATTATGTTTCTTTTCATGCATGATTTCCAAGCATTTCTTAAGCGACATCTGCGTGTCTCCGTTCCCGCCACTTCGTACAAAGTTCTCTGACGTTCCACTGAGTATTGACCAATCACGATACATCTTGAGCCGACTGGGCTTTGTCCATTTCGTAGGATCTGTCCAATCAGAAGCGCCATTTTTGAATTGCACGATAAGAGGCTTTTTATATCTGTTGAGAAAAAAGTATTAAGTTTCAAAGCTGTGAGGTCACACATTCGCTCTAACTGGTTGAAAAATAAACAAAAATAAGGAAAACACCTCTCTGAACTCACACACCTTACCTGTATATTTTCTCAAATTCTTCAAAATCCAAACTCTCTGCATTTCTTTTTTCAATTGTACAAAGGCTTGTACTGTATTTTAATTCATCTTCCGATGATGCTCGCTGCCATCCACTCACTTCCGGTGAAAGTGGTTTCGTATGGGAAATTTTAACTGATGTCTTATTGATGACGTAGTAGATTACGAAGCATGTTATCGGTAGCATCAAACTGGCTGTTCAGCGCCGTAGCTAGTATGAGGCCAACCGAGGCACTCGCCTCGGTAAAATTTTGACGAATTTCGCCGATCATTTTTATTTTACATAAGCGATCATCGGATATTTTTAACGCATCATGATATATTACAAAGAATTCAGCAATTCAGTCAATATACTATGAAAAAATTACCATATCATCGATCTCAAGGGGCTACGTACGTTAACTCAAATTTTTTTTCAACAAATACTGATCAAAACCATTGGCGAGGTTAACGGTCACCCAGATTATGTAGCTTGTTTCTGATTATTGCTTTTTAAATTCCACTTAAATTAACTCGAAAAAAAGGTACCGAAAGGCTCAGAAAACGCTGCAAATCGCATTTCCGAGAGACTAAAGTTCAAAATTTCTCGGGGGGGGGGGGGGGCATGCCCCCGAACCCCCCTAGCAACTCCCGCCTGCCTCGGTTGGCCGTTTGGTCTGGCTACGGCACTGGCTGTTGCTATGCATGCATGGAGACTTTCTGACACCTTCGGGTTTTTGACTCGGCTCATCTTGATCTAATTTTGCTTTTCTTTTGTTCACTTTGGTATTAGCTTGAGATCGGCTGTTGTTCTTGGGCCTTTTCATTTTGATTGTTTCTAAAAGGTCAAATACATGCGCTATTATACTTTAGAAAAATCCAACTAGTGGTCTATTATCAATGCTGCGTTCTGATTGGTTGGGCTACTACTTGGCTATATGTTATAGCCCGTTAGTAGCAAAAAGCGCCGGCCTTGAAAACCAAAACAATGGCGGCTGAATCGCGTTTTGCTAGCTAAAATTGTTTTATCTCGATATTTTTGACCAACTAGTTAGATTTTACTAAAACAATTATTCCTCTCGCCCCCATGGGCTCTGAGTCAATAGCCCATTCGGCCTTAAGCCTTACGGGCTACTGACTCAGAGCCAGTCGGGCTCGAGGAATAATTGTTAAATATTATGCAAAAAGAAGGTACTCTTCCGACTCTTAAACGTTCATTAACCTAGCGACTTCCAGAAGCGGTAAAAGTAAAAACTGGGTAAAAACTGAAAAATTTTACTGTTGACATGCTGAAAAACAATTTTTACCATGTGAAAGTACTACCTAGTAGCTTTCATTTGAATGGTCACACAATGGGGTTTTGCTCACAGACTGAAAAGTTAGAACCACCATATACAGCACAAAAAAGTACCACCGGAAAGTACTGAACGGTAGCTTTCATTTGAATCCACAAACAGAAAAGGGATCCATTGAGGTTTTTGGGTAACTGATCACCCACCCCTCCCTTAAGTCAACATTAACACTTACTTCTCATTCAGGGCAAAATTGTAGCGGGGGGCGGGGGGGGGGGGGGGGGGGCAGGTGACCTTGCGAGACTCCATAATTCACTTTGGCAGTAAAAGGGACAGTAAATCGGCTGTGCATGTGTGTGGGCTTCAAAAAGTCGTTGGCAAAAACTGAAGAATTTAAAAATAAAAATTTTCATTTCCGTGGATCAAGGAGGGACAACAGTTTTTTCAAAATGAAATTTGAAAAAGATAACGTTTTAGTTTCTAAAGGAATTAAAACTCTAGTGCCGCGGAATGAAACAAAAAAGAAGACAAAAAGCACTGCGTCGGTCAATATCATTATTGAATCATGCTAATGCAATGCCATATGACAAGAAAATGAGCTTTTAATAAATGAATGTACGTTTTCATGACAAATTATCTGTCCATTAAATTTATTTGATGAAAAGTGACTTAATTTCGTTTTATTTTGAAAATGCTACTAAAGTGGATGACACGTTCGTTTTCAGCTACTGAAAGCTGAAATGAAACCCTAAGAACAATATTCTCCACATTTTTGAGAATGGCAAATTTGGGTGACACTCTTTTTACTTCAAGTTTGCGTGACATTCTTGTTTTAAAAAGCATTGTGATGACCTGGGTGGGCCCAGTACTCCGCTCGCCCAGTGCATATTCACGTGACTACGTGACTGGGCGGAGTCACGAAATTTCAGGGCAGGACGTCGAAACTGGACTTCAAAACATGGCTGCTGACAAAACCGTGAGGAAAAATACCCTTGCAGGTGAAGATGGAGAAAGTGATAGCTTCCACGCGTCTGAAAACAGTCTTGAACAGAGGACAACTCTTACTGCTATTGGCAAGGTGAGTTTTTAAAATATTTTCCAGGATTTGCTGCATTGCTACGAAACTGATCAAGTTGAAATCAGCTGACGTGCATGAAATCACTTACATTTGAGCTGGTACAAGGCAGGCTTTTTTTTCTTTTCAATCTTCCTTAGAATGGAATTTAAATTACCTATAACTACTAGGAAGAAATTCTTGACTTCTTAGTTTGATACTTTAATATACACAGTGTTAAATCTGGGAGTTATGACCCTGCATCAGTTTCGAAAGTGAAAGTTCATTTACATGAGAAATGCTTTTCAAAAGTTTGCTCTAGCTTACGTACTTGAAAAGCTTCTGGATTTTCTGCTATGTAAAAACTTCTGTGAGAATGTGACGATCTAGACTGTACTTAGAAATTATTACAGTTTCATCTTTTGCATTTTGGGTCTTGATCGAATTTTCGTTAACTTCCTGCTAGCAAATTCATCACCCAGGGGTATCCCCCTATGTAATCTATGAAGCCAGAGGGGAATCGACCGTGGCTGATCAGTGGCCCCCACCTTATTTTGAAGCCCTAGAAAAAATATAAATTTTTTTTCCATCTTGTGGCCTGGATGAGCATGTCTTATCCCTGCCTCTCACTATCTCAATGATCTGAATCGGCCACTGAAAACTGTGCGCTAAGAAAAATACCAGGGAGCTTAAGAACTCTTAGCCGTTAAAACCCAGCTTGTCTAGCTCATAGAGTGACATAATTATGAATGGGGACCAGGAGTACAACCCTGCTGAAAATTCACAACAGTACCCCTCGTGGGTGTCACCCACAATTAGCAGTCGCATGCATGAACAATACTTAGGTGGGCTGCAAGGAAGACACATGAAAAGGGAGAGGTGAATTTATCTCTCGCTAAATTGAGTAAATGCTGTTAAACAATAGTGTACTGTAGTAATGTGAAAACAAAATGAGACTTTAAAATACAGTCTTCAATTATGCCTGTGTCACTTTCTTGGTAACAGTAATGCAATCCAAAGGGAGCACTGTAGATTCTTTGGAAGTGGTGAAGCCATGAGGGAAATTCCCACCTGCCATCTTTCGTTTGAGTTTTGAATGCTGCACACATGCATGTATTGTCTCTTTGGTTGAAAGAGACATAAAGACATAATTATGTTTGGGGACAAGGCAGTACAACCCTTCTAAAAGTTCACTTGAGTTATCAGGGAGGGAGGTGTATACATGCACTAGTCCCAGGATGTCCAATTATGTCAACAGCTTCTCATTGCCTAGCAGTACCAGCTTATGCAGTGCTTGAGTCATCCACTTGATATTGTATGGTACCTGACCATGTGCCAAGGTCCCACCACAGGCAAACCTTCCAAACTGTTTGAGACATCATTATGCCATGAGTGACATGTGATCCCATACATTTACTGTATTTTGTAATTCCCACTCTCGGCTTGATTCAAGTGATCGGTAGAAATGCTTCATAAAACACAGAATTTTGCACCTTTTGATTCCAAATATTGATATAATGTAAGAAAAATGAATAACGATGACTTACCACATGTTTTGTAAGTGTGGTGTTCTGCGCTTTTTGGTGTTTTAGTTGCTTGAAACTGGCAGTCGGGATCATGATATCTCAAACAGTTTGGATCATGGTCTGCCTGTGCACTACTTGGAGAGCATATTTAAAAAACTAAAGGGACAGTGCCTAGAAAGTTAGGCCCAACTGACTCCTTAAACTCCTTAGACTGTTAGATTTTTCTTTCCATATTACCTTGTATCACTTGGTGAAATAAAGAGTGAATATTATTTAGCCTATCTCAAAGATTACTATAATAATATTATTATTAAAATAATAAATAAATTGTTTTATTCCTTACACCTTTTTGGTTTATAAGGTTCAAGCACTGCTATTGCCATTGTTTTATCTCAATATTTTTTCTTTTTTAGTTGAAAACCTTTGCTGGCCTGGAAGCTGTGGAGTGGACCTTTCTTACTATTTCAATAATAAATGTGCTAGTTGCAATTGGTATAACAATAGACAGGCTCATAGAGCTGCACAAAAACAAACCAGACTACACCTTTGCAATCATTCTCTTTATTAATATAGGTATGTTCTAAGTGTAGATTACAGGGCATGACAAATCTCAGGGGTGGGGGGGGGGGGATTTTGTGATAGAGGGGGCCTAGAGATGTAGTATACAGTGCCAATATGCATCAGGATTGTGAATGGCGCACTTTTCTGGGGAGTTTTGGGTGCATGCTCCTCCAGCAAAATTTTTGAGATTGAAGTTCTCTGAGATGCAATCTGGTGTATTCTAGACGCTTAAATTTCGCAAATGCCTGGATTCCATATTGAACTTGTAATGCTGAAATATTTGAGAAAAAAAATTCCCGGACAAAAGGGGGGGCCGGGGCCCTCTGGGCCCACCCCTAAATCCGCCCTTGAATCTTATTTCATTTGTTTCAATAGGCGTATCCTAGGGTAATGGATTGAAGATCGATGGTGATCTAATTTCACATGTGCAGATAACACGTTTTGGTGTGAAAGCCCTCCTGGTATTACATTGGTCTTTGTATAATAATAAGCATGACTTTCTGAATGATTCTATTTCTTTCTCTTTTGGCAGGATTTTGTTTGTTTTATGCGGTTCATGGTGTTCTGAGGGAGAGAGAATTTGAGTTGTATGTCTACATTGTGGGAATTGTGGTGCTTTTGATCTACATTATCATAGATCTCATAGTCAATCACGTCCATAGAACTACTTTAAAATGGGTAAGTCTATCTGTAAATTATTGTAGTACTCAAGACATGAAAGCTCTTTCTTATTGTAACCTTGAACTTTTTTTAGTTATAAGCAGTTTGATCTATGTGGGCTGGAATTAATTTTTAATTTTCCAAACTCAGATACTGTGTGGCATGAAATCGGCAAAAATAACATTCTCTAACTTAAATTCGCTACACAAAAATAAAATGAAAATCTCATCAATGCTGGATACTCCAGCAAATTTCTGGTGTTAGGTGAGGGATAGAGAGTAATATAGGAATTAGCATTAATTTTATGGTATGTAGGTCATTAAGGGTTTTGATTTGCATGGTTATAGGGGTGGTCAGATAATGTTATAGGAATTTACTTATCTTGATTTTCCGTGATGGTATCTCTGTTGGAAGTTACCTATTTCAATACAGATTGTTATAATTGCAAATAAAAAATACTGGATGCAAGCTGTTATACCTTCTTTAAAATGATGCAGTTTGAGAGACCTCCATTCCTTTATACTTTAATTTTTATTGACCATTTATTCCAGGGGGGAGGGGGGTGGGGCAGTCAATGGAAGTCTTGGTAAAGCTGTGCTGCCGAGGCTTTCAAACCCTGACCCAGAGCTGTTTAAGACAAAAATTTTTCATTTTGCTACTCTGTTTAAGTCAAGAGACTTAATTTCATGATGGTGCAGCCCTGGTTTATTTTAATGTTTTGCACACAGAATTAAGTATTTGATGCAATGTTTTAAACAAACCCCATTGAATAATATTGAATAATATGGATAAAAAAAAAAAAATAAAATAATAATAATAATAATAAAATTGTTGGTACCACACATGTAGTCTGTCCCATTGCCAACCTTTGTACCCTTTTAAAGGCCTCTGGTCCAAAAAGACTTCCTGTTCAAGTTGTAAATTTATAGTGAAATTGTATACCCTGTTTAAGATTCAAGACCCTGAAAATCATACCCTGTCTGCAGCACATACCTGTCTAGGCCTTAATAAGGGTGTGCCTTGGAGCATTCTTTTGCCTTAGGGTGGGGTTGTGGTGGGTCACATTCCATTCCCTTGCCTATTAGAACTGTTAGTAGTAATACAAGGCAGTGCGGACGTCCAAAAATCTAAAAAGGTTTTGTTTGTAAAATGTAATCATGCTGTGTAGATGTCATTAACCCTTTAAGTCCCAATAGTGACTCACGTCAATTTTCTCCTAACGATATCCGTACAATGTCAAGAGATTAGGTTATGAGAATTAATAAAATGATCACCTAAGGGAAAATGCCTTGATCTTTTAACAAATTCTCTCAACTCATTCATGAAGGAAATGTATGGAGATCAGTTTGGAAAATTTGTATGTGGATATTGGAGCTTAAAGGGTTTAATAAGTCTGTCCATTGCTCAGTGATTGAAAAACCATTAGCTTCTCAGTTGGTCATGGTTCTTATTGCCCGAGACATCTTTCCCAATATGACAAAATTTAATATTGCTGTTTAATAATATCTTAATAGGTTAGGTTTGGTGCTATAATAGGTCTTGGCCCTCCAAACATATACTTTGCCATCAAAGTTGCCCAAGGGTTTGGATACTTGGCTTTCAGGACTGTTGGAGCAGCTGAGTCAATACACAGTAAGTGAGGGGTCCATCTAACATTAAGTGACACCTAGCAGCAGCTTTAAAGCAGTGCCAAGATCTTTATTCTTGACCCTTAACAGACTCAGGAAATTTAACTAGAAGTGCATTTCAGATTTCCCTTCAACCTGATTGGCCAATTGTAACAATGGCTTTTTTAACAGGCCAGCTATGGCACATGCTCAAATCCTGGTACACAGTTGGTGCTGGCGCCCTGATGGACTTAACCCGAGGTTTAGTTTTGTCTGTGCAGGGTTGTCAAAAATTGCCACCTACTTTGTTAGTATTGGCCGGCTACTCTGCTAGGCATTTCTTTACAGATGGCATTTTTGAAATAAAATATCCCTGGACTGGCTGCTTACTGTGACAACTCAGCCCTCTACTTCAAAACGTTCTGACAACCCTGTCTGTGGCATATACTGTATAGGCTATCCATTTGGTAGCTTATTGAAAGGGGCCTGTGAAAGTGAACTTGATCTTAGTGATGGCAGACAAATATTAAAGGTCATGTTCCAACTTCCAATAAATTTGACAGTATTGTTTATATCAGTGTTCTTACCAGACTGCAGCATTGCAGCATTGCCTCATTTTTTGGGAAATACCGCACTATAATTAGCCCAAGGGGTCCCTGAAGGGTGCATAGAAAAAAAAAAACTATTACAAAACATACATTAGCAAAGACAGTCACAGACATGATTTTCGTGCTTTATTGTCAATTCATAAAATCAGTAGGACTAATAACAGAAAAATGATATTAAACAGTAAGTTATCATTCAGACATTGGACATCTGTTTTTGAAGAAAGTATGAGGTATTTACTCAGAGCTGTAAAACATTGAGTTAACTGTATCTGAGAATTGTGACCTATTTTCTCCCTCATGACCCCCTTTTAGCTTCTCTATGGGTCCTGTGGACCCCTGTGAAGAAAATCCTGGTAATAACACCATTATATGTCACTATATTTGTTGCATTCCAAAAAAGTGTAATGTGATTTTGCCATGTCTCGTACAAAAATTGTACTTCTGCAGTTTTTTAAGCACAAGGGGTGGGGAAGGTTAATTCCATATAATGAATAATGAATAAAATCCATGATATTTAACATATAATGCTGTTAAATCAGCCTCTAAAATCAATTGACCTCTGATATTGAGTACAAGTATATTACAGTGTGACTGCTATAACCAAGGCCACCTAGAAAAAGTTGACTGATTGGATGACAAGAAAATAGCAATACATTCCGAGAAAGTTAGTTGTCAATCATAATTACTAGAAAGTGAAATCAACAACATGGATCAAAATCAACTAATTACAACCCACAGACATGACCCTTTGCCCTCTCTGAAGAAAGCCTATGTTTCCTGAGAGGTCCGTTAGAGTGTCGACAGAGGCGAAAATTTAAACGTTAGTCATATTTTTGTCTTGAGGTCGCTTATTATTGCAAAGTGTGGAAAGTATAGTAGCAAAGAAATGCTGGTAGATGACAAAATAACAGTTTGTGTCAAACAAATATGTCTCCAGGGGGCTTATGTAAAGTTTCAAATAGAAAAGCTTTTCTGGTGAAACCTTTTGCTTTCTTGAAAAATTTTGCTATCAATATTTAACCCATTTGCTCCTGGAGATTTTGCCGAAAAACGTGTTTTGAAGCTAGTCGAGTGGTTTTCTGGTCACTGTCGTGCTATAATGAGCTAGGACTTACCACAAACCAGTTTACAGGTCGTACACTTCGCGGCCTTGTGATCCAGATGCAAAATATCAGCTTGCGAAGTTTGGGCATGCGCAGAAAGCAAAATTTCGAGATAGTTTTTGGGTTTAAAAGTGACACAGCAGTCTTCACTTTTACTTTTCACTTTCTCTCCTCCCCTCTTTTTGTGCTTTTCTTGCCTCATTTTTTTTTCTCTTGCTGGGCATTTAGTAGGCTTCGTTTTGGTGGGAAGAGTTTTTAGGAAAGCTTTTAGGATCTTAGGATTAGGTGAAAGGAAAGGTAGGTCAGAGCAATGGAACAAGATTTTCATGGAGATTTTCAGGTCAATGTCATATGGTTTTCTGCTTCTTTCTCCGGTGTCCCTGACTGAATTGTGCTCATTCTGGTATGGTTTGAAAGATCTCTTCACTCTGCACAAGTTAGTGGACAAAGTTGTCCTTGACCGTTAAAACTGATGACATCAGAAAGGGTAGAAAGGATGTGGATCCGCACGGGCAGTTACAGGCGGTTCAGGGGTGAATGGGTTAAATTTTGTGCTTTGAGTAACTTATTGTTTTCCTATGAGCTGCTGATTGGCCCACAACCAACTTTTTTGGGAGTATTGCCTGTAATCTGATTGGTCAACTTTTTCTAGGTGGGCCCCGTTACGGTAGTGGCATTGTAAGTATTTATTGTGTATTGATGTTGTTATTTTTCTGTATTACAGGGATGTATAGATATGCTGGAATGTTTTCATGTCTTATCAAATTTGACTTACAACTTGCGGTGAGTGTTCTTTTACTTTGATTCACTCCTTTACTCTAATAAATTTTCCATTATTTTGAAATAAGCAATGGGTAAAGGCACAAAACTGAGCAACAAGGGAAAATATATTTGAAACATCTCACAGAGCCAAACAAGGGATGGGTGGGGGTGGGGTTGGGGGCTGGGAGCTCCCACTTGAAATAGACAGGGATACTCGTCATCTTGCATAGCGTTGTAACTTGCTGATTTTGATCCCACTAATAGGGAGTTCCGGATAGAATGCCAATAATTTTTATCCATACAAGTATTCTTTAGGGTTGTGTGTTAAGAAATATATATAATTTTGTAATGGCTCATTGCGTGATGTAGTGTAGTGTGATGCTGCATGCTGCTTTCCAAATATGGGACTGCCATATTTGGGCTTGTCAAGAGCACGAGAGTGAATTGGACAAGTATGTAAAGAGTGAAGTGGTGGGAATAAAAACAGTGGAAACTTATCATTATCGCAGTACGTTTTATTAGCTGAACCCACGGAGTGTAACAATGAATATGAAAAAAATTAGGCCTTCTAAACTGTTTTTGTAGGTTTACTATAACCTTATCCATGACCAGATTGGTGACTTTTAGAGGTTTAATACGAATTTTCTGATGAACTTCCCCAACCTTTTCTTAAAATTCTGAGAGTTTTCCCTTTCCCAGGCTTACAGTACCCTATATTAAACCCACAGGTCAGCTTAGCGGTGTTTGTGATTATGAAGGTGAATGATTTACAAGTGGGAGATAAGATTACGGTTGGGATTGGCATTCCATTTCAGCTCTTTTGGAGTATACTTGGTTGGTGTGCTGTAAGTATTAAGGTTTCTTAATACAGTAGAACCCTGATAACTTGAACTCCCCTCTAACTAGAACTAAGTCCAATTTCCTTTGGATTTCACTGGACTTTTCAGTCACTTTACTCGGTTAACTCAAACTCGGATAACTGGAATCCCACACTAACTCGAACTAAACAATTGAGACTTGCTAATCATTAAATTTGCACTGCACTACACACTGAAGTGCTGAAAATCAGTAACTATCAGTTTTTAATGTGGCAAATTGAATTTTACAATTGACCCCGATAACTTGAACCCAAGCTAACTCAAACTGTTTTTCGTTTCCATTCAGAGTTCGAGTTACTGGGGTTCTACTGTATTAATTTACAATGAATGAGCTGGTGATTGACACTTTGTTTCAGTAGTGTACATATTATATTTTTACAATCATTGTGTGCAGTAATAATAATAATAATAGTTAATACTTATATTGTGCTTTTTCTATAAAAATACTCAAAAGCGCATTACAATATTATTAATAACTAAATTAAAAACCAGTAAAATTACCCGGTAAAATTACAATAATAAATAAAAATAAATAAATAAATAAATAATCTAACTAAAAGCCTTTTTAAATAAATATGTTTTAACAGAAATTAGTCTCCCTTAATGACTTGAGAATAATATGACTTGTGGATATTGAACAGTGACTCAGTATGGCCAAGTCGTTAGAGTGCTGGACTTGCAATCCCAGGGGCCTTGAGTCCAAGTCCCCTTATGGCCTCCATGACTGCTAGTTGCATATCGGTAGTCCTGGATGCAAATTCTCGGCCACGCTTGTGAAAAAGCCTACTGCGGTTTGCCTCCTACCAGTTGGGATTCTTAACCACGTTATGTTTCTTTTGAATTCTTTGATTCATTATCCCTGTAAAGCCCCATTGGGGGAGAGGATAATAAATTATTCAAATCTTTTCAAATGTTTACATTTTTTTAAAAAAATATAATTAATATCAATTATTATGTTAAATATGATTTGAATGCACAAATCATTCCCCTGGACTGTGATGGGTTTAGTTTCAGAAAAAAGACAAGTAGAAACGGTCTGTATATGTTGGATATGGCTATTACATGTGAGCTTATAATTTGAAACACTTGCTTCCGGAAGAGCAATGAAAAGTTGTGGAGGTTCATGTACCCAGTGGTTGCAAAGCCCAACTTGATTATATGCTGGTAAACAGGAAATGGAGGAACAGTGTCAAAGACTGCCAGGCATATGACTCTTTCAGTATAGTATACTCAGATCATAAAATTGTCTCAACTAAACTATGCCTTTGTTTGCGAGCCAATGGGAAGCCAACTGCCAAACGTGCCAATTTTGACTTAAGGGAGGCTTATAATGTGGAAGTAAAGAATTGTTTTGAGGCCCTGTACCAGCTTGAGGAAAAACGCACTCTGAACGATCTGTATACTCCAGACGTAGTTGTCATGGCCAACAGACGGAAATGGGAAAGACTTCTCAAATCAGTGCAGGTGCGCCCGAAATAGATAGATAGATGGAAATATGGTTTTAGTACCGGGGAAAAATAGTGCTCAGTGGCTTTAATTTAGATGGTCACACTTTAGAATTTCATCCACAGAGTCAAAAAATAAAAACCGCCTTACATACTGCATTTTTCCAAAATTGACTAGACATTTTTATTATGAAGCTGCTTTGAATTAATTTTTAGATGAGAAGGGAGATGAAGATTCTTGTTTGGATATTTGCACCTTTGAGTCTTGTGGAACCTGTTTATCTTATCTACAAAATAGTTACGGTTAGTCTTGACATAAGAATTCGTAAATATACCTCTGGGCCCAGTTGTTCGAAGGCCGATTAGCACTTAACCCGGGGTTAAATTTAACCCAGGTTTCTTCTTCTTGTGTTCAAAAGCATTTTCGCGGATAATTTTTTCTGTTATGTTTAGAGCTTCCAATCATTAACTTGTGGACAAAAAGAATTAAAACTGAAATGCTTTTTAAACTTTCGAATTTGAATTCAAATCTCACACTAAGCCTGGGTTATCTTAACCCAGCTTTAAACAACTCGGCCCTGAGAATATTCACGAAAATATGTGGAATTTAGTTATACGTGTATTTCTTCCTGGACAAGT